>CM042023.1:76925000-78175000 GCA_023525975.1 Smallanthus sonchifolius | reverse complement strand
TTAAATGATTGAAACCTGTGAACTCACCAACGTAGTGTTGACTCGTTTTCTTAGATGTTTTCTCAGGTTGGCACGCAGGATCACGTTAAGTCATGTATGTGTCTTGGACTTCAATTGAAATAATTATCTATTGAATTATATTTATGTTTTGTCTGTAATTGGACTTGGGCGCGTTGTTTTGCGCATTTACTTTCGTTTAACGCTTCCTCGTATACACTCTGAACTTTGATCTTTTATGTTATTACGTTTCAAGTCCCATATAGTGTCGTTTGAAGTAACTGATGTCTGAGATCCTCGTTTGTCACCTTCCAAAACGGTAAAACTCCGTTAGTGGAATTTGGGGGTGTGACAATATGTGCTTATAGGAAGTATCTTATATTAATGCTTTGGGCATACCCAGGACCACCATGGCTTGGGTATCTATCTCTAACTAACTTGCTTGAATCATGCAGGAACAACCAAGGAGGACTGTCAACAACCTATGGTACATTGATAGTGGTTCTTCTAGACACATAATGCGGGACACCTCTCTACAGCTTGATATCCAACACTTTTATGGAGGGTATGTGTCACACCCCAACCGACGACGGAATACGTTGGGGCGAACGTGTAGACTGTTCATAAGCACATGATCAAACTAAAGTTGCATATTTCATTAAACTCAAATGCATAACAACCGTTTCATCAAAACAGAGACAGACAAGAAATAAAGTACTTCAAACAAGTTTAATTAATTAATTAGGTCTCGCATTTGCCTATGTGATGAATCTTGAACATAGCACTCAATTGTTAGCACCTGAAAAATGATGAAAACAGAGTCAACTAAAAATAGTTGGTGAGCATACATAGGTTTTAGCATAATAAGTGTTATCAAAGTTTGTATACAATTCATATGATATCATGGATTAATAAGGAAATTATGGACAAGCACTATAGATGAAACTGGGGCGCACAATCAAACCTTGTGACTGATAGGCATACCACAAATGTTATCCTTAAGTGTTTTCGGCAACAATCACCCTAACCTGGTGGGTTGGTCAGACACAATAGATCTATCATTATATATCACTGGCTTGTACTAAGTTAATGATTGCACTAGCACTATGCACAAAAGTATGTAAATATTGTTTGCACTAATAGTGTTCAAGCATAAGGCATAAATTGCACACATGATCATATTATTTGAGTTGTAATAATTGCAAATAGTTTGAATATAATCATGTTTCACCCCAAAGTTGTAAAAGTGAAAAAGGGGCTATGTAAACTCACCTTGGATTTGTAGCTTGAAATCACAAGTACGAGTAGTCACACAAGTTGTTTTAGCTAACCACGGGGTTAACCTATGTTTGAATTAATATATGTATCAATGACATGCTAAAAAGGCTAATGTATAAAGGGATTTTGGCTTAGTTGGTTGATGTGTATCTATTTGTTGTAAATAGTATGTTTGTTTAAATAATAAACTGAATATATGAGTATATATATTTTAATTTGTTTACAAATAAATAAATACGTGTTCAACTAGTATTTACTTGAATATATAGATAATTAGGTTAATAAATTATAACGTTTCAATTTATTTAATAGTTAAATAAATTCTTTATTAAAATAATTAAATAATATAGAGGACATAAGTTGTTCTAAATAATTGGTTACTAAAAATAACTCGTAGGGGCTTTAAATAATTAACTATATGGGTTTTTAATTAGAATTTATTAGTTTTTAAATCTCTAAACTTAGTAAATAATTTTTTATAATTGTTAGGTTAATAGTTTGGTTCATAAAACATTCTCGAGGCTTGGGAGGTTTATAAAATAATTTTTATAAGAAAAATTGGATAAAAAATAAGTTTAAAAAACGATTTTAAAAACTAATGCAGACCACGGGACTCGAACCCGGGTCTGCTCGGGGGAGAACCAAGCGCGCAACCACTAGACCAGGAGGGTCTTTGTGTTAACAAGCTGGCTTAGTTAACTTTTAACCAACGTTCACGGGGGGCCGGGTTCGAGGCCAAAGCACGTGCAAAAACAAGGTGTGGGACAGGGATTGAACCCGCGACCATGCCATGGTTATTACCCGATGCTAAATCCTCTTAACACCTAACCCGTGATCGTTTTCTTCCCCAAATTGCTACCCAAACCCTAGCCACGCAATTCACCCGGTTGAGTACCCTATCGTCCCTGAATACACGGGGCTTTCATTCCCTACAACAAAATGAAACTAAGGGCATCAACATTACCTGAATTAGTTGAGGATTGAGGAAGAACGACCATAAGGCCAAAGTCAGAAATCCTTTAGCTCGTCAAAGTTCTGGAGAAGAAATGCGATGAATAAAGAGGTGTATGGAGTTTAAGGTGAATGTTGTGAAGGTGTGGGTTCGTTTTTATAGCCCAATTTCACGTTTAATGTCTGAATTGAAGTCGCGATTGATTGAAGACGGTTACGGGACGATTAGTTTCAAATCCATTGATTGTAGGTGAAATTGGTTCGTTATAAATGATCCTAACAGTCGCACGAATGTTTCCAGAAGCTTGATCACAGTTTTAACACTTGAATTCGATGGATTCTTGCATGAATTTGGGGGGATTTCGTTCGGTTTGACTTTCAAAAGTCAAACTTGCGTGGAGGTAGGTTCTAAATCAAACAAAGGGTTCGATTTGAGGGGTCCAATGTTTTCAAGGGGTTCAATGGATCAAAAGGGTTCAAACTAAACTTATTTTCTCTAACCCTTTTTATATAACTAAATTTATAAAACTAAAACTATAAATCTGAAATCTTTTATATATTTATTAAACATCTGAACTTTTTTTAAAATATTATTTATGTGGATTATTAATATCATATACATATATTGCAAAACATACATACATATCTATTTGGAATTTAAATAAATATCTTACATATATGGATATACTTATATGTTTATAAAATAGTGGGACTTTAAATAAATACGTTGCCATGTGTTTATGCTTAATCATATATGAATTAAATTCTAAATTAAATGAGATAAATGTATGCATGAGTGGGTACATTATAGTAACCCTAGTGATGATGTATCATGGATGTACAACTTGTATTTAAAATGAAATGATTCAGAACTGAATTGTAGTAATGTCATTGCACAATTTGAAGCATAAGAAAACCCTAAATGTTACAGTATCCCCTAGTTGAGGGAATTTCGTCCCGAAATTCAACTAGTAGAAGCTGCCGAATCAGGAAAGAGGTTAGGGTATTTGAGCTTCATCTGATCCTCACGTCCCCAAGTGAACTCTTGGCCACGTTTAGATTCCCAACGAACTTTGACAATAGGAATACGGCTTTGCTTGAGCTGTTTAATCTCACGATCCATAATCTCCATGGGTTTTTCAACAAAATGCATAGTGTCGTCAACGTGCACTTCGTCAAGCGGAATGTGAAGAGTCTCGTCAGCTAGGCATTTCTTTAGATTGGATACGTGAAGTGTAGGATGCACATTGCCAAGTGAGGGAGGTAACTCGAGTTTGTAAGCCACTTTTCCAATCCTTTCAAGGATCTTGAACAGACCCACATAGCGAGGTGCTAGCTTACCCTTTTCCTAAAACGAACCACGCCCTTCCAAGGAGATACCTTTAGAGGTTTAAGGTCACCGATTTGGAATTCCAGAGGTTTTCGTCATTTGTCGGCATAGCTCTTTTTCCGACTCCTCGCTACTCGAATATTGTCATGGATTTGAATGATTTTGTCAGATGTTTCTTGTATCAACTCAGGACCGGTGATCTATGCTTCACCAATGTCGTTCCAACAAATATGTGAATGGCATTTGCGACCATAAAGAGCTTCAAAGGGAGCCATGTTAATGCTCGTATGGTAGCTGTTGTTGTATGAGAATTCAACCAAGGCTAGATGAGAATCCCAATTGCCACCAAAGTCAATGACACATGCTCTAAGCATATCCTCGAGAGTTTGGATTGTTCATTCGGTTTGACCATCAGTTTGAGGATGGTAAGCCATACTTAAATCCAATCATGTACCAAGGGCAGTCTGGAGGGATTGCAAGAATCGGGAGGTGAATCGGGCATCTCGATCAAAAATTATACTCAAAGGAACACCGTGACGACTCACAATTTCGTCAATGTAAATTCGAGCTAATTTCTCAACTCGATAGTCTTCACGGATTGGCAAGAATTGAGCTGATTTGGTGAGATGGTCAATGATTACCCATATATTATCATGACCACTTGAGGTGCAAGTGAGTTTGGTGATGAAGTCCATGGCTAGATTCTCCCATTTCCACACGGGGATTTCCGGTTGTCCAAGCAATCCAGAAGGACGTTAATGTTCCGCTTTGACCTTTGAGCAAGTAAGACACTTTGCTATATACAGGGCAATATCTTTCTTCATACCAGGCCACCAATATTGCAGGTGAAGGTCTTTATACATTTTATCCGCTAAAGGATGTATGGAATAACGAGTTTTGTGTGCCTCGTTCATAAGGAATGTACAGAGATCATCACGATCGGGAACCCAGATACGATTCAAGAAGTAAAGTAAGCCATTGGGTTTGGTTTCTAATTGAAGTTCAACTCCACATGACATTTCATTGTACATATTACCCTCGGTGACCGAGATATGTGGAGCTTCAAGAATGCGGATTTGAATGTCGGTTTGAATCTTGACACTTGAAGCATAATGTGATCTTTACGACTTAATGCATCGGCTACAACATTCGCTTTACTGGGATGGTAACGAATTCTCGCAATCGTAGTCGTTAAGAAGTTCAAGCCAACGTCGTTGTCTCATGTTGAGTTCCTTTTGATTGAAGATGTGTTGGAGGCTTTTGTGGTCGGTAAACACCACACATTTGGTGCCATAAAGGTAATGTCTCCAAATCTTCAATGCGAAGATGACCGCACTCAACTCAAGATCGTGCGTCATATAATTCTTCTCATCCATCTTGAGCTGTCTTGATGCATAGGCGATCACCTTGCCTCGCTGCATAAGAACACAACCAAGACCTTGGTTTGATGCATCACAGTAGACAACAAGATCATCATTTCCATCAGGAAGGGTTAGAATAGGGGTATTGCACAACTTTTGGTTGAGAGTTTGAAAGGCTTCTTCTTGCTTTGGTCCACAGTCATAAGGTTTACCCTTATGTGTTAAAGCAGTGAGTGGGACAGTAATTTTAGAAAAGTAGGGGTTTTAGGCGTACTCCAAATCTTTATGGCTTGGATCTTAGCAGGATCCACATGAATTCCTTTCTCATTGACAATATGACTGAAAAATTGAACCTCATTCAACCAAAATTCACATTTGGAGAATTTGGAATAGAGCTGTTCTTTCTTCAAAAGGTCCAAAATTAGCCTAAGGTGTTGCTAGTGATCCGCTTTAGTCTTGGACTAGATCAAGATGTCGTCGATGAAGACGATTACGAATTTGTCTAGATAAGGTTTGTACACACGGTTCATGAGGTCCATGAAAACCGCGGGTGCATTGGTTAACCCAAAAGGCATAACCATAAATTCGTAGTGATCGTACCTCGTACGAAAGGCAGTCTTTGGAATATATTCTTCATGCACATGCAGTTGATGATAACCGGATCTAAGATGAATCTTTGAGAAGCAGATTGAACCTTGAAGTTGGTCAAAGAGATCGTCAATCCTCGGTAATGGGTAACGGTTCTTGATGGTAAGTTTGTTAAGATCACGATAGTCGATGCACATCCGAAATGAACCGTATTTCTTTTTGACGAATAAGATAGGTGAACCCAAGGGGGAATGACTTGGACGGATGAACCCTTTATCAGCAAGTTCTTGGAGTTGACTTGCAAGCTCTTGCATCTCCGAAGGTGCGAGTCGGTATGGAGCTTTAGCTACATGATTTGCTCCGGGTACAAGATCGATGCGAAACTCGACTAGACGTACTTCTTGGGAAAGTCTCAAATGATCGGAATGTCTTGAATCTCTTTCCCTTTGTCATTCTTTTCCATAACATGTGCCAGGAAGGCTACGTACTTCTTTCGCAGGTACTTTTGGCCCATGGCGCAAGACATGAGTTTGAGTCCACTATTAGGCTTCTCACCAAAGATTCGTAACGTGTCGCTTGAAAGAAAAAGAAGCCGAATGCACTTCTCAAAACAAATGACTTTGGCATGGTGGTTGGATAACCAATCCATACCAACGATGATATCGAAGCTTCCTAATTGCATTGGTATGAGGTTGATAGGGAAAGTGTGTTCGTTAAGCTTAAGAGAACAATCGCGAACAATAGAGTCAATTGTGATAGGATTTCCATCCGCTACTTCAACAGTAAAAGTTTTCTCTAACTTAGTTCGTGTTAAATTTAAATGATACAAAACTCCTATCAGCACCAGTATGAAATAAAATGGAAGCATATTGGTTATTGACGAGAAACGTACCATTGACAACATCGTTGTTAGCTTGCGCTTGATTGGCGTTTATGTTGAAAGCACGCCCATGAGCACCACCATGATTTGCATTAGTCAACCTTGGGTAACGATCCCGGAAGTGGGTTGGGTCACCACACTCATAGCAAGCGTGCCCATTAGCAATAGCTGGTACAACTTGGTTGGCAATTGGTGGATTGACTTGGTTTCCTGGGTTGGTTTGGGCAATGGTGTCACACCCCCAAATTTATTTACTTAATAAATAATTACAGGTTGCAACGATTGTTTCATTACACGATAGCGGAAGCTGTAGTAGTGATTTCTAAGACTTGATTACATATACGATTACTAAAACTAAATAAATACAATGATCTAAGTCTTGCTAGTTCAATGGTGGACTTGAGACTTGATAATCTATGCCCGTCCGATTACTAGGACTTGTTCCAACATAGCTAGCCTATTCTAACCGCGCCATGGCTAAAGGTTACCTGAGAAACATACTTGAAAGTGTCAACACAAAGGTTGGTGAGTTCACAGAGTTTGTTCATTTAGTACAGTTAGTTTTCCCCGAAAACGTATACATGACTTAATCATCATAAAAAAAGTAGTTTTCCTTTGAAAACATGCCCATGAATTTACCGTCATAAAATAAGTAGTTTTTCTTTGAAAACATGCCCATGACTTTACCGTCATAAAATAAGTAGTTTTCCTTTGAAAACATGCCCATGACTTTACCGTCATAAAATAAGTAGTTTTTCTTTGAAAACATGCCCATGACTTTACCGTCATGAAATAAGTAGTTTTCCTTTGAAAAACATGTCCATAACTTAACCGTCATAAAATAAGTAGTTTTCCTTGGAAAACATGTCCATGACTTAACCGTCATAAAATATGTAGTTTTCCTTTGAAAACATGTCCATGACTTAACCGTCATAAAATAAGTAGTTTTCCTTTGAAAACATGTACATGACTTAACCGTCATAAAATAAGTAGTTTTCCTTTGAAAACATATACATTGTTTAAACCTGATCATTTACCGATCAAAACTCTTAGTATGTATTACCAATGAATCCGAATACTAACCCGATCAACTGACCCCATTTGTAAACTTGCAAGGAATACAAAATAATATGTAATGTACGAGACCGTAACCAAACCCCAACTTTCTGTGCCTCCCCTCGCCTTTCTGGGAGTTAAGACAATATGCGGTCATTTGGCCATTTGGACCCCTAATTAGCGCGACTAATCATAACCGGAGGCGTCACCCCCAATAGTACTATCCATAAAATCCCGGGCTAAGTCCATAGCTAATGGTTACTAATTTTTTTTCCGAGGACTTTAAGCGCTTCATTTTTTCCCTCAATACACACATACGGTCTGATCATTAATTCATTCATTTACATAAAAAAATTATTTACAAGTATGTTTCCACCCCAAAACATTTCAAAAACTTAGAAAATAAAAAGGGGTTAGTGAAACTTACAAAGAGTTAAACCAGAATGTTCATATTGTCAAACGTATAAGCAATTGTATTTCATGTTTTCAAAACATAACCAGTAAGTATGTTTCTCCCCTGCAGTTTACAAAACATTAAAAAGCGAAAGGGGGCCGTGAACTCACCTTGTGTCCGATGAAATCCTAGCAAATAACAGTGCGCTAAGAGTTCCTGTCTATCCGTACCCTAATCACACAAGGGTACTAATGTGTTAAGACTACCCGTCTTACACGTAAGTTGTTCATCCGACTTAACGAATCCCGTTAAGTACGCCTTTGTTTAGTAAAAATAGGGTTTTCATTTACGACTCATTGGTGATTATTATTCCAGTCTAGACACTTACACATTTTCCGAGAAAATAATATGTTTCCCTATTGGTGACTTATTAAGTGTACCAAAAATAAATATTATTTTTGTAGGATTATCCTTCAAATATATTCACTTATGTTCCACGATGTCATGTGATTATTTATTTTTAACCGAATCTCTTCATATGTTCCATGTACATATATCAAATGTTCATATTAGGATACTAATCTTGAATTCCTAGAACATTTCCATAATTTAACCAAAACCGTACACCAACACATATATATCACAAATTTGATCCATAAACATATATTTTTAGTAACACCTTTCACGTTCATATGTTGATGATAATCATTCGTATGTCTTCTTGAATCATAGGACACTACCTCGGATCTTGCCAGGTAAGTCACACATGATCATATAACTTCACGAACATGTATCCTTCAACATAACACCGTTCAATGCAAATTATGTGGTTGAGCCTGAAATCATTCATGAAGAGGAAATTGATCCCAATACAGTATTAAAAGTGAATCTAGTGACGGGTGAAGACATGGTGTATGATTCTGATACAGAGGATGAGGTGTTTGATGATTCAAAGGTTGAAGGCATTCCGAAAGAAGTGAAAATTTATGATCCAAAGGTTGTGAAGAATGTTACTCGGGATAGATGCATTTTGACTGAACCAGAATAGGTGAAAGTGGTTCCAACTAAACTTTCTCCAATCTTACAGTCAAGTGGGTTGTTGCAGCTGGTTATCAAAAAGTAAATTCTTCAAAGGTGCCAAAACAGACTTATGTTCCAAAGAAGCCAATAAATTGTTCAGGGCATTCCTCTGAAGCTTATTCTTCTGATGGTTCTTCAAATTCAAAGAAAACATCTTATTTCAGAAGTTATCAAGAAAGAAGAGTGTGTTTTCATTGCAATGAGGTTGGTCATATTTTGATTAATTGTACATACAAGAACCAAGGTAAAATGAAGACTATTCCTTCTCAACCGAAAGTGGTGAAGATTCTAAAAAGAAAAGATGAGGGAAAGTCGTCTTCTAGTTTGGAGAAAAATATGTCTGGTCGATCTTTTGTTAAATCCCCTGGATTTAAACAACAGAATACATTGAATACTAAATCCTTTGTATGCGAAGAGAAACTTGAGATTCCAAAAGTTGGGATTTCAAAAGATTCTTTTCAGGAGGTTAAATTGTCTAGACCTCAAAGAAGAAGAAGAAGAAGAAACAGAAAATTTTGGAAACATCTGGATCTGACAATAATATATCAAATAATCTTTTTCAAAATAATAAAAATGGTTCTTCTTTGAAAAGGTCTGATTGTCAAACTTCTGTTCCAAAAGTGAATGATAAAATTGATTGTAAATTACAAGAAGTTGTTTATTTTGATCAATCCGGACGACCCAAGACCACGATGGCTTGGGTTCCACTTTCTAACTGATTCTCGTTGTTTATGTAGGGACAACCAAGGAGGACTATCAACAATACATGGTATGTGGATAGTGGTTGCTCTCGACATATGACAGGGAATGTTAGATTTCTTGAGGATGTAAAACAAATTGATGGTGGTTATGTCGCTTTTGCGGGTAATAAAGGCGGGTACATAACTGGCCAGGGAACGTTAAAGAATGACAAAGTCAAATTTGAAAAGGTGAATTATGTTGAGCAGCTGGAACACAATCTTTTAAGCGTATCACAAGTCTGTGACAAGAAGTTTTCGTTCCATTTCAACGATCATGAATGCTATATTCTGAAACCGGGTTTTGTGATTCCTGATGAATGGATTCTCATGAAGGCTCCAAGGAGAAATGACACGTATGTCCTTGACATGAGTGTCGCCACTACAACAGATTCAATTCCAACATGTTTACTCTCCAAGGCGTCGGAATCTGATTCAATATTGTGGCACATGAAGCTAGCTCACATTAACTACAGGAAGATGAACTACATTGTTAGGAATGATCTTGTGCTTGGTATTCCGAAAATGAAATTCTCAGTTCCTGATGATTGTATTCCGTGCAAGAAGGGGAAGCAAAGAAAGAAATCTCACAAATCGAAATCGACGAATTCTATCGTAACTCCTTTGGAGTTGCTGCATATGGATTTGTTCGGTCCTATCAGTATTAGGAGTATTGGTGGGAAATCATATTGCTTGGTAGTAACTGATGATTACTCCAGATTTTCATGGGTTAAGTTTCTTTCCTCTAAAGCTGAAACCACTGAGTTGGTGCAATACTTAATCCTTGGTTTGGAGAATTTATTCAATCTGAAAGTCAGAAGAATCAGGAGTGACAATGGCAGCGAATTTAAGAATAGCAAAATGGGATTATTCTGTCTACAAAAAGGAATTCATCATGAATTCAGTGCGCCATATGTTCCTTAACAAAACGGTGTCGCTGAACAAAAGAACAGGACGTTGGTCGAAACAGCTCGCACGATGCTTGCAGATTCTAAGCTTCCAGTCACAATTTGGGTTGAAGCTGTGAATACTGCGTGTCATGTTTTGAACAGAGTCTTGACCTTCAAGCGACATAACAAGACTTGTTATGAATTGCTAAATAATTGAAAGCCGAATCTGGAATACTTATTTCCTTTTGGTAATCCGTGTACCCTACTAAAGGTTCGAGATGTCCCAACAAAATTTAGTGCGAAGGCTATTGAAGGGATTTTTCTAGGGTATGTGGCAAATTCGACAACCAAGAGGGTTTACAACAAAGAGACACGCCAAGTTGAAGAATGGTTCCATATTGACTGTTCAAATCGGTCTTTACCACAAATGGCGATTGGTCCGGATTGGGCATTTGATTATGAAAACTTATTCAAGTCTTTTCATTTACCTTCTGATATTTCTGAGGAAGATGCTGCTGTTCTTTATGATTCTTGTCAAGATGCACAGCACAATGGATTTCTACCAAATGTGGTTCCAAATTCATCGATTCCATCTACTTCTGCTCCCGACCCAAATGTTGCTTCTTGTTCCGGTCCACACGATTCAGAGAGTGAGGAGGATAATGCAATTTTTCAAGATTCTTCTGCTAATCCGTTGTTGGGTGATGATCCATTACCTTCGACACAGGCTCAGGGGAAGATTCCTACAAATTTAGACTCGAAAATTCCAATTACTCAAGACTATTCTTATCAATCTTAATCTACTCAAGTTGATGTGTTGCCGGTTCCTGAGGTCACATCCATTTCCTCTTCATGAATGATTTCAGGCTCAACCACATAATTTGCATTGAACGGTGGAGGAACAAACCCAATACCAGCAACCCTTTTTGTGGGATCAGCATTAGCATTGAAATAATCCAAAACTACAGACGAATTCTCAAACTGTTCCAGTTTTCTATGTAATTTTATCACCTCAGATTCTTTTTCAGAATTCTCCTTGTTCTTTTGGGCAACAACTTCATTTCGTTTTTCGATTTCAGCATAAGCCATATCTAGATGATAACCCTGCTACTTGTATTTTAACCCAAGAGAATTTAAGTCTCTTTTCAAAGACTCAATTCTATCAATGCATAGCTTATCATTATCTTTCAGTTTCTGATTAACTGAATGCATTGATTTCATGTCACAAATCAAGTTTGTGTTATCATCCATGACTTTTTGCAGTTTATCTTTAACAGAAATGCAATTAGAACAGTATATATGACAAACAGAGTCTTTTACCTTAGATGGATCAGACATGTCTGCCATGAATACTTTGGCAATTGGAATATTCTCTGAATCATCACCAACTGAAGCATTTTCTGTAAGAACAATTTCTTCCTCAGCAACCCCTGACACAGCATCAGAATCAATATTTTGCCCTTGTTCTTCCTCATCATCAACGCTTGGAACACTATCACCATCACACGAATCATCACTAGAACTTTCATCATCAATAGACTCTTCTGGTTTTTCTGAATGAATTTCTGCAACAAAAGCCTGACTCACAGCACCCACCAAATCTTTCAGATGAATGCCCCAATCATAGTTTTCGTCGTTTTGAGCAACCAAAGCTGATGATGCAGATGCATGATTTGTATTACCAAAAGGACCATGATTTTGATTACCAGATGAACCATGTGACTGATTCCTATTATGCTGAAAGTTAGACTACTTCTTTTGAGAATCAAATTCTACCTTTGGCTTCACACACTCCTTAGCAAAGTGACCATACTCTTGGCAGTTGTAACACCTAACTTTGCACTTATCAAAACCCATACGCGATCGACTATTTGAACCAATATATTTTCTGCCAGTTCTCTTCAAGAAATCTTTAGCTTGTCGCATTAACATGGCCATATTCCATTGGATATTCATTTCTTCCATATCAACAGGGTCAATCTGTCTGAAATCTTCTTCTATAACCTCAGGATCATGTATTTTACCTCCCATGAAATTTTCATATGATGCCATGAATGAAGAAAACATAACAAGATAATCATCAGCAACTTTCTGATTCACATGAGATCCAGATGATGTTGAAGCTGTAGTAGCAGAAAATCCAGAATGACTTGTATGACTAGGATAAATTGGAACTCCAGAACACTGATCATTTGAAGACTCTTGAGCATCACCAGAAAAAAATTTCAATCCAGTACCAGATTTACCAGCAGATTTGGCAAAATACATTGAGGGATCCTGGATATGCTCCATATTAGTCTCTTTCTTCTTCTTCATATTCATGTCTTGTGACTGAATCTTCCCTAGGACTTCTTCAAGAGACATGGTTTTGTACTTAACATTTTCTTTGATTAAAACCGTATACACATCAAACTTTGATGGTAAAGCCTCCAAGAATTTATCATTGATTTCCTCAGTCTCATATACCATAGATGCACTAGCCAGTTCACTAAGAAGATGATAGAATCTTGTAGCAAGATCATCCAAAGATTCATTTTGAAAATGTTTAAAGACTAGGAACTGCTTCTTTAGTTACTCCTTTCTACTCTTCTTCACATCCAAACTCCCTTCACACCTTTTCTGTAATGCTTCCCACAGTTGTTGAGAAGACTTGAACTGTTTAAAACTGTGATAAATTTCCTTCGGAAGAGACATAGAAATGCTAGCCATTGCTTTCTTTTCTCGATCAAATAACAGCTTCTCTTCAGTAGTTAATGCTGACACCGGCTTCGGAACATCGTCCTTTCCCATCCATGAATAAGTAGGATGCGTATATCCTTCTAAAATCGGAATCCACAAGCTAGTATCGGTAAAAGATACAAACTAGTCAAACTGATCTTTCCAATTTGAATAATCAGCTAGATTCAACAACTTCGGAGGTTTTTGAGATGTACCGATCTCATTGTCATAATTGAACATGTTTGTGACTTGAACCATATTTGCAATGTTTTTTTTTTTTTTAAATTTCTAAAAAATTTCCAAGTATTGAGCAGTCTTACCCTCAGGCGAACTTAATAAGTTCGCTTTAGTGAGTACCAAGCGAACTTGAGATCAAGCGAACAAGACAAGTTCGCTTAAGGAGGAAATCCGGTAAGTTCGCTTAAAATGTGAGAAGCGAATCTTAACCCAAACACGAACCAAGAACTTCAAAAATCATGATTTCTCAACGAATTGATGGAATTTAAAGAAATTGAACCGTAGGATTATGAATTTTATCAAATAGAACACTTCTATCGGACTAGTTTCTTCAACATCACTTCCAAAAACACTAATTTAGCAGAGAAACGATCTTCAAGAACTTGAAAAAACTCCATCGATGCAGAAATTTCAAAAATGTTGAATTTCTTGTCGAATTGTACACAAAACAGTCACTAATCACCAAGAATCGTACTTAATTCACGAGCATAAGCTCTGATACCACTTGTAGGTCCAGGTAACTCAACTACTGATCGAACTCGTAATATGACGTTGCTATAACACGAAGTGTGGAATCCTTCATGTTAACATTTGTATACTAACCGACAATTGAAACAACACGCGTAAATAAACTTCTCAATTATATTCCAATTCACAATGGTTTACAGACTCAATCAGACAATTCTATCTCTCCGTTCTCTCTGATCAGTCCTCTGTCTAATGACTCTGTAAACCTATATATAGAAAACTAACCTGCTGTAAGCGAACTTATTAAGTTCGCCTCTAACAGACTAAGCGAACTTAACAAGTTCGCCTCAGTTAGACCTAAGCGAACTTATTAAGTTCGCCTCTGATAGACCAGGCGAACTTAACAAGTTCGCCTCTAGGCTCACTTGTAAAACACTTAGTAACTTTAGACATTTACATAACAAAAACATAAAGACATAAAATCTAACTATTACAAGCTTTTGTCATTACAAATCTATGTCCTAACAGCCCCACCTTGGGTTTGGCCGAGAATGGGTTAGGGGTGGGGGGTTGGGTGTTGTCCAATCACTAGCTACCTCTCAGTTGCTAGTTAGTTTGGTTTAAGGTAGCGTAAACTCGGTAGGTGATCTCGTGATATAACACCCGGTGTAGGAACTTTTACTGATGTAAACTTTATATCTATATACCTAAGTATTTTTATATATATACATATATATATATATATATATATATATATATAATTATTAGATGAAACGGGGGTTGAGTGTAGATCTTAACAAGTCATCATTAACATGATTTGATGTTGGAGTGAAATATAAGCAAAGATATAATGATTGTGATGTGATCTTTAAGGTTGCTTGCACATGATTATGACGCTTGAGTGTTGTGTAAGCAAAGCAATCATGATGAAGATGTGATTGATTTAGACGCGGTATATTACCCGAAATTAATACCCGCCTTAATATCTTTAATTATTAAGATGTCCTACATTTTGTGTAGTTTGACTAGCTTTAATAATCTGCTAGTGAATTCCCGACATAGTTATTACTTTAACTATATCACACATGTATACATGTAAAATAACTCAAAGTCATGCAACCAACATTTTTTTATGTCCATGTTTTAAGGTTTAGTCACCAATGTATACGCTTTTTTATTAAAACGTGTCCCTAGACTTTTACCGGAATAAAATCTCGTTAATCACCAATGAGCGTTCAATGCGGGTTATTATCGTTCATTTCCTAGTAATTTTAAAAAATTACTAAATATGACACTTGTCCCTTTGCTAGACTCCTGACAATACTATGTCAAAAATAATATTCCAAGAAATATAAAATAGGAATGTGCAAATATGACTATGGGTATTGACCTGGACTATTGTGTGTCACATTCTCCCCATGTTAAAGGGAATTTCGTCCTGAAATTCAGTTCTTGTCATCTTGACTTGGAGTGTTCGTGAACAAGGATGGATACTTGGCTTTCATTTTATCTTCCCGCTCCTACGTATACTCGGCGCCGCGCTTTGAATTCCAACGTACCTTAACCAATTTAACCCGGCTACGCCTTGTTTTTTGAACCTTCCAATCTATGACTTCAATGGGTTCCCCAACGAAGTGCAGCTTGTTATCTATGTGAATCTCATCAGGCGGTATAATTAATGACTCGTCTGATAAGCACTTCTTGAGATTTGACACATGAAATGTATCATGTACATTGCTTAGTTCTTGTGGCAACTTGAGCTTGTATGCTACAGGACTAACCCTAGCCGATATTTCAAATGGTCCTACGTACCTAGGGTTAAGCTTGCCATGGTTGCCAAATCTAGCAACTCCTTTCTAAGGTGAGACCTTCAACATGACGCGGTCCCCAACTTGGAATTCTAATGGTCTTCGTCTGTTATCCGCGTAACTCTTTTGTCTGTCACGAGCGGCCTTCAGACGATCCTTGATCTTGAAGATCTTGTCAGTAGTCTCCTGAATAACCTTAGGACCGGTTAAATGCTTGTCGCCAACTTCCGCCCAACATAGCGGTGAACGACATTATTTTTACCATACAAAGCCTCAAACGGAGCGGCTTTGATGCTGGTGTGGTAACTGTTATTGTATGAAAACTCAGCCAACGGCGGTGAGTATCCCTATTTCCTCTGAAATAGATTAAACACGCATGGAGCACATCTTTTAAAGTTTGGATGGTCCTTTTACCTTGACCATTCATCTGGGGATGATATGCAGTGCTCATGTCAAGGCGTGTGCCCAAGGCTTCTTGTACAGACCGACAGATTCTTGACATGAATCAACTGTCCCTATTAGAGAAAATGGAAACTGGCATACCATGCCTAGCCTCAATTTCCTTAATATTTAGCCTTGCACTCTTCCTACTTTTATTTGTCTCCTTGATTGGTAGGGAGTGAGCGGATTTCGTCAAATGACTGATGATTACACATATAGTATCATAGTCGCTAGATGTTCTGGGTAGATTTGTAACGAAATCTATGGAATTCTCCTCCCATTTCCATTGAGGAATCTGCGGTTTTTGTGTTCACTCAAGTGATTCCTAACATTCTGCTTTCACTGTCGGGTATTTCCCAACATAGATAGCAGTTTCTCCTTTCTTGTTTTGCCACATAATGGAGTTCTTCGGGATCCTTATACGTTTTATTTGATTCTGGATGAACGGAGTACTTGGGATTATGGACTTCATCCATAACCTCCCACATAGGCTACCGATACCTGGTACCCAAATTCTATTTGTATCATCCAACTTAGGCTTCAATCGTTTGATTCCATTTACTTGGTAGTCGGTATTCGCAAGCACAGCGAATACTTCTCCGACTAACGATATTAAACGTGCAAGTACCCCTTTATTTGATTACCCTCAATATGGTAGGGTTATATGATGCTCATTCCTGGTAATGAAAGGAATGGTGCCTGCGAATCTTGAGCGTATGTTGACACATACCCTCTATTCGTCTATGCACTTTGTCAAAAAAAGCAGATCTCTATAGATCTTAGGAAAGAATTACTTGACGAGGTGTCTAGGTTTTAGTTGAATATTTGGTAGTAATGACACAGTACGGAAATGAAACTTTATGTTTTTCCCTCTTATGCTTTTCGAAAGCATTTTCTTGGACTAAGACTTTATTCTTAATTCAGGTTTCGTGTTATCTATGATCTTCCATTAAAATGGGTCATAATTGATTTAATATTTCAAGATTCCTTGTGTGCTCTCACTAGCAAAATTCGAGTCTAATCACCACTTTACCCTTTGCTTGTACCACGTTTCTGAGACAGACCATCCTTTAGGTTGTAACGTCCTGATATGCAAACTCATGGCTTGACGACCATACACTCGAAGTATGTACGTCATACAAAGTTCTATGTTTGTTTGGAATATTCACATTTCGTCTAGGTGAGGAAATGAACAGTGATACTGTGAGTATGGTCTCATCGAATTAGCGCTTCCCCAAAATGGGCTATGGGTTTGTCAACCTATTAAGTTGGCAGAAAGGGTTGATAGCCAACTATTAGTCATACAGTGTGTATGCACTTCCTTAGTGTTTGAATGGTGCTTTGGTGACTTACTGTTACGTATTCCACTCATAAAGGTTATAGCCTCAAAATCCTTAGCACAAGGATAAAATTGAGGTAATGAGTGTTAAACATCGAAAACTTTATATTCTTACCGAGCCTGCATTAAAAGGTCATTTCTTAACAATAGGTGATCTAGAGCTTCCCAATTATAGAAAATTAGGAGCGAAAGATGTGATCACGCCTCTCCTCTAGGCTGAAATCTGGGATCCATTCAACAAAATGATCTTTGGAAAGTGCGGGTACAAAGGGTATCAAACTATCCTTCTCGAATCTTTATGTACAGTGGTATGTAGTGAACAACTCATGCTTACGTCCCTTATGCTTATCATGAGCTAATGAGATTAGCATGAAATTCCGCATTTGGGACTCCTTTAAGAGTTTTGTACGTCGTCCTTCTGTTATTGCATCAATAGTCGTTAGTCCACACCTAGGTTTCTTTGGAATTCGCTTGAGAATAAATCACGGCTTATTTATCACTGAAAGAATAGTCAGACTTAAAGGTGTACTGAATGTCAATGGTTGTGAGAGAAACCCTGTTTGACCAATATTATGAATTGTTAGATTACCTACTTGTCTCATGTCGAGCTTCCACAACACCGCATAGGTGCTATGTGTATGCGGGTCAGAAAGATTTTCTGCCCCATTACTGGAGCCAGTGCATAGCACTCCTGACGTAACTTTCAAGTAACTGTGAGACTAAATTGTACGATAGATCTCGAGATTACGCTATAATCTCCCACAATAATTTTGCAATTATTGTAGTTGTGGGTTGTGGTAATGCTCAATTTGAAGTCATCTTGATAAGCAGAATCTCAAAGAATGAATGTGCGAAATCTTTCCCCGTTCAGGATTCACTAAGGATTGGTTGAATTCAATTTGAATTTCGCTCGTTCCTCCCGAACTAGGAGAATACTTTGTGGACACCTATTTGAGAAGTCTGATTTGTTAAGATCCAATCCTTAATCAAGTGACTGAGAACATGGGTTGATCATTAGATTAGACAGCAAGACTCACTAAAGTTCCCATGCGCTGCAAATTATGATTACGTGTGCACCCGTAATGATAATTTACTTTGTATGATCCCTGTAGTGTTCCTTTTATCCCCAACTTTTAAATCAATGAGATTTGAAATGTTCATTAGATCGTGTTTGCACACTTGTGCAGGAGTGTGTATTTGTTCTATCGGATTACTCTTGATTATGTGTACCAATACCCATGAGTCTGCCGAATCTGGCTGTTACCGGATGAGGTTAACGGTAGAGAGGCACCACCAGTGTCTCTCAAGAATAAAATGTGTATGGAAGTCAGGCACTATGTGTAGGGCAGAGATCTTCAAATTAGTGTCGAGCAACTCATGCTACAAGTATGTATGTACGTATGGATCCGAATGATCCTGATGAATCTCTAGGTCTCCTGACCCATGGAGTTCTCCCCTGTTTAGTCCTGCTTATCCACCTTGGATTCCCTTCGGTCCGGGCAATCTCATCTGCCACATCTCATGGCGAAAGTCTATTCGTTCGATCCGGCAACTCTTGAATTAGAGTTTTTATATTGCACATACGTCAGAAAGAAAGTTGCCTCCACGACTAGAGTAGTTGTCGGTGTGGTGCAGGTATAGGTACAGATTCTGGTATGGGTTCAGCCTGTTGTGATACCAAGATCGGTAACTGACGGTTGCTGTCGTCGTCGCCCAAGCTCAGCTCGTAACTCGATCTTCTAAGGTTGCAGTATGCTGAGTACCCGTTATTCTTGACTCGTAATCCGAACAGTAACCTGTTGTAAGTGTTTATTATTTCCACATTGTTGTATGTGTTTAAGTGTTCATTACATGTGCCATGTAATTGTATTAGTGTAGCTAATGATACCCTAGTGTAAGTCCATACACTAATAGTCTACACAAGTTGTTCGACAGCGGTTGGAATTTCTATATTCAAGTCTTGGGTGTTCTTAGTGTGATGCAAGTCTTAGAAATCTTGGTCCGTAAATGAGTCCGGTTAGAGCCTAGGTGTCACTAAGGAAGCCTGTTGTTTAGTAAAAATAGGGTTTTCATTTATGACTCATTGGTGATTATTATTCCAGTCTAGACACTTACACATTTTCCGAGAAAATAATATGTTTCCCTATTGGTGACTTATTAAGTGTACCAAAAATAAATAATATTTTTGTAGGATTTTCCTTAAAATATATTCACTTATGTTTCACGATGTCATGTGATTATTTATTTTTAACCGAATCTCTTCATATGTTCTATGTACATATATCAAATGTTCATATTAGGATACTAATCTTTAATTCCTAGAACATTTCCATAATTTAACCAAAACCGTACACCAACACATATATATCACAAATTTTATCCATAAACATATATTTTTAGTAACACCTTTCATGTTCATATGTTGATGATAATCATTCGTATGTCTTCTTGAATCATAGGACACTACCTCGGATCTTGCCAGGTAAGTCACACATGATCATATAACTTCACGAACATGTATCCTTCAACATAACACATGAATGGAATGGAGGGTTTATGAAGAACACCATCATCCAAGTGTTATTTTATGTGATTATATATATATGTAGTTTATATTTGATGTGTCCTTGTCTTGTCCATGGTCCTTCTAGTTTGGTATTTTATGTATGAATATGTACATGTTTAAATATATGTATTCGAACATGACTTATGAAGAAATAAAGCCAAAACTCATCAAGACTTTTATGTTTTATTTTGTTCTTGAAAAATCAGATTTTTAGGCGTACTCCGAGTAGACTTTTAGATGGTTTTAGAAGACCAAATGACTTGGGGTTTTCTTCTAAAATCAAGTTTATTGAAACCAGAGGAGATGTGAAAAAGAATTACTGGATTTGGAGTTGTGTAGGTACCTCAAAACAGGAAAATAGAGAAGAGGTGTCCAGATTCGACCTGCACTGAGCGGTCTTCTTGCGCCGGCTGTTTGGAGGTCGAATACTCCATGGATTCGAGTGATTCCACTTGGTTTCTCCTATGTTAACATAGAGCTTCATTCTATAAAAAGAATGGACATATTTGGCCAACTAACGAAGGAGATATGGTCATCCGAAGTTGACCGAAAATATGGCATGAAGCTGAGTTACGGGAATGGTTTGCATTTTCGGTTTTGGAGAGGGGGGATTGAGGGAAATTTCTTCTTGAAGTACTAGAGCTTGGCACTTGAATTTGTGGGTATGTGTGTGTGTTATTTGAGCCGAGAGAGGGAGAGAACAAGAGGAAACTCTTATTCTTCCTCCATACAACCTTATATATATATGTTGGATGGAGTGTTGGATTGGTGATCTTGATGTATCATTATTACAAGGTATGGTTGATGTGATGGAGGTGACTCTTGCTTGGAGTCTTGGTAAAATGGGTATGGCCTTATGACACATATGATGAGTGAGGATGGTGGGATGGCAAGGTGGGTGGCCCCACCTTGGGTTCGGCCGAGAATGGGTTAGGGGTGGGGGGTTGGGTGTTGTCCAATCACTAGTTACCTCTCAGTTGCTAGTTAGTTTGGTTTAAGGTAGCTTAAACCCAGTAGGTGATCTCGAGATATAACACCCGGTGTAGGAACTTTTTCTGATGTAAAATTTATATCTATATACCTAGGTATTTTTATATATATACATATATATATATATAATTATTAGATGAAACGGGGTTTGAGTGTAGATCTCAACAAGTCATCATTAACATGATTTGATGTTGGAGTGAAATATAAGCAAGAATATAATGATTGTGATGTGATCTTTAAGGTTGCTTGCACTCTTGGTCATAATCATGATGATTATGACGCTTGAGTGTTGTGTAAGCAAAGCAATCATGATGAAGATGTGATTGATTTAGACGTGGTATATTACCCGAAATTAATACCCGCCTTAATATCTTTAATTATTAAGATGTCCTACATTTTGTGTAGTTTGACTAGCTTTAATAATCTGCTAGTGAATTCCCGACATAGTTATTACTTTAACTATATCACACATGTATACATGTAAAATAACTCAAGGTCATGCAACCAACATTTTTTTATGTCCATGTTTTAAGGTTTAGTCACCAATGTATACGTTTTTATATTAAAACGTGTCCCTAGACTTTTACCGGAATAAAATCTCGTTAATCACCAATGAGCGTTCAATGCGGGTTATTATCGTTCATTTCCTAGTAATTCTTAAAAATTACTAAATATGACACTTGTCCCTTTGCTAGACTCCTGACATTACTATGTCAAAAATAATATTCCAAGAAATATAAAATAGGAATGTGCAAATATGACTATGGGTATTGACCTGGACTACTGGGTGTCACAAATGGGGGGCCAGCTCGGCACGTGTTAGCCACATGCCCATATTCCCACAACTTGTACATAGACAGCACCGTACAGTCGGGTAGTAATGATACTTGCAGGTGTTGCATTGGGGATTGACACCTACATATGGCCTTCTGTCTAGATTCTGAGTCACATGTGCAACTTGGGTGATGGGTGCAGCAGGGGTAACGACGGCAAAGTTCTTAGTCTTACGCATCTTATTGTGGAAAGAAGGTTCGGGCTTGTCCACCTTGGTCGTTTCAGTTGGGGTTGCTTGGTCATTGATCTTCTTCGCACCCTTTCTTGTCAACATGCCTGCCTTCACGTGATTGTCGGTTAACGTGGCGGCTAGGCGTATAGCGTCTTTGAGTGTGGCGGGATTTCATCCCAACACTGTGTCTTGGATTTTCATAGGTAGTCCACCTATGTACTTCTCAATACTCAGTGACAGAGGGGTGACCATGTGTGGCAACAGGAGGCTCAACTCATGGAAACGAGTTGTGTAGACCAAGTTTTCACCACTGTCTTGGGTAGGATCCCAAAAATCAGCTTCCAGTTTCTTCATTTCATTCCAAGGACAGAATTCCTCGGTCATCAGTCTTTTCACATCATCCCATGGCATGGCCATTGCCATATCAACACCTCTATTCTTTTTCTCACCGTTTCACCAAGGGAGCTCCCGTTTGTGTGGTAGCTATTGTTGTAAGAGAATTCAATGAGGGGTAGATGTGAGTCCCAATTGCCACCAAAATCAATAACACAAGCTCTAAGCATGTCCTCGAGGGTTTGGATTGTTTGTTCGGTTTGACCATCAGTTTGAGGATGATAGGCGTGCTTAAATCCAATCGTGTACCAAGAGCAGTTTGGAGGGATTGCCAAAAACAAGAGGTGAAACGAGCATCTCTATCGGAGATTATGTTTTCCATGATGACTCACAATTTCGTCAATGTAGATTCGGGCCAATTTCTCAACCCGATAGTCTTCACAGATGGGCTAGAAGGGAGCAGATTTAGTGAGACGGTCAATGATCACCCAATTGCTATCATAACCATTTGAAGTGCAGGGGAGATTGGTAATGAAGTCCATGGCTAGATTCTCCCATTTCCATACTGGAATTTCCAGTTGTTCAAGTAAACCAGAAGGACGTTAATGTTCGACTTTGACTTTAGAACAAGTTAGACACTTTGCAACATAAAGTGCAATGTCTTTCTTTATATCAGGCCACCAATATTGCTGGCGAAGATCTTGGTACATTTTATCCACACCAGGATGAATAGAATAACGAGTCTTGTGTGCCTCGTTCCTAAGAAACGTACGAAGATCATCACGATCGGGAACCCAAATACGATCCAAGTAATAGAGTAAGCCATTTGGTTTGGTTTTTAATTGAAGTTAAGCTCCACATGACATCTCATCGTACATGTTACCCTCAGTGACCGAGATGTGTTGAGTTTCAAGAATACGAATTTGAATCTCGGTTTGAATCTTCACACAATGAAGCATGACGTGATCTTTACGACTCAAGGTATCTGCCACAACATTCGCTTTGTCGGGATGATAACGAATCTCGCAGTCGTAGCCATTATGAAGTTCAACCCAACGTCGTTGACGCATGTTGAGTTCTTTCTGATTGAAGATGTGTTGGAGACTTTTGTGGTCGATGAACACTACACATTTTTTGCCATAGAGATAATGTCTCCAAATCTTCAATGCGAAGACGACCGCACCCAACTCAAGATCGTGCGTCGTATAGTTCTTCTCATGAATCTTAAGTTGTCTTGACGCATAAGAGATCACTTTGCCTCATTGCATGACCGAGGCCTTGCTTTGATGCATCACAGTGGACAACAAGATCGTCATTGTTGTAGGTCCCCGGGTGTCTCGGATCGTCACATACAAGTGCGCTGGCTAGTCTAACCGGGTGCGGAATGCCCGTGACTAGATGGAGAATCAAACAACACAAGTATACCTACAACAACCACAAGATACTTTAAACTTCGTCTATTGATACTCACAACCGGTTACAGTGTGCAAATGAGTGCGTACATAACAACTCCACAAACCAGCTATATATACTAGACATGTTGCCTGCGCACTTGCTGAGTGCACAAGGCTTTGTTCCTGCGTACTTAGAAAGTACGCAGACAATGCTCTTGTGTACTTGATAAGTACGCAGGTTATAAAACATGCGCACTTGTTAAGTGCGCACAACACTTAACAGAGACAAAACATTAACAAGTACCTACATACGTATTTACAACTCGATAAACCAATACATACAGACTCTAACATACAAATACAAATACAGAAAGACAGATACAAATGCATAGACAACATCCAGAGTGTTTGTCACACAAACGTGCCTCAACAAACTCCCCCTGACAGCAGCTCTGGATTGTCTTCGATCTTCCAACTCCACCAGCTTTAGCTTCCCATCTTCAGCTTGTAGTCAAGGCAAAACTTGACTAACTTGTTGTATCTTGATGCTTGAATCTTCGTCCATTCAACCGTGTAGATGCAGTACTTGTCATTTAGAGCCGTCAGATCTTTCACAGAGAAGTTGATGAATGTTATTTCATCAAAGACTCTGATCAATTCCTTATGCTCCAAGCTTCCACTTGCAGACCTCATCTTTCCCATAACCACTGCCTCGCCCGTCTTTGGGTCCACGTACCAGTACCACATGTTACCAAGGATATCCTGAGATAACTTACTCAGGGGAATCCTAGTTTCACATAGCACTGGGTTGTAGACCAGTTTCCTTAGGCTTATGTTAGTCACGGGATGTCTGACGTTCTCGTCCCGGACTTTCTTGGGCATTTGAGGCTTGAATATCTCGAAGTTCCCAGATCTTCCTTCTCTTTGCAGTGCACCCCACAAACCCTTTGCTACTGCATGACTAGTGTCACCAAGCAGCTCACGATTTGCTAAGTTCACCAGATCGTACTTCGGCAATGAGCTGAACGCCTCACTGTTGGCTTCAAGTATTGAACCCCACCAGCTCGTTTGATGGCAAACAACTTCTTTTCGTCGTCGAACTTGATAGATAAGATCATACCTGTTGCTCCATGTTTGTCTATGATAGATGTCTTTTGCCAAACTGGAGGTTGATCCTTAGTGAACCATCCTTGCGGATATTTGTTCTTCCGTGCTTCGGGATCAACAGGTTGGGGATCGATGGGAGAGGCTTCAGTCGAGGTTGCTGCACCACTAGCCTCAGCAACATTGTCAGGCTCGACTGAACTTGGGTTGAAAGCAGCTTCAAAGGCTGGAGCCTCAAAAATCTCTCCATCCTCAAGCTCATACACTCCTTCACCATCACCCTTGGGAAACTCTACCACCACATCTTCATCTTCCACATCCAACTCATCATCAGACTCGATCTCTCCTTCTTCTAGATTACTGAGAGCATCGATCTGTGCTTCCTTGGAATAGTCTGGCTCAATCATTAAGATGACCTCATCAGATAGGTCGTATAGCACATCAGCCACAGACTTTCCTTTCTCACTCCCACCACCAGCACCAGAAGTATCACCTCCACCTTGATGCTGAGTAGACTCCCCCTCAGCCAATGACACAACAAAAATTGGAACAAAATCCAAAGCTTGTTGCTCACCTCCACTAGGGCCGGCCTCAGGATCCTTGTCTTTGTCATCATCCTTTGTCAGAACGACAGGATGACAAGCCTCATCACCACTCGGCTTAGGATTTTCTTTCTCTTTCTCCTTCTTCCCCTGAGCAGCAAGCTTTGCGGTCAAATCACTTATCAACTTGACCATCAATTCATGTTCTTTGCATTGAGTATCCAATCTTAGCTCTACTGTCATCCTATGCCCCAGAATCATGTCATTTATCTTGATGAGCAACTCATTCTGGGACATCAAGCTTTTAAGCTGCTTCGAGGTACCCTCACCTTGTTGCCTTAAACGAGTACCTTCATCCACCAAGAAGTTTATCTTAGCTTGTTGAGCGTCTGACTCACTCCTTGATTTTTGAACTGTCTCAAGTAAACTGGCCACCTGAGTCTCTAGAGTAGTAATTCTTGCATCACGGGGATCAGGATCCCTGGATGTAGAGGCTTCAGCAATGGTATAGGTGGGAAAGGAGAACAGTTGATCGAAGTCAAACCCTTGGGTAAAGTCCCCAAAGTTGTAGGGTTGACTGATGGGCTGAAGGGTGGTTGTGGGAATGGTAGTTAGGATAGTGGTTGGAATGGTGGTTGTTTCAACTATGGTTGGGGTGATAGTGATCGATTCCGTCTAAATTGGAGTCGTTACCATCACTTGATGGACTGATTGGATAGGAAGGGATACTATCTCGGGCACCTCCTTCGAGATAGTAATGGCAGCCATCTCAGCAGTAACACGTGGCTGCCTCCTCCTCCTTCGCTAATACAGTTTGGTTGAATTAGGAGTTGAAGTTGATGCCGTGCTCGCAGCCACAAGTGTTGCATTGTGCTAAGCACGAGCCTCAGCTTCTCTCATAACAGTATCAAATGGCCTGTCTTCTCTTTGCTTAACACGTCTTTCTCTCTCCTCTGTCTCTGTACTTCAGTATCAGTATCGGGTTCATATTCACTTCCGGTACTCTCTTGTCTTTGTCTTTTCGAAGATGACTCGGGAAGGGAAACCTTCGTCAATCTCCTTGGGTGTGATTGGTCTGGTGCATCATCGGAATCAGATGAATCAGATTCAGTTGCTTTCGAATCCGACTCTTCAGCTCCATCTCCTCCTTCTTCTTCGTCACCGCCATCACTCGACTCATCACTCTCGAAACCTTCATCTCCTACCTTTTCCTCCTCTACTTTTTCATCAGAGTGTTCACTAAGCACAGGCTCAGAATCAGCACTATACCATCTGAAGTCAGTAGGGGCCACATATGTTTCATTAATTAGGTGGGCAAAGAGAGGAGTGTGCTCAGGGGTAGGTACTACACTGCCTGGCTTTAGAAATTGTGCAAACACTCTCTTGTCCACCCATTTAACTTGTAGACGTTCTCCAATCTGAGGTAGATTGGGCACAGCATCATTGACTAACAGTTGAACAAATCTCGGGTACAACAGGAATATAAACCTCTCCGCTGCATTTATCTAGTCAGTCATGGACTTGTAGATATACTTGGAAAAATTGTAGCCCTTGTTGAGAGAGAGTCCAACCATTGCAGCTGCCAAGTCATGACACATGGCATCCTTGCCTGCCTTCCTAGCAGATAGGCACATGATCATGACGTGTGCGAAGTAACGCCACTGATCAAGTACCCACATCTTCTTATATGAGGAGTAGTCCATGGTACCAACATAACCCGTCCTTTATCTCCAGCAGCCATCCACCATATAGTCTGGGTAAGTGGCCGGGTCAGTAGCCAAATCCCTAAACTGTAATACTCTCCTGATGGTGTCTTCTGAGATTGCAATATCATGACCTGCTACAGTAGCCCTAATGACATTTGGGTTACTGTACAGTCATGTCAGCCTGTTATAGAACTGCTTCAGGTAAGGACGTGAGACAATGGGATCAGCCGATATAGCATAGCTGATCTTGGATCGATTCAGAAAATCAACAATCTGTCTGTACTCTAGTGTAGCACCCTTCCATTCTGGATGAGTGAGAGCAAGTAGATTGAACTCACTGGTAAAAGCTCGAGCCATCACTGCAAGAACACAAAATGAACACAATAAGAACAAATAAACTCATTGGAATGGAACAAATATGACCTGATATAGCTCTTACACACTAAACTGTTTTTCAGACTTAGAAAATTTTCAAGCTGCCCTTTCCTGCGCAGTTAGCAAGTACGCTGGTGGTTGTTCTTGCGTACTTAGCAAGTACGCAAGAATTACTTCTTGCGTACTTGTTAAGTGCGCAGGAGCTGATACTTAGAAAATTTTGAAATTCCAAAATCCAAAGAATGTGAGTTTAGTGTGTATGATGGTCACCACAAGGTCAAAAAACATGTTTAGGACCTATGAGACCAAGACTAGCACCAAACTCGAGCTAAGACCTAGTTATTTTAACCTAAACCTTGTCCGACGTAGAACCACAGTGACCCAGGGGGTCAAAATCAAAATCAAAACAAGTTAAGGATGAAAATGAGTTGCTAGAGCTCCGATAAATGGTGTTAAACAGGTTTTAGGGCTTAATTTCACTCAAGAACACCCAAAATCGGTTCAAATTTCATCATCTAAACCCAAGGTTCTAAAAGTCTATTTTGTGGATGAAATGCTCTGAGATTCTCAGCAACTGTTAGTTAGATGATGTTGAAACTAGAAATGGGACGAAAAATCTCTTTGGAAACACATGAATATTTGAGGAAAATTTGAGCCAGGAGAATAATACAGTGTTAGATCGTTTGAATGTGATGAACAGATGAAAGTTTCTAACACCCGTATATATACCCTACACACACATGCCTTGCGCACTTGGTAAGTGCGCAGGATTTAACTCCTGCGTACTTGACAAGTACGCATGACTTATGTCTTGCGCACTTGCTAAGTACACAAGGTTTAACTCTTGTGCACTTAACAAGTACGTAGAGACCAGTGTGTTCTCAAATTTCAACTCAAATTATGAAGGTTGTCAAGCCAAATAGCGAACCGGATATGAACGTTCAATCAAGAGGTTTCAAAAGCAATTCAAGGAAGTTAAACACAAATATTTTTGGCTTTTCTTAACTTTTGATAAACTGTACTGAAAATCTTTTTGTCATTTTTGATAATGATTGAACTGTACACTAATTTAAAATCTTTTTGAGCTTTTATGAATAAAGATAATATGCACAAGATTCAGATACGGATATACAGGAGTATACTCACAGTCTTTTTTTGGTCAAGGTCATGAGCAGAGGATCATATCAGGCTATTATAAGCAAAAATGATACAAAATAAACATCAAAGAATATGGGATCATGTCATGGAATACTACTTATTCATATGTAATATGTAATATAAGCAAGTTAACTGAAGTTAGAAATATTATAAGATTTGAAACCATAAGCATCTTTGTATCACGTTCTTGTGTGTTAAGGTATTAATTTTAGATATACAACGTGTACCCCACAGTTATGCTATAGAAAATTTAAATTGCACTATCTCAAGGCATCTAAGATTTTCCTAAATATTTCCAAATCTCCAGAATGAAGTTACATCATTTAGCAAAGAAAAAATCAAGCAGAATCCATAAGGATTATCAAGAATCATAAGATTCATAATCGAGTAATTCATTTGTCTTGGTTTGATAGGTTTTTCTGCTATGAATATCAGATGATGATTCAGGATAATAGATATGGAGTCTGTGGATTTGGATAAGGGGATCCAACTGTTATCTGGATATGTCTTCAATGAATTAGATGTGATCCAAGGGGTAGCATATGCTTGACGGTTGCTGTAAAGACATATCTTGGCCCAACTTCCCATTGCATACTTGTGAGTATGGGCAGTGAAGTGAACCAAAAAACTATGCTAAAGACATAACCCGAAACTGGTCTCATAAGAAAATACTTGCCAAAATCTTACATCCTTTATCTGGTAATGATCTTTTAGCATTCTTTTACACACACACACATGCAAACATAGGTTCAAACCATAGTTGTATTAGATTGATTTAGTTTTCACACTACTAATGATTCAAAGACGCTTATAGCCTACTGAAAATTTAAATCACTTGCAAATATTAAAATTGAAACAACTTAAACTTTCAAGTAAGAATGACGCAATCATTTCCCATATGTGCAGTCTAAGACATTTAGATCAATTACTGATGTACTATCATTTCCTCTTATTTTCAAATGACTTTGAAATTTTTCTTGTTTTTCAATTTTGTTTGGATTTTCTAAAAATTTTAATTAAAGAGAAAACAAGATGTACATAAAACATTTAAAAGAAATAAAGTTTAACTTCCATGAAATGATTTGATTTTGAAAAAGAGTTTTCACTCACGATTGAACATTCCTATCAAGTTGACCAGATGTTCAAAATGGGTACGATCAAATGCCTTAGTGAAAAGGTCAGCAAAGTTGTTATCCGTGTGAACTTTGACAAGTTCAATCAAATGCTTTTCAGCACAGTCACGGATGAAATGATGGCAAATCTCTATATACTTAGTTTTGGAATGTTTCACCAGGTTGTTCGTGATGGACATGGTGGCATTATTGTCAATGAATAAAGGAGTTGTAGTGTATTTGAAGCCATAATCTCTCAATTGCTGCTGGATCCACAATATCTGAGAGCAACAGCTTGCGGCAGCAATGTACTCTACTTCACATGTTGAGACAGAAACCGTTGACTGCTTCTTACACTGCCAGGAGACCAATCTGTCTCCTAAGAATTGACATCCACCTGAGTTTGATTTTCTATCGAGGTTACAACCGCCATAATCAGAATCAGTATAAGCTTTGAATTCAAACGACTGCTACTTGGAGTACCAAAGACCCAATCGGGGTTTCCCTTTCAAGTATCTGAAGATCCTATTTATAGCTATCAGATGAGATTCTTTCGGTTGTGACAGAAATCTCTAGCATAAGAAGATGGCAAACATAATATCGAGCCGTGAAGCTGTGAGATACATTAGAGAACCGATCATCCCGCGATACAATTTACAGTCCACATCCTTTCCATCTTTGTCTGACTGCAGACCATGATTGACTGGGATTGGTGTGCCATATGTAGTACAATCATTCATTTTGTATTTTGACAAAATGTCCTGCACATACTTAGTTTGATGTAGATAAATGCCATCCTCCCTTTGACTGACTTGCTGACACAGAAAGAATGACAATTCACCCATGTTGCTCATTTCAAACTTTGACTTCATCACCTTCTCAAAATCTCCACACATCTCTTCAATTGTAGATCCAAATATGATGTCATCAACGTACACTTGCACAAGTAGAATATCACCTCCTGCTTTCCTTATGAAGAGAGTCGAGTTAATTTGTCCTTGGTCGAAACCATTGGACAGTAGATGTTTTGATAAAGTCTCATACCATGCCCTAGGTGCTTGATGAAGACCATAAAGTGTTTTATCCAGCTTATACACTTTAACGATATTATGTGGATCTTCAAAACCTAGTGGTTGAGTGACATAGACCTCTTCATGAACTTTGCCATATAGGAAAGCACTCTTTACATCAAGTTGATAGACCTTGAAGCCGAAAAAGGAGGCATAAGCCAGAAACAGTCGAATGGCCTAAAGTCTAGCAACCGGGGCATACACCTTAGTGTAATCCAGGCCCTCTTGCTGATAAAAACCCTGAACAACCAACCTTGCTTTGTTTTTCACCACAACATGTCGATCGTCCGTTTTGCAGTTGAACACCCATCTGGTTCCAATTGGATGTACACCTCTCGAAAGGTCAACCAAATCCCACACGTGCAACTTTTGGAATTGAGACAATTCATCTTGCATCGCCTCTATCCAACAGTTGTCAGCGAGAGCCTCTTTCACATTCTTCGGCTCCAATTGGGATACGAAAGCAGCATACAAACATGTTTCCATGATACCTGTGTCAAGTATCTCAGCATACAAGATGGTGTTCTCGGTAATGGTTCTGTGACGAGTTTAAACACCGGGATCAGGATCACCAATAATGTTGTTAATTGGATGATTCTGATGCACTCTCGTCTCTGGTACTTGAATAGCTGACTCAAGGTTTGTGCTCAACTCCCCCATATAAAGTGTACCCGAAGATGACTCAATGTTGATTGGATAAACGAGAGCATCATTTCCTACATGAATATTAGGATCAGCTTGAGCATCGTTTCCTTCAACATGAACTTCATCTCCGTTGTCACTGTCAAGAGTTCCAGATGCAGATGCAGCATTGGAATCGGAAGTTGGGATAGGTACCGTTGCTCTGGTTGAGAAATTAAAGTCGTCGCCGCCACAACAGAACTCATACAACTTGGCAGCATCTTCAGCAGATAAATTAGGAAGGTTAAAAGACTTGAATAGAGCATCATAATCAAACCCCCAAGCAGGACCAGTTGGTTCTAGTGGAATGTTGTGTTTACTACAGTCCACTTCGAACCATTCTTCCACAGACCTACTCTCAATATTGTACACTCTCTTGCATGGCTAATTTGCAACATATCCTAAGAAGATGCCTTCCACCGCTTTTGCATGAAATTTAGAAATGCGATCTTTGTACTGTAACAATAATGAGAAGGGACTACCAAAAGGAACTAGGTAGTCAATATTTGGAGGTCTATTGTTGATCAGCTCATAACAAGTTTTGTTGTGCCTCTTAACCACCAGAACTCTATTTAAGACGTGACAGGCTGTGTTGACTGCTTCCGCCCAGAACGTTACGGGAAGCTTGGCATTTGACAGAATTGTACTTGCAATCTCAATTAGGGTTCTGTTCTTCTGTTCTGCAACTCCATTCTACTAGGGTGTATACGGTGCACTAAATTCATGACGAATGCCCTTCTAGAGACAAAAAAGCTCCATCATGTTGTTCCTAAACTCTGTGCCGTTGTCACTCCTTATTCTTCTAACCTTCAGCTTGCATAAAGATTCTAGACTCAAGATCAGGTATTGAAGAATTTCAGCAGTCTCGTCCTTGGTAACTAAAAAGTGCACCCAAGAAAAACATGAAAAATCATTAGTTACAACCAGACAGTATGACTTTCCTCCAATACTCCTGAAACTTATGGGCCCAAACAAATCAATATGTAGGAGCTCCAAAGGGGTACCGATAGAGTTTTGGATCTTGGGCTTGTGAAATTTTCGTTGTTGTTTGCCCTTTTTACAAGGCATATAGTCATCTGCAACGGCAAATCCTAGCTTAGGATTCCCGGTTACCAAACCGTTTCGGACAAGATGGTTCATATTACGATAAGAAATGTGTCCGAGTTTCCTATGCCACAAGATTGAGTCAAGTTTTGTCGCTTTGGTAAGCAAACAAGTAGCAACTGATGAGGTGGTTGTTGCCACACTCATATCAATCTGATAGGTGTAGTTTGTCCTTGGTGCTCTCATCAGAATCCAATCATCAGGAACCACAAAACCAGGCTTGAGAAACAACCATTCAGACTTGTTAAACATAACCGAGTACTCCTTGTCGCACATTTGAGACACACTTAACAAGTTATGCTTTAGCTGCTTGCAAAAGTTGACGTTGTCAAAGCTAATACATCCATTGGAAACCACGCCTTGACAAGTAATACTACCGCCCTTCTCGCCTGTAAAGGCCACATACCCGCCTCTGAATGGTTTGACATCTTGAAGCAAGGCCATGTTGCCTGTCATGTGCCTAGAGCATCCACTATCCATATACCAACGGTTACAGATAGTTCCCTCCGGTTGTCCCTGCACGAGTCATAAGAAATTAATTAGATTTGGAGACCCAAGCCATGGTGGTCTTGGGTCGTCCGTTTTTTTTAAAATAAACTACGTCAATTAATTCACAATCATGACTGTCAAAAATTGGTGAATCCTTTGTTAATTTATGATCAGAAGATTCAGAAGTTTTGGTTTTCTTTTTCCAGGAACTTTTCTTTTGAAACTTTTGAATGGTAGGCTTGCTCTCGTCAACCGTAGGTGAACTAGTAGAAGCCTCACCTGGTTGGCAACCAGCTAGCCGTTGTTCAAGCTTTCTCAATCTTTTGTGTGACACCCGGCATTTCAGGTCAATATCCGTACATGTTATAAACAAGTTTACATCATAATTGTTTTTGTGATGTGACACCCGATATTTCAGGTCAATATCCGTACATGTTATAAACAAGTTTACATCATAATTGTTTTTGTGATTTACTTAATTTCACAAACAAGGACATTAAGGTCTAACAAAAACCGTACATGGTCTCATTTCATATTTGGTAATTCAAGGAGTTACCGGTTCACGTACCAGGATAACCCGACTAAATACGAACACTAGTGGTTAAATTAAATAACCAGAAAAATATATATACATATATATTACATAAACTCTACGTTGGACAATAATTTAATTTTTAGACTAAATCATATAATATACGTAAAAGTAAAATATCGAACCCTTTCGAAGACGTTACCATGTAGCGTCACCTTTAGGTACGTATACCTACAAATAATCACCTCAACGAATTATACAATCCAAGATTTCAATATCTTTCGTTAACGAGCCATAAACTTAATAAATTTATAATACCGTGGAGAACCTAAACCAAATTAAATTACCATTTGAAACTCTAATTAATATTAATACACTTAATGAATTAAATAAATTTACACTTAAATCTAATTATTTGATTAATTAACCCAACCCACCCTTTTCCTTTTTCTTTTCTCGACCAAGAGCCTCAAAGAGGACCCACCCCTCATTCCATTTTTCCACATTCTAATTGTTTAGTTTTTGTACCATACCCTTTTCCTTCCCAAGCTAGATAAAGACTTTCATCTCCCATCATATCTATCACCTTATCATTCAAACCCACACTCCATCTATTTCCTTTCTATCATACAGCATTAACACCACCACCATTTTCATCTTTTTCTGTGTGTTCACCCATATTCAAGACTCAAATCCTCCATTTGAAGGTGTTCTAAGGAGTTTCAAGGATTTTCTCAAGGATTTCTAACCAAGAGAAGTCAAGATCATCTTCTTTTTCTCGCAAAAATTATCATCTCTGTCTAGAGGTAAAAATTCGATACCATCCATATTATTTTCTTTAAAATCGTAGCTAAACATACAGTTTACTCGAACGTAAGAAAAATAACAAGAAAAGTGTATCGAATTCAAGATTAAAACATGAATATATGCGTATATGTATGAATAAAGTTTTGAAACTGATTCTGTCAATCAAAATTTCAGTGATCGAAACTATAGTTTCGATACCTGTTTACTCAATCGAAACTAGGTAGTTTCGATACCTGTTTGCTCAATCGAAACTAGGTAGTTTCGATACCTATTACTCAATCTAAACTAGGTAGTTTCGATACCTATTACTCAATCAAAACTAGGTAGTTTCGATACCAGTTTACGCAATCGAAACTAGGTAGTTTCGATACCTATTACTTAATCGAAACCAGGTAGTTTCGATACCTGTTTTGCTCAATCGAAACTAGGAAGTTTCGACATCTGTTCTGTTCAATCGAAACTAAGAAAGTTTCGATACCTGTTCTTCAGTCCCATGGGGCAGTAACTTAGAACTATTTTATAACGAAACAAGTGTTGAAAAACTAAAAAGATATTTAAACAAAAGCAATCAGAATTGCTTAGTCGGTGAACAATTTGCATATGAGACATTCGGTCATAACACGAATTACCCTTTTTATAATTAGGGTACGAATAGTCAAGTTTGACTAGAACAATTATCATTGCAAGCATACACAAACTCAAGGTGAGTTTCACGGCCCCTTTTTACTGTTTTCAATATTTAGGGGAAGAACATATACTTACAACTATTTTTATGTGATAACAAGAGAATAAGACTCGAATTTTATGTTCACATGAGTTAAACAATTTTAGGCCGCTAAAGTCCCCTGGAACAATTTAGTAACCATTAACTGTAGCCTAGGGTCCTATGAATAGTACTATGGAGAGTGACGTCTCCCGGTCATGGTTAGTCGCGCTAACCACAATCTGGAGGATTTATGGCCGCATAGAACCGGATAACGAAATTAGGGGCGAAGAACAATTGTCATGGTTTGGTTACGGCTCATGTAGGAACATATTATTTGTATTCCTAGCTAGTTTACAAATGGGTCAACAAATCTTATTCTGATTATCACATGCAACTGGAACTATTTACGAACAATTGAATTTTACAAAGATCTATTAGATTTAAACCTGTGAACTCACCAACCTCGTGTTGACAATTTTAAGTATGTTTTTCAGGAAATTGACGTGATCGCAAGGTTAGCAATGTAGATTACATGCATGCACGATGGATTCAACTATCATGGGGATTTCTCCTGTATAACTCATTGTAATAGAGTCATATTTGCGAAATCTTCACTTTTGTAAACCCAATTTACATTTTTGAAATGTAAAACTTTAAACTTTTTTATGTATCCATTTATCATGTATGTGTTTGCGGTCATCATATGCTTTGGAAACCATGTAATGTTACGCCTCGCGTTTCCGCCTTGGCGGGGTGTGACAGATTTGGTATCAGAGCCATTAATTATAGCGAACTAGAAGTCTAAAATGGAACCTAGTCTATAATTTAAATGACTCACTAAAATGTTTTCATTGCATAAGCATTGCATAACCAGTCATCATGTCATGTGGATATTGTAGTCACAAGCATGTCGTCACACTCTGACCCCGTCTCTGACCCTGAATCCAACGAGGAACTTTCCGCCACACGCCCCAAAAATCGAGTACAAGTTCGCAGCTCCACACCACCCAATGTTGCCCTGGGAGAACCGCCTATCATCTACCGAAAGAAAAGCGGAGGACCAATTATGGTAAAAAGTGCTAGGAAAAAGGTTTGATTTCCACACAAGAGGACCCTGGCAGCCCGTGACCCGGAAAACTTGGAGACTGATGAGGAACCACCTAGGCAACGACCCTGTTACCACCCTACGGTGGGGACTATCCGTTGGATGCCCCGTACTCTGGCACGATGGAGGGAGATGGAGAGTATTCCCTCTACCTTTGAACTCGGAGAATCCTCCAACTCCCCAACACCCCTACCCCACACTGGGGAAGCCATGGAGCTCACAGTGCTTACATTAGAAGCACACGTTCATACGCACGAGGAGCGTCTTGATGATCTCCTAGATGATATTCGGGCACATGGGAATGCAGCCACACGACTACGTCAAGGGCTCGGATCTCGAGTACAGACTCTGGAGGACAACACCCAAGACATACAGGGTGCCACTGACTACCTAGGGTTGAGAGCTGATATGCACTGGCAGTTCACTCTCACGGTCCGAGACATGGTGGAGGCGCTGGAAGAAAGGACTTTGGCTGCAGAATTTGTGGCTAGGGTTAGCTTTGTCAGGGCAGGACTTGCCATGATGATTGGATTGTACTCCCACTTCTTCTTTTAAACCTATTATGGGCGGGTTGTGCCCATAGCACATTATGTAGTTTAAAACTTTGGTACTGATGTGGTCATGTGAACCCATCCCTTTTTTTATCCTTGTCTTTTGGAACAATGTACTAAGCATGTTTTAACTATGTATGTGATGGTTTATGTTGTAGTGATGGTTGTTTACGTTTGATGTTGTTGTATCCTTATGTCATGATCAATCATTATTATTATATAATGTTGTTTCTTTTTAATTGATATGTTAGAAAGAACGTCATGGCACCTAAGCGTAGGACACCCCATGACACTACTGGTGACAACAACGAGACGATTTCCCCAAACGTGGAGCAACTCATAGCACAGCGAGTAGCTGCTGCTATAGAGCAGTATGAAGCGAATCGAAATAGTGGAGGAGGAAATGGCAGTGGTATCGGCGGAGGAGGTGCAGGAGGTAGCGGTACAGCCGGAGGTTCCGGAGGTAATAGAATAAATAAGCCATAACATGTAGTCATGATCCGAATTAATGACGTTATGACTTGTAATTCTACAGATGCTCCAAATAGGGAGTTCTCCTACAAGGCCTTTCTATCTTGCAACCCCCGCAACTTCAATGGCACCGAGGGTGCAGTTGGGCTAATGAGATGGATAGAAAAGATGGAGTCGGTGATTGATATTAGTGAATGCACCGCTGACTGCATGGTGAAGTATTCTACATGCACACTCACTGATAAGGCTTTAACTTGGTGGAATTCACAAGTGAAAACCCTGGGAAGACAGATTGCATACCAACTGACTTGGGATGATCTAAAAGCCATGATGACTGAGGAGTACTGTCCTCGAAATGAGTTGCAAAAGATCGAATCTGAAATGTGGAATTTACAAATGATAGGAGATGATGTGGCTGGTTACACTGACCGATTCAATGAGTTAGCAAGTTTAGTTCCACACATGGTTACCCCAGAATACAAGAAGGTTGAAAGATATTTGTGGGGTCTTGCACCTCAAATCCGAAGCCTGGTGACTTCATCGCACCCTATGGATGCCAAGAGCGCTATAATTCTAGCTTTCAAGCTAAGAGATAATGCTGTGCGTGATGGTTTGTTTGAGAAGAAGGAGACCGAGGAAGGAAGGTCTGGGGAAAAGAGGAAATGGTTTGGAAAACCATGTAATCAAAACAAGAATCAAACTAACAAGAGATCTGGAACTATGAAAGCCTATGCTGCCAACACTGTGGAACAAAAAGGATATCTTGGAACACGACCGAAGTGTGACAAATGTGGATATCATCACAGTGGAAGGTGTACCCAATGTGGAAAGTGTAAAAAGTATGGGCATCTAGCCCATAACTGTTGGAACAATGCGAACCCTAATAAGATCAATCAAGTAGCAGGAAAGGTCAACCCAGGAGCAGAAAGGATGAATCAGGGATGCTTTGAGTGTGGAGATCCAAAGCACTTTAGAAAAGACTGTCCAAAGTTGAAGAACCGAAACGACTATCAGGCCCGTGGAAGAGCATTTGTGATGGGGGCTGGTGACGCACGACAAGATCCGAACAATGTCACTGGTACATTCCCGATAAATAATCACTATGCCTCTATACTTTTCGATACGGGTGCTGATATGAGTTTTGTGTCAAATGACTTTAAGTCCCTACTCGGTATTAAGCCAAGCAAACTAGACCAAAATTATACAATTGAATTAGCAAACAAGAAATTAATTAAAACTGGAGAAGTCATTCAGGGTTGTACCTTATGTTTTAAGAAACGCACATTTAGTATAGACCTACTACCTGTTGATTTGGGAAGTTTTGACGTTGTTATTGGTATGGATTGGTTGTCGAAGAATCACGCCGAGATTGTTTGTTTTGAGAAGATTGTTCATATTCCCCTCCCGAACGGAGAAGTTCTTTCGGTTCAAGGTGAGAAAAGTGGAGTGACATTGAGGATGATAAACTGCATGAAAGCTCGTAAGTACCTACGTAAAGGCTATTGCGTGTTCCTGGATCACGTCGTCGAGAAGAAACCCGAGGAACGTCGACTTGAAGACATACCAATCGTTAAGGATTACCCCGAAGTTTTTCCTGAAGACTTACCTGGATTACCACCACCGAGGCAAGTCGAATTCCGAATTGACTTGGTACCAGAAGCCGCCCCGGTTGCGCGATCACCATATCGATTAGCACCTTCTGAAATGCAGGAATTATCAAATCAACTCCAGGAGTTGCTTGATAAAGGTTTAATAAGACCGAGTTTCTCACCTTGTGGAGCTCCGGTCCTATTCGTATAGAAAAAGGATGGAACCTTTAGGATGTGTATTGATTACCGAGAATTAAACAAGCTTACAATCAAAAACCGATACCCACTTCCTCGAATAGACGATTTGTTCGATCAACTACAAGGTTCTAGCTTCTACTCTAAGATCGATCTATGTTCGGGGTATCATCAACTAAGAATCCAAGAAGAAGATGTACCAAAGACGGCATTTAGGACTCGTTATGGCCACTACGAATTCCTAGTTATGCCGTTTGGTTTGACGAACGCACCAGCTGTTTTTATGGATCTCATGAACCGAGTGTGCAAGCCATACTTGGATAAATTCGTGACAGTATTTATTGATGATATATTAATATATTCATGAACCAAGGAGGAACATGAACATCATTTGAAATTAATCTTGGAACTACTCAGGAATGAGAAGCTTTATGCTAAATTCTCTAAGTGTGAGTTTTGGATCCGAGAGGTTCACTTTCTCGGACACGTCATCAATAAGAATGGTATTCACGTAGACCTATCCAAGATTGAAGCTATCAAAAACTGGGAAGCACCAAGAACTCCGACTGAGGTGCGTCAATTTCTGGGTTTGGCAGGCTATTACAGGCGATTCATCGAAAATTTTTCAAAGATAGCCTTGCCTTTGACCACGTTAACTCAGAAGGACAAAAATTTTGATTGGACTGATAAACAAGAATCAGCTTTTCAATAGCTGAAGCAAAAACTTTGCAGTGCACCAATCCTATCCCTTCCCGAAGGGACTGACAATTTCATTGTGTACTGTGACGCATCACACCAAGGTCTGGGATGTGTATTGATGCAGGGAGAAAAAGTCATAGCATATGCATCCAGACAGCTGAAAGTCCATGAGAAAAATTATACGACTCACGATCTGGAATTGGGTGCTGTCGTGTTTGCACTCAAAATTTGGAGGCATTACTTATATGGTACAAAATGTACTATCTTCACAGACCACAAGAGTCTCCCGCACGTCTTTAATCAGAAAGAACTCAACATGAGGCAACGTCGTTGGGTAGAGCTACTGAATGATTACGACTGTGATATCAAGTATCACCCTGGTAAGGCAAACGTCGTAGCAGATGCCTTGAGTCATAAGGAACGGGTTAAAACTCTTCGTGTTCATGCCCTAGGATTGACAATTCATACGACTCTCACGACTCAAATCCGGATGGCACAACAAGAGGAAATCAAAGAAGAAAACATTCAGAATGAAGCTTTACGAGGAATGATCAGACAGTTAGAGCCAAAATCAGATGATACTTTATACTTTGCAAATAGAATTTGGGTGCCATGTTTTGGTAATTTATGGGAGTTGGTTATGGACGAAGCCCACAAGTCCAGGTACTCCATTCACCCAGGTTCAGATAAGATGTATAAGGATCTAAAATAATTATATTAGTGGCCCAATATGAAAGGAGATATTGCCACATATGTCAGTAAATGCTTAACGTGTTCAAAAGTAAAAGCCGAACATCAGAAACCGTCTGGCTTGTTACAACAACCCGAAATTCCCCAATGGAAATGGGAACAGATTTCTATGGATTTCATCACGAAATTACCCAAGACGTCGAACGGGTATGACGCAATATGGGTAGTTGTCGATCGTCTGACAAAATCAGCTCATTTTCTACCCATCAAAGAGACGGATAAAACCGAGAAACTTGCAAAGCTTTATATCAAGGAAATTGTGGCGAGGCATGGAGTGCCAATTTCTATTATCTCTGATAGAGACAGTAGATTCGTGTCTAAAATCTGGAAATCATTACAAGAAGCCATGGGCACACGTCTTGACATGAGCACGGCATATCACCCCAAACGGATGGTCAAAGCGAAAGGACCATTGAAACTTTAGAGGATATGCTCCGTGGTGTGTAATTGATTTCGGAGGAAATTGGGATACTCATTTACCATTGGCAGAGTTTTCCTATAATAACAGTTACCACACGAGCATCAAGGCAGCTCCGTTTGAAGCTTTATATCGTCGTAAATGCCGCTCACCGCTATGTTGGGCGGAAGTTGGTGAAAAACATTTGACAGGTCCTGAGATTGTCCACGAAACCACTGATAAGATCTTCAAAATTAAGGACCGTCTAAAAGCGGCCCGAGATAGACAAAAGAGCTATGCTGATAACAGACGGAAAACATTAGAATTTCAAATTGGTGACCGAGTAATGTTAAAAGTCTCACCATGGAAAGGCGTTGTGAGGTTTGGTAACCGTGGTAAGCTCAACCCTAGATACGTTAGACCGTTTGAAATACTGGCTAGGGTTGGCCCTGTAGCCTACAAGCTCAAACTACCACAAGAACTAAGCAACGTACACGATACATTTCATGTGTCGAATCTCAAAAAGTTTTTGTCCGACGAGACTTTGATCATACCACCTAATGAAATTCATATTGATGATAAACTTCATTTCATCGAGGAACCAATTGAGATTACAGATTGGAAAATTCAAAGGTTGAGACGTAGTCGAATCAAACTGGTTAAAGTACGTTGGAACTCAAAACGTGGTCCTGAGTATACATGGGAACGAGAGGACCAAGTGAAAACAAAATACCCCTCCTTGTTTAAGGATGCACCAGTTCAAGATGGCACGAATTGAATTTCGGGACGAAATTCTGTTAACATGAGGAGAATGTGACACCCGACATTTCAGGTCAATATCCGTACATGTTATAAACAAGTTTACATCATAATTGTTTTTGTGATTTACTTAATTTCACAAACAATGACATTAAGGTCTAACAAAAACCGTACATGGTCTCATTTCATATTTGGTAATTCAAAGAGTTACCGGTTCACGTACCAGGATAACCCGACTAAATACGAACACTAGTGGTTAAATTAAATAACCAGAAAAATATATATACTTATATATTACATAAACTCTACGTTGGACAATAATTTAATTTTTAGACTAAATCATATAATATACGTAAAAGTAAAATATCGAACCCTTTCGAAGACGTTACCATGTAGCGTCACCTTTAGGTACGTATACCTACAAATAATCACCTCAACGAATTATACAATCCAAGATTTCAATATCTTTCGTTAACGAGCCATAAACTTAATAAATTTATAATACCGTGGAGAACCTAAACCAAATTAAATTACCATTTGAAACTCTAATTAATATTAATACACTTAATGAATTAAATAAATTTACACTTAAATCTAATTATTTGATTAATTAACCCAACCCACCCTTTTCCTTTTTCTTTTCTCGACCGAGAGCCTCAAAGAGGAACCACCCCTCATTCCATTTTTCCACATTCTAATTGTTTAGTTTTTGTACCATACCCTTTTCCTTCCCAAGATAGATAAAGACTTTCATCTCCCATCATATCTATCACCTTACCATTCAAACCCACACTCCATCTATTTCCTTTCTATCATACAGCAATAACACCACCACCATTTTCATCTTTTTCTGTTTGTTCACCCATATTCAAGACTCAAATCCTCCATTTGAAGGTGTTCTAAGGAGTTTCAAGGATTTTCTCAAGGATTTCTAACCAAGCGAAGTCAAGATCATCTTCTTTTTCTCGCAAAAATTATCATCTCTGTCTAGAGGTAAAAATTCGATACCATCCATATTATTTTCTTTAAAACCGTAGCTAAACATACAGTTTACTCGAACGTAAGAAAAATAACCAGAAAAGTGTATCGAATTCAAGATTAAAACATGTGTAACATTTCTGATTTTCAGTATTCATATTTCAATTCAATGTGATACAATTTCGAACTCAATACTCGTGCACTGCCTTATTATTTTGCTTACCGTAAACTAAATGCAATGATTCAATACAAATTTACAAGTTTTGCTTGATTATATACACTTAAACGCTATACAAGTAACTATTTATTTCAAACTAATCAAACCTGAAAGGTCAAGAACTAAAGTTGAAAAACAACAAGAAACACTAGGTAAGCACGGTCGTGCTTCGTCCTGGCACGGTCGCGCCAAGTGCCTCGGCACGATCGCGCGACTGGTCCTGGAACGATCGCGCCCGGTGGCTAAGCACGGTCGCGCCTCTCTTGGACACGGTCGCGCCTGCGTAACAGTCGAAATGTAAATGCAGTTTCAAAACGCTCGATCGTTCGAATTCAAATCCGATTTACGTTTTACTTTTGTTATCAAGGAAAATATCTCCGTCAATTACCAGTATCATTTCCAAAATACAAATTACTCTCAAAAGAAACCGTCCAGATTATCTCCCAAGCCTCAAATCTCTATTTTCGATCCAATTGCTACCAAATAGTCAAGGAACTCGATCCTCCGATCATCTCTACGGTTTCTGAAGGGGTTGAATCAGCCGGAATCGCAGCAGAAGTCGCCGGAAGCCAATCTTGGCGTCGCCGGAACTCCCTTCTACCGATCGCTATCAATTCCTTTCTGTTTTAGGTAATTGAATCATCCCTCTCATTCGTTTCGATCCATATATCAAAAGCCCCCTATTAATCAGAATTTTCATTACAGAAATCTTCCAGAACCGAAACTATTGTTTTAATAAAAATGATTTAATTGATTCTAGTCTTAAACACGATTTACATACAATTAATTTATATGAATAGACCCGTAACAACTCAGTAATCAAAAGCCCTAACAATTCCAACGCTATAAATACAAGATTTGTTCAAATCGTGTCTGATTTGGAAGAGACACGGTCGCGTTAATCATCTAGCGCGGTCGTGCCTCATGAAACGCGGTCGTGCCGAGTAGCAGCGCGGTCGTGTCCTCCTGTCCAGACCTAGTCATGCCCTTTGGGCTAGCCTCTGTTGTGTCAAAAAAATCATAGACACGATTGTGCCAGGCCAAGGCACGGTCATGCCTGTTGACTGGTCTAGTTGTGCCCTCTGTTGATCAACCAGGTCGCGCCCCGACTAGCGCGGTCGCGCCCGTGGCTTGAGCATGATCGTGCCCTTCCGAGGCACGGTCGTGTGTGACTCAGAAATTTTAACAGAATTATAATTTTATATTTTTCAATCAATAAATGTTTCAAATTTTATAAAAATATGTTTTCTGTATTTGAAGAGATAAATATTATTTATTTAAAAATTTATAAAAATTAAATTTATATTTATCTTACACTTAAATGATGTTTTAAATGATTAAGTTACAAGTTTATAAATAAATAAGATAATAATTATTTATTTAATATTTAAACAAAAATCATTTATTTATTTATACTTAATTACAATCAATATTTACATTATTTCATAAACTATAATCACTTATTTAATTATTAATTTACATTTAACACATGCATTATTTTCATAATCAACAATTTTATAAAAATTCTATTTTATTATTTAAATTCCAAACTTTAATCAAATGTTCCAAAAATGGTTACTACAACTTTATATATTTCATTTAATACTTTTTTATACACAAACTCAACCTTTAATGTTAGACTTAAACTTTGTACACCGATTTGATTCAATATACATTACTATCTAGGTTAACCTGTGCGTATCAAGAACCCTTATTTTATCTATACTCTTTGTTAGCTACATCTCCATACCAAGTGAGTATTTCATAGCCCCTTTTACTCTTTTACACTTTTGGGGTGAAACATGAACATTATTCAAATTACACGTTACATTTACACAAACAACACAAGTACAAATCCTATTCACATTCATGTGTGCAATTTGAGCTTTATGCCCGAGTGCTAGGTGTGCTAACCTTTGTATGCGATTATGTGCAATCATTAACTATACAAGCCGACGGTTTTCAATGATAGATCTATTGAGTCTGACAAACCCACCCAGGTGCGCGGTGATTGAAACCGACAACACAATTTTTGCATGCTAGTTACAAAGGTTTGGTTGTACATGGTTACACAATAGCTGCTCCCCATAAATGCCTTATTTTATCATGTTTTGTAAAGGATTTGTTTTCAACTATATGCTATCTATATACAACTGTGTTATACTCACCAACTTTTTAGTTGACTTTATTTTATTCATGTTTCAGGCCCTAATATGTGAGAATGATTCAAGACGTGCTCAATATAGGATTTGGACTTAGCAATTTAAATCAAGAATTCTATGAGTTGTTTTATGTTTCTTTGTTTGAATTTGGTTTGTACTTGGATTATTTGTAATGGAAATTTGACTTTAATATATTTCAATTTAGTCAACCATGTGCTATGAACAGTCTTACATGTCCCGCCCCAATGATTCCGCCATCGGTCGGGGTGTGACAACATGAATATATGCGTATATGTATGAATAAAGTTTTGAAACTGATTCTGTCAATCAAAATTTCAGTGATCGAAACTATAGTTTCGATACCTGTTTACTCAATCGAAACTAGGTAGTTTCGATACCTATTTTGCTCAATCGAAACTAGGTAGTTTCGATACCTATTACTCAATCAAAACTAGGTAGTTTCGATACCTATTACTCAATCGAAACTAGGAAGTTTCGATACCTGTTTACTCAATCGAAACTAGGTAGTTTCGATACCTGTTTGCTCAATCGAAACTAGGTAGTTTCGATACCTATTACTCAATCGAAACTAGGTAGTTTCGATACCTATTACTCAATCGAAACTAGGTAGTTTCGATACCTGTTTACTCAATCTAAACTAGGTAGTTTCGATACCAATTACTTAATCGAAACCAGGTAGTTTCGATACCTGTTTTGCTCAATCGAAACTAGGAAGTTTCGATATCTGTTTTGTTCAATCGAAACTAAGAAAGTTTCGATACCTGTTCATCAGTCCCATGGGGCAGTAACTTAGAACTATTTTATAATGAAACAAGTGTTGAAAAACTAAAAAGATATTTAAACAAAAGCAATCAGAATTGCTAAGTCGGTGAACAATTTTCATATGAGACATTCGGTCATAACACGAATTACCCTTTTTATAATTAGGGTACGAATAGTCAAGTTTGACTAGAACAATTATCATTGCAAGCATACACAAACTCAAGGTGAGTTTCACGGCCCCTTTTTACTGTTTTCAATATTTGGGGGAAGAACATACTTACAACTATTTTTATGTGATAACAAGAGAATAAGACTAGACTTTTATGTTTACATGAGTTAAACGATTTTAGGCCGCTAAAGTCCCCTGGAACAATTTAGTAACAATTTAGTAACAATTAACTGTGGCCTAGGGTCCTATGAATAGTACTATAGAGAGTGACGTCTCCCGGTCATGGTTAGTCGCGCTAACCACAATCTAGAGGATTTATGGCCGCATAGAACCGGATAACGAAATTAGGGGCGAAGAACAATTGTCATGGTTTGGTTACGGGTCATGTAGGAACATATTATTTGTATTCCTAGCTAGTTTACAAATGGGTCAACAATTCTTATTTTGATTATCACATGCAACTGGAACTATTTAAGAACAATTGAATTTTACAAAGATCTATTTGATTTAAACCTGTGAACTCACCAACCTCGTGTTGACAATTTTAAGTTTGTTTTTCAGGAAATTGACGTGATCGCAAGGTTAGCAATGTAGATTACATGCATGCACGATGGATACAACTATCATGGGGATTTCTCATGTATAACTCATTGTAATAGAGTCATATTTGCGAAATCTTCACTTTTGTAAACCCAATTTACATTTTTGAAATGTAAAACTTTAAAATTGTTTATGTATCAATTTATCATGTATGTGTTTGCGGTTATCATATGCTTTGGAAACCATGTAATGTTACGCCTCGCGTTTCCGCCTTGGCGGGGTGTGACATTTTGTTCCTTTTTTTCCTCTATGGCTTAGAAAGTTTCACCACAGGCTTCTCACCAATTTGTATACTACCAGAGGTAGTTACACTGGGTTTAGCAACTTGCTTTACCCTTTTAGGAACAGATGGTTCAACCACATGTTTTGATGGTGGCTTAACCATTGGTTTCACTAGTGGCTTCACCATTTTTGGTTTGGTGCTCTTGGGTTGCTTCACTTGTGGTGTCTTAGGAATAACAGCTTGTTGTGGGACAACTGGTCGTTTCCCTTCGTTCTTATCAAGACAGTTCACCAGAATGTGACCTATCATACCACAGTGAAAGCAAGTTCTTCTTTCTTTGTAAATCCTCCTGTAAGGCTCTTGGTTTTTATAAGCAGATGAATCAGCTTAATGAGCAATGGGAGTTGTTTGATGAACATTAACAGCATCTTGTGCTTGACCTGATTTTATTTTAGGAGTAAAATGTTTTTCCATGTTTTCATGATGATTCTTACTCAAATGTTTAACAAAAGCTTCTTTCTTTACTTGCTTTATGGACTTGAAACCTCCATAAAGCATCATTTTCAATTTATCATTGGACTCAGTTGTATCAGGTTTAGTTAAAATGCAATTGTCACGATTAGTGACAATGTTTTTCTCAATTTTATGTTCATCAATCAACTCTTTTGACACATCACCCTCGACCTTGGTGTTCTCAAAACCTTCATCAGAGAAGAACTCCTCATCAGAAACTGACTCAGCCTTACTTGAGGAATCATCCTTGTTAGAGGATTCTTCCTTACTCGAAGAGTCATCCAGAAAGACAAATCAATGTCCACCGGCCCGTTGACAAACTTGCCGCTTACTGGTGGAGGAATGGCGTTAGTACCTAAACCATTGCCACTCACTTTTCTCAACACAGACTCGTAGTGTTCCACCATAAAGCGATTTCAACTTCTCAAGTTTGCCACTCAACTGCAGGATCTCATTTTGCAGTCTGGCGATCTTGACATTTCTCTTTTCTAAACCCTTGTATGCAACATCTAAGTGAAATTGTTGTTCACTGATTTTAATTGAAAACTTTTGTCTTTCTTTCTTTAGATTTTCAATTGAATCTTTAAATCATTTTTCATTTTAATTATAACTTAGAGCTGCAATACATAAGGGTTCGAGTTGATCATAGATACGATCATTCTCGTCCTTCAAGACAAGACATTTGGAACAAGAAACAACAGCAAAAAGATTAGAATCTACCTCAGTTGACGAACTGGTTGCTTCTCCAATAGCCATGAGAGCAAACGCAGATGTAGATACTTGTTGGTTAGCAACAGATGCTTCCCTTTCCTCAGCTTCCATCAACGCAGATGTAGATACTTGTTGCAGATGAACACCCCAATCAAAGCTCTCGTCATGTTGAACCACTAATGCACTAGACGTTCCACCTTGACTCTGATTGCGGTTGTTCTGATTGTTGTACCCTTGGTTGTTTCCCTGACTTGGTCTAGTGAAACCCGAAGCTGGTGCTTTATCCTTTTGACATTCCCTTACAAAGTTTCCAAAGTTATTACATTTGTAGCACTTAGCTTTGGATTTATCAAATCCAACCTTGGCATTAGAATGCCCACTAATGAACTTCCTACCTGTTCGATTCAGAAAACGCTTAGCCCTCCTCAAGATCATGGCCATATTCCATTGAATATCCATATCCTCCATATCATCCGGATCCACCTGATTAAATTCTTCTTCAATGGTTTCAGGATCCGTTAGCTTCCCACCTATGAAGTTCTCATAGGCAAGCATGCAGGATGAGAACAGTGCCACATGATCTTCAGCTATCTTGGCAATAGCAGATTGGTTTGCTGAAGGGGTAGAGATAGTGCTTCTTGAGGAATGTTGGTGGTATGAACTAGATCCTGATGTAGCAAAAACAAGTATGTAAGAATTATCTTCTTCCTGAGGAATCCCATAGAACAAGGCAATTCCAGAACCCGATGACTTTGCTGTGGTATACATGTCAAATTTTGGTGGCAAAGAATCAAGTGATAGAATCTAGAAATAAGTTCTTGAGTTTGTAAGAATTTAGCTCTGTTTTCAGGTGATAGAATCTAGAAATAAGTTCTTCAATAGATTCATTCTCTAAATATCTGAAGCACTCATACTGCTTCCTCAGTAGCACTCTCTTGCTTTTCTTGACATCACTGTTTCCCTCGAACCTCTTCTGCAAAGCCTTCCAAAGATCCTTTCAAGTATCATAATCTCTGAAACTGTGAAATAGATCCCTAGTCAAGGCCATAGTTATAGAGCCATGTGCCTTCTTTTCTCGGTCATAAGCCTTCTTCTCTTCTTCATCTAGCTTGGAGATAGGTTTGGGAACAGTTTCATCAAGAAACAGATAAGTTGGATGTTTTATATCCCTCAAGAATGGGTATCCATAAGGTGCAATCAGTATACGAGATATACTCATCAAAGCGTGCTTTCCAGTTTGAATAATCATGTACATTAAGCAACTTTGGTGGTTTCTGTGGAGTCCCTATCTCGTTGTCATAGTTTAGCATACTACTAATGTTCAGAATATTTGACATAGTGATTAACTTAGTCAAAAATCAGAAATTTTGCACAACTTGCGCACTTGTGAAAATGGTCTTGCGCACATAAGGTTGATCTTGCATGAACACAGGAGTAAGTACGCAGGCACGAAAGCTAAGTACACAAATAATTGGTCTTGCGTACTTATCAAGTACGCAGATCACTTTTTCAACTGCTCAACCAACTATTTTCGATCGCCGAAAAATGCTCAAATCTTCAAATCTTGAAGTTTTGAACGAATTTATCAAGCCAAAAGGTTAGAAACTTGTTTCAAACAAACACTTGATGATCAAAACACTCAAACAAACAACAAAAAGGTCGAATTTTGAAGGATTTTTTCTTCTAAAACAGCGATCAAGAGCTACCTCTGTTTTATAACAAAAATCAACAAAAATCGGTCTCCTTTTCGTGTAAAATGCTACCAAATGTGTCAAAAATGCTCCTAACATACTCACAACACGCAAAATCAAGAGCAAATGATCTGATAGCACTTGTAGATCCCCGGGTTTCTCGGATCGACACATGCAAGTGTGTTGGCTAGTCTAACCGGGTGCGGAATGCCCGTGACTAGGTCGAGAATCAAACAACACAAAGTAAACCGACAACAAACACAATATACTTTAAACTTCTTCTATTGATAATCACATCCGGTTACAGTGTGCAAATGAGTGCATACATAACAACTACACAAACCAGCTATATATACTAGACCTGTTGTTTGCGCACTTACTAATTGCGCAGGGCTTTGTTCCTGCGTACTTAGCAAGTACGCAGACAATGCTCTTGCGTACTTTCTAAGTACACAAGTTATAAACCATGCGCACTTGTTAAGTGTGCACAACACTTAACAGGGACAAAACATTGACAAGTACCTACATACGTGTTTACAACTCGATAAAACAATACATACAGACTCTAACATATAAATACAAATACATAAAGACAGATACAAAAGCATAGACAACAGCCAGAGTGTTTGTCACACAAACGTGCTTCAACAATTGCCATCAGGAAGAGTGAGAATAGGAGCATTGCACAACTTATGATTGAGGATTTGAAAGGCTTCCTCCGGCTTTGGTCCCCACATATAAGGTTTACCCTTGTGGGTTAAAGCGGTGAGAGGGACAACAATCTTGGAGAAGTTTGAGATGAACCGACGGTAATAACCCGCTAGACAAAGAAATGAACGAACTTCGTGTCACACCCCCAAATTTATTTACTTAACAAATAAATACAGGTTGCAACGATTGGTTCATTACACGATAGCGGAAGCTGTAATAGTGATTTCTAAGACTTGATTACATATACGATTACTAAAACTAAATAAATGCAATGATCTAAGTCCCTCTAATTCAATGGTTGACTTGAGACTTGATAATCAATGCCCGTCCGGTTACTAGGAATTGTTCCAACATAGATAGCCTATTCCAACTGCTCCATGGCTAAAGGTTACCTGAGAAACATACTTGAAAGTGTCAACACAAAGGTTGGTGAGTTCATAGAGTTTGTTAATTTAGTGCAGTTAGTTTTCTCCGAAAAACTAGACATGACTTAACTGTCATAAAATAAGTAGTTTTCCTTTGAAAACATATACATGACTTAACTGTCATCAAATAAGTAGTTTTCCTTTGAAAACATGCCCATGACTTTACCATCATAAAATAGATAGTTTTCCTTTGAAAACATGCCAATGACTTAACTGTCATAAAATATGTAGTTTTCCTTTGAAAACATGCCCATGACTTTACCGTCATAAAATAAGTAGAATTAATTCTAAACCCATATGATAACAAATGTTATTGTTCCATTCGTAAGCTAGCTAGTCTTACAAATAACCTATGTCCATACATGAAACCGTAACCAAACCCCAACAATTTAATGCCCTTCCTCGCCTTTCTGCGAGTAAGATAATATGCGGTCATTCGGTCATTTTGACTCCTGATTAGCGCGACTAACCATGACCGGGGACGTCACCCCCAATAGTACTATCCATAGAATCCCGGGCTAAGTCCATAGCTAATGGTTACTAAGTTTTTATTCCGGGGACTTTAAGCGCTATATTTTCACCATGTATGACATAGTGTTAGTGTCTTGTTTCCTTGTTATCATATAAAAATGTTTGCAATGCTTTCCCAATTGTATAAAAAAACAATGTTTTGACATATATTAAACAATACTGTAATACTTACTGTAAGTATGTTTCTCCCCCGCAGTTTACAAAACTTTAAAAAGCGAAGGGGGCCGTGAACTCACCTTGTGTCCCATGAAATCCTACCAAATAACCTTGTGCTAATAGTTCCTGTCTATCCGTACCCTAATCACACAAGGGTACTAATGTGTTAAGACTACCCGTGTTATACGTAAGTTGTTCATCCGACTTAACGAATCCCATTAAGTACGCCTTTCTTTAGTAAAAATAGCATTTTCATTTACGACTCATTGGTGATTATTATTCCAGTCTAGACGCTTACATATTTTTCGAGAAAATTATATGTTTCCCTATTGGTGACTTATTAAGTGTACCAAAAATAAAAATTATTTTTGTAACAACTTAAAATATATTCACATATGTTCCATGATGTCATGTGATTATTTATTTTTAACTGAATCTCTTCATATGTTCCATGTACATATATCAAATGTTCATATTAGGATACTAATCTTTAATTCCTAGAACATTTCCACGATTTAACCAAAACCATACACCAACACATATATATCACAAATTTTATCCATAAACATATATTTTTAGTAACACCTTTCACGTTCATATGTTGATGATAATCGTTCGTATGTCTTCTTGAATCATAGGACACTACCTCGGGTCTTGCCAGGTAAGTCACCATGATCATATAACTTTACGAACATGTATCCTTCAACATAACACATAAATGGAATGAAGGGTTTATGAAGAACACCATCATCCAAGTGTTATTTTATGTGATAGTATATATATATGTAGTTTATATTGGATATGTCCTTGTCTTGTCCATGTCCTTCTAGTTTGGTATTTTATGTATAAACATGCACGTGTATAAATATATGTATTCAAACATGACTCATAAAGAAATAAAGCCAAAACTCATCACGACTTTTATTTTTTATTTTGTTCTTGAAAACTCAGATTTTTAGGCGTACTTCAAATAGACTTTTAGATGGTTTTAGAAGACCAAAAGACTTGGGGTTTTCTTCTAAAATCAAGTTTATTGAAACCAGAGGAGATGTGAAAAATAATTACTAGATTTGGAGTTGTGTAGGTACCTCAAAATAGGAAAATAAAAAGAGGTGTCCAGATTTGACCTGCATTGAGCGGCCTTCTTGCGCCGGCTGTTTGGAGGTCGAATACTCCATGGATTCAAGTGATTCCACTTGGGTTCTTCCTTCTTAACATGGAGATTCATTCTAGAAGAACAATGGACCTATTTGGCAAAGTAACGAAGGAGATATGGTCTTGCAAAGTTGGCCAAAAATCTGACAGAAACTGAGTTACAGGATTTTTGGGTATTCTTTTGGTTTTGGGGCTGGTTAAAACCGAGAGAAAGAGAGAGATAGATGGAGAGTTGGAAAGTGATCTTGTATTAGGTTGAGTGGTATATATATATGATATTTGAGTGTTATCATGGTTGAAAGAACAAGTTTCCATACCATAATGATGATGATGGGATTTTGAGTGGGATTTTGTTTGATTGAATATGGCTAGTTCTTACCACAACATGAAGATAAGACTTTGGAGTGTGTAAATGGATGAAAGGGGCATATTCTTGCAACATCAAATCAAGTAATTGAAGATTTGAGATGTGGGGTGACCCCACTAGGCCATCTCGGCCGTAAGTGGTGGTTGGGTGGGTGGTTTGGGTAGTTATCTAGGTAGGTATTAGTTGTTACTAGGTAATTAGTGGCATAAATCCTGGTTAGTACTATAAACAATGATTTATTCGGTTTACACCCTTAAATGACACTATAAGTCATAGTTTACTAATCCAAGACTAGTTTTATGAAAATTGATCAAACCATGTATACTATTATTCGTAGATGCGACCACATATATATATACTTGGAACTTGAGTGCACACATGAACAACCACTTAATCATGATGATTAGACTCCTTGAGTGGAGTGTTGATGAAAGTGTGATAATGATGGAATTGGTGTGATATCATTCGTAACCCACTAGAGGAAGCAAAGGGATAGAGTGTGGTTTTGGTCATAATCACCATCATAATCATCATCATAATCATCATGGTGAATTGATATCTAGAGTGGAGTGTGGTATATGAAATAATGATGGTGGAGGTTGAGCGTACATCTTGCCAAGATGATTAGTAGTGGATGATTTAAATGCAATATACTACCCGCAATTAATACCCGTTTTAATAATTAAATGAACCTTGAAGTTTTCGATATATAATATATACATTTCTTTATATATATTATATATATATCTATATATTCTTAGTTTGGACGCTTTAACGAACTTGAATGAAGGCGTTCAAGTTTACATATATTTTTAGTTATAAATGTGTTCACTCACATTTATACGCGTACTAGAGAATAATTTACAACGATAATTCTTGTATCGTTTTCGCGGGAATTTTCATATAATATATAAAAAGTCTTAGTCTCCGGAACATGATCATTTATTTAGAATATAATTCTAAATATTTTTCCGTTGTAATAATTCATTGCTATCGTTTGCGTTATACGGACTTTACATTCGTATGAACTGGCAATTCTTATAATATTTACAAAATGAACGATCGATGCATTATGTTCACTAGACTTTTATTGTTCGAGTGTACGATTTAGTGATTCAGGAAACATATTAACGTAAACATGTTTAAGTCGTGTTTGGACGATGTTTTGGAAATGCTTGGTGTCACATTCTCCCCATGTTAAAAAGAATTTTGTCCCGAAATTCAATCAGTGTCATCATGAATTTGGTGTATTCATGAACAAGGACTGGTACTCGGTTTTCATTTGATCATCGTGTTCCCATGTATACCCAGGGTCACGCTTCAAGTTCTAACGTACCTTAACCAATTCAATATGGTCACGCCCTGTTCCCTGAGCTTTTTAGTCAATGATTTCAATAGGTTCCTTAACAGGGTGTGGTTGTCACCTATGTGAATCTCACCAGACAGTATGATTAACGTTTCGTCTGATAAATACTTCTTGAGATTTGACACATTAAACGTATCATGTACATTGCTTAGTTCCCGTGACAACTTAAGCTTGTAGGTTGCAAGACCAACTCTAGCCCGTATTTCAAACGGTCTCCATTATTTATGGTTATGTTTGCTACGATTGCCAAACCTGACAATTCCTTTCCAAGAAAGGACTTTTAACAAAACTCGATCCCCATTTTTGAAATTCTAATGGTTTTCGTCTGTTTAGTACACCTCCTTTGTCCATCTTGAACAGCTTTCAGACGATCTTTAATTTCGAAGATCTTGTCGGTGGCCTTCTGAATATCCTCAGGACCAGTTAAATGCTTGTCGCCAACCTCCGCCCAACATAGCGGTGAACGACATTTATGACCATACCAAGCCTCAAACGGAGTGGCTTAAATGCTGGTATGGTAGCGGTTATTATATGAAAACTCAGCCAATGGTAACTGTGTATCCTAATTTCTTCTGAAATCTATTACACACGCACGAGGCATACCTTCTAATGTTTGAATGGTCCTTTCACTTTGACCGTCTGTTTGTGGGTGATATGCCGTGCTCATGTCAAGGCGTGTGCCCAAGGCTTCTTGTAATGATCACCAGATTCTTGACATGAATCTGGTCCCTATCAGAGATAGTTGAGATTGACACTCCGTGCCTAACCACAATTTCCTTGATATATAGCCTTGCCAGATTCTTGTTTTTATCTGTCTCCTTGATGGACAGAAAGCAAGCTGATTTCGTTAAATAATTGACGATTACCCATATAGTGTCATACCCGCTCGACGTATTGGGTAAGTTCGTAATGAATTTCAAGGAAATCTGTTCCCAGTTCCTTTAAGGAATCTTAGGTTGTTGTGATCACCAAGGTGATTCCTAACATTCTACCTTCATTGTCGGGTATCCTTCAACATAGATAATTTCTCCTTTCATGTTTGGCCACACAATAGAGTTCTTCGAGAACCCCATACGTTTTATTCGATCTTGGATGAACAGAGTACTTGGACTTATGGACTTCATCCATAACCACCCACATAGGTTACCGGTACTTGGTACCTAAATTTTTTCTGTATCATCCAACTTAGGCTCCAATTGTTTGATTTCCATTTACTTGGTAGTCGGTATTCGAAACCAAGGCGAATACTTCTCCGACTATTGATATTATCCGTGCAAGAACCCCTTATTTGATTACCCTCAATATGGTGGGGTTATGTGATACTCATTCCTGATAATAAAAGAAATGGTGCCTGAGAATCTTGAGTGTATGCTGACACATACTCTCTATTCCTCTACACACTATGATGCACAATAGCCAGATCTCTATAGATCTTAGAAAAGATTTACTTGATGAGGTGTCCAGGCTTTAATTGGAGATTGGGTAGCAATAACACAATATGAAAATGATTCATTATGTTTGCCCCTCTTATGCTTCTCGAAAGCACTTTCTCAAACTAAGAATTTACCCTTATTTTAGGTCTCGTGTTACCTAGGATCTTTCTTTCCATGTATCCTAATGTATCTAAGATTTGGGGTTCCCTGTGAGCTCTTACTAGCAAAGGTCGAGTCTAATCACCACTTTACCCATTGCTTGCGCTACCTTTCTGCGGCAGACTAGCAATTGGGTTGTATCGTCCTGGTATTTAAACTCATGATTTGACTACCATACTCTCGAAGTAGGTAGGTCATATGAAGTTCTATGTTTGTTGGGAACGTTCACATTCCGTCTAGGTGAAGAAATGAACAGTGAGACTGTAAGAATGGTCTCATATAATTAACGTTTTCCCCAAAATGGGATGTGGGTTTATCAACCCATTAAGTTGGCAGAAAGAGTTTGGGAGTTTCACAATGGCCAACTATTAGTCATACAATGTGTCTGCACTTCCCTTTACTGTTACGTATTCAACTCATACCGGCCATAGCCTCAAAATTCTTAGTGCAAGGACTCAGGTCATAATGTTGAGGTAATGACTGTTGAATATCAAAAATTTTGTACTCTTACTGAGCCTGCGTTAAGAGGTCATTCCTTAACAATAGATGCTCCTAGAGCTTCCTAGTTCTAGAAAACTAGGAGCGAAAGATGTGATCACGCCTCTCCTCTAGGCTGAAATCTGGGATCCATTCAACAAGATGATCTTTGGGGAAGTGCGGTTACAAAGGGAAAACTATCTTTCTTGAATCCTTGTGGACAGTGGTCAGTTGTGAACCATTTGTGCTTACATCCCTTATGCATATCATGAGCTACGAGATTAGCAAGAAATTCTGCATTGGGACCCCTTTAAGAGTTTCGTATGTCGTCCTTCTGTTATTGCGAAAATAGTCGTTAGTCCACATGTAGGTTTCCTTGGTATTCGCTTGTGAATAAAACACGGCTTATTCATCACCGAGAGGATAGTCGGTCTCGAAGGTGTACTGAATGTCAATGGTTGTGAGAGCAACCATGTTTGACCAAAATTCTAAAATTTTAGATTACCTACTTGTCTCGTGTCGAGCTTCCACAATACCCCATCGTTGTTATGTGTATGCGGGTCAGAACAAATTTTCTGCCCCATCACCGAAGTTAGGGCATAACACTCCTAACATAAATTTCAAGTAATTGTGGGACTGAACGGTGTGATGGATGTTGAGATTACGCTATAATCTCCCACAATAATTATGCAATTATTGTAAGTGTTGGTTGTGGTAATGCTTAAATTAAAGCTATCTCGACAAGTAGAATCTCAAAGAATGAATGTGTGAAATCCTTCGCCGTTCAGGATTCACAAAAGATTGGTTGATTTCAATTTGAATTTCTCTCGTTCCTCCCAAACTATGAGATTGCTTTAAGAGCACCTAATTGAGAAGTCTGATTCGTTAATATCCAATTCTTAATCAAGTGACTGAGAACATGGGTTGATCATTAGCTTAGACAGCAAGACTCACTAAATTTCCCATGCACTGCAAAATATGATTACGTGTGCACCCGTAATGATAATTTACTTTGCATGATCCCTGTAGTGTTCCTTCTATCCCCAACTTTTAAATCAATGGGATTTGAAATGTTCATTAGATCGTGCTTGCACACTTGTGCAGGAGTGTGTATTGTTTTATCGGATTACTCTTAAATATGTGTATAAACACTCATGAATCTGCCGCATATGGCTGTTGTCGGATGAGGCTAATGGTAGAGAGGCACCACCAGTGTCTCTTAAAATAAAATGTGTATGGTGAAAGTCAGGAACTATGTGTTGGGCAGAGATCCTCAAATGAGTGTCGAGCAACTCATGCGACAAGTCTGTTTATGTGCATGCATCCACATGATCCTGATGTATGTCTGGGTCTCCTGACCCTTGGAGTTCTCTCCCATTTAGTCCTGCTTATCCACCTTGGATTCCCTTCTGTCTGGGCAATCCTGTCTGCCATATCTCATGGAGAAAGTCTAGGCATCCGATCCGACAACTTATGAAGGAGAGTATTTATACCACAAATACGTTAGAAAGATAGCTGCCTCCATGGCTGAAGTAGTTGTGGTGCAAGTATAGGTACCAATTCTGGTACGGGTTCAGTCTGTTGTGATACCAAGATCGGTAACTGACGATTGCTGCCATCGTCGCCCAAGCTCAGCTCGTAACTCGATCTTCTAAGGTTGCAGTACGCTGAGTGCCCGTTATTCTTGACTCGTAATCCGAACAGTAACATGTTGTAAGTGTTTATTATTTCCACATTGTTGTATATGTTTAAGTGTTCATTACATGTGCCATGTAATTGTATTAGTGTAGCTAATGATACCCTAGTGTAACTCCATACACTAATAGTGTGACACCCGACAAATTCCAGTTAATATAGTTGACTTAAACCCCGTTATCTCACTCTAACCCAATTAGTTCAGTTAACTCAAAAACCCATGAAATTCAGGGACTAGTTCTATAATTACCCCAATCTCGATTCGTTAACTTCGTAAAGTCAAAATCGAGTGTATTGAACTCAAATTCAAACCCGTAAATGATTAATTGTCCAAAGTTGTAACTGATTTACTTGTTATGTTCATAAACGATCATCATGGGAGCATTTAACATCTTTAACGACAGCGAATTAATCCCAATTATGTGTAATCATGTCATAACCGTCGAGTTCATCTCTAATCCTCATCAATTCGCATCAAATCGTGAATCATTCCTCAATCAACTACCCTACGCACCTCTAAAGAGTTCTTTAGAAACTGTTGCATCATCCAATTCGATCGAAAACACAGTCTGTTTCACCGGAGATCGAGTCACGCAAGGCGGAGTTCATTCTAGACGAGCACCACAAATTCGAAAACAATTCAGGTATCTAATCATATCCTCAGACTCGCCTTCATCCCTATAACGAAAGTCCTAACAAATCTAGGGCTTATAACAACAAATTGAACTCGAACCAATTCTACGGTCCATAACCAATTCGGTTTAATCGAACGACACCCTTGACTCGATTTCAATCAAATTAAATCACTTCATTAGTATCGCAACACTTTATTTATGGATAACCCAATGCTAATTCGATCTCATAACATCGAATTGTGTAAGAACCCGTATCTAGGGTTTGTTCTTAAGCCTATTTAGGGGTTTTGATCTTAAACTAATTTTCAATCTAATTAAACCATAGGGATTGACTCGCAACCCTTTGTTTGTCAAAAGCCCTATGATTCCATCGGGTTTTTTCATATGAATTGCTTAAATCGAATCCATGCTAAGAACTTAGGTTTCCGACTTTTAAAACAGAAATTAAACATTTGTTAACTTGATGATTTTCAAATTAAACTTACCCTTATACCCACAAACATACAGAAAAACAAAAGCCCTCTGATCCCTTGATGATTCGTGGTCGAATTTATCGTTTTTGGGGTGGAGTTTGGATCGGGTGGCGATAGGGGGGAGAACCCATTTGACTTGTATGATAAAAGCATATGGAACCGGGCTCTAATGCGATTCACAAAGAAGCTGAGATGGTTAAAGTGTTGTGCGTATAGGGAGGGACCCGGGTTCGAATCCCTCCCCACTATTTTATTTTTAAACCATATGTTCCACTATTATTTCAATATAAAATCAAACCCCGTATCATTATATTAATATATAAAAATGTTTTGAGCCCGGAAACCACCCGTGGACCCTGGTTTGGCCTTGCAAACCGTATTTATTATTAAAATCTATTTATAAAATAATATATTAATATTATTTTTGTATCGCGACACAAATTAAAAATAATATATTTTATATATTATTTCCTCCGTATTGTAAACATTTTTGTAACGTTACAAAGTTATAAATATTCATATTGTTTACCCGTAATTATATTCTCGAATAAAAATAATATATTATTATTTTTGCCATATAAATAGTTATCGTATTAAGTATGCGAGTTTAAAAATAATATAATAATATTATTTTTCTAAATCAATACTTAATGACGAATGCGATTGAATATAATTATTAATTATTGTAATTTTTGTCTTTCGTCTCATATCGTAATCGTTCTAAACTATTTAACCTAGAAATCTGTATTCTCGTGGACACGTTCGTCTACTCGTTGATCTTTAGAGCGTTTCTTTTAAGACGTTCAACATTCCGTGTCGTCGTCACGTATCCCAATAATCCCCATTTTTGTACCTAATTTATGTGTTTATAATTTTAGGGCATTTGTAAGTCGTTTGAGACTTACACACGTGGTTCCAACTTATCCTTTGTGTGATACTACCTACAACGCAACGCAGATGAGTTTTCACGGCCCCTTTTTACTGTTTTAACTTGCGGGAGAAAACATGATTAAACAAATTTTGGGATTTTGTAATTCGTATGATATCAATGTTAATGCTAAGCGTAACACGCTATCACAAAAAGTCCTCAACTTATATCGGACCGTTAATATGGATCTTAGCCTACTCACACCGCCAATGTTGATAGACCTGGCAGGAGGCAATAAACAAATAGTTAGCTTCGGTTGCGAGCGCTTGAGCTTAACATGAACATAGGTTAGCTACCTATAGATACATACTGAATGAACTTAAATCTGGTAAACGCTTATTTACATATATTGAAACCTGTGAACTCACCAACCTCGTGTTGACATATTTTCTTACATGTTTTCTCAGGTCGCTAAGATAAGACACAGGTGCACGTTAGGGCATGCATGGGATTCAACTACTTTGATTATGACTTATATATTTTTGTTTGGATTATTTTATTGTACTTGGTTTGGTTGGACGTTTTGGACTTTTGGACTTTGGTTTTGGGCGCATGTATTTTGCGTATTTACTTTCTTTACGCTTCCGTATTGAAACTCTGATTTGAATGATATTTTCATTTTGAGTCCCATGTAGATTCGTTCAAAGTAACTAATGTCTGAGATCCTGGTTCGTCACTTCCCAAACGGTAAAACTCCGTTAGTCGAAATTGGGGGTGTGACAGATTAGTATCAGAGCCATTGGTTATAGAGAACTAGGATTGCATACTAGACTATAGCCTCACACATTAGTTACATGTCATTTGGATGTTTGGAACTTATATGTATTGTTACAGGAACATGTCGTCAACCCCACCTTCATCACCTAAGGCACTAGGACATAAGGCACCTATCCTATCATCCCCGGAGCCCAAAAGGCGCCGGACTGTTCCAGTGACTATTCAGTTGACCAGGGGGAAACGAGCAGGGCGCAAGCAATGAATACTGCTCGCAAATGGAACGCGTACCCACAAATGATCCAAAGATGGATCGAAATGGGAAATGTCCCATCACCTTACTTTGGTTCTACTTCCTCATCATCTACCTTGCCTAGCTTGCCATGTACTATGGAACAAGCTTTTGCAGCCTTTGTATTTTATATGTCTAGAGAGTTAAGCATTGTAAAAGATGCTACTGATGAGATACCGGATATTCTGAAGAGAGAGCCTCAAATAGAGGAGAATAAGGTAGGGATAGAACTTTTAACTGCTGAACTAGCAGTAACTGACCAGGTCCATAACCTTTTGGTGGATCGTGTGACGCATTTGGAGACGAGGGTGGACACCTCGGACAATGACATGGAAGGAGTTCTGGAGAGAGTGGCGGCTCTGGAAGCTCAGCTACATGTAGCAAACCACACTGCTGAAGGTCTTCAAGAGAGGGTGACTCACTTGGAAGCCCAACTGCAAGCTGCTCTATTTCCTGAGGAGATTCCACTTTCTGATGGCGAGGAGGAGCCCTTTGAGGAGGAGCCCTTTGTGGAAGAACCCTTTGAGGAGGAGCCCTTTGTGGAAGAACCCTTTGAGGAGGAGCCTTTGGAGGAGGAACCGGTGGAGATAGACGATGCACAATCGTATGTTTCTTCCGATGACAAAGATGCTTGATGATCTTCCTATTCTATCTTCCTTTTCATGCCTGTTTTTGCTTATGTTATTCTCTTTTCAAACCTAGATGGGTAAGGTTGTTCCCATTCAATAAAAGCATGAGAAGTTTAATGTTTGAGTTATTTATTTTGTAGCCTTACAATTTATTTAATTTTTAAATTATTAGATGTTGTATCTTCTTACTCATACCTGAATAATGTTTAATTTGTGATATATTTCTCATTATTTTTCATTTGTGATTATGAAGAATCATGTCAGGGAGAGGACGCGGAGGTCGTGCCGGTGGTCGAGGCACCATTAACATGACGGTAGCAGAGCTAGCGGCACTAGTAAACGATAATGTGGCGGAGGCTCTAGCAGCACAGAATGCTGCAGGTAAATGCTTTAGCAATTGATTAATGATGTCAATCCACCTCTTAAAAAGCCTGCCCTAAACTCTATAATTCCAATCCTATTTTTATTTCTAAATCCAGGCCAGCAAAACCAGCAAAATCAACAACCAACCTGCACTTTCAAGGCATTCATGGATTGTAAGCCCCACGCCTTTAGTGGAGCTGAAGGAGCCGTTGGACTACTTCGATGGTTTGAGAAGGTTGAATCAGTGATTGCCATGTGCAACTGCCCCGTGGTTAATAAGGTAAAGTTTGCCGCCAAAACTTTGGAGGGCCCGACACTCACATGGTGGAACGCCCAGGTCCAAATGTTGGGTCTGGCCATGGCGAATGGACTCCCGTGGGAGGAATTTAAATCAATGATGAAGAAGGAATACTGTCCTCGCGATGAAATCCAGAAGTTAGAGGGAGAGTTTTAGAACCTAAAGATGGAGGGTTCTGAAATTGAACTCTACACCACACGTTCGCATGAACTTGCTACTATGTGTCCGCATATGGTGACCCCTGATTATAAGAGAATTGAACTTTACATTGGAGGTCTAGTGCCTCAAATACAAAGCATGGTTACTTCATCCAATCCTGCCACTATCCAACAAACTATCCGACTTGCCCATAAGTTAACCAATCAGGCGGTGACACAAGGGACTCTACCTCCAAGAGGTTCGGTCTCTAAACCCACTGACATTCACAAACGCAACTTTGATCTCCATTCCAACACCCACAAACACTCCAACTCTCACTCCAAAGGACCCCAACCCAACCAACCCCAGTTTAATCAACCGCAGAAGCAGCAACAGCGTAGGTTTGAGCCTACTAAGAACTTCAACCAGTCGACCTCTTCAGGTCAAAATTAGGGTGGTTACGTGGGGAAGTCTCCGAAGTGTAACAAGTGCAACTTCCACCACTTCGGGTTTTGCAATCGTTGCCAGAGGTGTGGCAAACTAGGTCATGCTGCCAAGGATTGCAGGGGTGCGTTACAGGCTAAACAACCTTTTCAACAACCTGGATCCACAAGGGGTTGTTTTTGAGTGCAAAAAGGAAGGACATATTCGAAAGAACTGTCCTCAATTGAAGAAAGGGGGTAATGGAAACCACAACCCTAACCAGAATAACAATGGCAATGGTGGTAATAATGGCAATTGTGGAGGAAATGGTGCGAAGGGACAAGCCTTCGTACTAGGATCTGGTGAAGCCCGTTACGATCATAATGTGGTCACCGGTAAGTTTCTCTTAAATAATTACTTTGCTTCTGTCCTTTTTGACACTGGTGCTGATAGAAGTTTTATATCTAAGAAACTTAGTGATATGATAAAAGGAACTCAAACTCTGTTAGAAGCTAATTATATAATAGAGATAGTTGATGGCCAAATAATTGAAGCAACTCACATTCTTAAGGAATGTAAGCTTGAGCTAGCTAAACATATATTTGATATCGACCTTATGCCGGTCACACTTAGTAGTTTTGATGTAATTGTCGGCATGGATTGGCTATCTAAAAAGCAAGCTGAAATTATCTGTCATGAGAAGATTGTTCGTATTCCTTTCCCGAATGGAGAAATCCTTTCCGTTCAGGGTGAAAGAGTTGGTGCAGTCATGGGCATCATATCTTTTATGAAAGCACAAAAATGCCTTCGAAAGGGGCATACGGCTATTTTGGCTCTAGTTGCTGAGCAGCCATCAGAAGAGAAGAAGATTGAAGATATTCCCATCGTGCGTGAATTTTTGGAAGTATTTCCCGAGGATCTGCCTGGTCTGCCACCGCACCGTCAAGTTGAATTCCAAATTGATCTAGCACCCAGAGCACCACTGATTGCTCGGGCACCTTACAGACTGGCACCCAGTGAATTACAAGAGTTGTCCACTTAATTGCAAGATTTGTTGGATAAAGGTTTCATCCGACCTAGTTCATCGCCGTGGGGAGCTCCGGTACTATTTGTCAAGAAGAGGGACGGAACTTTCCGTATGTGTATTGACTACCGGGAGCTGAATAAAGTCACCATCAAGAACCGCTACCCTTTACCTCGCATAGATGACCTCTTTGATCAACTCCAAGGATCAAGTTTCTATTCGAAAATAGATCTTAGGTCCGGCTACCATCAGTTAAGAGTCCGACAAGGTACAGCCATTACGAGTTTATGGTCATGCCCTTTGGATTAACCAACGCACCTGCGGTATTCATGGACCTCATGAACCGTGTGTGTAAGCCTTACCTTGACCAATTCGTTATCGTTTTCATCGATGACATCCTCATTTATTCCAAGAACAAGGAAGAACATTGTCACACCCCAACCGACGGCGGAATACGTCGGGGCGGGACATGTAGACTGTTCAAAAGCTCAAGCTTTGCTAAAATTTAAATATTTAAACAACCAGCTTCATATCATAAATAATCATGAATCCAACAATACAAGGAAAATAGAAATACATAAATAGTTTCTTTAAAGTAGGTTCTAGGTCCTCGGTCCTAAGTGAAGCAGCTTGTACTTATTCTCAAGCATTAGTACCTGAAACATGATGAAAACAAGGTCAACTAAAAAGTTGGTGAGCATACATAGGTTTTAACACACAACTAAGCTTAAAGTGTTTTATACAATTCATACGATATACGTGTATAAGTCAATTATGGAGAATCTATAGTTAAACTAAGTGTGCACAACCAAACCTTGTGACTGAGGCATAACACGCAGGTTACCCTTATGTAAAGTAGGTAACAAACACCCTAATCGGGTGGGTTTGTCTGACACAATAGATCTATCAATGTTAACCGTTGGCTTGTACGGAGTTAATGATTGTACTAATGTCATTATATGTAGTCTTAACTCATAGCATTCAAGCATAAAGCACATAACACACAATATCATATTATTGAATTGTATTTAAGTCTATGCAAAAATGTTTCAAAAAGGTAAATCATGTTTCACCACAAAAGTACAAAATAAAAAAGGGGGCTATGTAAAATCACTTGGATATATTGTGTGGGTAACACGGGAAAGTATGTAGCACAAGTGATTTTCAAATCACAAGTTAACCTAGTGTGAAAAAGCATGATCTTAGATTAATAACGTGCACAAGTCTAAGGATAGGTCTAATGTTCATTGGGTTTTGTTATGTGAGAACTTATATAAAGTTTGTGTTATTTTATGTGAAAGAATAAGTTGTCGAAAGTTCGGTGTAAACTTTGGAAGTTCAAAGTGTAATATGACACTATTATTTTTGGGTTTATAATTAAATAAATAAAATTCTTTTTATTTATTTAAAAATAATATTATTTTTTTGTTAAAAAAAATAATGTAATTGAAAAATCTGTTTATTTATTTGTTTATTGTTAAAGTATAAAATAAGTAAATAGAAAAGAAGTTCGTATATGTGTGTGTGTGTATGTATGTATATATATATATATATATATATATACAAAAAAACAATTGATTGGAAAAATGTGTATATATATATTTTTATATAAGAATTTCTTGTCAAAATATTTATAAACTAGGGAATTTAATTATTTAAAATATATATATATATTTTTAAAATAATTAAAATGAGGTTTTAAACAACCTAATTTGTAAAAATAGGTATTTTAGGTCAAAAATTGCAAATTCTTCTTGTGTTATGTTTTTAATAATGTATAGTTTATAAAAATAATTTTTATAACAAGTTTAGGTTGTTAGAAATTGATTTTAAAAATAAAACAGACCACCCGGTTCGAACCCGGGTGGTTTATGTGTGAGGCAGCGATCTCAACCACTGGACCAGGGGACTAACCCGTGTTATGGAGCCGGTTTGATTTGTATATAACCAATACAGTACAAGGGTCGGGTCTGGCTTTGAGTTCACGCACAAAAAGGACTGGTTATGTGGGTTTCGAACCCACGCCCTCTGGTCCGAAGGTGCAATGTCTTAACCAGTCGAACCAGATGGTTCACTGTTAGATTATAATGTTTAAATGATTAAATGCACTAAGCCCTTCGAATTAAAAAAATCCCCATTTAGAACCCGTATGAACAGCCCTCGATTTCAAAAACATTTATGTTTGATGCCCTCTGTCATATGAAATTGACAGAGGGCTTTCGATCTTAACATGAAAATGATTCGAATGATTCAAACCATACCTGAATCGGTTGAGTACAGGGGGCCGACGACTAGACGTTCAGTGGCGGAGTTGTTGGTGCTCGATCGGTAAACAGAGATGGAATGAGACTCAAATAAGGTTTTGGCAAGTTTGTATAGAGTCGTGCGAAGGCCTATGGCGATTTAATTTGATTAATTTCATCATTAAGGTCCGATTCGATTGAGAGGATTACGGGTGTCAGTTTTTGTATCGATTACGCGTTATTACAGTTGTAATTGAATGAATTGGGTCGTGTAATTGGTCTAGGTACATACACGATTAGTCATGGAATGATTTACGGGAGTCAATTGCATTAAATTTCTGGTTTTTGAAAGGGTTGAAACGCGGTTTAACTAATCCGAGTCAAATTTTTCAAATTTGAATTGGCCGTATGATTGAATGAATTGGGTCTAGGTTGGGCCGATTTGTTGATTGTACACGAGATAGGACTTCACGAGACTCGATTAGATGCATTTTGTGGTTCGGATTGAAGAGATTCGGCCCTGTTTGACTTTCAAAAGTCAAACTGGTCGTTTTCCTTATGAGTCATGGTTAAATTTTGACTTTCATAAGTCAAACCATTTGCATTTACTAGTTCAAGATTCGAGGCTCGAGGGTTCGAGTGTTTAAGCGATTTGGGATTCAAATCATTGCGTATGGTTACGTGTACGTATACTTATGCATGCTTAAGTATATATATATATATATATATATATATATTTATATGTATGTATTTATAGATACTTTGAGAAAGTGTCGAGATAACATATAAGGAATTCCACTTGTTAGAGTTCAAAAGGGTTTATAAAACACTGCACTAGAATGGGTTTGAACGTGCTACAATTAAAAAAAATCAGAAAGGTCACAGTATCCCCATGTTGAGGGGATTTCGTCCCGAAATTTAGCTAGTCGAGGCTACTGAATCAGAAAAGAGGTGTGGATGCTTAAGCTTCACTTGATCCTCATGTTCCCAAGTGAACTCAGGACCGCGCTTAGAATCCCAACGAACTTTGACAATAGGAATACGGCTTCGCTTGAGATGCTTGATCTCACGATCCATGATCTCTACCGGTTTCTCAACGAAGTGCATCGTGTCATCAATGCGCACATCGTCAAGAGGTATATGGAGGTTCTCATCAGCAAGACATTTCTTTAGGTTGGACACGTGAAAAGTAGGATGTACATTAGCAAGTGATGGAGGAAACTTGAGTTTGTAAGCCACTTTCCCGATCCTTTCGAAGATCTTGAATGGACCCACATAGCGAGGTGCTAGTTTACCCTTCTTCCCAAAACGGATCACCCCCTTCTAAGGAGATACCTTTAGAAGTACAAGATCACCGACTTGAAATTCCAAGGGTTTACGTCTTTTGTCGGCATAACTCTTTTGCTGACTCCTTGCCACTTGAATGTTGTTACGAATCTGAAGGATCTTGTCGGAAGTTTCTTGGATTAATTCAGGACCAGTGATTTGTGCTTCGCCAATCTCGTTCCAACAGATAGGAGAGCGACATTTCCGACCATAGAGGGCTTCAAATGGAGCCATGTTGATGCTTGTGTGGTAGCTATTGTTGTAAGAGAACTCAGTGAGGGATAGATGTGAATCCCAATTGCAACCAAAATCAATTACACAAGCTCTAAGCATGTCCTTGAGCGTCTGGATTGTTCGCTCGGTCTGACCATCAGTTTGGGGATGGTAAGCCGTGCTTAAATTCAAGCGTGTACCAAGAGCAGTTTGGAAAGATTGCCAAAAGCGGGATGTGAAACGAGCATCCCTATCAGAGATTATGTTAAGTGGGACCACGTGACGACTCACAATTTCGTCAATGTAGATTCGGGCTAATTTCTCTACCCGATAGTCTTCTCATATCAGATTTGGTAAGACGGTCAATGATCACCCAAATTCTATCATAACCGCTAGAAGTACGAGGGAGTTTGGTAATGAAATCCATGGCTAGATTCTCCCATTTCCATACAGAGATTTCCGGTTGCTCAAGCAAACCAGAAGGACGTTGATGTTCAGCTTTGACTTTGGAGCAAGTTAGACATTTTGCAACATAAAGTGCAATGTCTTTCTTCATTCCGGGCCACCAGTATTGCTGGTGAAGACCCTTGTACATTTTATCCGCCCCGGGATGGACGGAGTAACGAGTTTTGTGTGCCTCGTTCATAAGGACTGCGCGAAGGTCATCACGATCGGGGATCCAGATACGATTCAAGTAATAAAGGAGGCCATTAGGTTTGGTTTCTAATAGGATTTCAACACCACATGACATTTCGTTATACAGATTACCCTCGGTGACCGAGACGAGTTGAGCTTCTAAGATGCGATTTTGTATATCGGTTTGAATCCTAACACAATGAAGCATAACGTGGTCCTTACGACTCAAGGCATCGGCCACAACATTCGCTTTACCGGGATGGTAACGAATCTCGCAGTCGTAGTCGTTAAGGAGTTCGACCCAACGCCGTTGCCTCATGTTGATTTCCTTTTGATTGAAGATGTGTTGGAGACTTTTGTGGTCAGTGAACACCACACATTTCGTGGCATAGAGATAATGCCTCCAAAACTTCAATGCGAAGACGACCGCACCCAATTCAAGATCGTGCGTCGTATAATTCTTTTCATGAATTTTGAGTTGTCTTGATGCATAAACGATCACCTTGCCCCGTTGCATGAGAACACAACCGAGAACTTGGTTTGATGCATCACAGTAGACAACCAGATCATCGTTGCCATCAGGAAGAGTGAGAATAGGAGCATTGCATAATTTTTGCTTGAGGAGTTGGAAGGCTTCCTCTTGCTTTGGTCCCCACTCATAGTGTTTACCTTTATGGGTCAAGGTCGTGAGAGGGACAGCAATCTTGGAAAAGTTTGAGATAAAACGACGGTAATAACCAGCAAGACCAAGAAATGAACGAACTTCGGTAGGGGTCTTAGGGGTACTCCAATTCTTTACGGCTTTGATCTTTGCGGGATCAACATGAATTCCCTTTTCGTTGAAAATATGACCCAAAAATTGAACTTCCTTTAGCCAAAATTCACACTTGGAAAACTTAGCATATAGTTGTTCTTTTCTTAAAAGGTCTAAAACCAACTTAAGGTGTTGTTCATGATCTGATTTAGTCTTGGAGTAGATCAAGATGTCGTCAATGAAAACGATCACAAATTTATCTAGGTATGGTTTGCATACGTGATTCATAATATCCATGAAAACCGCAGGTGCATTGGTTAGCCCAAAAGTCATAACCATAAATTCGTAGTGACCGTATCTTGAACGAAAGGCAGTTTTTTGGAATATCCTTCTCTTGCACGCGAAGTTGGTGATATCCGGATCGAAGATCAATCTTCAAGAAGTAGGTGGAACCTTGGATTTGATCAAAGAGATCATCAATCCTAGGCAAAAGATAACGGTTCTTGATGGTAAGCTTGTTGAGTTCGCGGTAGTCAATACACATCTGGAATGAGCCATCTTTCTTCTTCACGAATAGGACGGGTGCACCCCATGGTGAATGACTGGGATGAATGAAACCTTTATCGGAAAGTTCTTGGAGCTGACTTGCAAGTTCTTGCATTTCAGAAGGTGCTAGACGGTATGGAGCTTTAGCCACAGGATTAGCTCCAGGTATAAGGTCAAATACGAAACTCTACTTGACGAACGGGTGGAAGACCGAATAGATCTTCAGGAAATACTTCGGGAAATTCACAAATGATGGGGATGTCTTGAATACTCTTCTCTTGGTCCTTCTTTTGAACGATATGGGCTAAAAATGCCACATACTTCTTCCGTAAGTACTTTCGGGCCGTAGTGCACGACATGAGCTTAAGCCCACTACATGGTTTCTCACCAAAGACTTTTAATGTATCACCCAAGGGGAGAGGGATTTGGATGCACTTCTCGAAACAAACGACCTCGGCATGATGACTAGATAGCCAATCCATGCCTATGATGATATCAAAGCTTCCCAGTTGCATAGGTATGAGGTTGACGGGAAAGGAATATTTATTAAGTTCGATGAAACAATCGCGGATAATGGAGTCAATGATGATGGGGTTTCCATCCGCTACTTCAACGGTAAACATTTTCTCTAACTTAGTTCGGGTTTTAGTAAGCAAAGGTTCAAAATTAAGTGAAACAAAACTCTTATCAGCACCGGTATCAAATAGTACGGAAGCATATTGGTTATTAACGAGGAACGTACCGTTGACCACATCATTGTTGGCCTGGGCTTCATTAGCATTTATGTTGAAAGCACGACTTCTAGCTCCACCTTGATTAGAGTTTGTAAGTTTTGGGCATCGGTTTCGGAAGTGGTTTGGGTTTCCACATTCAAAGCAAGCGTTCCCATTAGTGATAGTTGGAACCCCTTTGTTTCCCTGGTTGGCTGTATTGCCAGGTGGTTTGACTCTACAGGTGTTGGCTAAATGCCCATATTTTCCACAGCTGGCACATATCCGACACGGTACATTTGGGAAGTGATGGTAATTGCACGTGTTGCACAAAGGGCTACTAACCACATAATGTTTCTTGGCTGAATTCTGAGTCATAGGAGCAACCTGATTGACTGGGGCAGCTGGGGTAACAACAGCAAATTCCTAGTCTTTCGTTTCTTGTTGTTGGAGAAAGGTTCGAGTTTGACCCCTTTGGAGGGCTCATAAGGTGTTGTCGTGTCTAGGACTTTCTTAGCACCCTTCCTAGTTAACGTACCCGCCTTTACATGCTTATCGGTTAATGTGGCGGATAGGCGGATGGCATCTTCATGGGTAGTTGGGTTTCTCCCTAAAACAGTGTCTTGAATCTTCATCGGCAGACCACCGATGTTTTTTTCAATACCCCGAGCCAAAGGTGTAACCATATGAGGTACTAGAAGACTTAGCTCATGGAAACGGGTGGTGTAGGCTAAACTTTCACCACTATCTTGGGCAAGATCCCAAAATTCGGCCTCTAACTTCCTCATTTCATTGCGAGGACAGAACTCCTCGGTCATGAGCCGTTTGACCTCATCCCATGGCAAGGCCATTGCCACATCTATGCCCCTATTCCTCTTTTCACCATTCCACCAAGTGAGCGATCGTTTTTGGAAGACGCTGGTGGCATAGCGGACCCGGAGGTTGTCGGGACAATCGCTGTTGAGAAAAGTGCTTTCAATCTCGAACCATTGTAAAAGACCCGTGGCTCTTTCAGTGCCATAAAACTTAGTGGGTTGCACGAGTTAAAGTGCTTGAAAGTACATTGTGGTGGGTTGGCACCACCACCACCATTAGTTCCATGGGTACCACTAATGGCTCCATTAGCTTGGGTGAGTTGAGTTACAAGTTGTGCAAGGATAGCAACAATGTCGGTGTTGTTGTTGGTCACGGTAGCACGACGGGGAGGCATTCTACAGATTTACACAAGACAAGAATAGATGTAAGAACTTATGAAAGTTGATTGAATTTAAAGGGAATAAAATAATAGATGAAGTAGTAAATCATAGTTTGGATTGTACTCGAATAGTGACAAAATCACTTGAATACTATGACACATTAAAGTTAATTAAGCTCATATAACTTTCAAGGAGACATGCTTTAGCCTATAAGTAAACACTCATCCCGGGAATTCCCAGGAAAGCATACGGATCCCTCGGTTGATTGGGATTTATATGAAATGCTTTCCTAGATAGAAAACCCAGAATACAGGTGTCACCCTTCCAGATTGCACATGTCATTTACTAGTTAACAAAGTTTAAAACCCTAGCGAGGTGTAAAAATAAGGTTTATGACGTTCCACATGCTATGATGATGATGACTTTAAAGAAGGATTGAGGCTTAGGGTAAGGGAAAAGGTATTATTATTTTGAATTTATTATTTAGATAACTCCTAGCAAGTACTGGGGTCTAGCAAATAATCATATAGCACATAGCATGTAGCATATCATATAATCATAGAACATAGCAATAATGAGTGTCCTAAGGTTATAGTCTAGGTCAAAGGTATCTAATAACCTAATTCCCAATAACCAAGGCTCTGATACCAATCTGTCACACCTCAACCGACGGCGGAATACGTCAGGGCGGGACATGTAGACTGTTCAAAAGCTCAAGGTTTGCTAAAATTTAAATATTTAAACAACCAGTTTCATATCATAAATAATCATGAATCCAACAATACAAGGAAAATAGAAATACATAAATAGTTTCTTTAAATTAGGTTCTAGGTCCTCGTTGCTAAGTGAAGTAGCTTGTACTTATTCTCAAGCATTAGTACCTGAAACATGATGAAAACAAGGTCAACTAAAAAGTTAGGGAGCATACATAAGTTTTAACACACAACTAAGCTTAAAGTGTTTTATACAATTCATACGATATATGCGTATAAGGCAATTATGGAGAATCTATAGTTAAACTAAATGTGCACAACCAAACCTTGTGACTGAGGCATAACACGCAGGTTACCCTTATGTAAAGTCGGTAACAAACACCCTAACCGGGTGGGTTTGTCAGACACAATAGATCTATCAATGTTAGCCGTTGGCTTGTACGGAGTTAATAATTGTACTAATATCATGTATATGTAGTCTTAACTCATAGCATTCAAGCATAAAATATATAACACACAATATCATATTATTGAATTGTATTTAAGTCTATGCAAAAAGGTTTCAAAATGGTAAATCATGTTTCACCCCAAAAGTACAAAATGAAAAAGGGGGATATGTAAACTCACTTGGATATATTGTGTGGGTAACACGGTCAAGTATGTAGCTCAAGTGATTTTCAAATCACAAGTTAACCTAGTGTGAAAAAGCATGATCTTAGATTAATAACGTGCATAAGTCTAAGGATAGGTCTAATGTTCATCGGGTTTTGTTATGTGAGAACTTATATAAAGTTTGTGTTATTTTATGTGAAAGAATAAGTTGTTGAAAGTTCGGTGTAAACTTTGGAAGTTCAAAGTGTAATATGACACTTTTATTTTTTGGTTTATAATTAAATAAATAAAATTATTTTTATTTATTTAAAAATAATATTATTTTTTTGTTAAAAAAATAATGTAATTGAAAATCTATTTATTTATTTTTTATTGTTAGAGTATAAAATAAGTAAATAGAAATGAAGTTTGTATATGTGTGTGTGTATATATATATATATATATGAAAAACAATTGATTGGAAAAATGTGTATATATATATTTTTATATAAGAATTTCTTGTCAAAATATTTATAAACTTGGGAATTTAATTATTTAAAATATATATACTGTTTAAAAAAAAATAATTAAAATGAAGTTTTAAACAACCTAATTTGTAAAAATAGGTATTTTAGGTCAAAATTTGGAAATTCTTCTTGTGTTATGTTTTTAATAATGTATAGTTTATAAAAATAATTTTTATAACAAGTTTAGGTTGTTAGAAATTGGTTTTAAAAATAAAACAGACCACCCGGTTTGAACCCGGGTGGTTTCTGTGTGAGGCAGCCGTCTCAACCACTGGACCAGGGGACTAACCCGTGTTATGAAGCCGGTTTGAGTTGCATATGACCAATACAGTACAAGGGCCGGGTCTGGCTTTGAGTTCACGCACAAAAAGGACTGGTTATGTGGGTTTCGAACCCACGCCCTCTGGTCCGACGGTGCAATGTCTTAACCGGTCGGACCAGATGGTTCGCTGTTAGATTATAGTGTTTAAATGATTAAATACACTAAGCCCTTCGAATTAGAAAAATCCCCATTTAGAACCCGTATGAACAACCCTCGATTTCAAACACATTTGGGTTTGATGCCCTCTGTCATATGAAATTGACAGAGGGCTTTCGATCTTAACATGAAAACGATTCGAATGATTCAAACCATACCTGAATCGGTTGAGTACAGGGGGCCGACGACTAGACGTTCAGTGGCGGAGTTGTTGGTGCTCGATCGGTAAACAGAGATGGAATGAGACTCAAATAAGGTTTTGGCGAGATTGTATAGAGTCGTGCGAAGGCCTATGGCGATTTAATTTGATTAATTTCATCATTAATGTCCGATTCGATTGAGAGGATTACGGGTGTCGGTTTTTGTCTCGATTACGCGTTATTACAGTTGTAACTGAATGAATTGGGTCATTTAATGGGTCTAGGTACATACACGATTAGTCATAAAATGATTTATGTGAGTCAATTGCATTAAATTTCTGGTTTTGGAAAGGGTTGAAACGCGGTTTGACTAATCCGAGTCAAATTCTTTCAAATTTGAATTGGCCGCGTGATTGAACGAATTGGGTTGTCGTTTGGGTCTGGATTGGGCCGATTTGTTGATTGTACACGAGATAGGACTTCACGAGCTCAATTAGATGCATTTCGTGGTTCGGAATAAAGGGATTCGGCCCTGTTTGACTTTCAAAAGTCAAACAGGTCATTTTCCTTATGAGTCATGGTTAAATTTTGACTTTCATGAGTCAAACCATTTGCATTTACTAGTTCAAGATTTGAGGCTCGAGGGTTCGAGTGTTTAAGCGATTTGGAGTTCAAATCATTGCGTATGGTTACATGTACGTATACTTATGCATGCTTAAGTATATATATATATGTGTATATATATATATATATTTATATGTATGTATTTATAGATACTTTGAGAAAGTGTCGAGATAACCTATAAGGAATTCCACGTGTTAGAGTTCAAAAGGGTTTATAAAACATTGCACTAGAACGGGTTTGAACGTGTCACAATTAAAAAAATCAGAAAGGTCACAAACATGAGGAACATCTACGCCTAATTTTGGAATTACTTAAGCGAGAGCAACTGTATGCTAAGTTTTCCAAGTGTGAATTTTGGATGCGGGAAGTTCAGTTTCTAGGGCATGTGGTTAAAGAGAAAGGAATACATGTCGACCCATCAAAGATAGAAGCCATCAAGAATTGGGCAGCACCGACTACTCCGACTGAGGTGCGACAATTTCTGGGATTGGCTGGTTGTTACCGTCGATTCATTGAGGGATTTTCAAAAATTGCACAACCTCTCACTGCCTTAACTCAAAAGGGTAAAGCCTATAACTGGGGTGATAACCAAGTGTCAGCATTCCAACATCTTAAACGGAAACTTTGTAGTGCACCTATTCTAGCTCTTCCGGAAGGAACCGATGATTTTGTGCTGTATTGTGATGCATCTATTCAGGGTCTGGGTTGTGTCTTAATGCAACGCGAAAAGGTGTTCGCATACGCTTCACGTCAACTAAAGTTCCACGAGAGAAACTACACCACTCATGACTTAGAGTTGGGAGCCGTAGTCTTCGCACTTAAGATATGGAGACATTACTTGTACGGTACCCAGTGCACCATCTATACCGATCACAAGAGTCTTCAGCATATCTTCAAACATAAAGAGTTGAACATGCGACAGCGTCGTTGGGTCGAACTCTTAAATGATTATGACTGTGCGATCCGGTACCACCCGGGTAAAGCTAATGTTGTAGTTGATGCCCTGAGTCGAAAGGAAATGAAACCCAAACGAGTTAGAGCATTACATCTCACTATTCACCCTGGATTACCTGATAAAATCCGTAGTGCTCAACTCGAAGCCCTAAAACAAACCACCGGAAGGTACACGCGGTATGGAAGCACAACTTGAAGTCAAATCTGACGGTATTCGCTACTTTGCCGAACGAATATGGGTTCCAGTATTCGGAAACCTAAGGGAGCTAGTTATGGATGAGTCTCATAAATCTCGTTACTCGATACATCCAGGTTCCGACAAAATGTACCATGATCTAAAGGTTCTATATTGGTGGCCGAAGATAAAGGCCGATATAGCCACCTATGTTAGTAAGTGTCTGACTTGCGCGAAGGTCAAAGTTGAATATCAAAAACCATCCGGTCTTCTCCAACAACCAGAAATTCCCATGTGGAAATGGGAACAAATATCCATGGACTTCTTCACCAAGTTACCACGAACCCCTACCGGATGTGACAACATTTGGGTGATTGTTGATCGATTAACAAAGTCCGCTCACTTCTTAGCAATCAAAGATACCGATAAAATGGAAAAGCTCACTCGTACTTACTTGAAAGAAATAGTCTCTCGGCACGGGGTGCCAATCTCTATCATTTCGGATCGTGATGCACGATTCACTTCTCGTTTCTGGCAGTCGTTACATAAAGCCTTAGGCACGCGTCTAGATATGAGCACAGCATACCATCCTCAAACTGATGGCCAAACAGAACGTACTATTCAAACACTGGAGGACATGCTACGAGCTTGTGTGATCGATTTCGGTAACACTTGGGAGTCTCACCTACCGTTGGTGGAGTTCTCCTACAACAACAGTTATCACACTAGCACCAAGGCAGCTCCATTTGAAGCACTTTATGGACGGAAATGCCGTTCTCCTATTTGTTGGACCGAAGTTGGGGATAGTCAACTTACAGGTCCTAAACTTGTATTTGAAACTTCCGAAAAGATCGTTCAAATCAGAAACCGTATGGCGGCAGCTCATGATCGTCAAAAGAGCTATGCCGACAAGCATCGTAAACCCTTAGAGTTTCAAATAGGTGACATGGTCTTACTCAAAGTCTCACCTTGGAAAGGCGTCATTCGTTTCGGGAAACGAGGCAAACTAAATCCTCGTTATGTTGGACCATTCAAGATAATGAAGAGAGTCGGTCCAGTAGCGTATCAACTGGACCTACCTGAAGGACTTAGTGGTGTACACAACGTCTTTCAAGTCTCAAATTTGAAGAAATGTCTAGCAGACGAATCACTCGCAATTCCTCTTGAGGAACTACACTTTGATGAACAGTTACGTTTCATCAAAGAACCCGTGGAAATTATGGATAGGGAAGTTAAAACGTTAAAGCACAGTAATATCCCTATTGTCAGAGTTCGTTGGAACTCGAAACGCGGACCGGAATTCACGTGGGAGCGCGAGGATCAGATGATGCGCAAATATCCTAATCTGTTCAAGCACTCCGCGTCAAATTCTTAAGGTACTATTTTAATTTTCGGTACGAAAATTCTTTCAACTAGGGGATGATGTGACACCTTAGAAAATTTTTTATTATTTTAATTTTTGGGACGAAAATTCTTTCAACTAGGGGATGATGTGACACCTGACAAATTCTAGTTAATATTGTTAACTTAAACCCCGTTATCTCACTCTAACCCAGTTAGTTCAGTTAACTCAGTTACAAAACTCAAGGGCTATTTCTGTCATGATTCCAAACTCAAAAACCCATGAAATTCAGGGAATAGTTCTGTAATTACCCCAATCTCGATTCGTTGAGTTCGTAAAGTCAAAATCGAGTGTATTGAACTCAAATTCAAACCCGTAAATGATTAATTGTCCAAAGTTGTAACTGATTTACTTGTTATGTTCATAAACGATCATCATGGGAGCATTTAACATCTTTAACGACAGCGAATTAATCCCAATTATGGGTAATCATGTCATAACTGTCGAGTTCATCACTAATCCTCATCAATTCGCATCAAATCGTGAATCATTCCTCAATCAACTACCCTACGCACCTCTAAAGAGTTCTTTAGAAACTGTTGCATCATCCAATTCAATCAAAAACACAGTTTGTTTCACTGGAGATCGAGTCACGCAAGGCGGATTTCATTCTAGCCGAGCACCACCAATTCGAAAACAATTCAGGTATCTAATCATATCCTCAGACTCGCCATCATCCCTATAACGAAAGCCCTAACAAATCTAGGGCTTATAACAACAAATTGATTTCGAACCAATTCTAGGGTTCATAACCAATTCGGTTTAATCGAACGATACCCTTGACTCGATTTCAATCAAATTAAATCACTTCATTAGTATCGCAACACTTTATTTATGGATAACCCTATGCTAATTCGATCTCATAACATCGAATTGTGTAAGAACCTGTATCTAGGGTTTGTTCTTAAGCCTATTTGGGGTTTTGATCTTAAACTAATTTTCAATCTAATTAAACCACAAGGATTGACTCGCAACCCTTTGTTTGTCAAAAGCCCTATGATTCCATCGGGTTTTATCATCTGAATTGCTTAAATCGAATCCATGCTAAGAACTTAGGTTTTCGACTTTTAAAACAGAAATTAAACATTTATGAACTTGATGATTTTCAAATTAAACTTACCCTCTTATCCACAAACATACAGAAAAACAAAAGCCCTCTGATCCCTTGATGATTCATGGTCGAATTCATCGGTTTTGGGGTGGAGTTTGGATCGGGTGGCGATAGGGGGGGAGAACCCATTTGACTTGTATGATAAAAACATATGGAACCAGGTTCTAATGCGATTCACAAAGAATCTGAGATGGTTAAAGTGTTGTGCGTATAGGGGAGGGAATCCCTCCCCACTATTTTATTTTTAAACCATATGTTCCACTATTATTTTAATATAAAATCAAACCCCGTATCATTATATTAATATATAAAAATGTTTTGAGCCCGGAAACCACCCGGGGACCCTGGTTTGGCCTTGCAAACCGTATTTATTATTAAAATCTATTTATAAAATAATATATTAATGTTATTTTTGTATCGCGACACAAATTAAAAATAATATATTTTATATATTATTTCCTCAGTATTATAAACATTTTTGTAACGTTTCAAAGTTATAAATATTCATATTGTTTACCCGTAATTATATTCTCGAATAAAAATAATATATTATTATTTTTGCCACATAAATAGTTATCGTATTAACTATGCGAGTTTAAAAATAATATAATAATATTATTTTCATAAATCAATACTTAATGACGAATGCGATTGAATATAATTATTAATTATTGTAATTTTTTTCTTTCGTCGCATATCGTAATCGTTCTAAATTATTTAACCTAGAAATCCGTATTCTCGTGGACAATGTCACACCCCAACCGACGGCGAAAACATCGGGGCGGGACATGTAGACTGTTCATAAGCTCATGGTTTGCTAAAGTTGTAATAATTAAACAATAAGTTTCATTTCATAACTCAAGTAATCAATTACATCATTTACAAGAATTTAAAGAATACATAAATCTCCATATTAAAATTTAAGACTAGGTCCTCAACCCTAAGTGAAGTAGCTTGAATCACAATTCAAACAACTGTACCTGAAACATGATAAAATGAGAGGGTCAACTATAAATAGTTGGTGAGCATTCATAGGTTTTTGACACCACAAGTAAAGTTCAAATGTTTTGTGCACAATTCATATGATGCATAGTTTATAAAGAATTTATGGAGAATCTAAGTTAAGCTAGATGCGCAAATGAAACTTTGTAATTGAAGGGCATAACAACACATGTTATCCTAATGTAGGGCATAACAACACATGTTATCCTGATGTAAATGTAGGGCATAACAACACATGTTATCCTAATGTAGGGCATAACAACACATGTTATCCTAATGTAGGGCCTAATAACACATGTTAGCCTGAAGTAATGTATTTGTGTTTGCACGTGTATATCATGTATATGTAGCCTTAACAATTAGCATTCAAGCATAAAGCACTGTCACACCCCCAATTTCAACTAACGGAGTTTTACCGTTTGGTGTGTGACTAACCAGGATCTCAGTCATTAGTTACATCAAACGACACTATATGGGACTCAAATTGAAATATTATAAAAGTTTAGAGTAAATGCGGAAGTGTCTAAACAAGAGAGTAAATGCGCACAACAACGCGCCCAAGTCTAACAATAACGGATACATAATAAATATTCAACAGATTGACAATTATTGAATATATCATGTTGACACCATGCATGCCCTAACGTGCACCTGTGCCTTTGCTTAGCGTCATGAGAAAACATGTAACAAAAATGTCAACACAAGGTTGGTGAGTTCACAGGTTTTAGTATAGTAATAAAGCGTTTACCAGATTAATTGTACAATCACCATATATATACCAATGAGTAGCTAACCCATGTTCAAGTTTGCTATTACGCTCGCAACCGTAAACTGACTGTTTGTATTGCCTCCCATCAGGTCTATCAACCACGGTGCACGTTTAGGTCAATATTGCACCCGTTCGATATCCAATCGAGTTAGCGCGACTAACGCGGGTGAGTTTTGTCAAACCCAGTAGTACTACCCAACATACCTCACTATATTCATATTTAAACGGTTCGACGTGAGGACTTTCATGATAGAGTTTACGCATAGTCATAACAAGTGATATAAAATGAAGTACAAAAATCAAAAAGAGTTTGCATCATGTTTTCACCCCCAGTTTAAAACTAGTAAAAAGGGGCCGTGAAAACTCACCTGAGCTTGAGAAGAGATTTGAATCACACGAGGAAAAAGTTGGAACCACGAGTGTAAGTCTCAGACGACTTACGTATGCCCCAAAATTATAAATACATAAATTAGGGACAAGTTGGGATTTGTGACGACGACACGGAAGATTTAACGCCTTAACGCATTCTAGGAATTTAAGAGTAGACGAACGTGTCTACGGAATTATATATATAATAATTAAGGTAAATGCGTTACGTGTCGAACGTTAATAACGAATGATAAATAAATAAATAAATAAGTTCGTACGTTTGGGTCGTTTACAAAGGTAGGAAAATAATATAATCTAGTATATTATTTTAGATTCGTAAGATTAATATCTAATCGTTGGCAAAATAATAAATATGTTATTTTTATTCGAGCAAATAACGTCGGTAAATAATATAACAATTTATATTATTAAATGGTTTAAAACATTATACGAGGTGTTTAAACAAAGTGAAATAACATAAATATATATTATTTAGAAATAGGAGTCACGAGTTAAAAATAATATTAATATATTATTTCATACGAAGTCGGGGTTGAAAAATAATATAAATATATTATTTCAAAAGTGGAATTATTATCAATTATAAGTTATAAAATCAAACCCGAGCCTACGGGTTGTTTTCCGGGTTAAAACACTTTAATATAATATTATATTATTTTAATAATTTATTTGGTAATTAAAATAATAGTGAAAATCGGTTTTTAAAAATAAATGTGGGTGGAGAGACTCGAACTCGGGTCTCTCCCCTAATAGCACAAACACTTAACCAGTCCTGGCCGCTAGGCTATCGCAACAGAATCCGGTTTCAAATGGTTTTAACATACAACCCAAGTGTTCATCCCACCCCATACACACATACGATTGAATCTAGACTCGAATCCAATGATTTTTGACACTGAAATGAAATCAAAGGTTAGGGGTTTTGTAAATCGGATGTTTGCGAAACTGAGGTGGTGTTTAATTGTAAGAATTCACACGTTTTGAATCGACTAACTACACGTATTCGGCTGAAACCCTAGATTAAGAACTTTAAATCGATTTGATTAATTCTTGTAATGTTAGATGTTGGATCCATGGGGCTATTGATCATTGAAGGATTTTGAATCTGTCCATATAAATTAATTGCATTTTGGTTGAGACTATAATCGAAATCCCTAAATCGAGTTTATGATGAACCCTAGTTTACGGTTTATAATCAATTCGATATTATTCGATTCAATTGATATGGGGCTTTCAAATAGTAGGTAATCGCGAGTCTAACCATATGATTCAATTGAATTTTAATCAAGTTTAGTATCAAAAGCCCCAAATTGGGTTTCGTATGAACCCTAGATTACGGGTCTTGATAAATTCGATGTTATGAGATTAAATAAACATGGGGTTTTCATTAAAAAGATGATTTCGAGTCTAACAGTATAAGTTAATTGCATTAAAACACTTTGTAAGGTAGGTTTCGATTAACTCGGTTGATCATGAACCCTAGAATTTGAATCTTGATCGAATTGATGATATAAACCCCAATTAGCATAGGGTTTTCAATCTATGAATAAAAACGAAGCTATGGATGAGATTTATTACCAGAACGCAATATGAATTGAAGGGGATCGATCAAAACAGGTGCCGACCGAGGGGGCGTTGGTCTCCGGCGAGTCTGGTTCTATCTCCGATTGGATTGTTGTGTGTAATACGTTCTCAGCGATTCGTCCAAGGTGCGTGGATGATCAATTTCAGTTGCAATGATCGAATTGAAGCGAATTTGTGTAGAGACAATGGTGGAGTCGACGGTTACAACATAAATAACCATCATTGGGATTTATTCGTGTATAATGGTAGTGATAATTGCTCAATGATGATCGATTATAGCATTGAAAACTATATCCGTTACAAATTCGAGAGATTGATCGGTTATGAGTTCGAATTTTGGCTTGAAACTCACGAATTTTGACTTGTAAAAGTCAACATAGACAAAAACTCTTCAATTTTGACTTCCACAAGTCAACAGATTGAGTTTAGGTTTATTACAGTTTTAGTCCTTGCGTTTCTAGTTTGAACATTGACAGAATTGACCCATGGGGTTAGATTTAACTGGTTTCAGTTAACGGGGTTAAGTTACAGTTAGGATTTTTAACGGAATTGTTAACGGAGTTAACCGGAAAAGTCGGGTTGTCACATCATCCCCTAGTTGAAAGAATTTTCGTCCCGAAAATTTAAGTAAAAAAAAAATTTCGGATGTCACAAGCACAAATAAACACATATGATCATATTGTAGAATTGTACGTGTGTAATTGTAAACAGTGTTTGAATGTAATCACGTTTCACCCCAAATATGTAAATAAGAAAAAGGGGCTATGTAAACTCACATTGTATTAGTGTTGAAAATGACGCGGACAATAGGTAGCACAAGTGTCCTTTTGAAAGTCACAAGGTTAACCTAGAGTGAATTATATGAATTAATAACATGCATGAATCTAAGGCAAAGTCCAAGTCTAGGGTTGCAATGAAAGTGTATACAAAGGGTTTGTGTTACATTATATAACGGAATGTGTAGGCGGTTGTGGTTCATACTTGAATAAACGTTTTATAAAATGAAAGTTGAAAAGAATAGTTTTAAAATAAACGGTTTAGGGTTTAATTTGAATGTCTAAATAAATTAAATAAATAAATTCCATTTATTTATTTATTTAGAAAAATAGTGTGAAATTATATTTGTTTCAAATTAAATTAAATAAATAAGTTTATTTTATTTTATTATATTTTTTTATTTATTTATTTAGTTATGAAAGTGTGCCAAATTATGGTAATTATTCATTAGTTTAATAAAACTAAAGTTAAATACAATTTAACGCTAAGCGAGTTGTAAATGTTAATTATATAAATAAAAAATGAATTCATTTATTTATTTATCATTTAAAATAGGTGTGTTCTTTTTAAGAAATATGAAAAAAATGAATATATATATGTATTTATTCAGAAAGGTTATGATAATGTGATTAAAAGTCTTTCCATATTTTATATAAACTTGGTATTTAACAACCTTTATTTTAAACTTAAAATAAAGGTAAAAATATGATCTAAATGTGTACATGTATTGGTTTATGTTTGAAATTGTATTATTTTTTTTGTCTAAATTCTCTCTAAATGGTTTAGGTTTTTATAAAATAATTTTTAATAAGGATTTGAGTGTTAAAAACTGGTTTTAAAAAGATATATAGTGGGCTGGGTTCGAACTCGGGTTTATTCTGGGTGTGGACAAGTGTCTAACCACTGGACCAAGGGACTGGTCCAGTTACTGAAGTCGGTCCGAATTGAGTAAATGCAAACCTGAAAAGGGACCGAGTCGGGTTCAGTGGACACGCCAAAAAGGCAGCTGAGTGTGGGTTTCGAACCCACGCCACCTGGTTCGGTGGTGCAGTGGCTTACCGTCTGGACCAGGTGGTTTCGCTGGTATAATTATGAAACCCTTTAAATGTATACGATCACTGAATCAAGGAATAATCTCGAATCAGAAATCGTATGAACTTTTCAATAACATAATTTGAAATTGAGCCCGATGTATAATGTTGATTCAAATTGAAAAGGGGCTATCGATAAACATACCCAAACGAAACGAATGAGAGTAATTTTACCTGTTTTGGTTGGGTGACGAAGGCTGACGACTAAGGCGACAGGGACGGAGTTCTTGATGCTTCACAGGGGTACAGAGATGAAATGAGACGCGACCAAAGGTTCAGAGAGTTTGTAATGGACTATGTGAAGGTATATGAGTGTTTTAATCCTTCAATTTCCCCTAAATTACTTGATTCGATCCGGAGTTTGAGGATGACAGCTGTCGACTGTGATTACGCGAAAATTGATTGAAGGCAAATGTATTTGGTCATGTATATGGTTTGAATACATAGGGGGGTCGTTTGTGTGAGACTTGCGGGTATTAACAAGCTTTAAATTCCGGAATTTGGGGACGATTAAGGCTCGGTTTGACTCTACGAAGTCAAATCTTTCAAAATTCGAATTAAGCCGTGAATAAGGTTGAATTGTAATGTTAATTGGGTTTAGGAGTGATCGATAATCAATTATGTAAACATGGAAGGTCCATATCATTCGGGTTTAAATGATCAAGGTGTTGGATTTGCATGAATTTGGGCTTGTTTGACTTTAAGAAAGTTAAAATTCGTGGATGGGGTCAAAAATTGGTTGAAGGGGTTCAAATCTAAAGTCAAAGGGTTCAAATTGAGGGTCCAAGAGTCCAAATGGTTAAGGGGGGGTTTCAAACTTGTTTATTTGAATTGCAAATATCTATTTATATGTGTGTATATATATATAATTAAGGATGTAAAATCCTTTGAATTAGAGATGTGTGTGTATAAAAGAAGATAATTATGTGAAAAACTTGAATTATGATGTTTGTATAGGTAACATAGGGTATTGCACTAGAATTTGGAAATTGAAACTTTGTTTATTGCACTAGAACAGGTACGTGAAAATCAGAAATGTTACAGTAACCCCATGTTGAGGGAATTTCATCCCGAAATTTAACTAGTGGGGGGCTACAGGATCGGGAATGAGATGAGTTTGGATTCCCCACGAGTTTTGATTTTCGGTTTGAGGAGTACAACCGATAACAAGATTCAGTTCTGTTTCTCAAAGTCAGGCACGAATAATGACAATAGATTTAGTTTTTGAAATGAACTTAAGGAGAAAAACTATCGGATAATAATTTGGATTCTAAAGGTTGAGTCCATCACTTGGAATGCATTTGATGGGAATTTGATGATCAGGGTTTCTTTATGATGTAATCTAACATGTTCATGAATTGTTAGTAGATAAGAGGTTTCACAAACATTGACCCGTCAAACAACATAAAACTTTACGTGACACAAACAACGCTACTTCTGATAATATGACAGGAGCACTTATATATAGGAAGTACCAGCGGCGTATCCACCATGCCCTTATCATATCACATTAGATTCGTTACTATATATCCCGACAGGTTTTACGTCATAACACATGACTGAATTTGCTATGGTTTCCATACGCTAATTTTTATAATTACGTGTGCACCCGTAATTATCCAAATCGTTGCATGGTCCACATAGTTCATCCCATTGTGTGTGGGGTCCAGGGGGTAACACAAAAACACTTAATTCGTAACTATTTCTTTCACGTATGTGTTGCTAACAAATAACTACGTCCATAGATAGTAGAGCCAATCAGGTACTAAAGAGTAATAACGTGGCATAATTTAGGGTTCCATAGCTTCCTCGTGTTTGAACAAGAATACGTCAAACCCCGAGTAGCTTTCATGGGTAAGGTGAATAGGCATGCCCTGTGTATGATGTACTTAGTCAATTGCAACAATGTAAACGATCTAATTCCGTGTATAATGTAAACACTAATGTCATGTAGCTTGTAATCAAATAGGTTTCATGGGTAACGTGAACAATTTAGCATCATGTATAGGTAAGAGATGAATTTCATGCATGATGTTAACAACTTAGTATCATGTATTTTGTATCCAAATAAGGTTTCAGGTGTGATGTAAATGATTTAGTATCATGTATAATGTGCACAATTTAGTATCATGTACTTTGTAACTAAATAGTTTCACGTGTTATGTGATCCATCTAGTAAATTGTGACTTTCAATAAACTAGTTTCATGTATCATGTGATCGTGTTGTGTATCTTGTGAACGTGCATACGTAAGTTATTGAATTTCTTGTGTGACGTATACGAACGAGCTTCGTATGTGATCGAGTGTTGTGGAGAAGCGCGTTGTTTGGCGTTCATGTAAAATGTGGTAGTTAGGTTCTAGGTCTTTAAATCTCGTTGAGGTTGATGGGGATGGTTAAGGTCTACGCGGTATGGATTGTCCCTCGAAGCGGCAAGTGAAAGGTAACGAGAGGTTTTGAGAACACTTAGGGAAATATGTTTACAAATAATTGATCTTTGTTTGAAAATATGAAGTTGTAATTTGTTCTTGGTTGTAGATATATAAAGTAATGAAACTATTTAAATAATCCAAATAAATAGACAATTTATAGGAAAAATCTTTAAATTTAAATTTTCAATTATTAATAAGAGAATATTTTTAAGATAATTTATTGACTTAAACAAGTAGTCGTATATTTATTTAGCCAGGGTTTAGAAATAATTATTTTAATGAGGAAAAATCATAATTATTTATCAATTCGAAATAATATTTTTATAAAATAGGTTGTATTAAATTATCCTTGCAAGGTGTAAATGTTTATAGAAAATTCATATTTTTGATACTCTCTAAAAGTTTGATAAACGTTTGGTTTGAACAAAATAACGAGGTTGTTTAAATCTAATAGAATGATTTGTTTATGAAGGAGATTGCCGGTAGTGTACCAAATCGTGTTGGATGAAGAAGGTGATGCTTGGAGGATCTTAATGAAAATATAATGGATGAAGTTCGCATTCAACGTATTAAATCAATGAATAATGACTTCGGAGTTGTAAAAATATATAATTTATTAAATGCTGAAATGGTAAACATTATTCAAAACATAGGGAAATGGTTCTCAAACTGAAAATTTAAAGACAATAAATTATGGAAAAAATAATTTTTGTTAACGTCTCTTGTAGCTTTCCACTAGAAGGAGAATAATTCCCAAGACGAGTACTGCTATGGTCACTCGGGTAGCCGATCTGGCTTCAGCTTTAGCTGTCTCCGTGCGATGCTCCAGTATTTCTTTTTCGAGGATGGAGATTAACTCCTTTTGGTACCCTAATTGGTTTGCTAGGCTATCCATTCTTTGTCCTTGCAAGTCTTGCATTACCCCCTGCTCCATTCTGTTGATGCACTTTCCTATGACAACACTCTGGATAGAGTCTTTGTTTGTATTTCTAATGTCTGTAATTTGTCTTTGTATTTATGAGTCATTATGTATTAGTTTATCGAGTTGTATTTACTTTTACATAATGTATGTTGTTTTTCTGCTAAGTGTTTTGCGCACTTACAAGTGCGCAGGAGAAAGCTCCTGCGTACTTAGCAGGTACGCAGGAAGACCCATGCGTACTTGTTAAGTACGCAAGAGCATTTGGTCCTGCGCACTTGCTAAGTGCGCAGGCATCAGGTCTGTATAAATAGGATAGGTTCACAGAAGCTAAGTACGCAGAACCATTTGTTCAGACGAACTCAGTTTTGCTAAGTACGCAGATTGTATTCTCTCTGTAACCGTCGAGTGTTTATAATACAAAGAACGTTTATTGTGACTCTCGTGTTTGGTTTACTTTGTTTTGTAAGACTCTCCACCTAGTCACGGGTATTCCGCAACCCGGCCCGACTAGTAGACCACTTGCATGTGACGATCCGACACACACGAAGGGACCTACAAGTGGTATCAGAGCATTGCTCTTGAATTCGAGTGTTGTAAGTGAGTTTGGAGACGTTTTACTGAGTTTTACAAGCAAAAAGAGGTATTTTTGTTGATTTTTGTGATAAAAAGGGGTAGCTCTTGAGCACTTTTTTAGAAGCAAAAATCTCTCAAAAACTGATTTTTGTTTTGTATTTGTGTGTTATGAGCATCAAAGGTTTGTTAGAAACTTGTTTCTGATCCTTTGGCTCGATTGCATTGATCATCAGCCTATTTTTCACTATCTCCGACGATTTTCAGGTGACCGGAAAAGTTTGGTGAGAGTTGCTGAAAAGGTGTCCTGCGTACTTACCATTTTTGGTAAAAAGTACAGTCTTCTGCGTACTTACTAACTACGCAAGAGTTATCTCCTGCGTACTTACAAGTGCGCAAGACTGAACTTGTGCGAACTTAAGTTATATCCTGCGTACTTAATATTTCCTCATGCGTACTTACAAGTACGCAAGAGCAAGTCTTAACTACGCAAGACCATTTCTCAAGTGCGCAAGGCCAAAGCCAAGTACGCAACAGTGTCTGATTTTTGACCAAGTAATTCACTATGTCGAACCTTCAGAATCTTGGAAACATGTTAAATTATGATAATGAGATCGGTACACCTCAGAAACCGCCTAAACTATTAAATGTAAACGATTATTCCAATTGGAAGGCGCGTTTTGAGCACTACATTTCATACACCGACTCATCATTATGGATACCAATCATTGAGGGATATAAGCATCCCACACACATCTATCTTGATGAAGAGGTGCCAAAGCCCATCTCTAAGCTTGATGAAGAACAAAAGAAAGCTTATGATCAGGAAAAGAAGGCTCTTGGCTCAATCACTATGTCATTAACTCGGGAATTGTTTCACAGTTTCCGAGGCTATGACACCTCCAAGGATCTTTGGAAAGCACTTCAGAAAAGATTTGAGGGGAACAGTGACATTAAGAAGAGTAAGCGGGATCTTCTCCGGAAGCAGTATGAATGCTTCAATTTCATGGAAAATGAATCGTTAGATGATCTCATCTCTAGATTCTATCATTTACAAACGGAGATGAAAGCTTTTGAATTGAAATATCCCGATGAAGAACTGGTGGAAAAATTTCTTGATGCTTTGCCACCAAAGTTTGAGATGTATACAACCCTGATGAGGGAAAATCCTAAATTCTATGAGTTACAGTAGATGAGGCTATTGGTAAGATTCAAGCTCATAACATGAATCTTATGAAGAAGGAGAGCTCGGGAAGACCTCAAATACAGGACCCTTCCATGTATCATGGGACGACTTCCACTTCAAAATCATCGGGCTCTGGAATTGCGCACTTTACTGGACACTCCAATGAAGAATACCACTCAAATGGGTGTGGTGGTCATGCTTGTTATGCATCCGGATCAGGGTTGGGAACTAATCATCAACACACCTCAAGAAATCCTCCAGCTACGTCTTCAGCTAACCATTCTGCAATAGTCAAAATAGCTGAAGATCATGTAGCTTTGTTTTCATCATGTATGCTTGCGTATGAGAATTTCATAGGCGGCAAGCTAACGGATCCCGAAACTATTGAAGAAGACTTTAACCAAGTGGATCCTGATGATATTGAGGACATGGATATTCAATGGAATATGGCCATGCTTTTGAGGAGGGCCAAGCGTTTCCTTAACAGAACATGAAGAAAGTTCATTGGAGGACATTCTAATGCCAAGGTTGGATTTGATAAATCCAAGGCCAAATGCTACAAGTGTCTGAACTATGGACACTTTGCTCGTGAGTGTCAAAAAGACCGAGCACCGGCCTCTAGTTTCACCAGACCTTGCCAGGGAAACAGCCACGGCCACAACAACACTAGCGACCACAATCAACACCAAGGTGGTTCGTCAAATGCACTGGTAGCTCAGTATGACGAAAACTTTGATTGGGGTGTTCATCTAGAGGACGCCATCATTGCTCAAACACAGGTTGGTCTCATGGCTGAGATCATGGAGCTGATGGAGGCTGAGAGAAAAGAAGCTGAGGAGATGGAAGCTTCTGTAGCTGTTGAAAAGGAGTCTACCACTGCCGTTGCTCTCATGGCCATTGGAGAAGCACAGAGTTCATCATCTGAGGTAGATTCTAACCCTTTCTCTGTTATTTCTTGTTCTAAATGTCTAGGGCTAAAGCATGAAATTTCTAAGCTCCAAGACAAGCTCGAACCCCTATCTATGGCAGCTCATAATTACAAAGAAAACGAAAAACATTTTAAAGAGTCTGTTGAAACGTTGAAAAAAGAAAAATGTGAATATTCTTTACAAATAAGTGAGCAACAAGTTCACTTGGATATTGCGTATAGGGGGTTAGAAAAACGGAACAATGAAATCAACAAACTGCAAAATGAGATCCTGCAGTTAAAATGTACAAATAAGAAGTTGAAAAACTCTCGCTTTGTGGTGGAGCACTACGAATCAGTAGTGAGGAAATTGAAGGGCCTAGGTCTTGGTACCAATGCCATTCCTCCACCTATAAGTGGGAAGTTTGTCAATAGCTTGTTAGACATTGATCTCACCTGTCTAGATGAGTCCTCTGATAAGGATGATTCCCCTAAAAAGGATGAATCCTCAAGTAAGGCTAACTCCACATCTAGTGAGGAGTATGTTACTGCTTCTGAAGATGGATCGGTTAACACTTGCCCTGAAGGAGTAGTCTCTAAGGAGTTGTTGACTGAACAGAAAGTCCACAAAAACATTATCACTAATGGTGATAACTGCATTTTAACTGAACCTGATATCATTGAAACAAATGATAAACTTAAGGTAATGCTTTACGGGGGTTATAAAAATATTAACCAAGTTAAGAAAGAGGCTTTTTCAGCTCATTATGGGCTTGGTTACAAAGAGAATTTGCAAAAGTATTATACCCCCAAAAACCAAACTGAAAAAGGTCAGACTTCTGTTCATAAACCAACTCCTCCTGCTCATAATTGAGAGTTATCTAAGGCCAGATCTAATGAGCCTTACAAGAGAACTTATGTAGACAAGAGGAACTGTTTTCACTGTGGCATAGTTGGTCACATTTTTGTGAACTATCCATCAAAGAACCAAGGGAAACAGCATGTTGTCTCACAGCCAGCCGTTATCCCTAAGTCGCCAATAGTGAAACCTCCCAGAAGTCCAAAGCAGAATGTGGTGAAACCACCAGTACAACCTATGGGAAAACCTAAGATTAAATCTGAGGCTAAACCATTTGTTGCAAGAAAGGTAAAGCAACCTGCTGTACCTCGTGTGTCTACATCTGGTAGTACACGCACTGGTGAGAAATTTGTGGCTAGACTCTCTAAGCCACAAAGAAGAAGAAGGAATAAGAGGTTGAGAAAGCTGGAACAGCTGACTAAGACTCAATCAGGTGAAGCTTCCACAAGTTGACCGGCTGTGGTTGAGCCAAAGTCTACTGTTCTGGTTAAGAATCAAAAGAGATCCTGGAACAAGAAAGTTAAAGGTTCTCAATCTTCTGTTCCAAATTCATCCAAAGATTCACCAATTTTGAACAGTCATCATGACTGTGATTTGAAAGAAGTAGTTTATTTTGAGAAGGATGGACGACCCAAGACCACAATGGCTTGGGTCTCCAAATCTAACTAATTCTTTTGTTACTCGTGCAGGGACATCCGAAGGGTACTATCTCTAACCGCTGCTATGTAGATAGTGGATGCTCCCGGCACATGACAGGAAACATGGCCTTGCTTTAAGACGTTAAACCATTCAGAGGCGGCTATGTGGACTTTGCTGGAGAAAAAGGCAGCAGTATCACGTGTCAAGGCGTGGTTTTGAACGGTTGTGTCAGCTTTGACAATGTCAACTTCTGCGAGCAGGTGAAGCATAACCTGTTGAGTGTCTCCCAAATGTGTGACAAGGAGTACTCGGTGATGTTTGACAAATCAGAATGCCTGATTCTCAAACCTGGTTTTGAGGTTCCGAAAGATTGGATCCTGATGAGAGTACCAAGATCAAACGACACTTATCAGATCGATATGAGCGTGGCAAAAACCACCTCATCAGTTGCTACTTGTTTGCTTACAAAAGCGACAGAACTTGACTCCATCTTGTGGCATAGGAAACTCAGACATATTTCTTATCGTAAAATGAATCATCTTGTCTGAAACGGTTTGGTAACCGGTGTTCCTAAGCTGAGGTTTACCATTGCAGATGACTGTATGCCTTGTAAAAAGGGCAAACAACAATGGAAGTCTCACAAGCCCAAGCTCCAAAACTCTATTGATACCCCTTTGGAGCTATTACACATGGATCTGTTTGGCCCCATAAGTATCAGGAGTATTGGAGGTAAGTCATTCTGTCTGGTTGTAACTGATGATTACTCACGTTTTTCTTGGGTGCATTTTTTAGGTACTAAAGACGAGACTGCTGATATTCTTCAATACTTGATCCTGAGCTTGGAATCTCTTTGCAAGCTGAAATTTAGAAGAATTAGGAGTGACAACGGAACTGAGTTCAAGAATAACTTGATGGAGCTTTTCTGTCTCAAGAAAGGGATCCGTCACGAATTCAGCGCACCGTACACGCCTCAGCAGAATGGAGTTGCTGAACGGAAGAACAGAACACTGATCGAGACTGCAGGGACTATGCTGTCGGATGCAAAGCTTCCTGTCACTTTCTGGGCAGAAGCCGTTAATACAGCTTGTCACGTCTTAAACAGGGTTCTGGTTGTGAAGAGGCACAACAAAACTTGCTATGAGTTGATCAACAATCGACTTCCCAATCTTGATTACCTAGTTCCTTTTGATAGTCCTTGTTCCTTGTTGCTACAGTATAAAGACCGTCAGTCTAAATTTCTTGCGAAAGCGGTGGAAGGCATCTTCTTAGGATATGTTGCCAATTCGCCCTGCAAGAGAGTGTACAACATAGGAACTCGTACTGTTGAGGAATTGTTTGAAGTGGACTGTAGTAAACACAGCATTCCACCAGAACCAAAAGGTCCAGCTTGGGGTTTTGATTATGATGCGCTATTCAAGTCATTCAATCTTCCTGATATATCTGTAGAAGACGCCGCAAATGTTTATGAGTTATTTGGTTGTGGCGATGACTCCAGTTTTTCCACTCGTGCTACTGTACCAATTATAACCCCAGATTCCAATGCTGCATCTGCATCTGGAACTCATGACAGTGATAACAGTGAAGGTGTTCATGTTGTTGGAGATGACGCTCAAGCCAATCCTAACACAATTATAGGAAATGAAACTCCAGCTAATCCAATTAACATTGAATCTTCTTCCTCTGGAACACAGGAAATGGGGGAGTTAAGCATAAATCTAGATCCATAAATTCAAGAACCAATTGTACCGGAGACGAGGGTGCATAGGAATCATCCAATCGACAACATTATTGGTGATCCTTATGCCGGTGTTCAGACTCGTCATAGAACCATCACTGAGAACACCAGTCTTTACACAGAGATATTTGACACTGGTGTCATGGAAACATGTCTGCATGCTGCATTTGTGTCCCAGTTAGAGCCGAAGAATGTGAAGGAGGCTCTCACTGACAACTGCTTATTGAGGCGATGCAAGATGAACTGTCTCAATTCCAAAAGTTGCACGTGTGGGATTTAGTTGACTTGCCAAAAGGCTTTCAGCCAATTGGTACCAGATGGGTGTTCAAATGCAAGACGGATGATCGTCATGTAGTTGTGAAGAACAAAGCAAGATTGGTTGTTCAGGGTTTTTATCAACAAGAGGGCTTGGATTACAATGAAGTATATGCCCCAGTTGCTAGAATTGAGGCCATTCGACTGTTCTTGGCTTATGCCACATATGTCGGCTTCAAGGTCTATCAACTTGACGTGAAGAGTGCTTTCCTTTATGGTAAGGTGCATGAAGAAGTCTATGTCACTCAACCTCTCGGTTTTGAAGATCCGCATAATATCAATAAAGTGTACAAGCTCGACAAAGCACTTTATGGTCTTCATCAAGCACCGCGGGCATGGTATGAGACATTATCTAAGCATTTACTGTCTAATGGTTTCGACTCTGGATAGATTGACTCGACTCTCTTCATACGGAAAGCAGGAGGTGACATTCTACTTGTGCAAGTATATGTCGACGATATTATCTTTGGGTCGACCAATGAAGGGATGTGTAGGGAATTCGAGAAGGTGATGAAGTCCAAGTTTGAAATGAGCAATATGGGTGAACTGTCATTCTTTCTAGGTCTGCAAGTCAGTCAAAGAGAGAATGGTATTTATCTACATCAAACTAAGTACGTGCAGGACATCTTGTCAAAATACAAGATGAGTGATAGCACTACGTATGGCACACTAATCCCAGTCAATCATGGTTTGCATCCCGACAGAGATGGAAAGGATGTGGACAGCAGGTTGTACCGTGGGATGATTGGATCACTTATGTATCTCACAGCTTCAAGACCCGATATAATGTTTGCTGTATGTTTGTGCTCAAGGTTTCAGTCTCAACCGAAGGAGTCACATATGACAGCCGTGAAGAGAATTTTCAGATACCTGAAAGGGAAACCCCGATTAGGTCTTTGGTACTCTAAGCACCAGTCATTCGACTTCAAAGCCTACACTGATTCAGATTATGACGGTTGTAACCTTGACAGAAAGTCAACTTCTGGTGGATGTCAATTCTTAGGTGATAGGCTGGTCTCCTGGCAGTGCAAGAAGCAGTCAACGGTTTCTGTCTCAACTTGTGAAGCAGAATACATTGCTGCAGCGAGCGGTTGTTCTCAGATACTGTGGATTCAGCAGCAGTTGAGAGACTACGGCTTAAACTTCACTAGAACTCCTCTATTCATTGACAACAATGCCACCATGTCCATCACAAATAACCCGGTGAAACACTCCAAAACTAAACATATAGAGATTCGCCATCATTTCATCCGTGATTGTGCTGAAAAGCATTTAATTGAACTTGTAAAAGTTCACACGGATGACAATCTTGCTGAACTTTTCACAAAGGCATTTGATCGATCCCGTTTTGAGCATCTTGTCAACTTGATAGGAATGTTAAATCCTGAGTGAAAACTAAGTTTTCTTAACTCAATTCAACTCATGGAAATTAAATTTTCAATTCTTTTAAATTTTCTGTACAGTTCTTTTAGTTTTTAAAATATTTTACAAAAACCAAAAACAAAATAGAAAATGGAGAAAAATTTCAAAGTTAACTTGAGAAAAGAGGAAATGATAGTACATCAGAAATGATCTAAACACCACAGACTGCTCTTATGGGAAATGATTGCGTCATGCTTACTTATCTGTTTAAAATTATTATGTTTTTAATCTGTTTATTTACAAGTAATTTGAATTGTCAGTAGGTTGTATGCGTCTTTGAATCACTAGTAGTGTGGAAACTAAATCTAAATTACAACTGTGATTTGAACCCATGTTTGCAAGCGTGTGTAAGTAAAAGATTCAAAAAGATCACTATCAGATAAAGGATGTTAGATTTTGACAATAATTTTCTTTTGAGATCAGTTTCGGGTTATGTTGTTAGCACAATTAATGCGGTTCATCTCACTGCCCATACTCACAAGTATGCAAGGAGAGATTGAATCAAGACATGTCTCTACATTAACCGTTGAGCATGTATTCACCCTTGAATCATTCCTGGTTCATTGAAATCAAATCCAGATAAAAGTTGGATCCCCTTACCTTTTAATCAAACACCATGTTCATTATCCCGAATCATCATACCAATATTCAAAGAAGAAAATCACATGAAACCAAGACAAAAGAATCACTCGATTCTGAATCTTATGATTCCTGATAATCCGTATGGATTCTGCTTGATTTTTCTGTGCTAATTGATGTAACTTCATTCTGAAAATTAAGAAAATCATTGGAAAAATCTTAGATGCCTTGAAGATAGTGCAAAATATCATAGCATATCAGTGGGGTACACGTTGTATATCTTATAATTAATACCTTAATACACAAGAACGTGATACAAATATGCTTATAGTTTCAAATCATATAATATTGTCAACTTGAATTACTTGTTTATGTGCTTATTACATATGAATAAAGAGTAATACATGACATGATCCCATATTCTTTAATGTTTATATTGTATCGTTTTTGCTATAAGTTAGCCTGATATGATCCTCTACTCGTACCTTTGATCAAAAATAGCTTGTGTAAATGATTGTATATATCTATCTTGAAAAGAACAAAAAGATTTTAAGTTTTTAAGTTTATGCATAGTTCAAGTTTAAAAAAAAAAAAAAAAAAAAAAAGGGCCAAAAATATTTTATGTTTAATCTTCATGAATTGTATTTGAATCCTCTTGGTTGAATATTTTTATCTTGTTCGTTATTTGACTTGAAAATCTTCATAAATTCTGAGTTGTAAATTGCGCACTTAAGGGTTGTGCGCACTTGTCAAGTACGCACGAAGTAACACTTGCGCACTTAACAAGTACGCAATAGTTAAGCCTTGCGCACTTGTTAAGTACGCAAGAGTTAACTCGTGCGCACTCAACAAGTACGCACGAACATTAAGTGGGGGGTATAAATCAGAGACTTAGAACTTTTTTAAGCTTTACGCTTTCAAACCCATAGCTTCCCCCCTGCAATTTTACTCTCAAAATCGTTTGTGTCCAATCATCTATTCGTCCCGTCCATACTTTCATCATCGTATTTCATGTCACACCCCGACCGATGGCGGAATCATCGGGGCGGGACATGTAAGACTGTTCATAGCACATGGTTGACTAAATTGAAATATATTAAAGTCAAATTTGCATTTCAAATAATCCAAGTACAAAACCAAATTCAAACAAGATACATAAAATTCTTCATAAAGTTCTTGATTTAAATTGCTAAGTCCAAATCCTATGTTGAACACGTCTTGAATCAATCTCACATATTGGGGCCTGAAACATGAATAAAATAAAGTCAACTAAAAAGTTGGTGAGTATAACACAGTTGTATATAGATAGCATATAGATGAAAACAAATCCTTTACATGACATGATAAATAAGGCGTTTATGGGGAGCAGCTATTGTGTAACCAGATGTACAATCAAACCTTGTAACTAGCATGCAAAACAAATGTGTTGTCGGTTTCAATCACCGCGTACCATGGGTGGGTTTGTCAGACTCAATAGATCTATCATTGAAAACTGTCGGCTTGTATAGTTAATGATTGCACATAAGAGCATACAAAGGTTAGCACACCTAGCACTCGGGCACAAAGCTCAAATTTTTGCACACATGTATGTAAATAGGATTTTTACACTTGTGTTGTTTGTTTAAATGTAATTGTGTAATGTGTAATGAGTATAGAGTTCATGTTCCACCCCAAAAGTGTAAAAGAGTAAAAAGGGGTTGTGAATACTCACTTGGTATGGAAGTGTAGCGAACAAGGATAATAGATAGAAAAATAAAGATCCTCGAGTGCACAAATCAACCTAAAGATTAATGTATGTTGTATCAAATAGTGCATAAGGTTTAAGTCTAAAATGAAAGTTGAATTTGTGTATAAAACTATTGATTTGTAAAAAAAGTTTTGAATAAAATACATAGAGTTTGAAGTAAAATATTTTTGAAACAATTTGATTAGGTTTGAATTGAATAATTGAATAAATATATAATTTTAGTTTATGAAATAATGTAAATATTAATTGTAATTAAGTATAAATAAATAAATGATTTTGATTTAAAATGTAAAATAAATAATCATTATCTCATTTATTTATAAATTTTGTAACTTAATTATTTAAAATATCATTTAAGTGTAAGATAATAAATATAAATTAAATTTTCATAATAAATTATATTTATGCCAAGATTAATCTTTTAATCCATTTTTAAATACAGAAAAACATATTTTTATAAAATCTGAAACATTTACTGATTAAAATATAAAATTTATAATTCTGTTAAAAGGTTCTGAGTCTCACACGACCGTGCCTCGGAAGGGCACGATCGTGCTCAAGCCACGGGCGCGACCGCGCTAGTCGGGGCGCGACCGGGTTGATCAACAGGAGCACAATCTAGACAAATCAACAGGCACGACCGTGCCTTGGCCCGGCACGGTCGTGTCTATGATCTTTAGACACAATAGGGACTAGCCCAGAGGGCATGACAAGGTCTGGACAGGAGGACACGACTGCGCTCTATGAGGCACGGCCGCGCTAGATGATTAGCGCGACCGTGTCTCTTCCAAATCAGACACGAATTGACAATTTCTAGTATTTTAAACGCTGGAAATGATAGGGCTTTTGATTAATGGGTTATTACGAGTCTTTTCATATAATTTAATTGTATGTAAATCGTGATTAAGTATGGATTCGATTGAATTATTTTTATTAAAACATGGTTTCTGATTTAGACCGATTTACGAATTGAAAACCCAAATTAATAAAGGGCTTTTGATTCGGATACTGGAATGAATAAATTAGAGGATTCAATTAACCTGAATAGAAGTGAATCGATAGAGAACGATAGAGAGGGAGTTCCGGTGACGGCGGGATTGAGCACCGGCGTCTTCTGATGTGATCCCGACTGTTCCAACGGTTCCGTAGCTTCAGGAGAGATCGGATGGCGTGACGATGATGCTGGATTTGAGAGAACTTGGATCGAATTGCTTGAGAGAGTTTTCTTGGAAATATTTGAGAGAGAATCCTTTGAGTTGAACGAATTTTGGTTATTTGGTCGAAAAAGAAATGATTGGTAGTATTATTTTGAAAGTATAACGTAAAACGGTTATGGATTCGAACAATCGGACGATTAAAATTGCAGTTACGTTTCAGCTGTTTCACAGGCGCGACCGTGCCTAAATATGGCACGACCGTGCCTAGGCACCGGGCGCGATCGTTCCAAAGCATGTCGCGCGACCGTGCCAAAGCACTTGGCGCGACCATGCTAGGACGAAGCACGACCGTGCTAGACTAGGGTTTCTTGACACTTTTCAACTTTAGTCCTTGGCTTTTCAGGTTCGATGAGTCTGAATAAAATAGTTTCTTGTATAGTGTTTAAATGTATATAACCGGGTAAAATTTGCGAATTTGTATAGAATCATTGCATTTAATTTACGGCGAGAAAATAAATGAGACAGTGCACGAGTATTGAAATCGAAATTGCATTACATTGGATTGAAATATGAATAATAAAAATCAGGAATGTTACAGTCTCCCCATGTTGAGAGAATTTCGTCCCGAAATTTAGCTAGATGAAACAACATTATTAGTAAAAAGATGAGGGTACTTGAGCTTCATTTGTCTTCTCGTTCCCAAGTGAACTCAGGACCACGCTTAGATTCCCAACGAACTTTAACGATAGGAATGCGACTTCGCTTGAGCTGCTTGACTTCACGATTCATAATTTCCACCGGCTTCTCAATGAAGTGCATCGTTTCATCAATGCGCACGTCGTCAAGCGGTATATGGAGATTTTCATCGGCGAGACACTTCTTTAGATTCGATACATGAAATGCAGGATACATGTTTCCAAGAGATGGAGGTAACTCGAGCTCGTAAGCCACTTTCCCAATCCATTCAAGGATTTTGAATGGGCCAACATAACGAGGTGCTAACTTGCCTTTCTTTCCAAAACGGATCATGCCCTTCCATGGAGACACCTTAAGAAGAGCAAGATCACCGACTTGGAATTCCAAGGGTTTTCGACGTTTGTCGGCATAACTCTTTTGCCGACTCCTCGCTACTCGAATGTTGTCACGGATTTGAATAATCTTGTCGGATGTTTCTTGAATTAACTCGGGACCGGTGATTTGTGCTTCACCAATCTCGTTCCAACAGATAGGAGAACGACACTTGCGACCATAGAGAGCTTCGAATGGAGCCATGTTGATACTTGTGTGGTAGCTATTGTTGTAAGAAAACTCAATAAGGGATAAATGTGAATCCCAATTGCCACCAAAATCGATTACACAAACTCTAAGCATGTCTTCAAGAGTTTGGATTGTTCGCTCGGTTTGACCATCCGTTTGCGGATGGTAAGCCGTGCTCAAATCCAATCGAGTACCAAGAGCCTTTTGGAGAGATTGCCAAAATCGAGAAGTGAACCGAGCATCTCTATCGGATATTATGTTCAAGGGAACACCATGACGGCTGACAATTTCATCAATGTAAATTCGGGCTAGTTTCTCCACTTTGAAGTCTTCGCGGATAGGCAAGAAATGAGCAGATTTGGTGAGTCGATCAATGATCACCCAAATACTATCATAACCACTCGAGGTGCGAGGGAGCTTGGTAATAAAATCCATAGCTAGATTCTCCCATTTCCACACGGGAATTTCTGGTTGTTCGAGTAAACCAGATGGACGTTGATGTTCGGCTTTAACTTTGGAACAGGTTAAGCATTTGGCCACATAAAGAGCAATGTCTTTCTTCATACCGGGCCTCCAATAAAGTTGGCGAAGATCTTGGTACATCTTATCCGCACCAGGGTGAATAGAATAACGAGTCTTGTGAGCCTTGTTCATGAGAAATGTGCGGAGATCATCGAGATCGGGAACCCAAATACGGTTCAAGTAATATAGTAGGCCATTGGGTTTTGATTCAAGAAGAAGTTCAACACCACACGACATTTCTTCATACATGTTACCCTCGGTTACCGAGAGGTGTTGAGCTTCTAAGATACGGGTTTGAATATCGGTTTGAATACGGGCACAATGAAGCATAACATGGTCCTTTCGACTCAAAGCATCGGCTACAACATTCGCTTTGCCGGGATGGTAACGAATCTCGCAGTCGTAGTCGTTAAGGAGTTTGACCCAACGTCGTTGCCTCATATTAAGTTCTTTTTGGTTGAAAATATGTTGAAGACTTTTATAGTCGGTGAACACCACACATTTCGTGCCATATAGGTAATGTCTCCAAATCTTTAACGCGAATACGACCGCACCCAACTCGAGATCGTGCGTCGTATAATTTTTCTCATGAACTTTGAGTTGCCTTGATGCATAAGCGATTACTTTGCCTCGTTGCATGAGAACACAACCAAGACCTTGGTTAGAAGCATCACAATAGACAACTAAATCATCAATTCCATCGGGGAGAGTCAATATAGGAGCATTGCACAACTTTTGTTTGAGGGTTTGGAAAGCTTCTTCTTGTTTCGGTCCCTATTCATAAGTCTTACCCTTGTGGGTCAAAGCGGTAAGAGGGACAGCAATCTTTGAGAAGTTTGAGATGAAACGATGATAATAACCCGCAAGACCAAGGAATGAACGAACTTCGGTAGGAGTGTTCGGGGCATTCCAATTCTTAATCGTTTCAATCTTGGCAGGATCAACATGAATTCCTTTGTCATTGACAATATGACCAAGAAATTGAACTTCCTTTAGCCAAAATTCACATTTGGAGAATTTGGCATAAAGTTGTTCCTTCTTTAAGAGATTCAAAACCAATCTAAGATGTTCTTCATGGTCGGCTTTAGTCTTGGAATAGATTAAGATATCATCAATGAAGACGATCACGAATTTATCAAGGTACGGTTTGCACACACGATTCATGAGATCCATGAAATCTGCAGGTGCATTGGTTAACCCGAAAGGCATAACCATGAACTCGTAATGCCCATACCTTGTTCGAAAAGCAGTCTTAGGAATGTCATCTTCTTGAACACGAAGCTGATGATAACCGGATCGAAGATCGATCTTCGAGAAGCAAGTAGAACCTTGAAGTTGATCAAAGAGATCATCGATTCTAGGCAAAGGATAACGGTTCTTGATAGTAAGTTTGTTGAGTTCGCGGTAGTCAATACACATGCGAAATGATCCATCCTTCTTCTTAACAAATAAGACGGGTGCACCCCACGGTGAATGACTTGGGCGAATGAAACCTTTATCGGAGAGTTCTTGAAGTTGACTTGCAAGCTCTTGCATTTTGGAAGGTGCAAGACGATAAGGAGCTCTAGCAACGGGGTTAGCTCCGGGTATAAGATCAATACGGAACTCTACTTGACGAACATGAGGAAGAACGGATAAATCTTTAGGAAACACTTCGGGAAAATCCCTAATGATAGGAATGTCTTGGATACTCTTCTCCTTGACGTCCTTTTGAACAATATGAGCTAGGAAAGCGATGTACTTCTTTCGTAAGTACTTTTGAGCGGTAGTACAAGACATCAATTTAAGACCCTTGCAAGGCTTTTCACCAAAAACCCTTAAGGTTTCTCCCGATGGTAGTGGAATTCGAATACACTTTTCAAAGCAAATGACTTCGGCATGATGATTTGATAGCCAATCCATACCTATAATAATATCAAAGCTTCCTAGTGGCATTGGAACAAGGTTGATTGGGAATGAATGGTCATTTAGTTCTAAGGAGCAATCATAAATAATGGACTCAATGGTAAGGGAGTCACCATTTGCTATTTCAACGGTGAAGGTTTTCTCTAATTGGGATCGTGTCTTTGCAAGTAAAGGCTCAAAATTAAGTGACACAAAACTTTTATCGGCACCCGTATCGAACAAAATGGAGGCATATTGACTATTTACAAGAAACGTACCATTAACCACGTCATTGTTGGCTTGAGCTTCGTTGGCGTTTATGTTGAACGCACGCCTACGAGCTCCACCTTGTCTAGCATTTGTAAGTCTTGGAAATTGATTACGAAAATGGTTCGGGTCACCACACTCATAGCAAGCACCCCCATTAGCAATGGCGGGAGCACCTTGGTTAGCCACTTGAGGTACGGTTCGGTTTGGAGGGTTGACTTGGCCCGTAAGAGCTTTGGTCCTACAAATACTAACCGTATGACCATATCTCCCACAATAAGTACAAAGGCGACATGGGATGTTTTGGGGATGATGGTAGTTGCAGGTGGCACAAAGTGGGTAAATTCCACCATATGGCTTTTTGACCGGTGCTTGAACCATAGGTGCAGCTTGGTTGACGGGAACAGCAGGAGTAACCACAGCAAAATTTCTAACTTTCCTCTTTCTATTATTGCGAGAGGGCTCGGTTGTGGCTTCTTTGTTGTGAGCAGGAGGGGTTACGGTTTCAAAAACTTTCTTAGAACCCTTTTTGGTAAGAGTTCCAGCTTTTACATGATTATCAGTTAGGGTAGCAGACAGGCGGATGGCATCTTCCAAAGTAGTAGGATTTCTACCTAAGACAGTATCTTGGATTTGTCTTGGTAGCCCACCAATGTACTTTTCGATACAACGGGATAACGGAGTGACCATGTGGGGCACTAGAAGGCTCAACTCATGGAACCGAGTTGTATATGCTAAGCTTTCCCCACTATCTTGGGCAAGATCCCAAAATTCAGCTTCCAACTTTTTCACTTCATTTCGAGGACAGAACTCCTCGGTCATAAGCCTTTTGACCTCATCCCAAGGTAAGGCCATAGCTATGTCAACACCCCTATTTCTTTTCTCCCCATTCCACCAAGTAAGTGCCCGTTTTTGTAGGACACTTGTAGCATGACGAACACGGAGGTTGTCGGGACAGTCACTATTGAGAAAGGTATTCTCAATGCTTTCAAACCATTGAAGGAGTCCAGTAGCTCCTTCGGTTCCATAAAACTTTAGGGGATTGCACGAATTGAAGTGTTTGAAGGTGCATTGAGGTGGATTGTTACCACCATTTCCACCATTTCCACCATTATTACCACTATTGCTTCCATTTCCACCATTGTTGCCATTGGTGGCACCATTGGCTTGGGTGAGAATAGCAGCAATGTCGATGTTGGCGTTGGTTGCGGGAGCACGACGAGGAGGCATTCTACAGATTGTCACAAGACAAGAAAAAAAATTGTGAGGACTTATGAGATTTGATAGGATTTAATGAGTTAGCAAAATAAAAATAGATATTCTTAGTTTGGATTATACTCAAAAGTGACAAAATCACTTGAATACTATGGCACATTAAGGTTAATTAAACTTATAAAATTTTCAAGGAGACATGCTTTAACCTATAAGTAAACACTCATCTCGGGAATTCCCAGGAAAGCATACGGGTCCCTCGGTTGATTGGGATTTATGCGAAATGCTTTCCTAGACAGAAAACCCAAAATACAGGTGTCACCCTTCCAGATTGTACGTGTCCTCAAATAATTTAACAAGTTTAAAAACCTTAACGAAGAAATAAAAATTTTAAAGATTTTTGCTTCAAGAATTTTCCACATGCTTAGAAAGGATAAGGATAGAAAAGAAAATAGAAATATTATGAGGTTTTAGAATATAGGAAAGGATATTATTTATTTAATTATTAAGAATATCCTAATAAGTCATGGATTTAAAACACATAAGTCATCATAATGCAATAATAAGTAATCATACTAAACATGTAACATATAACATATAGCACATAGCATGTAACACATAGCACAAAAATCATGAAGTATAGTATAAGTGGGTGTCCTAAAGTTATAGTCTAGGTTAAGGTGTCTAATAACCTAATTCCCTATAACCAAGGCTCTGATACCAATCTGTCACACCCCGACCGATGGCGGAATCATCGGGGCGGGACATGTAAGACTGTTCATAGCACATGGTTGACTAAATTAAAATATACTAAAGTCAAATTTGCATTTCAAATAATCCAAGTACAAAACCAAATTCAAACAAGATACATAAAATACTTCATAAAGTTCTTGATTTAAATTGCTAAGTCCAAATCCTATGTTGAACACGTCTTGAATCAATCTCACATATTGGGGCCTGAAACATGAATAAAATAAAGTCAACTAAAAAGTTGGTGAGTATAACACAGTTGTATATAGATAGCATATAGATGAAAACAAATCCTTTACATGACATGATAAATAAGGCGTTTATGGGGAGCAGCTATTGTGTAACCAGATGTACAATCAAACCTTGTAACTAGCATGCAAAACAAATGTGTTGTCGGTTTCAATCACCGCGTACCATGGGTGGGTTTGTCAGACTCAATAGATCTATCATTGAAAACCGTTGGCTTGTATAGTTAATGATTGCACATAAGAGCATACAAAGGTTAGCACACCTAGCACTCGGGCACAAAGCTCAAATTTTTGCACACATGTATGTAAATAGGATTTTTTCACTTGTGTTGTTTGTGTAAATGTAATTGTGTAATGTGTAATGAGTATAGAGTTCATGTTCCACCCCAAAAGTGTAAAAGAGTATAAAGGGGTTGTGAATACACACTTGATATGGAAGTGTAGCGAACAAGGATAATAGATAGAAAAATAAAGATCCTTGAGTGCACAAATCAACCTAAAGAGTAATGTATGTTGTATCAAATAGTGCATAAGGTTTAAGTCTAAAATGAAAGTTGAATTTGTGTATAAAACTATTGATTTATAAAAAAAGTTTTGAATAAAATACATAGAGTTTGAAGTAAAATATTTTTGAAACAATTTGATTAGGTTTGAATTGAATAATTGAATAAATATATAATTATAGTTTATGAAATAATGTAAATATTAATTGTAATTAAGTATAAATAAATAAATGATTTTGATTTAAAATGTAAAATAAATAACCATTATCTCATTTATTTATAAATTTTGTAACTTAATTATTTAAAATATCATTTAAGTGTAAGATAATAAATATAAATTAAATTTTCATAATAAATTATATTTATGCCAAGATTAATCTTTTAATCCATTTTTAAATACAGAAAAACATATTTTTATAAAATCTGAAACATTTACTGATTAAAATATAAAAATTTATAATTCTGTTAAAAGGTTATGAGTCTCACACGACCGTGCCTCGGAAGGGCACGATCGTGCTCAAGCCACGGGCGTGACCGCGCTAGTCGGGGCGCGACCGGGTTGATCAACAGGAGCACGATCTAGACAAATCAACAGGCACGACCGTGCCTTGGCCCGGCACGGTCGTGTCTATGATCTTTAGACACAATAGGGACTAGCCCAGAGGGCATGACAAGGTCTGGACAGGAGGACACGACCGCGCTGCTAGTCGGCACGACCGCGCTCTATGAGGCACGGCCGCGCTAGATGATTAGCGCGACCGTGTCTCTTCCAAATCAGACACGAATTGACATTTTCTAGTATTTTAAACGTTGGAAATGATAGGGCTTTTGATTAATGGGTTATTACGAGTCTTTTCATATAATTTAATTGTATGTAAATCGTGATTAAGTATGGATTCGATTGAATTATTTTTATTAAAACATAGTTTCTGATTTAGACCGATTTACAAATTAAAAACCCAAATTAATAAAGGGCTTTTGATTCGGATACTAGAATGAATAAATTAGAGGATTCAATTAACCTGAATAGAAGTGAATCGATAGAGGACGTTAGAGAGGGAGTTCCGGTGATGGCGGGATTGAGCACCGGCGTCTTCTGATGTGATCCCGACTGTTCCAACGGTTCCGTAGCTTCAGGAGAGATCGGATGGCGTGATGATGATGCTGGATTTGAGAGAACTTGGATCGAATTGCTTGAGAGTGTTTTCTTGGAAATATTTGAGAGAGAATCCTTTGAGTTGAACGAATTTTGGTTATTTGGTCGAAAAAGAAATGATTGGTAGTATTATTTTGAAAGTATAACGTAAAACGGTTATGGATTCGAACAATCGGACGATTAAAATTGCAGTTACATTTCAGCTGTTTCACAGGCGCGACCGTGCCTAAATATGGCACGACCGTGCCTAGGCACTGGGCGCGATCGTTCCAAAGCAGGTCGCGCGACCGTGCCAAAGCACTTGACGCGACCGTGCTAGGACGAAGCACGACCGTGCTAGACTAGGGTTTCTTGACAGTTTTCAACTTTAGTCCTTGGCTTTTCAGGTTCGATGAGTCTGAATAAAATAGTTTCTTGTATAGTGTTTAAATGTATATAACCGAGTAAAATTTGCGAATTTGTATAGAATCATTGCATTTAATTTACGGCGAGAAAATAAATGAGACAGTGCACGAGTATTGAATTCGAAATTGCATTACATTGGATTGAAATATGAATAATAAAAATCAGGAATGTTACATTTCATCTCAGTGGTGAGATTATAGACCGATTTCATCCGTTTAATCGTCACTTTGGACCGAATTCTGACCTAAAATCTTTTTAGGTTAATGCCGACAAAATTTGGGGTAATATGGGGTTGTTTGGGTAACTTATTATCTGTAACAAGCTAATAGGAAGCTTTAATCGACTCCCTAATCAACTCCTGGTCCTTGATTGATCCGTCGCTTGAAGTTGAGCCGACAGTGGGTCGGCAACGGGTCTAGGTCAAAAATTGAACGAGTGTAGTGTTGATAATGGTACCATAGGTTAGAATCCTTGATTCCGACCTAGTGGCGACCTAATCAACCCACATTTTGAACGAATTACAAGTTTCGGAAATTTTTGCTAAGGGTTGTTCTTGCGCACTTAGCAAGTACGCAAGAAATACTTCTTGCGTACTTGTTAAGTACGCAAGAGGAAAATCCTGCGCACTTACTAAGTGCGCAGGACCAACACTTAGAAATTTTTCCTAAGTCTGAAAATTTTTTCAAAGTGTAACTACTATACTATGTCATGTGTGTCTACTTCCAGTGTTATAAGTTGTTCTGAATATGTTTTCTGTGTGTGTTTGCAGGCTATGGCTCGTGCATTCACTGACGAATTCAACCTATTGGCTAACACTGAACCAGAATGGAAAGGCGCAGCCTTGCAATATAGGGAGATTGTGGATTTTCTGAACAGATCAAAAATAAGTTATGCAATCTCAGCAAACCCAACAGTCTCAAGACCTTACCTGGAGCAATTCTGGGAGACTGCAAAGCACGATTGCACGGTATCCCCGAATGTCATAAGGGCTACAGTTGACGGTCGGGCTATTGCTATCTCCGAGGATACAATAAGAGAGTATTGCAGTTCGGAGACCTTGCCACCGACCCGACATCCTATCCAGATTACTACGTGGATGGGTGTTGGAGGCACAGAATGGGATATGTCGGGGCTAGGGACTATGCTTCCTACAAGAAGATGTGGGTATTGGATCAATGGCGTTACTTTGCCCACATCATGATCGTGTACATCTCATCCAGGAAAGCGGGGAAAGATGCCATGGGTCATGACCTAGCAGCGGCCATGGTGGGCCTGTCTCTCAATCGGGGCTATAACTTCTCTCGCTATATCTTCAAAGCACTAAATGACCAGATAAATACAGCAGAGAGGTTCAGGTTCCTTTTGTACCCAAGGTTTGTGTAGCTACTGATCGATGATGCACTGCCAAACCTACGCGCTATCGGGGAGAGACTACAGGTAAAAAGGGTGGACAAGAGAGTCTTTGCTCAGTTTCTAAAGCCAGGCAGTGTAGAACCTACGCCTGCGCACACTGACCTCTTTGGCCACCTACTGAATGAAGCATACGTCGCTCCTGAAGATTGGAACTGGTATAGTCCCAACTCAGCACCAGAGATGAGTGATGACTCTGGTGAAGAGCAAGAGGAAGAGCATGATGATGATGAAGGTGATGATGAAGGTGATGTTGGTGGTGCTGAGGAATCCGATTCGGAGGCAACAGAATTAGATTCTTCTGATTCCGATGACGCACCATCACAGGCACATCCGAGAAGGTCGGCACAAGTAACCCTGTCTGAGTCGTCTTCAAAAAGAAAACGACAAAGCTCGAGCAGTGAATACGAGCTGGATTCCGACTCTGACGCTGCTCTACAAAGACGAAGGCGAGAGAAAGCCAACAAGAAAAGGGGTGATAGGCAAGAGGTTGCTATCCCCAGGGTTGAAGAGATTCTGACTGTGCAGCCAGTACAAGTTGAAGCTGCCCGTCCACAGTCAGAATCTACCACGCCAGCACGGCAACTGTTTAGAAGGAGGAGAAGGCCACTGGTACAAGCAGATGTGGCAGTCACGGCGGTCACAGAGGTGATTCCTGTGACGGTGACCCTCCCTACTCCAACCGTCCAGGTGACGGTGACTGCTCCACTTCTCACGGAGTCAGTCACCATCACCCCAACCATAACTCCCATCATTACATCCCCCATCCCAACACCCACCAAAGAGCCGTCAGGTCAACCCTTTAACTACGGTGATTTCTCACAGGGGTTCGACTTTGACACAATCTTCTCTTCCCCCATCCACAACGCCGAAGCCTCGTCGTCTAGGCATCCGGATCCAAATGAAGCTAGGATCGATGTGCTAGAAACCCAAGTTGCTGGCTTGTTGAAGACTATTCAAAAGTCAAAAGAGGATTCTGATGCTCAACAAGTACAGATAAACTCTCTAGCGGATGAAGTTAGGATTCTGCGTAGCCAGAGAACGGGGACTGATGAACGGTTGAAGAATGTCATGGCACATAATGAACTGTTGATGAAGACTAATGACATTATTCTAGCTCACAGGACTTCCCTAGAGCTAAGGTTGGATCTACAAAGGAAGGAGCACGCAGTTATGGTCAAATTAGTTGGTGAACTGACCGCGAAGCTAGGTGCTCAGGGGGAGAAGGAGACGGAGAAGGAGACAGAGAAAGAGAAAGAGAAAGACAAAGAAAAGAAATCGACCGGTGCCGAGTCTTGTCATCGAGTCAATCTGACTAAGGATGATGATAAAGACAAGGATCCTGAAGTCGGTCCTAGTGGAGGTGGGCACCTAGCTTTGGCGATTGTGCCCATCTCTTCTGTTCCATTGGCTGAGGGGGAGTCTACTCAGCAAGAGGGTGGTGATACCTCAGGTGGTGGTGGCGGAGATAAAGGGAAGTCAGCGGCTGACGTGCTCAAGGACTTATCTGATGATGAGATCCTCTATTTAGAGCCTGACTATTCCAAAGAGGCACAGATCGATGCTCTCCTTAATCTGGAAGAAGGAGAGATCGACTCTGGTGATGACTGGAACGAGGATGACGATGATGTGGTGATAGAGTTTCCCGAGGGCGACGGGGAAGGAGAGTACGAGTTAGAGGATGGTGAGATCTTTGAAGTACCATCGCTCGAATCTCTGCTCGACACAGGCTCAGTTGACATGGCAGGTAATGTTGAAGCTACAACTGAAGCCTCCCCAGTCGACCCTACACCTGTGGACCCCGAGGCACCAAAAGAGAGTGACATGCCTTCTGCATCTACAAAGGGTCCAGCTCCCGTGTGGCAAAAGACGTCTATCACAGACAAGCATGGAGCGACAGGTATGATCTTAGCTGTTAGGTTTGAGGAGGACAAGCAGCTGTTCGCCATCAAAAGATCTGGGGGGGTTCAATACTTGAAACCCACCAGTGAGGCGTTCAACTCTTTGCCCAAGTACGACCTAGTTAACCTCGCAAACCGCAATCTGCTAAGTCACTCGAATCATGCAGTAGAAATGGCTTTGTGGGTAACACTACAGCGGGAAGCAAGATCAGGGAAATTTGAATACCTCAAGCCCTCAGGTGCCCAGAAGAGTCAAGGATAAGCACGCTGTGCATCCTGTGACTAAGAAGCCCATAAAGAGATTGGTATACAAGCCAGTGCGATGTGAAACTAAGATTCCCCTGAGCAAGTTACCTCAGGATATTCTTGGTGACATGTGGTACTGGTACGTTGATCCAAAAACAGGCGAGGCTGTGGTAATGAGTAAAGGTAAGTCAGTAAGTGGAAATATTATGCCAAAGGAAGTGATCAGGATATTTGATGAAGTCTGCTTCATCAACTTTTCTGTGAACGATCTGGAGGTACTAGCCGACAAGTACTGCATCCACACTGACGAATGGACGAAGCTTCTCTCTGCCAAATACGACAAGTTGATCAAGTTCTGTCTTGATTACAAAAAGAAGATGGAAGCTAAGGAACAAGTGCTGTGAAGACTGAAGAATGAAGACTGAAGACGATGAAGATCCCGAGCTGTTGTCAAGGGGGAGTTTGTTGATACACTTTCCTGTGACAACACTCTGGATAGAGTCTTAGTTTGTATTTCTAATGTCTGTAATTTGTCTTTGTATTTATGAGTCATTATGTATTAGTTTATCGAGTTGTATTTACTTTTACATAATGTATGTTGTTTTTCTGCTAAGTGTTTTGCGCACTTACAAGTGCGTAGGAGAAAGCTCCTGCGTACTTAGCAAGTACGCAGGAAGACCCATGCGTACTTGTTAAGTACGCAAGAGCATTTGGTCCTGCGCACTTGCTAAGTGCGCAGGCATCAGGTCTGTATAAATAGGATAGGTTCACAGAAGCTAAGTACGCAGAACCATTTGTTCAGACGAACTCAGTTTTGCTAAGTACGCAGCTTGTATTCTCTCTGTAACCGTCGAGTGTTTATAATACAAAGAACGTTTATTGTGACTCTCGTGTTTGGTTTACTTTGTTTTGTAGGACTCTCCACCTAGTCACGGGTATTCCGCAACCCGGCCCGACTAGTAGACCACTTGTATGTGATGATCCGACACACACGAAGGGACCTACACATCCTTTACCTCTCAAATTCTGAGGTCCTTACATATTGGTGGATGTCATTGGTTGGGATTCCCATAACACTAGTGGGTGCAGTGGTATGCCTTACCCAAGGGTTAGGATGATACGGGTCGGGCACCAGGTACGGGTCTCTTAATGGGGGTGATCTAGGTGTCCGAAGTCTTGGGCCGGTTTTCATAGTCCAATCTGCCCTTACATCAATCCTTGGCCTAGCAGCTGGGGTGGTGGTGACCGATACACGGGTGACCTGATGTCTTCTTCCCAATCAGACTCTGCTCCGGGACGGTATACCGGGAGGAAGAAGAGTAGGAGTCCATGTCTAGCAGAGAAATAAAGAAAAGGTTGTAAGTGATAACAAAATACTGAGTGTTAAATATAGGAGTCCTCATAGGTTTAGAGTTTGACTAGTCATAACACCGAGTCTTCACAATAGTATTTTAGAAATACACTTGACCTATAAGCGATGCATCCCTGAGGGGAATTCCCAGGAAAGAGGGGTGGGTCACTAAGACACACTTAAGTACCTTGTCTTTCCTTAGTCAGAATCCCTCATGGGCCTACACACTCTTCCAGCCATCACGTATTAATAACACTATTGTTGGGCTCATAGCTATGATGAGAATTGTTGTGGACTGGGCTTTGAGGCCCGATGTAAGGCCCCAAACCCGGGAGGCCTCACTTGTTGGATTTACTCATTCACAAACAGTTCTTAAACTTGATTATCAAATAATGCAACGGAAAATACTTCAAATAAACATAACCATTACATTGTTTAACAACGGAAGCGTAACATATTCTATTACATAAACATATCATAATCTAATCATAACGGGATGCCAGTCTTCATGATCAACCGGGTAACTCTTCTCGCTTGCCAAGCATCACCGTCCATCATCCATACCTGCCTTAACCTGAATGTGCACACTAAAAAGTCAGCTACGCTGGTGATTTCTAGTTTTCATTCAATTTAAGAAATGGTTCATCATTCAAAAATTCATTAGGGCTTAACATCACGTATAAGAAAACAGGGCCTTTCATTCATCATTGAAAACCTTCAAACATTTTTCCTCATCATAAACACATTGAACGGATCATTGGTTTAAAACATTTAACATTCATTTAAGTCATACATTACTATCTACAATCTGTATCTTTCTCTAAGCGTCTCTGTGTCCCCGGAGGAACCTTTCGTGTCATGGGCAACCGCTACGTATCGCCGTCATTGCCACAACCATTCAATACGTGGGGTCAACCGTTACGTATCGCCGTCATTGCCCAACACGCATCTTTCCTTTGGGAATCAACCGTTACGTATCGCCGTCATTGATTTCCCATTACCTCTTTCTCTTAGGATGATCGTCATCACCCGAGTAACCGTCGTTACTCCCTTACCAGTTGTACAACATCAAACAATTGGCAGGCCACCAAGACACTGCCCCTGTTGCTCTCATGGCAACTATGGCTCGCTGTCCATAATCTACCACAAGGCTGGGAATTACATTCCCAGACTTCATTCGTCAATTCCATTCATTCGACAGATTAGATTTGTAATGACTTCTTTAAAACCTTTGCCCTTTTTCTTTTCTTTTCATAAAACCTTTCATTCATTTTCGAAACCCTTTACCTTTAGTTTAAACCATTTCTTTATAAACATTTCGTTCGTAAACCTTCCGTTCATAAACTTTCTTTCCATAAACCGTTCATTCCAAATCATTTCATTTCGTAAACATAGTTTCATAAGCATCATTTTATAAACATAGTTTCATAAACATCGTTTCGTAAAAACATCATTTCATATGTATGCACAACATTATATAAAACATTTAAAAGAGGGCTTCTAGAACTCACCTGATAAGCTAATTTTGGTTGTCGTAAACAAGGTCCAACAACGTCACTTCCGATCTGAATTGATTAGTTAAATACATATCAGACCCATACCGACTCTAACGGTTTAACCATTCTAAACATACTAACTTTACTTAACCCGTCTGATTCCTGCGCACTTAGCAAGTGCGCAGGGACTTGTTCTTGCGTACTTAATAAGTGCGCAGACTTTGCTTCATGCGTGCTTGATAAATACGCAGTACCTTCTTCATGCGTACTTAATAAGTACGAATGACCCTCTTCATGCGTACTTGATAAGTACGCAGTGCTCTCTTCCTGCGTACTTGATAAGTACACAGGACCTGCTCCGTGCGTACTTGATAAGTGCGCACGACCTGTTCTTCGCAAAAACCCTAACTTTCTCATTCGGGTCTGATCACGTCAAGATCTCGAACCTGTTTGCATTCAAAACGTTCGTTTTCCATTAAGGAACTCAAATCTATGTTTATCTTTCAGTTTTATCCGTGAAAACGTTACATTTTCACCCAAAACCCGAAAAACCCAAAAACGAACTAAAACTCAGATTTAGGTCAGATCGTTACCTGAATCGAGCTTCTGGTCCGGAGGTTCTTCTCACGAGCTCTGGAGCAACACACTTCTCAAATCTCGGGTCGATCCGCCAACTTTCTCTCTCTACGGTTTCTCTCTCTAGAAGTTGTAAATGAGAGAAATGGGTGGAGGTCTAAGCTATTTATAGGGGAGGCTCCCCTTCCAGCCCGCCGACCCATCCGACCTGTCACACCCCAACCGACGGCAGAAACGTCGGGGCGGGACATGTACACTGTTCATGAGCGCAAGGTTCACTAGATTTCAATATTTAATCATCAATTTCATTTCAAACCATTCAAACACAAATAATAAAATTCAACAAGTACATAAATAAAAATGCAAATTGTTCTTTGAATTTAAATTAACTAGGTCCAACTTATGTGTAGCATGTCTTGCTCAAATTCATACGTTAGCACCTGAAACATGAATAAAATAGGGTCAACTAAAAAGCTGGTGAGCATACATAGGTTTGTACATAGATAGTGTATAAATATAAATAAGCAAATCCTTACATGTCATGATAAATAAGGCATTTATGGGGAGCAGCTATTGTGTAACTAAAGTACAATCAAACCTTTGTAACTAGCATGCAAAATTGTGTTGTCGGTAACAATCACCCCAATCTGGGTGGGTTTGTCAGACTTAATAGATCTATCATTGTTAACCGTCGGCTTGAATGGTTAATGATTGCACATAAATTGCACACAAAAGTTAACACACCTAGCACTCAAACATAAAGCTTAAATTTGCACACATGAATGTAAAGAGGATTTGTGTTTGTGTTGTTTGTGTAAATGTAAGCCATTGTTTGTATAAAATTCATGATTCACCCCAAAAAGTGTAAAAGAGTAAAGGGGCTATGTAATACTCACCTTTAATAGTAGAGGGTTGGAATTGTAACTTGTAGTAATAAAATTCCACGATGCCCTAAGTTAAATACGATACGTTATTATAATGTAAAGACGGTTTAAGAACAACGACAATGGAATGATTTGGGATTTAGGGTTTTGGAATAGACAAGTGAACGAGGATACGAATAGAGTTTAAAGATAATGTTTTTATAACTTTTATAAATAGGGATTTAGGTGTCAAGGAATATTATTTGTAAAAATATTACTATAATAACTATAACATTTATATTATTATGACAATATCATAGGTGAATAAAATTTGGCTAAAATAATCATTAGTATGAGATAATAATACTCATAAAGATATAATTTGAATAAATAAATTAGTTAAGTGAATGATGATATTATTATTTATGAACATCTAATTACTAAACAAAATTAGTAACACTAATGACATCGTATTAATAATATGTTGTTTTAAAGGTTTAGTAATATATATATACCCCTTTTGTTTAATAAAACGCATGACGTTACAAAGACACAATTATTTCATAATTTAAAAATAATAAGGTTTACGATATTACAATAATGTTCGTCATTCATTCATTTTTTTGAAATATATAAAAATGGTAAAGAAATAATACGTATTTAACATGATGATGTTCATACACTATAAGTTATACGTTCGTGATGATCAAAATGTTTTTAGGCAAAAATTAAACATATATATGAATACTTTAAAGAAGATATTAGTTATAACCCTATAACAAGAATTAGTTTTATAACCATAACATAATTATCACACCCCGCCAAGGCGGAAACGCGAGGCGCGACGTTACATGGTTTCCAAAGCATATGATTACCGCAAACACATACATGATAAATGGATACATAAACAAGTTTAAAGTTTTACATTCCAAAATGTAACTTGAGTTTACAAAAAGTGAAGATTTCACAAATATGACTCTATTACAATGAGTTATACAATAGAAATCCCCCAAAAGTTGTATCCATCGTGCATGCATGTATCCTACATTGCTAATCTTGCGATCACGTTCAATTTCCTGAAAAACATACTTAAAATTGTCAACACTAGGTTGGTGAGTTCACAGGTTTAATCCAATAGTTCTTTGTAAAATTCAATTGTTCGTAAAGAGTTTCAGGTGTATGTGATAAACAGAATAAGAATTGTTGACCCATTTGTAAACTAGCTAGGAATACAAATAATATGTTCATACATGAGGCGTAACCAAACCATGACAATTGTACACGCCCCTAATTTCGTTATCCGGTTCTATGCGGCCATAAATCCTCCAGATTGTGGTTAGCGCGACTAACCATGACCGGGAGACGTCACTCTCTATAGTACTATTCATAGGACCCTAGGCTACAGTTAATGGTTACTACATTGTTCCAGGGGACTTTAGCGGCCTCTCTTGTTGTTCTCATCTCATGTAGACATAAAAGTCGTGCCTTATTCTCTTGTTATCCCATAAAATAGTTGTAAGTATGTTCTTCCCCCAAATATTGGAAAACAGTAAAAAGGGGCCGTGAAACTCACCTTGTTTTTGTGTATATTTGTAATGATACTTGTTGTAGTCAAACTTGACTATTCATACCCTAAATACCAAAGGGTAAATTGTGTTAAGACCGAACGTCTCATATTGCAAATTGTTCACCGACTTTGTAAATCTGGTTGTTTTTGTTTAAAATATCCTCTTATTGGTTCAACACTTGTTTCGTTACAAAAACAGTTCCAAGTTACTGCCCAAAAGGGGACTGACACAGGTATCGAAACTACCTAGTTTCGATTGGGCAATTGAGTATCGAAACTTCCTAGTTTCGATTAAGTAGTTGGGTATCGAAACTACTTAGTTTCGATTGAGTATGACAGTTGTCGAAACTTCCTAGTTTCGATTGACAAGCAGGATATCGAAACTACTTAGTTTCGATTGAACAATTAGTATCGAAACTCCTAGTTTCGATTGAGTAAACATGTATCGAAACTCTTAGTTTCGATTGAGTAACAGGTATCGAAACTCCTAGTTTCGATTGAGTAACTGATATCGAAATGCTGGACTTCTGTTTGACAGAATCAGTCCTGCATATTTTTATGTTTTAAAACTTGAATTTGACACACTTTTCTTGTTATCTTATTTGCGATTGAACATTTTGTATGCTTAGATACAGTTTTTAAAGAAAATAATGTAGATAGTATCGAGTTTTTACCTTAAAACAGAGATGAAGATGATGAGAGAAAACAGAGAATGATCTTGAGTTCCTTAGCTTGATTCTTGAGAAAAACACTTGGAATTCTTCTTAAAACACCGAATTTTTTGATGGATTTTGCCTTAAAACTGGACTTTGAATTTAAGAGAATTGGAATGTTTGCCGTATGAAAATGAGAAATATGAAAAGGAATTGTGATAAAGATGATTGAGGTGGTATGGGTTTTAAAATAGTCAATTAGGAAGTATGGTGAAATGGGACGTGAGAATGGAGATGGTTTTCTCTACACTTCGGCCGAAAAAGTCAAAAATGATTTGAGAGCTTATAATTAGTTTTTAAGTATTAGTTTATTAGAGGTATTAATATCAATTAGAGTTTTAAGGGGTTAATTTAATTCGGTTTAGGTTCCCCACGGTATTATAATTTTATTCTAAAAATAATTTATTGTTTCACGTAAAGTTTGTGTAATATATATATGCCTATATATTTTTCTGGTTATTTAAATTAACCACTAACGTTCGTATTAGTCGGTTTATATGACACGCGAACCGGTAACTCTTAGAATTACCAAAATGTGAAATGAGACAATGTTCGGTTTTTGTTAGACCTTAATGTCCTTGTTTGTGAAATTAATTAAATCACAAAAATAATTATAATGTAAACTTGTTTAATATTGTACGGATATTGACCTGAAATGTCGGGTGTCACATTCTCCCCATGTTAACAGAATTTCGTCCCGAAATTCAATTCGTGCCATCTCGAACTAGTGCATCCTTAAACAAGGAGGGGTATTTTGTTTTCATTTGGTCCTCCCGTTCCCATGTATACTCAGGACCACGTTTTGAGTTCCAACGTACTTTAACCAGTTTGATTCTACTACGTCTCAGCTTTTGAACTTTCCAATCTGAAATCTCAATCAGTTTCTCGATGAAGTGCAACCTGTCGTCTATTTGAATCTCATCAGGTGGTATAATTAACGTCTCGTCTGATAAACACTTCTTGAGATTTGATACATGAAACGTATCATGTACGTTGCTTAGTTCTTGTGGTAGTTTGAGTTTGTAAGCTACAGGGCCAACTCTAGCCAGTATTTCAAAAGGTCCAACGTATCTAGGGTTGAGCTTACCACGGTTACCAAACCTTGCAACGCCTTTCCATGGTGAGACTTTTAACATTACTCGATCACCAATTTGAAATTCTAATGGTTTCCGTCTGTTATCAGCATAGCTCTTCTGTCTGTCTCGGGCCGCTTTCAGACGGTCCTTAATTTTGAAGATCTTATCAGTGGTTTCCTGGACAATCTCAGGGCCTGTCAAACGTTTTTCACCAACTTCCGCCCAACATAGCGGTGAGCGGCATTTACGACCATATAAAGCTTCAAACGGAGCTGCCTTAATGCTCGTGTGGTAGCTGTTATTATAGGAAAACTCCGCCAACGGTAAATGAGTATCCCAATTACCACCGAAATCAATTACACACGCACGGAGCATATCTTCTAATGTTTGGATAGTCCTTTCACTTTGACCGTCCGTTTATGGATGGTAGGCGGTGCTCATGTCTAGGCGCGTGCCTAAGGCTTCTTGTAACGACTTCCAAATCCTTGACACGAAACGGCTATCCCTATCAGAGATAATAGAAATTGGCACTCCATGCCTAGCCACAATTTCCTTGATATAAAGCTTTGCAAGTTTCTCGGTTTTATCCGTCTCTTTGATAGGTAGAAAATGAGCTGATTTTGTCAGACGATCGACAATTACCCATATTGTGTCATAACCGCTGGACGTCCTGGGTAACTTCGTGATGAAATCCATAGAAATCTGTTCCCATTTCCATTGAGGAATTTCGGGTTGTTGTAACAATCCCGACGGTTTCTGATGTTCTGCCTTTACCTTTGAACATGTCAGGCATTTACCGACATAAATAGCAATTTCTCCTTTCATGTTTGGCCACCAATAGTGTTCTTTCAGATCCTTATACATCTTATCTAAACCTGGGTGAATGGAGTACCTGGACTTGTGGGCTTCGTCCATAACCAACTCCCGTAAATTACGAAAACATGGCACCCAGATTCTATTCATGAAGTATAAAGTGTCATCTGACTTTGGTTCCAACTGTCTTATCATTTCTCGTAAAGCTTCATTATGAATGTTTTCTTCTTTGATTGCCTCTTGTTGTGCCATCCGGATTTGAGTCGTGAGACTCGTATGAATTGTCAATCCTAGGGCACGAATACGAAGAGTTTTAACTCATTCCTTGCGACTAAAGGCGTCTGCTACGACATTGGCTTTCCCGGGATGGTACTTGATATCACAATCATAGTCTTTTAGTAGTTCCACCCAACGACGTTGTCTCATGTTAAGTTCCTTTTGATCGAAGATATGTTGGAGACTCTTGTGATCAGTAAAAATAGTGCATCTTGTACCGTAAAGATAATGTCTCCAAATCTTGAGTGCAAACACAACTGCGCCCAACTCCAAGTCGTGGGTCGTATAATTCTTTTCGTGCAATTTTAGTTGTTGTGAGGCATAAGCGATGACTTTGTCTTTTTGCATTAACACACAACCAAGTCTTTGGTGTGATGCATCGCAGTATACGACAAAATTGTCGATTCCCTTAGGAAGGGATAAGATCGGTGCACTACACAGCTTCTGCTTCAGTAATTGAAAAGCTGACTCTTGTTTATCAGTCCAATCAAACTTTTTGTCCTTCTGAGTTAACGTGGTCAAAGGCAAGGCTATCTTTGAAAAATTCTCGATGAATCGCCTATAATAGCCTGCCAAACCCAGAAATTGACGCACTTCAGTCGGAGTTCTTGGTGCTTCCCAGTTTTTGATAGCTTCAATCTTGGATGGGTCTACGTGAATACCATCCTTATTGATGACGTGTCCGAGAAAGTGAACCTCTCGGATCCAAAACTCACACTTTGAGAATTTAGCATAAAGCTTCTCATTCCTGAGTAGTTCTAAGATTAATTTCAGATGATGTTCATGATCCTCCTTGGTTCGTGAATATATTAATATATCATCGATAAACACAATCACGAATTTATCCAAGTACGGCTTGCACACGCGGTTCATGAGATCCATGAAAACAGCTGGTGCGTTCGTCAAACCAAATGGCATAACTAGGAACTCGTAGTGACCGTAACGAGTCCTAAAAGCCGTCTTTGGTACATCTTCTTCTTGGATTCTTAGTTGATGATACCCCGAACGTAGATTGATCTTAGAGTAGAAGCTAGAACCTTGTAGTTGATCAAACAAATCGTCTATTCGAGGAAGAGGATACCGGTTTTTGATTGTCAGCTTGTTTAATTCTCGGTAATCAATACACATCCTAAAGGTTCCATCCTTTTACTTTACGAACAAGACCGGAGCTCCCCAGGGTGAGAAACTCGGTCTTATGAAACCTTTATCAAGCAATTCCTGGAGTTGATTTGATAATTCCTGCATTTCAGAAGGTGCTAATCGATACGGTGATCGCGCAACCGGGGCGGCTCCTGGTACTAAGTCGATTCAGAATTTGACTTGCCTCGGTGGTGGTAATTCGGGTAAGTCTTCAGGAAAAACTTCGGGGTAATCCTTAACGATTGGTATGTCTTCAAGTCGACGTTTCTCGGGTTTCTTCTCGACGACGTGCGCCAGGAACACGCAATAGCCTTTACGTAGGTACTTACAAGCTTTCATGAAGTTTATCATCCTAAATGTCACTCCACTCTTCTCACCTTGAACCGAAAGAACTTCTCCGTTCGGGAGGGGAATATGAACAATCTTCTCAAAACAAACAATCTCGGCGTGATTCTTCGACAACCAATCCATACCAATAACAACGTCAAAACTTCCCAAGTCAACAGGTAGTAGGTCTATACTAAATGTGTGGTTCTTAAAACATAAGGTACAACGCTGAATGACTTCCCAGTTTTAATTAATTTCCCGTTTTCTAATTCAATTGTATAATTTTGGTCTAGTTTGCTGGGCTTAATACCGAGTAGGGACTTAAAGTCATTTGACACAAAACTCATATCAGCACCCGTATCAAAAAGTATAGAGGCATAGTGATTATTTATTGGGAACGTACCAGTGACAATGTTTGGATCTTGTCGTGCGTCACCAGCCCCCATCACAAACGCTCTTCCACGTGCCTGATTGTCGTTTCGGTTCTTCAACTTTGGACAGTCTTTTCTAAAGTGCTTTGGATCTCCACACTCAAAGCATCCCTGATTCATCCTTTCTGTTCCTGGGTTGACCTTTCCTGCTACTTGATTGGTCTTATTAGGGTTCGCATTGTTCCAACAGTTATGGGCTAGATGCCCATGCTTTTTACATTTTCCACACTGGGTACACCTTCCACTGTGATGATACCCACATTTGTCACACTTCGGTAGTGTTCCAAGGTATCCATTTTGTCCTTCAATGTTGGCAGCATAGGCTTTCATGGTTCCAGATCTCTTGTAAGTTTGATTCTTGTTTTGATTACTAGGTTTTCCAAACCATTTCCTCTTTTCCCCAGACCTTCCTTCCTCGGTCTCCTTCTTCTCAAACAAACCATCACGCACAGCATTATCTCTTAGTTTAGAAGCTAGAGTTATAGCGCTCTTGGCATCCATAGGGTTCGATGAAGTCACTAGGCTTCGGATTTGAGGAGCAAGACCCCACAAATATCTTTCAACCTTCTTGTATTCTGGGGTAACCATGTGTGGAACTAAACTTGCTAACCCATTGAATCGGTCAGTGTAACCAGCCACATCATCTCCTGTCATTTGGAGGTTCCACATTTCAGATTCGATCTTTTGCAACTCATTTCGAGGACAGTACTCCTCGATCATCAAGGCTTTTAGATCATCCCAAGATAGCTGGTAGGCAGTCTGCCTTCCCAAGATTTTCATCTGAGAGTTACACCAGGTTAATGCTTTGTCAGCAAGTGTGCAAGTGGCATATATCACTATACAGTCGGCTGTGCATTCACTAATATCAATTACAGATTCCATCTTCTCAATCCATCTCATCAGGCCTACTGCACCCTCGGTGCCATTGAAGTTGCGAGGGTTGCAGGATAGAAAAGCCTTATAAGTGCACTTCTTGTTCGAAGCATCTGTAGGGTCACAAGTCAATATTTTAATAATGTTGTTAACTTAGATCGCGACTGTGTTACGGAGGTGTTTACACATCCTATTACCTCCAGAACCTCTAGTAGTGCCACTGCCTCCTGCACCTCCTCCGCTACCACTACTATTTCCTCCGACGTTATTCCGATTGGCTTCGTACTGCTCCAAGGCGGCGGCTACACGTTGGGATATGAGTTGCTCAACTTCTGCGGAAATCGTCGTGTTGTTTTCACCAGTAGTGTCACGCGGTGTCCTTCTTTTGGGTGCCATGGGTCTGAAGTCGAAATGGGGTTAGTGTGTGACGATATTCAGTGTCTACGATATCCGTACAATATGATGATAAGTTATGAAATGCATATACAATGAAAAACGTCTCAGTGAGTCATTTAGATTATAGACTAGGTTCAATTTTAGACTCCTAGTTCGCTATAATCAATGGCTCTGATACCAATCTGTCACACCCCGCCAAAGCGGAAACGCCAGGCGCGACGTTACATGGTTTCCAAAGCATATGATTACCGCAAACACATACATGATAAATGGATACATAAACAAGTTTAAAATTTTACATTCCAAAATGTAACTTGAATTTACAAAAAGTGAAGATTTCGCAAATATGACTCTATTACAATGAGTTATACAAGAGAAATCCCCCAAAAGTTGCATCCATCGTGCATGCATGTATCCTACATTGCTAATCTTGCGATCACGTTCAATTTCCAGAAAAACATACTTAAAATTGTCAACACTAGGTTGGTGAGTTCACAGGTTTAATCCAATAGTTCTTTGTAAAATTCAATTGTTCGTAAACAGTTTCAGGTGTATGTGATAAACAGAATAAGAATTGTTGACCCATTTGTAAACTAGCTAGGAATACAAATAATATGTTCATACATGAGGCGTAACCAAACCATGACAATTGTACACGCCCCTAATTTCGTTATCCGGTTCTATGCGGCCATAAATCCTCCAGATTGTGGTTAGTGCGACTAACCATGACCGGGAGACGTCACTCTCCATAGTACTATTCATAGGACCCTAGGCTACAGTTAATGGTTACTACATTGTTCCAGGGGACTTTAGCGGCCTCTCTTGTTGTTCTCATCTCATGTAGACATAAAAGTCGTGCCTTATTCTCTTGTTATCACATAAAATAGTTGTAAGTATGTTCTTCCCCCAAATATTGGAAAACAGTAAAAAGGGGCCGTGAAACTCACCTTGTTTTTGTGTATATTTGTAATGATACTTGTTGTAGTCAAACTTGACTATTCGTACCCTAAATACCAAAGGGTAAATTGTGTTAAGACCGAACGTCTCATATTGCAAATTGTTCACCGACTTTGTAAATCTGGTTGTTTTTGTTTAAAATATCCTCTTAGTGGTTCAACACTTGTTTCGTTACAAAAACAGTTCCAAGTTACTGCCCAAAAGGGGACTGACACAGGTATCGAAACTACCTAGTTTCGATTGGGCAATTGAGTATCGAAACTTCCTAGTTTCGATTGAGTAGTTGGGTATCGAAACTACTTAGTTTCGATTGAGTATGACAGTTGTCGAAACTTCCTAGTTTCGATTGACAAGCAGGATATCGAAACTACTTAGTTTTGATTGAACAATTAGTATCGAAACTCCTAGTTTCGATTGAGTAAACATGTATCGAAACTCTTAGTTTCGATCGAGTAACAGGTATCGAAACTCCTAGTTTCGATTGAGTAACTGATATCGAAACTATAGTTTCGATTGCTGGACTTCTGTTTGACAGAATCAGTCCTGCATATTTTTATGTTTTAAAACTTGAATTTGACACACTTTTCTTGTTATCTTATTTGCGATTGAAGATTTTGTATGCTTAGATACAGTTTTTAAAGAAAATAATGTAGATAGTATCGAGTTTTTACCTTAAAACAGAGATGAAGATGATGAGAGAAAACAGAGAATGATCTTGAGTTCCTTAGCTTGATTCTTGAGAAAAACACTTGGAATTCTTCTTAAAACACCGAATTTTTTTATGGATTTTGCCTTAAAACTGGACTTCGAATTTAAGAGAATTGGAATGTTTGCCGTATGAAAATGAGAAATATGAAAAGGAATTGTGATAAAGATGATTAAGGTGGTATGGGTTTTAAAATAGTCAATTAGGAAGTATGGTGAAATGGGAGGTGAGAATGGAGATGGTTTTCTCTGCACTTCGGCCGAAAAAGTCAAAAATGATTTGAGAGCTTATAATTAGTTTTTAAGTATTAGTTTATTAGAGGTATTAATATCAATTAAAGTTTTAAGCGGTTAATTTAATTCGGTTTAGGTTCCTCACGGTATTATAATTTTATTCTAAAAATAATTTATTGTTTCACGTAAAGTTTGTGTAATATATATATGCCTATATATTTTTCTGGTTATTTAAATTAACCACTAACGTTCATATTAGTCGGTTTATATGACACGCGAACCGGTAACTCCTAGAATTACCAAAATGTGAAATGAGACAATGTTCGGTTTTTGTTAGACCTTAATGTCCTTGTTTGTGAAATTAATTAAATCTCAAATATAATTATAATGTAAAATTGTTTAATATTGTACGGATATTGACCTGAAATGTCGGGTGTCACAATAATCATGATAGTTTATAGATATATAAATGTGTGTGAGTAAATGCCCAAAAGAAAAAGAGGCTTGTGGGTTTAGAACCCGAGACCTGCGATTAGAGGGTTTAAGTTTTAACCAGTTGATCTAGGCTGAAGACTTGTAAAGGTTAGAATCAACTGTATTTTATCATACTAGTTCCAGGAGTCATCCTCCCCAATTCATAACACAGATTGTAACGAGACTCCATCCCCCAAACCCTAACTTCATACGATTAACCAGGGGAAAAGGAAACGAGATTTGCGAGTTACATGAAGGAGTCGTTACCTGAATTTGTTCTCCGAGAACAACACCGAACCGGAATGGATTTCGTGCGGCTTGGGAGTTTGGTCCAACCAGGAAGACAGAGATGGGGGGGACACGAATCTGAGGTGCTCTCGGTTTGTAAACCGTTAAAGGGTCTAAAAGGGAGATTAGAATGCGTTACACGGCTTGAATTCAACGAGATTTACAGATTTTGAGGCGTGATTTGAGGGTTTTTGAAACCCATGTCATAACCCCTAAAAGGGTTTTAAATTTCTAAAAATTTTCAATCAAAATTGATGATTTAAAGTTCCAAACGATCGAAATTGAATGGTATATTGATTTGGGAGGATTAGGATTCCGGATTTTCAGGGATTGAAGAGGTTTGACGCGGTTTTGACTTTCTCTTAGTCAAAATTGGTTTGAATGTTTGTTCTAGGGTTCTTGATCTAAAGAGGTTCAAATTAAGGTGATGGGGTTCAATAGCAATTAGAGGGGGTTTAAAATGAAAGTAGAATGGGGTTCAAGTTCAAGTTATTTGGTTTAAATTCTTTTTACTTTATGTATAACTTACTTTATAAAAATTTATAAAACCTAAACATCATTTGTTCTAAATGTAAGTATTTATAAAGGAATAAATTTCCATTTATATTTTATAATATATACGGATTGTATGAATGGTTTATTTAAAGTAGTCAAAATATATATTTACATATATATATAAATATTACAGAGTATCTATGTACATACATACGAAAGAGTGTGTAACCACATGATCAAAATTCATAAACAAAATATGCGTTTACATGCAAAAGATATAGAAGAGTGGTTTTAAAACTTTTGTGTTCTATTTTGGTTAAGATAAAATGTATGCTTATATATATATACATATACATATATTATACCTACATGAGTTACATAAAATAAGGAAATTATATGTAAAAGTGAAGTTTGGAAATTTTGAATTTGTGTATGTTAAAATAACAATTACCATAACATATTATGTTTGAACAAGTATGAGACTTCAAGTGTTTGTTATTGTACATAATAAAATAAAAAGAGGAAAAAAAATTATGGTCTGTAAATCATGGTTGTTACAGTATCCACATGTTGAGGGATTTTCGTCCTGAAATTGAACTAGTGGAGGCTACTGAATCGGGAAAGAGGTGAGAGTTTTGGGTTCTCAATGTGTTATGGCAGTTGGTTTAAGGAGTATAACCGGTGATAAGACACAGATTTTGATAATCAAGGTCGGATATAACTGATGATAACGAATTTAGTTTTGAAGTGGATTTAAGGAGTAGAACTGTCGTATAATCATTTGGATTCTAAAGGTGAAATGCATTACTTGGAATGGATTTAATGGAAATTTGATGATCAGGGTTTGATTAAGGTGTGGTCTAATATGCTCAGATGTTATCAGTGGATAAGAGGGTTTACAAACACATGCCTAGGTCAAAACTTCACGTGACACGAACAACACTACTTATGATAATATGGTAGGGCACTTATATATAGGAAGTACCATCGGCGTATCCACCATGCCCTTGTCATATCACATCAGTTTCGTTGTCACATATCATGACAAATTTTAGGTCACAACACACGACAAAATTCACTATGTTTTCCATGTGCTGATTTTTATAATTCCGTGTGCACCCGTAATTACTCAAATCATCGCATGGTCCGTATAGATCATCCCGTTGTGTGTGGGTCAAGAGGGGCACCATTTCACTCCGTTCATGTCTATTGCTTTCACATAAAAGTTGTAAAAAAAAGTAACTATGTCCTTAAGCAGGTCAGTTAGCAACTAAAGAGTAATCAGATAGTATAACTTAAAGTTTCTTAGCCTACTCGTGTTTGAACAAAAATACGTCGAACACCGAGTTGTTTAAAGTGTTACAGCTTCCTCGGGTTTGAACAAGAATACATCAAACCCTGAGTAGTTTTGATGTGTTATAGCTTACAACTTTGGTGAACAAAGTGTATGACCATTCTTTGTGTATAATGTGCTCAATCATTTGTAACAATTGCAAGCAACTTAGTTTCGCGTATAATGTAAACACACAAGTCTCATGTATGATCTAGTGTCACGTAGCTTGTAATCAAATAGGTTTCATGTGTAGCGTGAACAATTTAGTATCACGTATTTTGTAAATCAATAAGCTCTCATGTGTAATGTAAACAACATAGTGTTATTGTAGGAAATGAAGTTCATGTATGGTGTTGACAACTTAGCATCATGTATTTTGTAGCTCAATAAGTTTCATGTCCAATGTAGTCAATCTAGTATTTTGTACCAAGCAAACAATTGTTATGTATCATGTATATTGCAAATAAACTCGTTTCATGTGTTATGTGATCAACCTAGTAAATTGTGATTTGCAAATAAACTAGTTTCATGTATTATTTGATCGTGATGTGTATCTTGTGAACGTGCATACGTAAGTTATTGAATTTTGTGTGTGACATATGCTAACGAGTTTTGCATGTGATCAGGTGTTGTGGAGCAGCGTGTTGGTTTATGTTCGTGTAGGATGTGGTAGTTAGATTCTAGCTCTTTAAATCTCGTTGAGGCTTGTAGGGATGGTTAACGTTTACGTGAAATGGGTCGTCTCTTGAAGCGGCAAGTGAAAAATAACGAGGAGGTTCTGAAAAACATTCAGGGAAATGTGTTTATAAATACTGATCTTTGTTTGAAGATAGAAAGTGGTAAATTGTTCTTGGTTGTAGATATATAATAAGTAGTGAAACAATTGAGTTACATAATTTAAATAAATAGACAGTTTATAGGAAAAACTTTTTAAATTTTCAATTATTATAAGGAGAATATTTTTAAGAGAAATTATTGGCTAATCAAGTAATTGTACATTAATTTAGTCGGGTTTTAGAAATAATTACTTTAATGAGGAAAATCATACTTATTTATCAATTTGAAATTATGCTTTTATAAAACAGGTTGTATTGAGTTTTCTCACAAGATGAAAATGTTTATAGAAAAATCATATTTCTGATACTATCTAAAAGTTTGATAAACGTTTTGTTTGAACAGGATAACGAGGTTGTTTAAATCAAATAATAGGATGATTTGTTTACGATGAAGATCGTCGGTAGTGTACTAGATCGTATTGAATGAAGAAGGTGATACTTGAGAAGTTTTGATGAAAATATGATGAGTGTAATTCACACTCAATGGGTCAAATCAATTAATAGTAATTTTAGAGTTGGAGTATATAAAATTGATTGAATGCTGAAATGTTAAACATTACTCAAAATATGGGGAAATGGTTCTCGAACAGAAAATTTAAAGACAACAAATAATGGAAAAATTAATTTTTGTTAACGTCTTTTGTAGCTTTCCACTAGAAGGAGAATAATTCCCAAGACGAGTACCGCTATGGTCACTCGGGTAGCCGATCTGGCTTCAGCTTTAGCTGTCTCCGTGCGATGCTCCAATATTTCTTTTTCGAGGATGGAGATTAACTCCTTTTGGTACCCTAATTGGTTTGCTAGGCTATCCATTCTTTGTCCTTGCAAGTCGTGCATTACCCCCTGCTCCATCATTTGCCTCTCAAATTCTGAGGTCCTTACATATCGGTGGATGTCATTGGTTGGAATTCCCATAACACTAGTGGGTGCCGTGGTATGCCTTACCCAAGGGTTAGGATGATACTGGTCGGGCACCAGATACGGGTCTCTTAATGGGGGTGATCTAGGTGTTCGAAGTCTTGGACCGGTGTTCATAGCCCAATCTGCCCTTACATCAAACCTTAGCCTAGCAGCTGGGGGTGGTGGTGACCGATACACGGGTGACCTGATGTCTTCTTCCTAATCAGACTCTGCTCCGGGACGGTATACCGGGGAGGAAGGAGAGTAGGAGTCCATGTCTAGCGGAGAAATAAATAAAAGGTTGTAAGTGATAATAAAATATTGAGTGTTAAATATAGGAGTTCTCATAGGTTTAGAGTTTGACTAGTCATAACACCGAGTCTTCACAATATTATTTTAGAAATACACTTGACCTATAAGCGATGCATCCCTGAGGGGAATTCCTAGGGAAGAGGGGTGGGTCACTAAGACACACTTAAGTACCATGTCTTTCCTTAGTCAGACTCCCTCATGGGCCTACACACTCTTCCAGCCATCATGTATTAATAACACTATTGTTGGGCTCATGGTTATGATGAGAATTGTTGTGGATTGGGCTTTGAGTCCCAAAAGTGAGGTTTATTTATTGCAGCGGGCTTATTCTTCTTGGAGGGTAAGTGGATTCTTAGTTTATTATTAATGGGCATTAGGCCTAATTAGGCCCAATAGTCTAGATTTTGATCACAAGAGATGGTGAAATTTTGTGTGTGAGATTAAGGGTGTATGAAGAACTAAGTGTGTATGAGTGTGTGTGGAAAACTTAGGATAACACTTTAAATAAATCAAATTGGTAGCATTGAATAGAAGACAAAAGTTGGCAGGTAATGTGACACATAGACTATTAAGTATTGTATCATATGATGTAATGTATAACATGTAAAATTATTCACATAAGAAATAATCATGTAACATGTAGTAGCATGGCATAGTATGGGTGTCCTAAGGTTATAGTCTAGGTCAAGAGTGTCTAATAACCTAATTCCCTATAACCAAGGCTCTGATACCAATCTGTCACACCCCAACCGACGGCGAAAACGTCGGGGCGGGACATGTAGACTGTTCATGAGCACAAGGTTCACTAGATTTCAATATTTAATCATCAATTTCATTTCAAACCATTCAAACACAAATAACAAAATTCAACAAGTACATAAATAAAAATACAAATTGTTCTTTGAATTTAAATTAACTAGGTCCAACTTAAGTGTAGCATGTCTTGCTCAAATTCACACGTTAGCACCTGAAACAAGAATAAAATAGGGTCAACTAAAAAGTTGGTGAGTATACATAGGTTTGTACATAGATAGTGTATAAATATAAATAAGCAAATCCTTACATGTCATGATAAATAAGGCATTTATGGGGAGCAGCTATTGTGTAACTACAGTACAATAAAACCTTTGTAACTAGCATGCAAAATTTTGTTTTCGGTAACAATCACCCCAATCTGGGTGGGTTTGTCAGACTCAATAGATCTATCATTGTTAACCGTCGGCTTGAATGGTTAATGATTGCACATAAATTGCACACAAAAATTAACACACCTAGCACTCAAACATAAAGCTCAAATTTGCACACATGAATGTAAAGAGGATTTGTGTTTGTGTAGTTTGTGTAAATGTAAGCCATTGTGTGTATAAAATTCATGATTCACCCCAAAAAGTGTAAAAGAGTAAAGGGGCTATGTAATACTCACCTTGAAAAGTAGAGGGTTGGAATTGTAACTTGTAGTAATAAAATTCCACGATGCCCTAATTTAAATACGATACGTTATTATAATGTAAAGACGGTTTAAGAACAACGACAATGGAATGATTTGGGATTTAGGGTTTTGTAATAGACAAGTGAACGAGGATACGAATAGAGTTTAAAGATAATGTTTTTATAACTTTTATAAAAAGGGATTTAGGTGTCAAGGAATATTATTTATAAAAATATTGCTATAATAACTATAACATTTATATTATTATGACAATATCATAGGTGAATAAAATTTGGCTAAAATAATCATTATTATGAGATAATAATACTCATAAAGATATAATTTGAATAAATAAATTAGTTAAGTGAATGATGATATTATTATTTATGAACATCTAATTACTAAACAAAATTAGTAACACTAATGACATCGTATTAATAATATGTTGTTTTAAAGGTTTAGTAATATATATATATATACCCCTTTTGTTTAATAAAACTCATGACGTTACAAAGACACAATTATTTCATAATTTAAAAATAATAAGGTTTACGATATTATAATAATGTTTGTCATTCATTCATTTTTTTGAAATATATAAAAGTGGTAACGAAATAATACGTATTTAACATGATGATGTTCATACACTATAAGTTATACGTTCGTGAAGATCAAAATATTTTTAGGCAAAAATTAAACATATATATGAATACTTTAAAGAAGATATTAGTTATAACCCTATAACAAGAATTAGTTTTATAACCATAACATAATCATGATAGTTTATAGATATATAAATGTGTGTGAGTAAATGCCCAAAAGAAAAAAAGGCTTGTGGGTTTAGAACCCGAGACCTGCGATTAGAAGGTTTAAGTTTTAACCAGATGATCTAGGCTGAAGACTTGTAAAGGTTAGAATCAACTGTATTTTATCATACAAGTTCCAGGAGTCATCCTCCCTAATTCATAACACAGATTGTAACGAGACTCCATCCCCCAAACCCTAACTTCATACGATTAACCAGGGGAAAAGGGAAACGAGATTTGCGAGTTACAGGAAGGAGTCGTTACCTGAATTTGTCCTCCGAGAACAACACCGAATCGGAATGGATTTCGTGCGGCTTGGGAGTTTGGTCCGACCAGGAAGACAGAGATGGGGGGGACATGAATCTGAGGTGCTCTCGGTTTGTAAACCGTTAAAGGGTCTAAAAGGGAGATTAGAATGCTTTACACGGCTTGAATTCAACGGGATTTACAGATTTTGAGGCGTGATTTGAGGGTTTTTGAAACCCATGTCATAACCCCTAAAAGGGTTTTAAATTTCTAAAAATTTTCAATCAAAATTAATGATTTAAAGTTCCAAACGATCGAAATTGAATGGTATATTGATTTGGGAGGATTAGGATTCCGGATTTTCAGGGATTGAAGAGGTTTGACGCGGTTTTGACTTTCTCTTAGTCAAAATTGGTTTGAATGTTTGTTCTAGGGTTCTTGATCTAAAGAGGTTCAAATTAAGGTGATGGGGTTCAATAGCAATTAGAGGTTGTTTAAAATGAAAGTAGAATGGGGTTCAAGTTCAAGTTATTTGGTTTAAATTCTTTTTACTTTATGTACAACTTATTTTATAAAAATTTATAAAACCTAAACATCATTTGTTCTAAATCTAAGTATTTATAAAGGAATAAATTTCCATTTATATTTTATAATATGTACAGATTGTATGAATGGTTTATTTAAAGTAGTCAAAATATATATTTACATATATATATATAAATATTACAGAGTATCTATGTACATACATACGAAAGAGTGTGTAACCACAAGATCAAAATTCATAAACAAAATATGCGTTTACATGCAAAAGATATAGAAGAGTGGTTTTAAAACTTTTGTGTTCTATTTTGGATAAGATAAAATGTATGCTTATATATATATACATATACATATATTATACCTACATGAGTTACATAAAATAAGGAAATTATATGTAAAAGTGAAGTTTGGAAATTTTGAATTTGTGTATGTTAAAATAACAATTACTATAACATATTATGTTTGAAAAAGTATGAGACTTCAAGTGTTTGTTATTGTACATAATAAAATAAAAAGTGGAAAAAAAAATTATGGTCTGTAAATCATGGATGTTACACGACCCGACCCGACATGCCTCGTTCGTTTATTTCGTCATTTTAACTGTCGTTTTTTTTTTGATGTTACAAGTCTACCCGCCTTACAATAGGTTTCGTCCCCGAAGCCTATCATAAGTCAAATAGATGAGGGTACGACTCCCTCATTTCCTTCTCCATTTCCCAAGTGGCTTCCGATCCCTTTCGATGTTTCCATTGGACTTTAACCAATTGGATAATCTTATTACACAAACGCCTCTCCTTCTTGTCTATTATGGCCACGGGTTCTTCGATGTAATTAAGGCTGTTGTCGACCTCGATGTCAGTAAGTGGTACATGAGCTGATTCATCCGCCAAACACTTTCGCAAGTGTGATACATGGAAGGTAGGATGAATCCCACTTAACTCATCAGGCAACTCTAACCGATAAGCGACCTCACCAACCCGTGACATTATCCTGAACGGTCCGACAAACCTCGGACTTAACTTTCCTCTCTTCCTGAATCGTATGATTCCCTTCCAGGGTGACACTTTCAACATTACTCTGTCCCCAACATCAAACTTAATAGGACTTCGTCGTTTATCCGCATAGGACTTCTGACGATCTTGTGCGGCCTTCATTCGTGCTTTGATTTGATCAAACCTTTCCGATGTTTCCCTTACGACTTCAAGACTTCCTGACTCCTTCTGTCCAATCTCACCCCAACAAACCGGGGTCCTACATCTTCTCCCATACAACATTTCGTAAGGCGGCTTGTCTATCGTCGTGTGATGACTATTGTTGTAGGAGAATTCGGCTAACGGCAGATGACTGTCCCAACTGCCGCCAAAATCGATAATACAAGCACGAAGCATATCCTCCAATGGTTGAATGGTCCTTTCAGACTGACCGTCCGTTTGTGGGTGGTATGCCGTGCTGATATTAAGCCTCGTGCCCATCGCCTCGTGAAATCTTTTCCAGAACCTTGATGTGAATCGTGTGTCCCGGTCAGATACGATTGTCAAAGGCATCCCATTCCGTGCTACTACTTCGTTAATAAATACTTCTGCTAACCTTTCCGACGAGAACGTCTCGCGAATAGGTAGGAAATGAGCACTCTTCGTTAAACGGTCCACAATTACCCAAATGGTGTCATGACCTTTAGATGTGCGAGGTAGCTTGGTTATGAAGTCCATGGTAATGTGTTCCCACTTCCATTCTGGTATATCAAGTGTTTGAATCTTTCCATACGGTTTCTGGTGTTCGGCCTTTACTTGTGAGCAAGTCAAGCACTTGCTTACATACTTTGTCACCTCATGTTTCATCCTAGGCCACCAGTATTCCTTCCTCGGATCTTGGTACATTTTATTGGTGCCAGGATGGATAGAGTACCGAGACTTATGAGCCTCATCCAAGATTTTGGTTCTAAGCTCGCCACTCATAGGTATCCATACCCGCCCAAAACGTGTCCTAACACCAAGGGTGTTATATTCTAACTTGTCCTGTTGGCCAACCATCCTTTTCTTCTTTATGTTTTCTTCTTTAAGTGCCTCATCTTGAGCCTTTTCAATTTCTCTCGTCACATCCGATGTTACCACCAACTGGCAGGCTTTCACTCTAATAGGAGTAGGTACATTCTTTCGGCTTAGAGCGTCAGCCACCACGTTTGCTTTTCCAGGATGGTACATGATCTCACAGTCATAATCCTTCAGGAGTTCCAACCATCGTCTCTGCCTCATATTAAGCCCCTTTTGTTCGAAGAAGTACTTCAAACTTTTATGGTCGGAGTAAATAGTAAACTTCACCCCGTAATGGTAGTGCCTCCAGATTTTCAACGCGAATACGACAGCAGCAAGTTCCAAATCGTGGGTTGGATAATTAGCTTCATGAATCTTCAACTGTCGTGACGCATACGCGATCACTCTTCCGTGTTGCATCAACACGCATCCCAATCCCTGACCCGAAGCGTCAGAGTATACCACTAAGTCTTCATTGCCCTCGGGGAGGGCCAAGACTGGAGCTTGGGTTAGCCTCTTCTTTAATTCCTTAAACGCCTCATCTTGGGTCAAACCCCATTCATACTTAACCTCTTTCCGAGTCAACTTTGTCAACGGCGAAGCTATTTTCGAGAAATCCTGGATGAATCTCCGATAGTAGCCAGCCAATCCCAAGAAACTACGGATTTCAGTTGGTGTCTTAGGAATATTCCATTCTCTTACCGTCACTATCTTTGCTTGGTCAACCATAATGCCGTTCGGGTTAATGACGTGACCTAGGAATTGGACTTCCCTAAGCCAGAACGTGAATTTGGAGAACTTAGCATACAACTTTTCCTTCTTCAGAGCTTCCAATACTTCCTTCAAGTGACACGCGTGATCACCCTCATTCTTGGAGTAGATGAGGATATCATCGATGAACACGATTACCGATCGATCCAGCATTGGTCGACAAACTCTATTCATCAAATCCATGAACGCTGCGGGGGCGTTCGTCAATCCAAAAGACATTACGCGGAACTCGAAATGTCCATAACGCGTGCGAAATGCAGTTTTCGGTATGTCTTCTTCCCTCACCTTCAACTGATGGTACCCGGACCGAAGGTTGATTTTTGAGAACCAACTTGCGCCCTGTAATTGATCGAACAGGTCATCGATCCTTGGTAAAGGGTACTTGTTATTCACCGTACGTTTGTTCAACTCGCGATAATCAATACACATTCTCATCGAACCATCTTTCTTCTTCACAAACAACACCGGAGCACCCCACGGCAAGATGCTCGGTTGGATAAATCCTTTCTCGAGTAATTCGTCTAGTTGTGCCATTAACTCTTTCATCTCCACTGGTGCTAGTCGATATGGAGCCTTAGCCACGGGCTGGGCATCTGGTACTAAGTCGATTCGAAATTCAATCTCTCTGTCGGGTGGTATCCCAGGAAAATCCTCTGGAAACACCTCCGGGTACTCGCGTACCACAGGTACATCATCTAGCTCCTTCACTTCCTTACACTCGTCAATTACGTACACCAGATAAGCCTCGTATCCGCGCCTCAAGTAATCTGTTGCCTTAATCATCGAGATGACGTTTGGCATCGGGGCGTCACGATCTCTAAGAACCTCGACTTTGTTACCATCCGGAGCCTTGAGTCGGATTATCTTTCGTTTACATATAATTTGTGCTTCATTGGCAGTTAGCCAATCCATTCATAACACGACATCAAACCCACCCAGAACCATAACAAACAACCTGACAGGGAACCTATGACCTTCTATTTTTATCGTGGAGTTGTCAACTACATCGGTCACTCTTGTAGTTCTACCCTCAGCGGTTTCTACGCTAAAGGCCCTTGCTAGCTTACTGACAGTGTACTTCACTCGTTTACAAAAAGTCTCAGATATAAAACTCTTACTTACACCCGAATCAAATAACACAGAAACAAAAGTGTTGTCAAGGATGAACGTACCTGACGCCACATCGGGGTCTGCCCTGGCTTGGTCTTGCGTCAGTGCGTACGCACGAGTCTTTGCTCGGGGCCTCTCTTCTTTCCTTTCCGGGCCTTTCCCTTTCCCGGCTTCACCTATTCTCGGTTTCGGGCATTCCCTACTCAGATGACCGGCATCCCCACAATTATAGCACTTGAAGTGTTGTGGGCACTCACGGGAGTAGTGCCTGGTCTTGCCACACTTGAAGCACAAGTTAGATCCCAGTCTACATTCACCAGTATGCTCCCTTCCACACTTCTTACAAACAGTCGGCTCATCTACCCGAGCCCTCTTATCACGAGTCCCAAACATCTTTCCACCAGTTCGCTTGTTTGAGAAGCTCGGTCTCTTCTTCGGTTCCTCAATGGCGACGACATTCAGCGCCAGATCATCAAATACCACGCCGCTCAGTTCTACTACCGAATCATAGGTAGTAGGGGCGTTTGCCTTAACATAGGTGTGGACCTGGTCCGGCAGTCCTTGAATGTAACAGGAAATCTTTCTTTCCTCAGTCGTGATAAGGTGTGGCACCAGACGTGCCAGTTCATTGAATCGGGTTGTGTATTGCCGGTGCGTCATGCTCCCGGCCTTCAAACCCAGAAATTCCCTCTCTACCTTCTCAATCTCGTTCCTTGGGCAGAAATTCTTGATCACCAAAGTTTTCAAGTTAGCCCACATCATCACATCCACAACCTCGCTCCCTTTTTCTTGACGTACACCTTCCCACCAATGGGATGCTTCCTCTCTTAAGGAGTTAGAAGCAAATTTCACAACTTGATCCGTTCGACATTCGCTCAGACGGATGGCAGCCTCTATACGGATTATCCAGTCAAAAGTAGCCATCGCGTCCTTTTTCCCAGTCAGGACTGGCGGATCACATGCCTTGAAGGACTTATAGTCGCAACCACGGTTAAGCGGTGCGTTGATTGCCTCAGTGTTCGGGGTATCAACCGCCGTGTTAGACCCACCCGTCTCACTAACCTTCTTTAATGCTTCTGCCAACAGTCCTGGCAAAGAAACTTTCATCAAGTCTGTGAACTCTCGAGCTATGGCTGCTCTCACTTCTGGTTCAAAAGAGAAAGGTTGTTCTTCAACCTGTGTCTGCTCGGTTCCATGCACACCAACCGCCGGTTCAGTGTGAACACTTCCTTCTTCACTATACTCTTGGCGCGCAGGGGTCCTGCCGCGACCGCCGTTACGACCACCGGTACGGCCCCCACCACGCCTTCCGTTTCCTCTTCTTGCCATTTTGTTCTATAAGACAAGAATCCAATGGCATCACGCTAGTTAACAAATAAAATTCAATAAGTACTGTAAGATGTTAATATACACTGGCCATCTGCAATTAACCATTACACTACCTCTCGATTTCTATTTGACCACCTTTGTGATTCCATCAGAACACAAGTCCTTACCTAACCTTTTCTAAGGCATACTATATATGTAAATATATATACTACCTTCATACCAGATGTTGTGGCTCGAGTTACCCGTAGGCATCCGCTTTCGGTCCCATTCGCAGTTTAAGTTCAGACACTGAGAGTGTCCGAATCTCTCAAACTATTGCTCTGATACCAACTTGTAAGGCCCCAAACCCAGGAGGCCTCACTTGTTGGATTTCCTCATTCACAAACAGTTCTTAAACTTGATTATCAAATAATGCAGCGAAAAATACTTCAAATAAACATAACCATTACATTGTTTAACAACGGAAGCGTACATATTCTATTACATAAACATATCATAATCTAATCATAACGGGATGCCAGTCTTCATGATCAACCGGGTAACTCTTCTCGCTTGCCAAGCATCACCGTCCATCATCCATACCTGCCTTAACCTGAATGTGCACACTAAAAAATCAGCTACGCTGGTGAGTTCTAGTTTTCATTCAATTTAAGAAATGGTTCATCATTCAAAAATTCGTTAGGGTTTAACATCACGTATAAGAAAACAGGGCCTTTCATTCATCATTGAAAACCTTCAAACATTTTTCCTCATCATAAACACATTGAACGGATCATTGGTTTAAAACATTTAACATTCATTTAAGTCATACATTACTATCTACAATCTGTATCTTTCTCTAAGCGTCTCTGTGTCCCCGGATGAACCTTTCGTGTCGTGGGCAACCGCTACGTATCGCCGTCATTGCCACAACCATTCAATACGTGGGGTAAACCGTTACGTATCACCGTCATTGCCCAACACGCATCTTTCCTTTGGGAATCAACCGTTACGTATCGCCGTCATTGATTTCCCATTACCTCTTTCTCTTAGGATGATCGTCATCACCCGAGTAACCGTCATTACTCCCTTACCAGTTGTACAACATCAAACCATTGGCAGGCCACCAAGACACTGCCCCTGTTGCTCTCATGGCAACTATGGCTCACTGTCCATAATCTACCACAAGGCTTGGAATTACATTCCCATACTTCATTCGTCAATTCCATTCATTCGACAGATTAGATTTGTAATGACTTCTTTAAAACCTTTGCCCTTTTTCTTTTCTTTTCATAAAACCTTTCATTCATTTTCGAAACCCTTTACCTTTAGTTTAAACCATTTCTTTATAAACATTTCGTTCGTAAACCTTCCGTTCATAAACTTTCTTTCCATAAACCGTTCATTCCAAATCATTTCATTTCGTAAACATAGTTTCATAAGCATCATTTTATAAACATAGTTTCATAAACATCGTTTCGTAAAAACATCATTTCATATGTATGCACACCAGCCCGAAAACATTATATAAAACATTTAAAAGAGGGCTTCTAGAACTCACCTGATAAGCTAATTTGGGTTGTCCTAAACAAGGTCCAATAACGTCACTTCCGATCTGAATTGATTAGTTAAATACACATCAGACCCATACCGACTCTAACAGTTTAACCATTCTAAACATACTAACTTTACTTAACCCGTCTGATTCCTGCGCACTTAGCAAGTGCGCAGGGACTTGTTCTTGCGTACTTAATAAGTGCGCAGACTTTGCTTCATGCGTACTTGATAAATACGCAGTACCTTCTTCATGCGTACTTGATAAGTACGCATGACCCTCTTCATGCGTACTTGATAAGTACATAGTGCTCTCTTCCTGCGTACTTGATAAGTACGCCGGACCTGCTCCGTGCGTACTTGATAAGTGCGCACGACCTGTTCTTCGCAAAAACCCTAACTTTTTCATTCGGGTCTAATCACGTCAAGATCCCGAACCTGTTTGCATTCAAAACGTTCGTTTTCCATTAAGGAACTCAAATCTATGTTTATCTTTCAGTTTTATCCGTGAAAACGTTACATTTTCACCCAAAACCCGAAAAACCCAAAAACGAACTAAAACTCAGATTTAGGTCGGATCGTTACCTGAATCGAGCTTCTGGTCCGGATGTTCTTCTCACGAGCTCTGGAGCAACACATTTCTCAAATCTCGGGTCGATCCGCCAACTTTCTCTCTCTACGGTTTCTCTCTCTAGAAGTTGCAAATGAGAGAAATGGGTGGAGGTCTAAGCTATTTATAGGGGAGGCTCCCCTTCCAGCCCGCCGACCCATCCGACCCGACCCGACATGCCTCGTTCGTTTATTTCGTCATTTTAACTGTCGTTTTTTTTGGGATGTTACACCCGAAAGTGAGGCTTGTATATTGTAGTAGGTTTCTTCTTCTTGGAGGGTAAGTGGGCTTCTTGTTTATTATTAATGGGCTTTAGGCCCAATTTGTTTAGATTTAGATCACAAGATGTGGTGACATTATACGCGTGAGTTTAAGGGTGCATGAAGAACTAAGGGTGTATGAGTGTGTGTGGAAACTTAGGATAGCACTTTAAATAAATCAAATAGGTAGCAATGAATAGGAGGCAAAAGTTGGCAGGTAATGTGACGTATAGACTATTAAGTATTGTATCATATGATGTAATTATATAGTATAACATGTAAAAATATTCACATAAGAAATAATCATGTAACATGTAGTAGCATGGAATAGTATGGGTGTCCTAAGGTTATAGTCTAGGTCAAGAGTGTCTAATAACCTAATTCCCTATAACCAAGCTCTGATACCAATCTGTCACACCCCAACCGATGGCGGAAACGTCGGGGCGGGACATGTAGACTGTTCATAAGCTCATGGTTTGCTAAAGTTGTAATAATTTAACAATAAGTTTCATTTCATAACTCAAGTAATCAATTACATCATTTACAAGAATTTAAAGAATACATAAATCTCCATATTAATATTTAAGACTAGGTCCTCAACCCTAAGTGAAGTAGCTTGAATCACAATTCAAACAACTGTACCTAAAACATGATAAAATAAGAGGGTTAACTATAAATAGTTGGTGAGCATACATAGGTTTTTGACACCACAAGTAAAGTTCAAATGTTTTGTGTACAATTCATATGATGCATAGTTTATAAAGCATTTATGGAGAATCTAAGTTAAGCTAGATGCGCAAATGAAACTTTGTAATTTAAGGGCATAACAACACATGTTATCCTAATGTAGGGCATAACAACACATGTTATCCTGATGTAAATGTAGGGCATAACAACACATGTTATCCTAATGTAGGGCATTACAACACATGTTATCCTAATGTAGGGACTAACAACACATGATAGCCTGAAGTAATGTATTTGTGTTTGCACGTGTATATCATGTATATGTAGCCTTAACAATTAGCATTCAATAATTTCGGATGTCACAAGCACAAATAAACACATATGATCATATTGTAGAATTATACGTGTGTAATTGTAAACAGTGTTTGAATGTAATCACGTTTCACCCCAAATATGTAAATAAGAAAAAGGGGCTATGTAAACTCACATTGTATTAGTGTTGAAAATGACGCGGACAATAGGTAGCACAAGTGTCCTTTTGAAAGTCACAAGGTTAACCTAGAGTGAATTATATGAATTAATAACATGCATGAATCTAAGGCAAAGTCCAAGTCTAGGGTTGCAATGAAAGTGTGTACAAAGGGTTTGTGTTGCATTATATAACGGAATGTGTAGGCGGTTGTGGTTCATACTTGAATAAACGTTTTAGAAAATGAAAGTTGAAATGAATAGTTTTAAAATAAACGGTTTAGGATTTAATTTGAATGTCTAAATAAATTAAATAAATAAATTCCATTTATTTATTTATTTAGAAAAATAGTGTGAAATTATATTTGTTTCAAATTAAATTAAATAAATAAGTTTATTTTATTTTATTTTATTATATTTTTTTATTTATTTATTTAGTTATGAAAGTGTGCCAAATTATGGTAATTATTCATTAGTTTAATAAAACTAAAGTTAAATACAATTTAACGCTAAGCGAGTTGTAAATGTTAATTATATAAATAATAAATGAATTCATTTATTTATTTATCATTTAAAATAGGTGTGTTCTTTTTAAGAAATATGAAAAAAAATGAATATATATATATGTATTTATTCAGACAGGTTATGATAATGTGATTAAAAGTCTTTCCATATTTTATATAAACTTGGTATTTAACAACCTTTATTTTAAACTTAAAATAAAGGTAAAAATATGATCTAAATGTGTACATGTATTGGTTTATGTTTGAAATTGTATTATTTTTTTTGTCTAAATTCTCTCTAAATGGTTTAGGTTTTTATAAAATAATTTTTAATAAGGATTTGAGTGTTAAAAACTAGTTTTAAAAAGATATGTAGTGGGCTGGGTTCGAACCCGGGTTTATTCTGGGTGTGGACAAGCGTCTAACCACTGGACAAGGGACTGGTCCAGTTACTGAAGTCGGTCCGAATTGAGTAAATGCAAACCTGAAAAGGGGCCTAGCCGGGTTCAGTGGACACGCCAAAAAGGCAGCTGAGTGTGGGTTTCGAACCCACGCCACCTGGTTCGGCGGTGCAGTGGCTTACCGTCCGGACCAGGTGGTTTCGCTGGTATAATTATGAAACCCTTTAAATGTATACAATCACTGAATCAAGGAATAATCCCGAATCAGAAATCGTATGAACTTGTCAATAACATAATTTGAAATTGAGCCCGATGTATAATGTTGATTCAAATTGAAAAGGGGCTATCGATGAACATACCCAATCGAAATGAATGAGAGTAATTTTACCTGTTTTGGTTGGGTGACGAAGGCTGACGACTAAGGCGACAGGGACGGAGTTCTTGATGCTTCACATGGGTACAGAGATGAAATGAGACGCGACCAAAGGTTCAGAGAGTTTGTAATGGACTATGTGAAGGTATATGAGTGTTTTAATCCGTTCAATTTCCCCTAAATTAATTGATTCGATCCGGAGTTTGAGGATGACAGCTGTCGGCTGTGATTACGCGAAAATTGATTGAAGGCAAATGTATTTGGTCACGTATATGGTTTGAATACATAGGGGGGTCGTTTGTGTGAGACTTGCGGGTATTAACAAGCTTTAAATTCCAGAATTTGGGGACGATTAAGGCTCGGTTTGACTCTACGAAGTCAAATCTTTCAAAATTCGAATTAAGCCGCGAATAAGGTTGAATTGGAATGTTAATTGGGTTTAGGAGTGATCGATAATCGATTATGTAAACATGGAAGGTCCATATCATTCGGGTTTAAATGATCAGGGCGTTGGATTTGCATGAATTTGGGCTTGTTTGACTTTAAGAAAGTCAAAATTCGTGGATGGGGTCAAAAATTGGCTAAAGGGGTTCAAATCTAAAGTCAAAGGGTTCAAATTGAGGGTCCAAGAGTCCAAATGGTTAAGGGGGGGTTTCAAACTTGTTTATTTGAATTGCAAATATCTATTTATATGTATATATATATATATAAGGATGTAAAATCCTTTGAATTAGAGATGTGTGTGTATAAAAGAAGATAATTCTATGAAAAACTTGAATTATGATGTTTGTATAGGTAACATAGGGTATTGCACTAGAATTTGGAAATTGAAACTTTGTTTATTGCACTAGAACAGGTACGTGAAAATCAGAAATGTTACAGACACGCTCGTCTACTCGTTGATCTTTAGAGCATTTCTTTTAAGACGTTCAACATTCCGTGTCGTCGTCACGTATCCCAATAATCCCCATTTTTGTCCCTAATTTATGTGCTTATAATTTTAGGGCATTCGTAAGTCGTTTGAGACTTACACACATGGTTCCAACTTATCCTTTGTGTGATACTACCTACAACGCAACATAGGTGAGTTTTCACGGCCCCTTTTTACTGTTTTAACTTGGGGAAGAAAACATGATTAAACAAATTTTGGGATTTTGTAATTCGTATGATATCAATGTTAATGCTAAGCGTAACACGCTATTACAGAAAGTCCTCAACTTATATCGGACCGTTAATATGGATCTTAGCCTACTCACACCGCCAGTGTTGATAGACCCGGCAGGAGGCAATAAACAAACAGTCAGCTTCGGTTGCGAGCGCTTGAGCTGAACATGAACATAGGTTAGCTACCTATAGATACATACTGAATTAACATAAATCTGGTAAACGCTTATTTATATATATATTGAAACCTGTGAACTCACCAACCTCGTGTTGACATATTTTCTTACATGTTTTCTCAGGTCGCTAAGATAAGACACAGGTGCACGTTAGGGCATGCATGGGATTCAACTACTTTGATTATGACTTATATATTTTTGTTTGGATTATTTTATTGTACTTGGTTTGGTTGGACGTTTTGGACTTTGGTTTTGGGCGCGTGTATTTTGCGCATTTACTTTCTTTACGCTTCCACATTGAATCTCTGATTTGAATGATATTTTCATTTTGAGTCCCATGTAGAGTCGTTCAAAGTAACTAATGTCTGAGATCCTGGTTCGTCACTTCCCAAACGGTAAAACTCCGTTAGTTGAAATTGGGGGTGTGACAAATAGTCTACACAAATTGTTCGGCAACGGTTGGAAATCCTATACTCAAGTCTTAGGTGTTCTTAGTGTGATGCAAGTCTTAGAAATCTTGGTCCCTAAATGATTCCGGTTAGAGCCTAGGTGTCACTAAGGAAACCTAATTCGCTAAAACCATTGCTTTGATACCAATCTGTCACACCCCCAAATTTATTTACTTAATAAAAAATACAGGTTGCAACGATTGGTTCATTACACGATAGCGAAAGTTGTAATAGTGATTTCTAAGACTTGATTACATATACGATTACTAAAACAAAATAAATACAATGATCTAAGTCCCTCTAATTCAATGGTCGACTTGAGACTTGATAATCTATGCCCATCCGGTTACTAGGAATTGTTCCAACATAACTAGCCTATTCCAACAACTCCATGGCTAAAGGTTACATGAGATACATACTTGAAAGTGTCAACACAAAGGTTGGTGAGTTCACAAAGTTCGATAATTTAGTACAGTTAGTTTTCCCCGAAAAACTAGACATGACTTAACCGTCATAAAATAAGTAGTTTTCCTTTGAAAACATATACATGACTTAACCGTCATCAAATAAGTAGTTTTCCTTTGAAAACATGCCCATGACTTTACCGTCATAAAATAGATAGTTTTCCTTTGAAAACAAGCCCATGACTTAACCGTCATAAAATATGTAGTTTTCCTTTGAAAACATGCCCATGACTTTACCGTCATAAAATAAGTAGAATTAATTCTAAACCCATATGATAACAAATGTTATTGTTCCATTCGTAAGCTAGCTAGTCTTACAAATAACTATGTCCATACATGAAACCGTAACCAAACCCCAACAATTTAATGCCCCTCCTTGCCTTTCTGCGAGTAAGATAATATGCGGTCATTCGGCCATTTGGACCCCTGGTTAGCGCCACTAACCATGACCGGGGGTGTCACCCCCAATAGTACTATCCATAGAATCCCGGGCTAAGTCCATAGCTAATGGTTACTAAGTTTTTATTCCAGGGACTTTAAGCGCTATATTGTTCACCATGTATGACATAGTGTTAGTGTCTTGATTCCTTGTTATCATATAAAAATGTTTGCAATGCTTTCCCAATTGTATAAAACAACAATGTTTTGACATATATTAAACAATACCGTAATACTTAATGTAAGTATGTTTCTCCCCCGCAGTTTACAAAACTTTAATAAGCGAAAGGAGGCCGTGAACTCACCTTGTGTCCGATGAAATCCTAGCAAATAACCTTGTGCTAATAGTTCATGTCTATCCATACCCTAATCACACAATGGTACTAATGTGTTAAGACTACCCGTCTTATACGTAAGTTGTTCATCCGACTTAACGAATCCCGTTAAGTACGCCTTTGTTTAGTAAAAAATAGCGTTTTCATTTACAACTCAGTGGTGATTGTTATTCCAGTCTAGACGAATACATATTTTCCGAGAAAATAATATGTTTCCCTATTGGTGACTTATTAAGTGTACCAAAAATAAATATTATTTTTGTAACAACTTAAAATATATTCACATATGTTCCACGATGTCATGTGATTATTTATTTTTAACCGAATCTCTTCATATGTTCCATGTACATATATCAAATGTTCATATTAGGATACTAATCTTTAATTCCTAGAACATTTCCATGATTTAACCAAAACCGTACACCAACACATATATATCACAAATTTTATCCATAAACATATATTTTTAGTAACACCATTCACGTTCATATGTTGAAGATAATTGTTCATATGTCTTCTTGAATCATAGGACACTACCTCGGGTCTTGCCAGGTAAGTCACACATGATCATATAACTTCATGAACATGTATCCTTCAACATAACACATGAATGGAATGAAGGGTTTATGAAGAACACCATCATCCAAGTGTTATTTTATGTGATAGTATATATATATGTAGTTTATATTTGATGTATCCTTGTCTTGTCCATGGTCCTTCTAGTTTGGTATTTTATGTATGAACATGCACGTGTATAAATATATGTATTCAAACATGAATCATGAAGAAATAAAGCCAAAACTCATCAAGACTTTTATGTTTTATTTTGTTCTTGAAAACTCAGATTTTTAGGAGTACTTCAAATAGACTTTTAGATGGTTTTAGAAGACCAAATGACTTGGGGTTTTCTTCTAAAATCAAGTTTATTGAAACCAGGGGAGATGTGAAAAAGAATTACTAGATTTGGAGTTGTTTAGGTACCTCAAAACAGGAAAATGAAAAGAGGTGTCCAGATTTGACCTGCATTGAGTGGCCTTCTTGCGCCGGATGTTTGGAGGTAGAATACTCCATGGATCCGAGTGATTCCACTTGGGTTCTTCTTTATTAACATGGAGCTTCATTCTAGAAGAAAAATGGACCGATTTGGCCAAGTAACGAAGGAGATATGGTCTTGCAAAGTTGGTCAAAAATCTGACAGAAACTGAGTTACGGGATTTTTGGGTATTCTTTTGGTTTTGGGGCTGGTTAAACCGAGAGAAAGAGAGAGATAGATGGAGAGTTGGAAAGTGATCTTGTATTAGGTTGAGTGGTATATATATATGATGGTTGAGTGTTATCATGGTTGAAAGAACAAGTTTCCATACCATAATGATGATGATAGGATTTTGAGTGGGATTTTGGTTGATTGAATATGTCTAGTTCTTACCACATCATGAAGATAAGACTTTGGAGTATGTAAATGGATGAAAGAGGCATATTCTTGCAACATCAAATCAAGTAATGGAAGATTTGAGATGTGGGGTGACCCCACTAGGCCATCTCGGCCGTAAGTGGTGGTTGGGTGGGTGGTTTGGGTAGTTATCTAGGTAGGTATTAGTTGTTGCTAGGTAATTAGGCTATTAGTGGCATAAATCCTGGTTAGTACTGTAAACAATGATTTATTCGATTTACGCCCTTAAATGACACTATAAGTCATAGTTTACTAATCCAAGACTAGTTTTATGAAAATTGCTCAAACCATGTATACTATTATTCGTAGATGCGACCACATATATATACTTGGAACTTGAGTGCACACGTGAACAACCACTTAATCATGATGATTAGACTCCTTGAGTGGAGTTTTGATGAAAGTGTGATTATGACGGAATTGGTGTGATATCATTCGTAACCCACTAGAGGAAGCAAAGGGATAGAGTGTGGTTTTGGTCATAATCACCATCATAATCATCATGGTGAATTGATATCTAGAGTGGAGTGTGGTATAAGAAATAATGATGGTGGAGGTTAAGCGTACATCTTGCCAAGATGATTAGTAGTGGATGGTTTAAATGCAATATACTACCCGCAATTAATTTTAATAATTAAATGAACCTTGTAGTTTTCGATATATAATATATACATTTCTTTATATATATTATATATATGTATATATTCTTAGTTTGGACGCTTTATCGAACTTGAATGAAGGCGTTCAAGTTTACAAATATTTTTAGTTATAAATGTGTTCGCTCACATTTATACGCGTACTAGAGAATAATTAACAACGATAATTCTTGTATCGTTTTCACGGGAATTTTCATATAATATATAAAAATTCTTAGTCTCTGGAACATGATCGTTTATTTATAATATAATTCTAAATATTTTTCCGTTGTAATAATTCATTGCTATCGTTTGCGTTATACGGACTTTACATTCGTATGAACTGGCAATTCTTATAATATTTACGATATGAACGATCGATGCATTATGTTCACTAGACTTTTATTTTTCGAGTGTACGATTTTGAGTGATTCAGGAAACATATTAACGTAAACCTGTTTAAGTTGTGTTCGGACGATGTTTTTGAAATGCTTGGTGTCACACTTCGGTAGGGGTCTTAGGAGTACTCCAATTCCTAACAGCTTCAATCTTAGTAGGATCAACATGAATTCCCTTTTCGTCGATGATATGAACCAAGAATTGAACTTCTTTTAGCCAAAATTCACACTTGGAGAATTTGGCATATAGTTGTTCTTTCCTCAAAAAGTCTAAAACCAACCTAAGGTGTGGCTCATGATCTGTTTTAGTCTTGGAGTAGATCAAGCTGTCGTCAATGAAAACGATCACAAATGTTTCTAAGTAGGGCATGCATACACGGTTCATGAGGTCCATGAAAACTGCAGGTGCATTGGTCAACCCAAAAGGCATAACCATAAATTCGTAATGACCGTATCTTGTACGGAAGGCAGTCTTAGGAATATCTTCCTCTAGCACACGGAGTTGATGATAACCGGATCGAAGATCAATCTTTGAAAATAGGTTGCACCTTGGAGTTGGTCAAAGAGATCATCAATCCTTGGCAACGGATAATGGTTCTTGATGGTAAGCTTATTGAGCTCACGGTAGTCAATACACATACGGAATGAGGCATCTTTCTTCTTTACGAATAGGACAGGTGCACCCTATGGTGAATTACTGGGACGGATAAAACCTTTTTCAGAAAGTTCTTGGAGTTGACTTGCAAGCTCTTGCATTTCAGAAGGTGCGAGTCGGTGTGGAGCTTTAGCTACAGGATTAGCTCCGGGCACAAGATCAATACGAATTCCACTTGTCGAACAGGTGGAAGACCGGATAGATCTTCTAGGAACACTTAGGGAAAATCCTGAATGATAGGGATGCCTTGAATACTCCTCTCTTTGTCATCCTTTTGGACAACATGGGCTAAGAAGGCCACATACTTCTTTCGTAAGTACTTTCGGGTTGTATTGCATGCCATGAGTTTAAGTCCACTACATGGTTTCTCACCAAAGATTTTCAATGTATCGCCCGATGGGAGAGGGATTCGGATGCACTTCTCAAAATAAACGACCTCGGCATGATGACTGGATAACCAATCCATGCCTATGATGATGTCAAAGCTTCCTAATTGCATTGGTATGAGGTTGACGGGAAAGGAGTGTTCATTAAGTTCAACTAAACAGTCACGGATAACGGAGTCTATGATGATGGGATGTCCATCCGCCACTTCAATAGTATGGGTTTTCTCTAGCTTAGTTCGTGTTTTAGCAAGTAAGGGTTCAAACTTAAATGACACAAAACTCCTATCAGCACCGGTATCAAATAGTATGGAAGCATAATGATTATTAACGAGGAACGTACCATTGACCACGTCATTGTTTGACTGGGCTTCATTGGCGTTTATGTTGAAAGCACGCCCACGAGCTCCACCTCGATTTTCATTGATGAGTCTTGGGCATTTGTTTCGGAATTGGTTTGGGTTACCACATTCAAAGCAACACGCCCGTTAGCAATAGCCAGAATCACTTGATTGGCTACTTATTGATTGGCTCTGTTTCCCTGGTTGGCTTGGATAGCATGTGGTCCAGACCGGCAAACGTACCTCCCACAATTGGCACATAGGTGGCATGGTTTGTTCGGGAAATGACGATAATTGCATGTGTTGCACAAGGGGTTGTTGCCCACATATTGCTTCTTGACCGGATTCTGAGCCACAAGAGCAACTTGATTGACCGGGGCAGCCGGGGTTACAACAGCAAAGTTTTTAGCCTTTCGCTTCTTGTTGTTGTGATAAGGTTCAGGCTTGATTTCTTTGGAAGGCTCAGAAGATGTTGCTGTGTCAGAGACTTTCTTGGCACCTTTCCTAGTCAACGTGCCTGCCTTCACATGGTTATCAGTTAATGTGGAAGCTAGGCGGATAGCATCTTCAAAGGTAGCCGGATTTCTTCCTAGAACAGTGTCCTGGATTTTCATGGGCAAACCACTAATGTATTTCTCAATGCACCGAGTCAGTGGTGTGACCATGTGAGGCACAAGAAGACTCAACTCATGGAAACGAGTTGTGTAGACCAAGTTCTCACCACTGTCTTGGGTAAGATCCCAAAATTCAGCCTCTGGCTTCTTCATTTCATTACGAGGACAAAACTCCTCGGTCATGAGCCTCTTCACGTAATCCCATGGCAAAGCCAATGCCACATCCACACCCCGAGTCCGTTTCTCACCATTCCACCAGGTGAGCGCCCGTTTTTGAAAGACGCTGGTGCCATAGCGAACCCGGAGATCCTCGAATCAGTGTCGAGCCACTCATGCTCCAAGTCTGTATGTATGTATGGATCCATATGATCCTGATGAATATCTAGGTCTCCTGACCCGTGGAGTTTTCTCCCGTTTAGTCCAGCTCATCCACCTCAGGTTCCCTTCTGTCCGGGCAATCCTGTCTGCCATATCTCATCGCAAAAGTTTAGGCATCCGATCCGACAACTCATGAAGGAGAGTATTTATACCGCACATCTATCACACCCCAACCGACGGCGGAATACGTCGGAGCGGGACATGTAGACTGTTCATAAGCTCATGGTTTACTAAAGTTGAAATATTTAAATATCAAATTTTCATTTCATAAATCAAATAGTCAAATCCCACAATACAAGAATTGAAAAATACATAAAGAAGTTAATTAAAATTAAAATTCTAGGTCTTCAAAACTTATGTGAAGCAACTTGATCATATTCAAACATTCGGACCTGAAACATGATAAAAACAAGGTCAAATAAAAAGTTGGTGAGCATACATAGGTTTTGACATCACAAATAATGTTTTCAAGTGTGTTATACATTTCATATGATACATAGTATATAAGGCATTTATGGAGAATCTATAGTTAAACTAAGTGTACAATCAAACCTTGTGACTGAGGCATAACACGCAGGTTACCCTAATGTATTGTCGGTAACAAACATCCTAACTGGGTTGGTTTGTCAGACACAATAGATCTATCCTTGTTAACCGTTGGCTTATACAGAGTTAATGATTGCAAGAGTGTGTCATGTATATGTAGTCTTAACTAATAACATTCAAGCATAAAGCACAAATAACACATGGAATCATAATGTAGAATTGTATATGTGTAAGTGCAAAGATTTTTCTAAGAGTAATCATGTTCCACCCCTAAAGTGTGCAAAAATGTAAAAAGTGTCACACCCCAACCGACGGCGGAATCGTCGGGGCGGGACATGTAGACTGTTCATGAGCACAAGGTTGACTAAATTTCAATAATTTAATCATCAAATTTCACTTCAAACGATTCAACCACAAACAAATTCAAACAAGTGCATAATGGAAATACATAATATTCTTTATTTAAATTTAACTAAGTCCAAAGCCTATGTGTAGCATGTCTTGATCAAACTCACATATTAGCACCTGAAACATTAATAAAATAAAGTCAACTAAATGTTGGTGAGCATACACAGGTTTATACATAGATAGTGTGTAGATATAATTAATCAAATGCTTACATAACATGATAAAATAAGGCATTTATGGGGAGCAACTATTGTGTAACCAAAGTACAGTCAAACCTTTGTAACTAGCATGCAAATTGTGTTGTCGGTAACAATCACCCCAATCTGGGTGGGTTTGTCAGACTCAATAGATCTATCATTGTTAACCGTCGGCTTGAATAGTTAATGATTGCACGTAAATTGCACACAAAAGTTAACACACCTAGCACTCAAACGTAAAGCTCAAATTTGCACACATGAATGTAAAGAGGATTTGTATTTGTATAGTTTATGTAAATGTAACAGTTGTATGTATAGTGTTCATGTTTCACCCCAAAATGTGTAAAAGTGTGAAAAGGGGCTATGTAATACTCACCTTGAATAATAGGGGGTCGAGCTTGTAACTTGTAGCAACAAGAATTTAGGATGCCCTAAGTTTAATGAAATAGATTATTGTAATGTAGAAACGGTTAAGAGAAACCATAAAGGAAGGACTTGGGATTTTAGGGTCTTTGGAATGGACTAGTGATCAAGGATGCGAATAGAGTTTTTAAATAATGTTTTATAAAGTTTATTTATAAAAGAAGGACGTGTGTCGAAAATAAGTATTATTTGCAGATAGAATAATATAATAGATATCTTAGTACAATATTTACTTTTTTAAGACAGTATTAAAATGATCATCATTTCGAAATATTATATAAAATGATATTTATAATGGTATGATTTGAAATAAATAAATTTGTTATTCAATAGTAATATGAAAATCCAATTTAGTAATATTAATTATTTAGTGATATTAGTGGCACTAATAATATATTATAGATCATGTTATTTTCAAAGGTTTAGGTAAAAATATATAAACATAACCCTTTAGTTTAATAAAAAGTCATGACGTTAAGACACATGATCATTTTATAATTTTAAAATGGTATATATAAGATAATATGGTGTAAATACAATATCGTTTGTCACGTTTTTTTTATAAAGCATATAAATATAGTGGTAACTTAATAATGCTCGTATACTATATGTTATACGTTTGCGGTAATAAAAAGGTTTTTTTTTTTGAAAATAAATTAAACGTATATATATATATGTATATATATATGTATATATTTACATAACCATAACAATTTATATAATGATGTATTGATGTCAAGATCACTTGTATACGTTTTGTTATAATTAGAGATATGTATTTCACACCTTTATCATTATAAGAAAATACATGTATGTGAGTAACAAGCCAACACAACAAAAAGAAGAGAGTAAAAAAAAATATGCCAGCCATAGGTCTAGAACCCATGACCTTGGTTGTGTTGGAGAAGTGCTTTAACCACTGGTCTGTGCTCTCGATTTGTGTAGGTATTCAGAAAATAATTTATTAACCCAATAGTCCCAGTTCATCTTCTCCTTAACAACCCAAATCACAAACCCAGATCTCATCCCATATCATCCAATGAAACCCTAACCCCGAATCAACCTTGATTTCAAAGCAGATTGTAACAAAACGTTAGGGCTTTGCATTGGGGTGTAAAAACGAGTAGGAAACAATTGGAATACCTGAACTTGGAACTAAATTGATGCAAGAATTGTGAGACCCGCCCCCTGCGTCGATCGCGACTGAGAGGAGTAGGAATGACCGATCTTGAGGTAGGTTTCAGTTGTGAATCGATAGAAACTTATATGAAATCATTTTACATGCATTACAGGTTTGAATGGACGAGATTAGAGGAGTTTAAGGGCTTGATATGTGGGTTTTGAAACCCACGATCGTGAATAAGAAGAAGGTTTTAAAACATTTAATTTCTCAATCAATTAACCAATTCAACGCGCTATTATGGCCACAGGAGTTAAGGAAACGTTTTTGGAAGGATTTCAATCTGGATTTACAATGATTGGTGGATGATTTGAGGCGGGTTGACTTTCTAGAGTCAAAATTGGGAAAAACTAGTTAAATGGGTTCAAAGAGGTGGAAGAGGGGTTCAAATGAGATAATTGTTATAGAAGGGGGTTCAAAAGATAATAATTGGGGTTTAACCTCTTTAATTGACTTAAACCTTCTTAAATTATTTATAAAAATAGTTTTTATAAGATTTATAAAAAAATTTAACATTATGCGTTTTATTAAAATAAATTTATAAAAGGAAATGTAGGATCGTGAGAATACAAGATGGTTCTGTTCTTAGTTGAGGTTGGCAGAAACAAAATCAACTACACAATTTATAATCAAGTAAACACAAAGAATACTGATAAACACTGTTGTATTAAGCTTTTGTGAATGCAAAGACTACACGTGAGAAACTCAATGAATAAGTATGACAAGCACTACAAGCACACTTACAATGAAGTGGCAACTCAGTATTTATAGTAACTTAGAATCAAGACAGACCCTTGATTCTAAGGATCAGATCGAACACAAGCCGTTGATCTTGTTTATTAATTTACATTACACGTAAAGGCTAATCTAGTTAACTTTACTGAAACGTTTTCTTTATTCATGATTGTTTGCATGCTTGGAGAAGTGTATTGTTGTCCGTCATTGGTTGACCATAGCGGTTCCTTCTGCTTTGAGTCTGTCAGTTGCTTTTGCAGAAAGGTGTCAGAGACGCTTGGCCTGGATAGTCAGCTGCAACGTTTGGTTTTCAGTGAATAGAGCTATCAGCTGCAAAGAGTGAAGGTTGCTGCCGGTAAGCCTATCAGCAGCAAACATGGATGACCGCTACTGATAAGCCTATCAGCAGCAACTTGTGCTGAATGCTGCTGATAAGCCTATCAGCAGCAACTTGTGCTGAATGCTGCTGATAAGCCTATCAGCAGCATTTGTACTTAGAATAATTTTGTAACAATCAGTCTTTGGTTCTACAAACTCCCCCTAGACTGATGCTACCAAAATTCTTCTAGTCCCTTTGTTGCTGAAGCTTTTGCATATGGCTGACTATTCTTTCTACCTCATAGCCTCTTTGATCCTTGCTGGGATTATTCAATGGAAGTTCAGACAGAGTCTTGATGTCTTTGTGTGGCATTTTGTAGATAGCTTTGCTTGAACATCTCATCTGCTGCTTCTTTACATCAATCAAAGTGAATTCATCCAAATCAGCATTATAGGACCAAGATACAAATGGAGAGTGAGACTTGAGTGGTTTGATATTCATGACCACATCTTTTCTAGGATTGAAGTAGTGTCTGATAGCTAGCATAAGATGTTTCTCACTCTCATTTGTAGGCTTATGAGCTTCACCCAGCTCTAAAATTCTGTGAAGATCGGAATCAGGTAATTGCAGAACCTCATCAACAGACCTGTAAGTGGATCTTCTTCTCTCAGTTCTCCCCCTGAAGATCTCAAACACTTGATCTTGTGAATTGTAGAACCAGTTAACTATATTTCTTGAGTCTTCTAGTTTAGGAGTGGGTTTGGGTATCTTCAAGGGAGGCTGTTGATGAGTGGGAGCTGGGTGGGATGACTTGGACTTTTTGGGTGGAGGAGTGGAAGGCTTGGGGATGTTTGAGGATGGTGTTTGGAGAGAGGAAGTAGTTTCTGGTGCAGAGGTTCTTTGTTTCTTGACTGGTCTCTTTTCCAGTCTTTCTTCCTCTTCCTTTTTCACTGTTGTATACAGGGCTTGTAGGTTCATGAAGGACATGGGACCTAACCTTTTTCCACTTTCTCCCCTTGCCTTAAGGAAGTCAGTCATCTTCTTCCTTTCTTCATGGGTCCTTAGATTAAGGGCAATGGCTTTCTTTGACTTCTGTTGAGCTTTTTCTTTCTCTTCATCTTTCTTTTTCCTTGCCAATTCCCCCTGCTGACCCATGAAGGCTCTATAGATCTCTTTGTTTGACAGTTTTTCAAGGTAGTCTGCATCCTCACCTTGAGAGATCAGAGCTTCAGTCCACTCCTCCCTTAATTCTTTTGCTAATTTAGAATCAGTGATTCTAAACTTAGCATCTTCCTTCCTTTTCTTTTTAGCTTCTTCTTCTTCTTCTTTTGCAAAATGTTCCTGCAGCTGTCTAGCAAGTTGTTCATCTTCCTCAACTTGAGACCCTGCATGGACTTTTACCTTCATTTCATCCAGCTGTTTGGCATACAGCTGGATTGTCTGTTGTCTGAGAAGTATGGCTGCCTTTCTATCTTCATGCCTTTGTTTTTGAGCCATCTCTTCAGCCAACTCTTCTTCTTCTCTTTTCCTTCTTCTCTCTTCTTTCTCTTTCTTTTCCTTTTGCAACCTCTCTTCATCCTCTTTTGTCATGATGCCCTTCCCTTTATTAACATTGGATGCCTCTGCTCTGGCTTCACTGATCACAGAAACAGCTGATTGTTGTGCTGTTGGGATCTCTGCCTCGGCTTCATTGGCATGTTGAGAGGTAGATAAGGGAAGGTCTTCAGTTTGGCACTTAGGATCTGTAAGTTCTAGCAGCCTTTCTCCCACAGAGGATCTTGCTTCATAAGCTGCGACGCAGATGTTAACTGGAGGGGAATCTGAGTTGGAGTCAGTGTCAGAGGATGACACATCTTCTTCCTCATCAATCCTTCCTTCCTTCTCAAGGTGAGCTTTGATAATTGCTATCATCGCCTGGCTTTCAAGGGAGTTGACATTGCAGATGTTGGCTTTTAGTAGATAGATCTTGTGGAGGAAATTTGTTGGTAGCTGAAGGATGTTCTAGGTGTTGATGATGAGAGCAGAACCGTTGCTTAGGAAGAAAGCATGGTCAAGGAGCCTAGTTCTTACCCATCCTAGCACGTTCGAGTCCTTGACTAGGAAGGCATACAGAAATCTTTGAAGGCCCAGAACTCCTTCTTCAATGAGAAGACTGCTCCTTGTTATTGCAAGATTGTTGGGAGACAGTCTTCTTTCTGCAGCCGACAAAGATTCAGGATAAGCTACCCGTCTTGCTGTTTGTAGGAGTCTTCTGAACTTGGTTAGATTATCCTCCATCAGGTCATAGAACCTGCCAATGGCAAGTTCTGCTGAAAGATCCGTTGAAGAGTTGATGCAGTTAGATAGATAGATATAGTTGTAGGACTTGGAGGGCATTGAGTGAGTTCTAGTTCAGCTCTTCTACTCCGCTGAACTCCCGTCCAATCCAGAACCTCTCAGCTGATCCATCATACCCCCAAGCTAGAATAGAGTCAAACTCTAGCTTCTTTGAAGATTTGAAGATTTGGGGGGTAGTGGATTGACCTATGATGGCTGCTGCTTCAGGGATGATGCTGACCAATGTAGATGTTTGATCTTTGCCTTCAACATCAGTCAGCACTTCATCCACAGCCCTGACAACCAACTTCCAGTCTTTAGAGATCTCTTCTTCTTCATCTTCTGATACTGGCAAGTCGTAGACCTGTACAAAAGCTGGCCTGTAAAGTGAGCTTTGGAAGGCAGCCTGCTCCTGTATCCATTCTTCAAGGCTGTCTTCGTCTTCTTCCATGGAGACTTTCTCCCCCTTTTTGGTTGCATCAGTGGACTTATAGGCATCTGTTTGAGTGCCCACTGAGACAAGAGAGGGAGAAGCCGTGGAGGGACATTGATGGGCTTCATGCATCAAGACTTGGTGTCGTAGTTTGGACACTTCGGCCTCTAGCATAGCCACCCTGGCCGTCAATTCCATGTTATGAAGTTTCAGTCTGTCCTCATCCACAGTTGTGGAATCCTTGGACCCAGATGGGGCCGTAGTCCTAGCCTCAGCATCCCCATCACCCGTGGTTTCTTGGCGCATGGGATTCCTCTCAGTGAAGGGAGTTTCCAAGGAAACACCCTCACCATGAGTTGCCGTGGTCAAGGTCTTAAAGATGTTGTCACTGTCCTCCTGGTCATTTGATGGACCAGCAGTAGTGACAGCCTCTTCCACATCCACTCTTTCAATACTCCCAGAGTGGACCTTCAAGGGTGAAGAACTTGGGCTGGGTGTTTCGGAAGCAAAACCAATCAGTACCCCCTTGATAGTGGTAGTTGGAGAAGGTACATCACTTTGGTCAGGTTCCTCTACACTTAAGTTCAAAGAAGAGAGGAATGGCTCGAAGGGCTGTTCTATGGATCCGGGAAGTGATCCTAATCCTAATAGAGAGACTTCCGAAGGAGTCTCCCTAGCAATGTGGCTTTCCCTTATGGTATTCTCACCAGAATGTTGTGATTCTGAGTGAAGGATGTTGGCTTGGGTTTGGGCCTTGGAGGCACGAGAAGAAGGAGTTCTCTTGCCCCTTTTTCTTGTATATTTGGCTGCAACCGGGGCCCTGTGTTCCGGTTGAGCAATCAAATTATGGGTGAGTAATGTATGTGCCTGTGCATCCTTAGTAGAATGCACAGGGGTTCGATCAAGGGAAAGAGTAGTTTGAGTTTGTGGCAGTGAGGTGGAGGGTGTGGGATCAGTATCAGCTGGGTTTGCTGAACTGTCACCCTGGGCACTGTGCGTGTTCAACAATGTAGACAAAAACGGAACATCGGCCCCTGAGAACTTTGATGAAACTGTTCTCATGCTTTGAAAAATATTGTTCTTATGTCCCAAAATTGAGTAGATTCTTGCAGTTTTTGAAAGATCTTGGTGCTCAATGTTGAACACTTCCTGCAAGAATCTTGGGTACATAAAGAACTGAGATTTCACCCCTTCTTGAAGGTTGTATCTCAAACCTTCAAAAATGAGGTGGGAAAAATTAAAACCTGCTCCAGTTATCATACCGTGAATTGCCGACGCAAGTCCGGAGCTTAGTTGGTTCCAGCCACTCCTCTTTTGAGATATGCATTGGAGAAGAGTGTGGCAGAGATACTTCCATTTGGGACCCATGAGTGCCTTCTCTATCGTATACTCTATTTGATTCCCAGTGTACCCTATGGATACAAAGGTCCTCATGTATACGTCTCTTGGGTAAGAGAGGGCGTCCCCTTCATCCTGAAGCTTGAGGTGTTGGCGGAGCTTTGCTTCAGTGATGATCATTTCCTTACCGTCTACTATGCCTCTGATTTGAGGAGTGCCCTGTTCAGTAGAGTACACGGCTGAGCTCCAAAAATCTTCCATGTGTGAAGTATATATGGTTGGGTTGACGGTTAGGGCATGGTAAATTTTGGACCGACAGAGGAAGTCGATCATACCGTCGAAACCTTCGGACTTCTTGCCTTTTATTAGATATGCAGTAAGGTTGTGGTATGGAGCAAACTTGTCGTTGGGGATGTTTATGTCGGCGACTGCCATTGTTATGGATTTGGAGGGAAGAAAGAAGGGTGTTTGAATGGTAGTTATGGAGGATTTTGAATGCTGTGGGGACGGGAGTGAAAGTGATGGGAGATAGGTTTTAAATAGAATGTGAAGAGGTTGAGGGAACGTTTGTGATGGTGATATAACGACAGACGAAGAAAAAGCAACTTTACTTGTACAGTACAACCTGTTTCACTTTTCGTTGTTACAGCTGTAATACACCAAGGCAGTCATGGAAGGGACTGACGGTAAATTTTACAGCGGGTAAAAGTTAATTTAGACTTATGTTTACCCATCAGCAGCAAACTTGGTTGCTGCTGAAAGATAAGAGTATCCGCAGCAAAATTGGTTGCAGCTGATGGATAAGCCTATCCGCTGCAAACTTGGTTGCTGCGGAAAGATAAGTCTGTCAGCAGCAAATTTTGCTGCTGAAAGGTTTAAAGATCTGTAGCAAAGGAATTGCTGCTGAAAGCCTTAAAGCTATCCGCAGGAAACATGTACCTGCTGATAACTTAAAGCTATCAGGGGCAAAACTTTTGCTGCTGATGCTTTTACCTGTCAGCAGCTGAAGGACAAAAATGTTGCTGACCCATAACTTTTATTTACAACAAGGGACAAAAAGACACATTTTAAGGAGAAACTTGAGATGGATTTTAATCAAAGTTCATCATACCAATTGATTCAACTAAATATCTGAATCTAGCTTCATCAAAAGGTTTTGTAAACAGATCAGCATATTGCTCATTTGTATGAACTTTGGTTAAAATAATTCTCCTTTTCTCAGCTTGATCTCTTATGAAATGGTACCTGATGTTGATGTGCTTTGTCTTTGAGTGCTGCACCGGATTGTTTGTGATAGAGATAGCACTCATGTTGTCAATGTGAATTGGAGTCTGCATGAAGGTCATTCCATAGTCAAGCATTTGATTTTGGATCCAGATGACCTGTGCACAGCAGCATGAAGCTGCAATGTATTCTGCTTCAGCTGTTGAAGTAGAAACACATGTTTGCTTTTTGCATTGCCATGAGATGAGCCTTCCTCCAAGAAATTGACATCCCCCAGATGTGGACTTTTTGTCCAAGTTACAACCCCCATAGTCACTGTCAGTGTAGGCATAGAGATTGACATTTTCATTCTTTGGATACCATAGCCCAAGTTTTGGAGCTCCCTTTAGGTATCTAAGGATCCTTTTGACAGCTTGAAGATGAGACACTTTTGGAGCTGCTTGAAATCTTGCGCAGAGACAAACTGCAAACATGATATCTGGTCTTGAGGCAGTGAGGTACATGAGAGACCCTATCTTTGCTCGGTACTGATGTTGATCAGTGTCTTGTCCTTCTTTATCCGGAGATAATTGATGGTGCACTTGCATAGGAGTTCTTGCAGCAGAGCAGTCAGTCATTTTGAACCTCTCCAAGATGCTTTTGACATACTTGGATTGACTTATGAAGATTCCAGTTGGTACCAGTTTGACTTGAAGTCCTAAAAAGAAATTTAGTTCACCCATTGAACTCATTTCAAATTTGAAATGCATCAGAACTTCAAAGTCTTTGCAGAGCTTCTTTCTTGTAGATCCAAAGATAATGTCAACATAAATCTGGACCAAGAAAATTTCACCCCCTTCATCTTTGATGAAAAGTGTCTGATCAATGGCCCCCCTTCTGAAGTTGTTGCTAAGTAGATATCCAGATAAAGTTTCATACCAGGCTCTTGGGGCTTGGTGTAAGCCATAGAGAGCTTTGTCCAGTTTTAAGACCTTATTTAGATGTGCAGGATCTACAAAGCCTGGAGGCTGTTTGACATAGACCTCTTCATCAATCGTGCCATACAGAAAGGCACTCTTCACATCCATTTGATAGACCATAAAGTTTTTGGATGCTGCATAAGCCAGAAAAATTCTAATGGCTTCCAGACGGGCAACAGGAGCAAAAACTTCATCATAGTCAATGCCTTCTTCTTGAGTGTAACCTTGAGCTACCAGTCTGGCTTTGTTCTTGACTACGATGCCCCTCTCATCTTGCTTGTTTCTGAAGACCCATCTTGTTCCAATGGCTGTTTGACCAGGTGGAAGATCAACAAGCTTCCAAACATCTTGTCTTTTGAATTGCAGCAATTCTTCCTGCATTACTTCAATCCAGCTGTTGTGCTTGAGAGCTTCATCAATCCTTTTGGGTTCCACCTGTGATAGAAAGCAAGAGAACAAACAAATGTTGGCTTCATGAGACTTACTTCTTGTCTGGATGCCTGTGTGGACTTGGCCAATGATGTTTTCCAGAGGATGCTCTTTGTTTATTCTCTGTGCAGGTATCACATCCAGCTGTATTCCCTCTTCAAGATTACTGTGGTTTAGATCAGGATTGTCTTCAGATGTGTGGAGAGGAGCTTGGAGGATCTGATCATTGTGTTCCACATAGTCAGCAGCATTAGCATCAGAGGCCTCTTCAGCATGAATTGAGGAGGCTTCATTTAGGATTTCATTGTCAGAGAGATTACTGCTTGTGGTGTTGGATGTACCGGCTTCACCTGCACTGGCTTCAATAGCTTCTGCCACTGATGGAGGATCAATGGATGGCCTTTTCATCCTGATGTAGGGACTGGGAAACTCCAGTCTGTAGTCAGAAGAAGAGGTTGAGGTAGAAGGTGTTGAGTTTGAAGAAGGAGGCTCCATATTTGAGAATATGAGGGGCTCAAATATCTGGGTGAAGGAGTCTATATCAAAAAGCCAGTTGGGACCTTTGCCTTGTTCACAGACAACGTGTTCCCTGCATTCCACATTAGCAGATTCTTCCACAATCCGAGTCCTAGAATTGAACACTCGGTAGGCCTTCAATTGAGAGGAGTAACCCACAAAGTAACCTTCATCAGACTTTGCACCGAATTTAGGAAGAACTCCATGTGTGATGAGGATGGTACATGGACATCCAAAGGGCTTTAGGAAGCCAATGTAGGGAACTCTTTTGAGCCAGAGTTCATAGGGAGTTTTCTGGAGAGGCTTAACAATAAGGACTCTGCTTCTGCCCAGAAAGTAAGGGGCAGCTTTGAGTCAGCCAGCATAGATCTTGCTGATTCAATCAGAGTCCTGTTTCTTCTTTCAGAAACCCCATTTTGTTGAGGAGTTCTTGGAGCACTGTACTGCCTTTCAATGCCCTTGCTCTCACAGAAACTGTTCAAAGTGTGATTTTTGAACTTTGTTCCCTGATCACACCTTATGATCTTTACCTTCAGATTGCTTTGATTCTCTACCCTGAGAATATAGGATTTGAGAATCTCAGTAGTTTCATCTTTTGTTCTTAGGAAGAATACCCAAGAGAATCTGGAGAAGTCATCAGTGATCACCAGACAGTAGGACTTTTTGCCCATTGACATGACATTTGTAGGACCAAAGAGATCCATATGTGGTAGCTGGAGAGGAGTGTCATTTGTGTTCAATGTCTTGGGCTTATGGGAACTCTTGTGTTGTTTTCCCTTCAAGCAGGCAATGCAGTGATCGTCTAGCTGGAATTCTTTGTCAGGAAGCCCTCTGACAAGATTGTCTTTCACTAATTTATTGATTTTTTTTATGTTAACATGGCTTAACCTCCTGTGCCAGAGAGCGGATTCATCAACTGATGCCTTTGACAGAAAACATGAAACACTACCAGATGGAGTGACTTCATTCATGTCAAGCACATATAAGTTGTCCTTTCTTTGAGCAGTTAGGAGAATCTTCTCTGGCGGGGGTTTAGATAGGCCAGGAGCTAACACAAAGCATTCTTTGTCAGTGAAGAGCATCCAATGCTTTTGATCACATACTTGGGAAACACTCATGAGATTGAAGTCAAGTTCTTTAACATAGTTGACTCTTTCAATTCTCATCCTTTCATTGGACACAGTGCCTTGTCCAGTGATAGATCCACCTTTTGAGTCACTCCCAAAGGCAACATATCCTCCATTGAAATGTCTGAAGTTGGAGAGGATGGACCTGTTGCCTGTCATGTGCCTGGAACAGCCGCTATCTACCACCCAGGTGTTATTCTTGTTACCTGGCTGTCCCTGCACATGAAAGAGATTTAGTTAGTGGGAGTGGTCCAAGAGCTCTCCTTTTTGAAGAAAAGAGTTCTTGGACTTTCTGATTCATCATGCGTGCATTCAACAGCACCGATGATGATTTTGCTGACAGGAGCAGAGATTTTGGCTTTCCATTGCTTAAGTAGTGGTTTTCCAGTTCTCTTTTCTTTATCGGCTGCGGATTTGGCTTTGGCAGCTGATGAATTTGCTCTATCAGCAGCTGATTTTCCTGCTTGAGGTTTTGGCTTGTCAGCAGCGGCGGGTTTTGCTGCTGATGGCTTCAGCTTATCAGCTGCAGATGTTGCTGCTGATGGCCTTGGCCTTTCAGCAGCAGATTTTGCTTTTGCTGCTGAAGGCTTAGTTGGAGCAGCAGCAGATTTAGTTTTTGCTGCTGACTGCTTTGTTTGAGCAGCAGCAGATTTGGTCGCTGCTGAAGGCTTTACCTTTTGCTGTTGCTTGTGTTTTTCTGCAGTTTCAACTCTTCTACTGGCTGCAGATGGCCAATCAACTGAAGTATGCTGATCCTTCTTTTGTTTATGCGCTGATTGAAGAAGGATCTGGTTGAAGGGGTTAAACTGATATTTTGCAGCAAAGTGGTTTGATTCCCCACATATGATGCAGGACTGCTGAACTTTGGGCTGCTGCTTCCTTGGTGGAGAAGAAGAGTTTCTGAACTGAGTTTTCTTGGTCGTAACTCTTCTAATCTGTTGCTGATTCTTCTGATTTGGCATGAACTGAGGCTTGGAGTTTGTGGGTCCTGATGTCTGTCCCTTTTCAATGTTTAGCTTTCTTCCACCTGGAGGATAGCTAATTCTGATATGTTTGAATGATACAGGGACTGGAACAGCTGGGAGAACAGTAGGGACTGGGACTCTATTCAGAACAGCTTCAGATGAGGCTGTACTGGTTTCATCATGGTCTGAGAAGGTTAACTCAAATTCTGATGAGGTAGTGCAGTCTTTAACAAGGGGTTCATCCATTAGAGGATCAAGATTTCTGTTTGCAGTGTCGAGTTTTGCAACATCGAAGCTTGGTTCATAGATGGAAACATAGTCAGCTGGATGAGGAACAGTATTGTACTGTTCCTTGCCATATCCAAGTCCTCCAAGCTTTACCTTTTCATGGACTTGAATATCTAGAAGTCTCTGTAGCTTTTTAGAAGAAAATTCATATTTTTCAACATGAACTTTCTGTTCTGCCAGATCAGCTCTGGTTGATTTAAGTTTTACTAATAGATCATCAATCTGAGTTTCAAGATTGGTTTGTTCATGTTTTAGAGATGAAATCTCTTTCTTAAGGCATTCAATTTTTTCTTTGTAAGTGATTTCAACCTTTTTGAACTCAGATTTCATTTGAAGAAACTCTTCATTTTGATCTATCAGATTTTGGTTATGCTTTCTATAACCTAAAACTTTGTCAATGCAAGCTTGAGAGCAAAGATGTTCAAATACCTGAGGTTGTATCTCTACATTGTCTACCATAAGTGTTTGGTTGGAGGCAGGAGCATCTTCATATTGAAAACTCCAGTCAAAGTCTGAAGTTCCAACATTTGCACAGGCTGCAGTCTGTGCTGGAGTAGTTCCTTGCTGCTGCTGCCTGGGCTGACCTTGGTAACCTTGTCTTTGATGGTTGGCACCCTGATTGGCTTTAGGTGCCTTGCACTCCCTAGCAAAGTGACCCATTTGGTTACAGTTGTAACATCGGATCTTGCTTTTATCAAGCCCAACTCTGGTGTTTGAGTTGTTGCTTGGAACTGATCTCCCGGTTCTAGAATAGAACCTTTTTGCTCTGAGGGAGAGCATGGCATATGAGTGCTGAATATCCATTTCTTCAAGATCATCTGGATGAAAGCATTCCAGATCCTCTTTTATGAAGTACATGCTGCTTGAGTTGTCAGAGACAAAAGCAGTAGAGGTTGGCTGTTGAGGAGGTGCCTCAAGAAGAAATGGTGATGAGTTAGATTGTGAAGCGGTTGGGGTCTGAGGGTGAGTAACAATGGGAGGATAGTAGTTGCTTGCACTAGGACCGGAATGATCAGAGTGAAGCGCTGAGGAGGTAGTGGAGGAAGTGGTAGCTGATTGATAACTGGAGCTCCTTTCTTTAGCTTGAATCATTTCTAATTCATAGGTTTTGAGCATGCCAAAGAGCTCAGTCATCTGAAGAGTCTTCAGATTCTCTGTTCTTCTGATGGACACAGTGTATAATGTCCAACAACTAGGAAGAGATCTTATGAACTTCTTGAGAATGTCTTCATTCTCCAGCTTTACCTTGGAGCACTGCAGTTCACCTACAAGATAGGTAAATCTGTTATATAAAATAGTTAAGGACTCACCTTCCCTCCAGACGAAGTTCTCATACTGCTGCTTCAGTATGTCCCTTCTGTTCTCTTTGACTTCTTCAGAGCCAGCAAACATCTTCTCCAGCGCCTCCCAGAGCTCCTTGGCAGTTTTGTAACTTCTGAAGTTGTGAAAAACATCATTTGGAAGGCACATTTGGATGGCTCCTAGTGCCTTGAAGTCCACCTCCATTTTCTTGATGTCCTCTTCAGAGTACTTGGAGGTTTCCTTCGGGACTTGTAGCCCTCCACCATCAGCAGAGGCCACCATGGGAATATATGGACCCTACTTGATGGATCTCCACATTCCGTATTCCTGGTAACAGAAGAAGCTTTCCATGCGATTTTTCCACATGTCATAGTCTTCTCCAGATACCAACCTTGGTGGTCGGTTGATGCTGCCAATATCTTCAAAGCCATTGCTCTGTGCCATTTTTGTTTTGATTTTGGGTGACTTGATCAAAGAGAGAGTTTAGAATAGAACCAGAGATGATTAGACAAATGTTAGTTTGTTTAATCTGAGCCAAAGCTCTGATACCACTTGAAGGATCGTGAGAATACAAGATGGTTCTGTTCTTAGTTGAGGTTGGCGGAAACAAAATCAACTACACAATTTATAATCAAGTAAACACAAAGAATACTGATAAACACTGTTGTATTAAGCTTTTGTGAATGCAAAGACTACAAGTGAGAAACTCAATGAATAAGTATGACAAGCACTACAAGCACACTTACAATGAAGTGGCAACTCAGTATTTATAGTAACTTAGAATCAAGACAGACCCTTGATTCTAAGGATCAGATCGAACACAAGCCGTTGATCTTGTTTATTAATTTACATTACACGTAAAGGCTAATCTAGTTAACTTTACTGAAACGTTTTCTTTATTCATGATTGTTTGCATGCTTGGAGAAGTGTATTGTTGTCCGTCATTGGTTGACCATAGCGGTTCCTTCTGCTTTGAGTCTGTCAGTTGCTTTTGCAGAAAGGTGTCAGAGACGCTTGGCCTGGATAGTCAGCTGCAACGTTTGGTTTTCAGTGAATAGAGCTATCAGCTGCAAAGAGTGAAGGTTGCTGCTGGTAAGCCTATCAGCAGCAAACATGGATGACCACTGCTGATAAGCCTATCAGCAGCAACTTGTGCTGAATGCTGCTGATAAGCCTATCAGCAGCAACTTGTGTTGAATGCTGCTGATAAGCCTATCAGCAGCATTTGTACTTAGAATAATTTTGTAACAATCAGTCTTTGGTTCTACAGGAAAGTTTCGTTTAATTCTTTTATAAAAATTATAACTTGATAAATGGTTCATCTAATATGATAAACAAAACTACATATATATTTATAATTAAATTGATAAATATATATATATATATATATATATATATATACAAAGGATGTAAATATATCATTAAGTTCATAAAAATTTTATTTTTTATTTAATTTTTATAATAAAGTATATATAAATATAAATATATATATGTTATATATACTATGGAGTTGTATATGGGAACTTTGAACTGATACATGTTTAAAATAAGATGAAATAAACGAAATTAATATGCCATTCCGAATTGAGCAAGCTCGGGATAGAAATGAAGTATCATTATTGTTTAATTTTAAAATAAAATAATGTTAGAAAAATCACAGATGTTACAGTATCCCCAAGTCGAGAGAATTTCGTCCTGAAATTCATCTGATTGAGGCTACTGTATCAGGAAAGAGATGAGGGTACTTGAGCTTCATTTGATCCTCATGTTCCCATGTAGACTCTGGGCCACGATTGGATCTTTAATGAACTTTGAAAATTGGTTTGAGGAATATATCTGATAATAAGATTCAGGTCTATTTTCTCATAGTCAGACACGAATGACAATAGTAGATTTAGTTTTTTTTTCGAAATGAATTTAAGGAGAAAGACTATCGAATAATAATTTGGATTCTATAGGTGAAATACATTACTTGAAATGGATTTGATAAGAATTTGACAATCAGGGTTTGTTTAAGATGTAGTGTAATATGTTCAGGAATTATCAGTGGATAAGAGATTTCATAACTATTGGTCTAGGTCAAAACTTCACGCGACACGAACAACGCTACTTTTGGTAATATGATAGAACACTTATATATAGGAAGTACCATCGGGGTATCCACCATGCCCTTGTCATAGCACATTAGTTTCGTTGTCATACATCACGATAGGTTTTAGGTCACAACACACGACAGAATTTCACTATGTTTTTTCCATGCGCTGATTTTTATAATTACGTGTGCACCCGTAATTACTCGAATCATCGCATGGTCCGTATAGATCCTTCCTTTGTGTGTGGGTCAAAAGGGCACAACTCACTTAATTCATGTCTATTGTTTTCACATAGGAGTTTGCTAAAAAAAAATAACTATGTCCTTAAGTAGGCAGTTCAGTTAGCAACTAAAGAGTAACAAAGTAGTATGACTTAAAGTTCTATAGCTTACTCGTGTTTGAACAAGGATACTTCAAACACCGAGTTGTTTTGAAGGGCTACAGCCTCCTCGTGTTTGAACAAGAATACGTTAAACCCCGAGTAGCTTCAGTGTGTTATGGGTTTCAAGTTTGGTGAACAAAGTGCATGACCATTCTTTGTGTATAATATGCTCAATTATTTGTAACAATTGCAAGCAACTTAGTTTCGCGTATAATGTAAACACACAAGTCTCATGTATGATCTAGTGTCACGTAGCTTGTAATCAAATAGGTTTCATGTGTAGCGCGAACAACTTAGCATCATGTATTTTGTAAATCAAAAAGCTTTCATGTGTATTGTAAACAATGTGGTATCATGTATATTGCACGAAATGAATTTCACGTATAATGTTACCAACTTAGTATCATGTATTTTGTAACCAAATGAGTCTCATGTTCAAGGTGGTAAATCCAGTATTATGTACCAAACTAACGATTGTTATGTATTATGTGATTAATTTAGTATATGTATATTACAAACAACTACGTTTCATGCATTACGTAATCATTCCAGTAGAACGTGTATTGCAAATAATCAAGTTTCATGTATTATGTAATCAGTGTAGCATGGGTATATTGAAAATAATTAAGTTTCATGTATTATGTGGTCGTGTTGGGTATATTGTGAATGTGCATACGTTAGTTATTGAACTTCGTGTGTGATGTATACTGACGCGTTTTGTATGTGATCGAGTGTTGCGGAGAATCACGTTGTTGGCGATCTTGTAAAATGTGGTAGTTAGGTTCTAGCTCCTTAAATCTCGTTGTGGTTTGGGGGGTGGTCAAGGTCTACGCGAAATGGGTCGTCTCTTGAAGTGGCAAGTGAAAGATAACGAGGAGGTTCTGAAAACATTCGGGGAAATGTGTTTACAAATACTGATCTTTGTTTGAAAATAGGAAATTGTAAATTGTTCTTGGTTGTAGATATATAAAGTAGTGAAACTATTGAGTTACATAATCTAAATAATTAGACAGTTTATAGGAAAAAAAACTTTTTAAATTTTCAATTATTATAAGGAGAATATTTTTTAGAGGAATTATTGGCTAAACTAGTAGTCGTATATTAATTTAGCCAGGGTTTGGAAATGATTACTTTAATGAGGAAAAAATATTTATTTATCAATTCAAAATAATATTTTTATAAAATAGGTTGTATTAAGTTCCCTTACATAGTGAAAATGTTTATGGAAAAATTTATATCTCTGATACTCTCTAAAAGTTTGATAAACGTTTGGTTTGAAAATAACGAGGTTGTTTAAATCTAATAGGATGAGTTGTTTACGAAGGAGATTGTAGGTAGCGTACTAAATCGTATTGAATGAAGAAGGTGATACTTGAGAAATTTTGATGAAAATATGGTGGGTATAACTCACACACAACATGTCAAATCAATAAATAATAACTTTAGATTTGTAATATATAAAATTTATTAACTATTGTAATGTTAAACATTACTCAAAACATCGGGAAATGGCTTTCGAACTGAAAATTTAAAGACAATAAATAATGGAAAATAATTTTGTTAACGTCTCTTGTAGCTTTCCACTAGAAGGAAGATAATTCTCAATACGAGCACCGCTATGGTCACTCGTGTAGCCGACCTGGCTTCAGCTTTAGCTGTCTCCGTGCGATGCTTCAATATTTCTTTTTTCGAGGATGGAGATTAATTCCTTTTGGTACCTTAATTGGTTTTCTAGGCTATCCATTCTTTGTCTTTGCAAGTCGTGCATTACCTCATGCTCCATCCTTTGCCTCTCAAACTCTACGGTCCTCACATATTGGTGAATGTCATTGATTGGAATTCCCATAGCACTAGTGGGTGCCATGGTATGCCTTACCCAAGGGATAGGATGATACGGGTCGGGCACCAGATACGGTTCTCTTAATGGGGGAGATCTAGGTGTTCGAAGTCTTGGGCCGGTGTTCCTAGTCCAGTCTGCCCTTACATCAAATCTTGGTCTTGCAGTTGGGGGTGTTGGTGACCGATACACGGGTGACCCGATGTCTTCTTCCCAATCAGACTCTTCTTCGGGACGGTATACCGGGGAGGGAGGAGAGTAGGATTCCATGCCTAGTAGGAAAACAATGGAAAGGTTGAAAGCGATAATAAAATACTGAGTGTCAAATATAGGAGTTCTCATAGGTTTAGAGTTTGACTAGTCATAACACCGAGTCTTCACAATAGTATTTTAGGAGTATACTTGACCTATAAGTAGTGTATCCCTGTGGAGAATTCCCAGGAAAGAGGGGTGGGTCACTAGGACACACTTAAGTACCCTGTCTTTCCTTGGTCAGAATTCCTCATGGGCCTACACACTCTTCCAGCTATCATGTACTAATAACATTATTGTTGGACTCATGGTTATGTTGAGAATTGTTGTGGACTGGGCTTTGAGGCCCAAAAGTAAGGTTTATGCATTTTAGTGGCTTCTTCTTCTTGGAAGATAGATGGGCTTCTTAGTTTATTATTGTTGGACATTAGGCCCAATAGTTTAAATTTTTTGTTCATAAGTGGTGGTGGTATTATGTATGTGAGATTAGGGGTGCATGAAGAACTAAGTGTGTATGAGTGTGTGTGTGTAAAACTTATGATAGCAGTTTAAATAAATCAAATAGGTAGCAATGAATAGGAGACAAAAGTTCGCAGGTAATGTGACACATAGACTATTAAGTACTGTATCATATGATGTAATTATTTAGTATAACATGTAAAATTATTCACATAAGAAATAATCATATAACATGTAGTAGCATGGCATAGTATGGGTGTCCTAATGTTATAGTCTAGGTCAAGAGTGTCTAATAACCTAATTCCCTATAACCAAGGCTCTGATACCAATCTGTCACACCCCAACCGACGGCGGAAACGTCGGGGCGGGACATGTAGACTGTTCATGAGCACAAGGTTGACTAAATTTCAATAATTTAATCATCAAATTTCACTTCAAACGATTCAACCACAAACAAATTCAAACAAGTGCATAATGGAAATACATAATATTCTTTATTTAAATTTAACTAAGTCCAAAGCCTATGTGTAGCATGTCTTGATCAAACTCACATATTAGCACCTGAAACATTAATAAAATAAAGTCAACTAAATGTTGGTGAGCATACACAGGTTTATACATAGATAGTGTGTAGATATAATTAATCAAATGCTTACATAACATGATAAAATAAGGCATTTATGGGGAGCAACTATTGTGTAACCAAAGTACAGTCAAACCTTTGTAACTAGCATGCAAATTGTGTTGTCGGTAACAATCACCCCAATCTGGGTGGGTTTGTCAGACTCAATAGATCTATCATTGTTAACCGTCGGCTTGAATAGTTAATGATTGCACGTAAATTGCACACAAAAGTTAACACACCTAGCACTCAAACATAAAGCTCAAATTTGCACACATGATGTAAAGAGGATTTGTATTTGTATAGTTTGTGTAAATGTAACAATTGTATGTATAGTGTTCATGTTTCACCCCAAAATGTGTAAAAGTGTGAAAAGGGGCTATGTAATACTCACCATGAATAATAGGGGGTCGAGCTTGTAACTTGTAGCAACAAGAATTTAGGATGCCCTAAGTTGAATAAAATAGATTATTGTAATGTAGAAACGGTTAAGAGAAACCATAAAGGAAGGACTTGGGATTTTAGGGTCTTTGGAATGGACTAGTGATCAAGGATGCGAATAGAGTTTTTAAATAATGTTTTATAAAGTTTATTTATAAAAGAAGGACGTGTGTCGAAAATAAGTATTATTTGCGGATAGAATAATATAATAGATATCTTAGTACAATATTTACTTTTTTTAAGACAGTATCAAAGGTGTTTAAAACTGGTATTAAAATGATCATCATTTCGAAATATTATATAAAATGATATATGATAAGGGTATGATTTGAAATAAATAAATTTGTTATTCAATAGTAATATGAAAATCCAATTTAGTAATATTAATTATTTAGTGATATTAGTGGCACTAATAATATATTATAGATCATGTTATTTTCAAAGGTTTAGGTAAAAATATATAAACATAACCCTTTAGTTTAATAAAAAGTCATGACGTTAAGACACATGATCATTTTATAATTTTAAAATGGTATATATAAGATAATATGGTGTAAATACAATATCGTTTGTCACGTTTTTTTTTTATAAATCATATAAATATAGTGGTAACTTAATAATGCTCGCATACTATATGTTATACGTTTGCGGTAATAAAAAGGTTTTTTTTTTTTTTGAAAATAAATTAAACGTATATATATATATGTATATATATATGTATATATTTACATAACCATAACAATTTATATAATGACGTATTGATGTCAAGATCACTTGTATACGTTTTGTTATAATTAGAGATATGTATTTCACACCTTTATCATTATAAGAAAATACATGTATGTGAGTAACAAGCCAACACAACAAAAAGAAGAGAGTAAAAAAGATATGCCAGCCAAAGGTCTAGAACCCATGACCTTGGTTGTGTTGGAGAAGTGCTTTAACAACTGGTCTGTGCTCTCGATTTGTGTAGGTATTCAGAAAATAATTTATTAACCCAATAGTCCCAGTTCATCTTCTCCTTAACAACCCAAATCAAAAACCTAGATCTCATCCCATATCATCCAATGAAACCCTAACCCCGAATCAACCTTGATTTCAAAGCAGATTGTAACAAAACGTTAGGGCTTTGCATTGGGGTGTAAAAACGAGTAGGAAACAATTGGAATACCTGAACTTGGAACTAAATTGATGCAAGAATTGTGAGACCCGCCCCCTGCGTCGATCACGACTGAGAGGAGTAGGAATGACCGATCTTGAGGTTGGTTTCAGTTGTGAATCGATAGAAACTTATATGAAATCATTTTACATGCATTACGGGTTTGAATGGACGAGATTAGAGGGGTTTAAGGGCTTGATATGTGGGTTTTGAAACCCACGATCGTGAATAAGAAGAAGGTTTTAAAACATTTAATTTCTCAATCAATTAACCAATTCAACGCTCTATTATGGCCACAGGAGTTAAGGAAACGTTTTTGGAAGGATTTCAATCCGGATTTACAATAATTGGTGGATGATTTGATGCGGGTTGACTTTCTAGAGTCAAAATTGGGAAAAACTAGTTAAATGGGTTCAATGAGGTGGAAGAGGGGTTCAAATGAGATAATTGTTATAGAAGGGGGTTCAAAAGATAATAATTGGGGTTTAACCTCTTTAATTGACTTAAACCTTCTAAAATTATTTATAAAAATAGTTTTTATAAGATTTATAAGAAAATTTAACATTATGCGTTTTATTAAAATAAATTTATAAAAGGAAAGTTTCGTTTAATTCTTTTATAAAAATTATAACTTGTATAAATGGTTCATCTAATATGATAAACAAAACTACATATATATTTATAATTAAATTGATAAATATATATATACAAAGGATGTAAATATATCATTAAGTTCATAAAATTTTATTTTTGATTTAATTTTTATAATAAAGTATATATAAATATAAATATATATGTTATATATACTATGGAGTTGTATATGGGAACTTTGAACTGATACATGTTTAAAACAAAATGAAATAAACGAAATTAATATGCCATTCCGAATTGAGCAAGCTCGGGATAGAAATGAAGTATCATTATTGTTTAATTTTAAAATAAAATAATGTTAGAAAAATCACGGATGTTACAAAAAGGGGATATGTAAAACTCACATTTGTGTTGAGAGGTGATTGACATGACCGGTGGCGTCACCCCCAATAGTACTATTCATATAATCCTAGGCTAAGTCCATAGCTAATGGTTACAAATGTTGATGATGTTCTAGGGACTTTAGGAGCTCCTCATGTAAGACATAATGTTAGTGTCTTGTTTTCTTGTTATCATATAAAAATGTTTGCAATGTTTTCTCAAGTGTATGAAACAACAATGTTTCCAAATGTATTAAGCAATAATGTAAAATGTAAGGCCCCATTCCCGGGTAACCTCACTTGTTGGATTTACTCATAAACATAGTCATAAATACTGAACTTAAATTTAAAACATTCAGAAGTAGCGGAAGCAAACATCATTCAAATTACATGACATAACAGCGGAAGTCTTAACAATTAAATACATAACATTGTCTTAACATATATAAACGTGGGATGTCAGTCTTGTGTCGGGTAACCTTCACGCCATCGCACGACCCTTTCTTCCTTTACCTGAAATGTATACTAAAAGTCAGCTAACGCTGGTGAGTTCTAGTTTAAAGATAAACTTACATAATATTTATATTATCGTGAATATTTTATATATGTATACATAACATGCGTAATATTCGTGTTTTACATATTCTTTACTTTACTGTTCTCACATAACATTCATATTAAGTATATAATATGTACATACATACTTACTTTGGGGGGAGAACAGTTATTGGCCATAATCTTAAGGAAGATCAACCCATCACACTTGTCGCGAGTGTCACAGAGACATCGCAGTGAGAACTACCATCGTAGCCCATTTCATTAACCGTCCGGCTCTAAAAGACCGTCCGTTCATTCATTAAATCCGTCCGGCAACCTTTGTCCGTCCGCTCTTAAACCGTCCTACCGTCGTAGTCCGTTCTTTTGTCCGTCTGCCTTAGGGCATCCGTTTCCCACGCAACCATTATGTATGCAACCGTTCTACTCTAGTTAAGGCAATTGTTTCGACCGTCCATTAGTGCCTTAATATAAGTCCTAGCTTGCGAAAGAACGTTTTTGTCCCAGTTATAAAATAGTCACGTGGTCGTGATCGATGTCGTTAGGTCGGTCAAAAACAATCCTTAAACACTTAACTAGTAAGGGTAAGAAGAGTATCGTATCCACGAGGAATCAGTGGTTAGTGAAATTGCTTAGTTTGATAATTAGAATGAAAACACAGATCAAATAAAAATGCAACCTCCTCCAAACTTCAGATTCTAGGTTTATGCAAAACTCAGTTATTTAATTGGACACCACATAGACATAGTGTTGGAAAATCAGTTAAAATAGTAATTGAAAACAGGCTGTTGTCAGCAACCTATACAACCAGTTCCGTCACAAACCAGTATAATTCAATCACCCAATTTATGAATGCCAAATTGCCCCCTTTAGTCACCCAACCCTGCTACTAGGTTTTGTCATCAACCGAACAAGATCGTAAAGCAAGCAAACTCAAAGCACTCAAATAAACTGTTTAAAATAACTAATACATCAATCTACTCAGTTATTGTCAGAAACTAAATAGATCTAAAAACATAAATAAATTGAATCAAAACATGAAACCTATATGAACCGTCCGCGTGGAGGAAGCCACAAGTGAATTAGCCGCTCATGGTGATGGAGATCATGTTCAATCTTCAAGTGAATGTTAGAATCGTGTTCCTTAGCCTCCAAGACTCCCAAAATCGCCCAAGAACTGATGTCCCCAAAAGAGAATTTTTGAATTTGGGGAAGAAAACCTTGTTTAAACACTGAAAATCGGCTGTTTCACTAAAAATCCGCGTCTGAAACGTAATCAGCGTAAGCTTACGCTGGTGTGGCGTAAGCTTACTCCGCAACACTGAAGTTTGCTGTGAATGAACTGGTTCGGCGTAGGCCTACGCTGGGCAGAGTAAGCTTACGCTGTGGAGTAGGCTTACGCTGTGGAGTAGGCTTACGCTGTGGAGTAGGCTTACGCCAGGTGGAGTAGGCTTACGCTGATGGAGTAGGCTTACGCCAGGTGGAGTAGGATTACGCCAGGTGGAGTAGGCTTACGCCAGGTGGAGTAGGCTTACGCCAGGTCCTGAGTTTCTGCCCCGTTTTCTCCGTGTCTCTTCCGAATCTTACATCTCTCACCTAATATCTTCCAAAATCATACTTTAAGCTTTCAACACCTGCACATGCATAGCTATACAAAACTTTTGTATTCCCCATATTAATTTGCATAAATAAAACATATTGCACCCTTTAATGCATGAAACTTTGGTCACTTATCACATCCCCACACTTATCTTTTTCCGTCCCGAAAAATATTTGCAATGGAATCATAATTGGGAACCTGCTTTTCACACTCTCATTCATTTAATCATTTCAAATATAATCACGCGCTAACTGTAACAATTGATATTTCTATCCGACTAAACCCAACCACCGACTCTCGAGAACCCGATTATGTGATCTATTATTCTCTCTATTACTAAGCCAAAAATCTATCTATGGGTCTCATACTCAGAAAACTACGACTTAGCCTAATTCCATCTCAAGGTCATGTTTAGGCCTGGGTTAAACCATATAGATTTCCCACCATTATTAACACCAATTTATATGTTTTTGAAAATTATGGAATTATGGATCGATGGGTGCATGTTTTTAGCTTTTATTATTATTTTATGAATGAACCTAACCCAGTGGTGTTTCAATCACGCTGGAACACGATATATGACACGTAGGTTGCAGTTCTTAAGCAATGGAATTCATAAGCTTCGGAATAGGGGTGTATCCTTCAAGTCGCCATCCCGAAGGGAAACACATAAACCTAACTTTGTCATCCAAACTTATTGATCACCTAAGTCCCGCCCATGGGTGTATCCTCCAAGTCATCATCCCGAAGGGAAACACGTAGGCGAAACTCAAGCTTTCAATTGATTTAATTAAGCTCATGCAAGATGGATTATGGAATGCGGACGCCACCAACTTTCAGATTTATTTTCATAAAAATAAAGCGGTGTGCCAAATAATTTTAAAAACTTATAAATTTTTGTTTATAAAGGTACCTATCACCCTATGTTGACAGTTTCGACCTTACCGACACCCCTAAGATGAGAACCCACAAGATAGTCTGAATTAATTATTCATTTAAACCTAGATACATTATCAGGATGTTTAAGCTCTTAAGTCGGTTGGGCCTACCAAAACATTACAAATCAGACGCACTTTCTATTCTTTATTTTTTTATTTCAATTCACAAGCAGTTTCCAATTCTACCTATCATTTTCCATTTATTTGCAAAAATTCTAATTCAAATTTTTATTTTTATTTTTATGGATATTATTTTTTTTATGACTCAAAATACAGACTCAGTTCCCCTCCCCACACTTAAACATTACATTGTCCTCAATGTAGGATGAGAGATTATGCACATATATAAAAAAATTAAATAAATAAATAAACAAAACTATACAGAGAATTGGAAAGGACTTAGCTGGTTTCGAACTTGTAACTGTCTTCAATCCAACCTCACACGATCGTATAGCATTTCTTTCGCGATCGTATTCAAAATCTGCTATTAGGTTGCCTTTTACATGAATACGAAGCTCGAACATCACCACCCGAATGGAGATTGAGTACGGGAGGATCAATCTAAACCTGCAAAGTTAAACTCGAACCAACCTAAGAGCATCAAACTGACTTGAAAACCCATGAAACTTCCCCACACTTGGCCGACTCGCACACAAAAACACAAAAAATAAATAAATCAAAAAAAGTCCTAACTCACTTTCGTAGGAATCACGAATGCATTTAGCATATGCATCAAGCCTTTTAAACCCCTCGGTAGCCCGAGTGGACGAGTTGAGTCTCGTGAGGGTTTCTATTGAACACACCCGCAAAGTTCATTTAACTAGACATGAATGTAAAACATACCTTAGGCTACCTCCTAAGAGTGCTAAGTTTAACGTCCTCAGCCAGACGCAGTGTACCTTACTTAGGTCATGGTGGTCGGGTGGGATGCTTGTAGTCCTCCTTCCCCGCACTCAAGTTCCTCTCATCATCAAATTTTCTCCAAGCCTTCATAAACAAAGAAAAGAGTTCTTGATCTACATCATGAACTCGCTGTTTCTTCCCTTTCCGCCTTCTCTTTCTGACCCGTTTAGTTCTTCCACTGTCTGGCGTTTCACCATCCTTCTGCTCAGCTAACCTGTCATTCACAAAACAAGCATTCTCGACTGTGTGATTCACCTTTTCAGGTGATCCACACCTGTTAGCTTTCGGGTTTGGCAAGTTTGGAAATATTTTAAGACTCATTTTCTGATCCCCAAACATCATCCTTATCATTCCCTCAGCACAGTTAATATTTGCCTGAGCAGTGGCCAAGAACGGTCTACCCAAAATGATAGTTGGTTCTGTGTTCTTCACACAATCCAACACCAAGAAATCCACTGGGTAATAAAACTCTCCTACTTTCACAATCACATCCTTTACAATCCCCCGAGAATGTGCGGGAGTCTGATCAGCCAACACCACGGTGGTGTTAACTCTATGTAATGGACCAAATTCATGCTGATCATACAGACTCCCTGGAATTATGCTCACAGATGCTCCAAGATCCAGTAATGCTCTATTCAATGTAATTTCACCTATTTGAATTGAAATAATAGGTGCCCCTGGATCTTGGAGTTTCGGGGGAAGGGTATCCTTAAACACGGCATTCACACTGACACTCAATTTTACTTGCTCGGGACATTTGTGCCGTCGTTTTCGGGTACTCAAACCTTTTAGACATTCAACATTATCAGGATCTTGTTTAAGAGTATTTAAAAATAATGAGTTAATTTTACGCTTCTCAAACTTTTCCCATCGTTCGTCCTGTGTTGGATCTTTTTCTTTTAAAAACGGTTTGATTAGAGCATCTGGAAACGGGATTTTTACAGGTTTATTCACATTTTCAGTTTTCACATTATTCTGTGAAAAAAATCCTGATTAGGGTCGGCCTCAGATTCACTATGCTCCACCACTCTTTCTACAACCGGTGGTGGAGTCTGTTCACTAGCAGGATATTCAAATGAAGAATGGAAACTTACATCATTGAGGTGTGCACTGGTTGTGGTTTCAGAACAGGAGGACTGATGTGAACAGCGAGGCTTACCTACTTCCTTGATGAGTGACCCGACAATCCCAGTTAGGTTGGCAACTAGATCTACCAAAGCTTGATGAGCTTTGTCCCGGCTCTCCTGTTGCTGCACCACTGCTTGTATCATCTTGGCCATCTCCTTCATGTTTGACTGGATGGCATCCAGTTCAAAATGATAGTTGTCTTGATCAGGTGGCCTGCTTGGGTGGTAGTCTTGGTTGTAATCGTCCTGATAGTTTGGGTACTCAGGACCACCACCACATTGATTGTATCTTGGGCAATCTTGTGCCCAGTGGCCAGTGATGCCACAGTTGTTGCATGGTTCATAGTAGTCTTGGTCACCATAATAATTACTGTCCATGTCAACCTGCACATTTAGCACAACCGAGTAGCTCTGAACAAAGAAATAAACAAAATAAACAACAAAAATAAAAACAGAAGTAAAGAAAATCTTTTTGGGTGTTTGATAAGAATTAAAATCAACTAAAGACAATAAACTAAAGCAATAGAACTAAGCGCACCGATTCCCCGGCAACGGCGCCATTTTGATCGCTGTCGTTAGGTCGGTCAAAAACAATCCTTAAACACTTAACTAGTAAGGGTAAGAAGAGTATCGTATCCACGAGGAATCAGTGGTTAGTGAAATTTCTTAGTTTGATAATTAGAATGAAAACACAGATCAAATAAAAATGCAACCTCCTCCAAACTTCAGATTCTAGGTTTATGCAAAACTCAGTTATTTAATTGGACACCACATAGACATAGTGTTGGAAAATCAGTTAAAATAGTAATTGAAGACAGGCTGTTGTCAGCAACCTTTACAACCAGTTCCGTCACAAACCAGTATAATTCAATCACCCAATTTATGAATGCCAAATTGCCCCCTTTAGTCACCCAACCCTGCTACTAGGTTTTGTCATCAACCGAACAAGATCGTAAAGCAAGCAAACTCAAAGCACTCAAATAAACTGTTTAAAATAACTAATACATCAATCTACTCAGTTATTGTCAGAAACTAAATAGATCCAAAAACATAAATAAATTGAATCAAAACATGAAACCTATATGAACCGTCCGCGTGGAGGAAGCCACAAGTGAATTAGCCGCTCATGGTGATGGAGACCATGTTCAATCTTCAAGTGAATGTTAGAATCGTGTTCCTTAGCCTCCAAGACTCCCAAAATCGCCCAAGAACTGATGTCCCCAAAAGAGAATTTTTGAATTTGGGGAAGAAAACCTTGTTTAAACACTGAAAATCGGCTGTTTCCCTAAAAATCCGCGTCTGAAACGTAACCAGCGTAAGCTTACGCTGGTGTGGCGTAAGCTTACTCCGCAACACTGAAGTTTGCTGTGAATGAACTGGTTCGGCGTAGGCCTACGCTGGGCAGAGTAAGCTTACGCTGTGGAGTAGGCTTACGCAATGGAGTAGGCTTACGCTGTGGAGTAGGCTTACGCCAGGTGGAGTAGGCTTACGCTGATGGAGTAGGCTTACGCCAGGTGGAGTAGGATTACGCTGGTGGAGTAGGCTTACGCAGGTGGAGTAGGCTTACGCCAGGTCCTGAGTTTCTGCCCCGTTTTCTCCGTGTCTCTTCCGAATCTTACATCTCTCACCTAATATCTTCCAAAATCATACTTTAAGCTTTCAACACCTGCACATGCATAGCTATACAAAACTTTTGTATTCCCCATATTAATTTGCATAAATAAAACATATTGCACCCTTTAATGCATGAAACTTTGGTCACTTATCAGGTCGTCCGTCTACCGAAGTAGCCGTTGTCATAGAAGGGTTCATAACGTTTACATACATTCATAACATGCAATATATATAATATAAAGCAAGATTTCATTCATTTACGTTATGTCCTTCTTTCATTCATTCTTTATAATCATACGTTTCATTCTTTGTTCATAATTCATTTTCATATATAAGTATTTATATATATACGTATGATCACATTGACATTTATAGCATTTATTCATTTAGTGTATACACTTCAGCCCCAAAACATTTAAAATGACTTGCACATAACATAGAAGGGGGCACATAGAACTCACCTGAAAAGCCAGTATTGGTTGTCCTAAACAAAGGTCCAACAACGTCACGTACGATCTGAATTAGGTAGTTAAATACACATCAGACCCAATCCCGACTCTAACGGTTTAATCATTCTAAACTTACTGACTTTACTTACTGGTCTGTTGCCTGCGCACTTAGTAAGTGCGCAGGGCCTTGCTCATGCGCACTTGACAAGTACGCATGATCTTTCTCCAACGTACTTGGTAAGTACGCATGATCTTTCTCCTGCGTACCTACGTACTTGGTAAGTACGCATGACCTTTCTCCTGCGTACTTGGTAAGTACGCATGATCTTTCTCTTGCGTACCTGCGTACTTGGTAAGTACGCATGATCTTTCTCCTGCGTACTTGGTAAGTACGCAGGACATCCTTCATGCGTACTTGATAAGTACGCAGCACATGTTTCCTGGACAATTCGGAGGTTTCAACCATAAAAACGTCTCCGAAATTCTTGCATATTAATCCGATCATGCTAATCTTACAATTTTCTTTGATCAAAAGGTGCGGTTTTTACTCTAGATGCTAGTTCTAAGCTTATTTTCAAGTTTCATCCATAAAACCGTCTCCTATTTAGCTAAAACCCGAGAAACCCCAAAACGAAGAAAAACTCAGTTTAAGGTCGAATCGTTACCTGGATTGTGATTCTGATTTGGAGGTTTTGCTCACGAGCTCAATAGTAACGTGCTCCTTCAATCTCGTGTCGATCCGTTGACTTTCTCTCTCTGGACCCGACTCTCCTTTCTCTCTCTGGACCCGACTCTCCTTTCTCTCTCTAGCTTGCAAGTGTGGGTGAAAAATGAGAGCTTCAAGGCTGTCTTGGCCCTTATATACCTGGGCTTCCCTCGGCCCGTTGGAGCCGAGCCCAAGCCCATTCTTTTTTCTTCTGTTATGACGATTAAGTCTCTTTCGCGTTATTATTTACTAAATTTCTATTTTTGGGATGTTACAAGTCTACCCTCCTTAAAGAGGTTTCATCCTCGAAACTGCTTATACGTTAAACAATTGATGGTAGAGTCCTCTCATCTTGTCTTCTTTTTCCCACGTAGCTTCTGACCCTTTTCTGTGCTTCCATTGTATTTTGACTAGAGGAATCGACTTATTGCGTAGTCGTTTCTCAGCTCTGTCAAGGATGGCTATCGGTTCCTTTACACAATTTAGACTGTTATCTACTTCAATCTCGTCGTAAGGTATGTGAGCTGTGTCGTCTGCTAGGCACTTGGGTAAGTGCGACACGTGGAACGTAGGGTGTATTCCACTAAGCTTAATGGGTAGGTTGAGTCTGTAAGCAACTTGACCCACTCTCGCTAAAATCTTGAAAGGTCCGACAAACCTTGGACTTAGTTTGCCACGTTTTCTGAATCGAATGATTCCGTTCCATGGTGATACCTTTAACAGTACCATGTCCCCCACTTGAAACTCTAAATCCCTTCTTCTCTTATCCGCGTATGATTTATGTCTGTCCTTTGCGGCTTTCATTCGAGCCTTGATTTGATCAAACTTCTCGAAAGTAGCTTTGACCACTTCGAGACTTGCAAAATCCTTCTGTCCAATTTCCCCCAACAAAACGGGGTCCTACATTTCCTCCCATACAACATTTCAAATGGCGGCATGCCAATAGTCGAGTGATAGCTGTTGTTATATGAAAATTCTGCCAATGGTAGATGGCTGTCCTAGCTCCCACCGAAGTCAATGATACAGGCCCGGAGCATGTCCTCCAAGGTCTGAATGGTCCTTTATGATTTACCATCGGTTTGGGGGTGGTAAGCGGTGCTGATGTTCAGTCTAGTGCCCATTGCTTCGTTGAATTTCTTCCAAAACCTTGACGTGAATCTAGTATCCCTGTCGGACACAATCGACAGCGGCATACCATGTCTGCTCACAACTTCCTTGATAAATATTTCTGCTAGTCTTTCTGACGAAGAAATCTCACGTATTGGCAAGAAGTGAGCACTTTTCTTCAAGCGGTCGACGATCACCCAAATGGTATCATTGCCTTTAGCTGTTCGCGGTAGCTTGGTAATGAAGTCCATCGTGATCTCTTCCCACTTCCATTCCGGTATTGGTAAAGGCTGCATTTTACCGCATGGTTTCTGGTGCTCCGCCTTAACTAGTGAGCACGTTAGGCACTTGTTCACGTACTCGGGCACATCATTCTTCATGCCAGGCCACCAGTACTCTTTCTTCAAGTCTTGATACATTTTTTTTATCCCGGGGTGGATAGAATAGCGAGACTTATGGGCCTCATCGAGTATTTTGGCTCTAAGTTCGCCAATCTTAGGTACCCACATCCGGCCAAACCTAGTTCGTACACCATGTGCATTTGCATCTAAATTCCCTTGTTGTCCTACTTTTCTTTCCTGTTTAATATTTCTTTCTAATAGTGCTTCATCTTGTGCGTTTGATATTTCACCCATCCAATCTGGCGTTATAATTAGCTGACACGCTGCCGATTCTTTATTTCTACTTAAAGCGTCAGCCACTACGTTTGCCTTGCCTGGATGGTACAATATCTCACAATCATAGTCTTTCAGTAGTTCTAACCATCTCCTTTGTCTCATGTTTAATTCCTTTTGTTCAAAAAAGTACTTCAGGCTTTTGTGATCAGAGTAAATGGTGCATTTAACTCCATACAGATAGTGCCTCCATATTTTCAACGCGAAAACTACCGCCGCTAACTCTAGATCGTGTGTTGGGTAGTTAACCTCGTGAATCTTTAGTTGTCGCGAGGCGTAAGCAATTACCTTCCCTCGTTGCCTAAGTACGCAACCTAAACCCTGACCCGAAGCGTCAGAGTAGACTACTAAGTCTTCATTTCCCTCAGGTAGTGCCAAGACTGGAGCTTGGGTTAATCGTGCCTTAAGTTCCTCAAACGCGTTGTTTTGGTTTGGACCCCATTCATATTTCACTTCCTTCCGTGTCAACTTAGTTAGTGGTGAGGCTATTCTTGAAAAATCTTGAATGAACCTTCGATAGTAGCCTGCCAATCCCAGAAAACTTCTTATCTCTGTTGGTGTCTTTGGGATGTTCCATTCCTTTACTGTCTCGTTCTTTGCAGGATCCACCATAATGCCGTTTGGGTTTATTACATGACCTAGGAATTGGACTTCCCTAAGCCAGAATGCGCATTTGGAGAATTTTGCGTACAACTTTTCCTGCTTTAGCACCTCTAGAACCTCTCTTAGGTGACAGTGGTGATCACCCTCGCTTTTCGAATATACCAGTATGTCGTCTATAAAAACTATCACTGATCCATCCAACATGGGTCGACATACTCTATTCATCAAATCCATGAACGTGCTGGTGCGTTGGTCAATCCGAAGGACATCACGAGAAACTCATAATGCCCATAACGCGTGCGAAACGCGGTCTTTGGTACGTCTTCTTCTCTTACTTTCAACTGATGGTACCCCGACCTAAGATCGATCTTTCAGAACCAACTCGCACCTTGCAGTTGATCAAAAAGGTCGTCTATTCTAGGCAGTGGGTATTTGTTCTTTACTGTCCTCTTGTTCAACTCGCGGTAGTCAATGCACATGCGCATGCTGCCGTCCTTCTTCTTTACAAATAGTACCGGAGCGCCCCATGGTGAGATGCTCGGCCTAATAAATCCTTTTTCTGTTAGTTCCTCTAGTTGAGACATCAATTCCTTCATTTCTGACGGAGCCAATCGGTAGGGGGCTTTGGCAACGGGCTCAGCTCCTGGCAATAAGTCAATCTGAAATTCTATTTCCCGATCGGGTGGTAACCCAGGTAGATCCTCAGGGAATACTTCCGGAAAGTTGCACACCACGGGTACATTCTTGAGTTCCTTCATTTTCATTCTATCATCAATAACATATGCCAATTAAGCTTCGCAACCGCGTCTCATGTAACTTTCGGCCTTGATCATCGAGATGATGTTCGGCATCGTGCAATTCCAATCCCCATAAACCGTAATTGGACTGCCGCTTGGAGCTTTGTGGTGTATCCTCTTACGTTTACATATGATTTGAGCTTCATTGGCAGCTAGCCAATCCATACCCAATACTATATCGAATCCTCCTAAAGTGAGAAGGAATAATCTAGAAGGGAACTTATGACCCTCTATTTCTATGATGCAATCCTCTGTTACTTGAAATACTGCCGAATTTTTACCAACGATAGTTTGTACGCTAAAGGCCTTTACTATGGTGTTGATAGTGCATCCTAGTTTACGACTAAATGCATTGGATATAAAACTTTTACTAGCACCAGAGTCAAATAAAATAGCAGCATGTTCGTCATTAACTAGGAACGTACCTGACACAACATCACGGTTTCCCCTTGCTTCCTCCTCAGTCAGGGCGTAGGCTCGAGTCCTAGCCTGCGGTTGTTCCTTTTCAGCTTATTTTTCCTTTCCCGAACCGGATTGTCTGGTCTTCCTGCAATCCCTAGTCTGGTGTCCATGTCTTCCACAACTTTGGCACTTGACGCCCTTCAAACAGTCTCGAGAGTAGTGCCCCGGCCTCCCGCACTTATAACACATGGTGGTGCCGATTCGACACTCGCCAAGATGTTGCCTTCCACATTTCTTGCATGTTTCATATTCATCCAACCTTGGTTTCTTAATTTCAGTTGTTACATTCCCTCTTCCGGTGCCTCTAGACGGGTTCTCCCGCTTTCTCTTTTGTGTCTCAGGTGCCGGGTCCTCATTAACATAATCGTCGTAGACGATTCCACTCAGATTTACTACCGACTCGAAGGTTGTTGGTAGATTAGCTTTTACATGGACACGGACCCGTTGAGATAGGCCCTTTACATAGTACTTAATCATTTGTTCTTCTGTCTCCACCAGGTGGGGTACCAGTTGAGCTAGTTCATTGAACCTGGAAGTATACTAGCGATGCGTCTTGCTGCCAGCCTTGAAGTTTAGGAATTCATTTTCCACTCGGTCAATTTCATTCTGGGGACAGAACTTTTGGATTATCAGCTTCTTCAGATCTTCCCATGTCATTTTGGCCAAAGCGATTGGCGACTTTGTCCTCTGAATGTTCCTCCACCAACTTAGTGCTTCGTTGGTGAAAGAATGGGAAACATACTTAACAGCCTGGTCCGGTCGACACTCGCTGATGTTGACTACAACATTCATCCTCTCAATCCATTCGAACGTAGCCACTGAATCTGTGACGTTTCGGATTTCCGTTCTCGTACTTGTATTAAAACTGTCATGTAATCATTCTCTATTTTAATAAAGTGTAAGAATTTATTTTATAAATAGGTATTTTATGTTATGGATTTAATTTAACAAGAATTTTATAATTTTAAAAACTAATATAAAAATTTTATATAAAAATTTTTTTCTACATTTGAAAAGTTGCATATCTAATAAAATAACATATTTTAATAAGATTAATAACTCTTATAAAAAAAAATTTTATTTATAATAATAATAATAAAATAAAGTTTAAAAACATTTTTTTTAATTTGATTTAAAAGGAATTTAATTAATTTATTTAAATAAAAGTTAAGGGGTTGCTTTGTAAATAAACAAACTGAAAGGATTTAAAGCTAAAATCGGTTGAGGGGTTGTTTCTGGTCAAATGAAACTACAAGGATCCATTCAGTATTTATTTTAAGGGTTAAATCGTGTTAAAACAAACTCCAGGGACTAAAACTGTCAAAACACAATTCGTTTATCCGGTCGCCTTGTTCCTTTGTCCGGCGGACCGAAACTTTTCCGGCGAGCCCGACAGCCTTGTCCCTCTACACCTCCATGCCTAAAACCTGCACCATTGTACTCGCCTTCCTCGTGCGACCTCGTTCCCCCGACCAATTTGCCTTTTCATCATGAGAATTTCACGAGCTCAATTTGACCCGAATGTCAACGCCGCAATTCACCCACGCGGCTGGACCTCGACCTCTGCTAGACGTCTGTACAGTTTCGGCATAACCAGACCAGTGTGTAGGCGTGCTCAATTTCGTGTCTCACCATCGAATTCATCTTCGGATATAAAAACCATGGACGGCCCTTCTCGAGCACCATTCTCCCTCTCTGTCTATTCTCTCTCCAAATTAAGGATAACATTGTGTTCGAGACACCCAGGTGAAGCTCCCCAGCCCTTTTGAAGTTTCAATTTGGACCGGAACCCGAATTCAGATTGTGCACTTCTTCGAGCCTTCGTTTCAACCTCGCAGACCACTACAGTCCAGGTTTTTAGCATTGTTTTTCGTCCCTTATCGTTCGTTTAACTTAGTGCTAGCAATCCTAATCGCCATCTTGACCATAGCCCACTGATTCCCAGCCAAACGAGTTGCCCGGACACCAATCCTGGTCGTTGCCGAGAACCAGTGGTCATTTCCCTTAGTAATTATAAATTAAGTAACATGTTCCTGACCAGCGATGGGCTATAGCCCGGCTGGTCAGTGTCGTGTGCGATGAGTATAAGGTCGCGGGTTCGAGTCTCCTGGCCTCCGGCCCAACCCCATTTTGCCTCTGTTGTCATTTTTTTTACTTTATTTAATTTTCTTAATTTATTTTAATATCATTTGTATACACTAAAAACTAAAACGAGTCGGTTTGATCGTTCGTTTATTTTAAAACCAATTAAACAATCCATAAACTATTCCATTTTTATAAACCTTGTAATATTATTTTTTATATATAAAATATATTCATACTTTTATAAACCATGTAATATTATTTAAAAACATTTTTATATAAAATATTTCGTACTTTTATAAACCTTGTAATATTATTTAAACACATTTTTACATAGAAAATGTCTTATATTTTTATAAATCTTGTAACATTTTTATAAACTTATTAAAACACAATTAATATATAAAATGTCTCATTTTTATATAGACCTAGCAATATTTCTAAATAAATTTTAATATCAACATGATTTGTCAAATAAAGACTTTTCCTTTATTTGTATTATTATATAAATACATTAAATATAATAATACTTGTTTAAAACAATATATATATATATATATATATATATATATATCTTTATAAGTTAAAATTTTACATTCTAATTCCATACGTTATACAAATAAATATTTAGGAAAATTATATTAAAGTCTATATACATTTAAATATAAATACACACATATACGCATACAATAATACCCATTTGTCTACATAGGGTATCAACGTGCTTAGGCTTCCACATACTTATCACCTACACGCGTGGAAAAATACCCGCTTGCAAGGTGAGTTACATAGCCCCTATTTTACATTTTCATACATTTTGGGGTGAAACATTATACATGCTACTCACATTGTTTATACATGTTATACATGAGACTATATGCTTATTCTTTGGATGTACATACATTTAAACACAAGACAACCAACTGTAATATTGATAGATCTATTGTGCCTGACCAGCCCACCCGGTTAGGGTGTTTATTACTGCATACTCGGATATGACCGCGTGTTATATTCAAACATATCGGATATAGTGGGTAACTATATTCAAACATACCGGACTTAGCTGTTGTGCTCTGTTCAAGCGTGTCAAACTCGGTTTGTATTGTGATTTAAATAAATGTTACATCATATATACTATGTTTAACAAGGTAAACAATGAGTTGCAAAACGATTTACACTACTAATTACCGGATTTACTAAACCTATGTACTCACCAACTTTTTAGTTGACACTTGATTGAATAATGTTTCAGGTTTGGATATGTGACTATTTGCTGAAGATTTCTCCACTTAAGGACTATGGACCTAGTTAAATAAATCAATGTTTTGAACTAGACTAGGTTATTTGAAATGTATTGTATTTGGATCTTGTTGTTTCTTAAATTAAATTAATGAATTATGCAACCTTTAGTTACCATGTGCTTTTGAACAATCATTTTAATGTCCGCCTCGATGATTCCGCCATCGGTCGGGGTGTGACAGATTGGTATCAGAGCCGTGGTTATAGGGAATTAGGTTATTAGACACAATGACCTAGACTATAACCTTAGGACTCCCTTTTATGTGTTATGTGGTAAATGATTATTTGCTATATGAATTATTTGTAGTTAGGTATTATTTGAAATTTCCCGAAATTGGTACCTGAGACTTATGCACATACAAGACTTTGATACATGACACATACCTTACATACACATTCGACAAACAAACTTATGCAAACAAATACACTACTTATCCTTATCCATACCCATATTAATTGCAACAAATCCTACACATTTTATACTCATAGACTCTCAAGTCTATCAAAAATCTTGAAAATCTCGTCAACGGCTAAATTTCTTGAGACTAGTAAAAGACACGTGCAATCTGGAAGGGTGACACCTGTACATTGGGTTTTCTGGCTAGGAAAGCATTTCGTATAAATCCAAATAAACGGACCCGTATGCTTTCCTGGGAATTCCTGAAGTGAGTGTTTACCTATAGGCTAAAGCATGTCTCTTTGAAAGTTTCAGGGAATTTATTTACGTTGATAAGTCAATGTATTCGCAAGGATACAATCCAAACTTAAACTCAAAATTTTGGGGCATTATAGCAAGATAGGGAGAACTAGACGAACATGCAAAGTAAATCATTATTACGGGTGCACACGTAATAACGATTTGTAATGCATGCAAGTCCCGACAATTCCTATTATGCAAATAATGATCTATGACATCATGTCCTACCCGGAATAGATGACTTAGTTTCCCCCCATCAACTTAGAATAAATGCACATGCACCGTCACACGTCATGATAAATCCCGTTTTTTTTTTTTTCTGCTTACATTATTTCCCGCTATAACTCATATTTATCCGTTTTATCTAAAATATCACTGTCCTTTCTTATGATGTTTGAATGCCTCCTCGACGTGCAAACTCTAGCACTTCCAACCCGGATCTTGCTACTCTTCTTGCCCAGCTAGTAGGGCAAATGACCCAAGCAAATAACAACAGTGACGGGTCTCACAACATCCAAGGAAACGGTGGTACCAACCCGCCTCATTGCACGTTTAAGCACTTTAACTCGTGCAATCCTACAAAATTCTTTGGGACTGAAGGTGCTACCGGCCTACTTCAATGGTTTGAAAGCATGGAAAGCACATTCCTAAACAGCGACTGTCCCGATAATCTTCGGGTTCGCTATGCCACAAGTGTACTCCAAAAGAGAGCCCTCACCTGGTGGAACGGTGAGAAACGCACTCGGGGTGCTGAGGTTGCTACATCCTTATCGTGGGATGATCTAAAGAAGGCCATGACTGATGAATTCTGTCCTCGGAATGAAATGAGGAAGCTCGAGGCTGAGTTTTGGGATCTTGCCCAAGACAGCGGGGATAATCTGGCTTACACCACCCGGTTCCAAGAACTAAGTCTGTTGGTGCCTCACATGATCACTCCCCTTACTCGGGGAATTGAAAAGTACATAGGCGGCCTGCCTATGCAAATTCAAGATGTTGTGCTAGGAAGCAATCCTCCTACTCTTGAAGCTGCTATCCGCCTATCTGCTACATTATCCGACAACCATGTCAAAGCCGGAACCTTAACAAGAAAGGGTTCCAAGAAGGTTGTGTCTACTCTTGCGGCAGTCAAAGATGTGAAACCCGAGTCTTCTAACCGCAACAAGAAACGTAAGGGTCGAAACTTCGCAGCCGTAACTCCCGCTGTACCTGCTATTCAAGCGGCCCCTTTGGGTCAAAACCCGAAAATTTATCAGGGCCCGAATCCCCAATGCCAGACCTGCAAGTACCATCATCCTGCCAATCTACCATGCCGATTGTGCTCAAGCTGCGGGCGATATGGACATGTGGTCACTACCTGCCGTATCCGTCCTCCCGTCCATCAAGCTGCTCCAGCCAATCGTCCCGTCTATCCGGCACCTCTCAATGGTCGGGCATGTTACGAATGTGGAGACCCAAACCACTTCCGTGACCGATGCCCAAAACTTCATCATCAAGGTGGTCCCCAAGGACGAGCGTTTAATATAAACGCTAATGAGGCACAAGCAAACAACGACGTGATAAACGGTACGTTTCTCGTAAACAATCATTATGCATCCATTTTATTTGATACTGGTGCCGATAGGAGTTTCGTGTCTCTTACCTTTGAATCTCGACTTGCTAAACAAAGAACGAAACTTGACAACCCCTATTCCGTGGAGATAGCAAACGGGAAATCTATTGCTATAAACTCTGTTATCCGCAACTGCAATCTCGAGCTTAATAATCATGAATTCTCTGTTGATCTCCTTCCAATGCAATTGGGAAGCTTCGATATTATAATTGGCATGGACTGGTTATCCAAGCACCATGCCGAAGTTATTTGCTATGAAAAGTGCATTCGTATACCTCTCCCTTCGGGTGACACGTTAGTTATTTTCGGTGAAAAACCGTGTCGTGGTCTTCAAATCATGTCTTGCACATTGGCACAAAAGTACTTGCGGAAAAAGTACGTTGCATTCTTGGCCCACATAGTTGACACGAAAGACAAGGGTAAGAAATTGCAAGACATTCCAATCATCCGAGATTTCCCCGAGGTATTCCCCGAGGATTTACCTGGTCTTCCTCCCACTAGACAAGTGGAGTTTCGTATCGACCTGGTGGGGCAACTCCCGTGGCAAAAGCCCCCTATCGTCTTGCACCTTCCGAGATGCAAGAGCTTGCAAGTCAATTACAAGAACTCTCATCCAAAGGATTCATCCGCCCAAGCCATTCACCTTGGGGTGCTCCCGTGCTGTTTGTAAAGAAAAAGGATGGATCATTTCGAATGTGCATTGATTATCGTGAACTCAACAAACTTACAATTAAGAACCGATATCCTTTACCCCGTATCGACGATCTTTTCGATCAGCTTCAAGGTTCAACATGTTTCTCCAAGATTGACCTTCGTTCCGGATACCATCAACTTCGTGTTCTCGATGAAGACATTCCGAAGACTGCCTTTCGGACTAGATATGGTCACTACGAGTTCATGGTCATGCCTTTCGGTTTGACTAATGCACCTGCGGTCTTCATGGACCTCATGAACCGTGTATGCAAACCTTACTTGGACAAGTTTGTGATCGTTTTCATTGACGACATTCTCATCTATTCTAAAACGAAAGCGGAACATGAACAACATCTTCGTTTGATTTTGGAACTCTTGAAGAAAGAACAACTATACGCCAAATTCTCCAAGTGTGAATTCTGGCTAAAAGAGGTTCAATTTTTGGGTCACATAGTCAACGATAAGGGAATTCATGTGGACCCGGCAAAGATCGAGGTGGTGAAGAACTGGAGTACACCTAAGACTCCTACCGAGATTCGTTCCTTCCTTGGACTAGCAGGTTACTATCGTCGCTTCAACTCAAATTTCTCCAAGATTGCGGTTCCACTCACTGCCTTGACTCATAAAGGAAAATCTTACGAGTGGGGACCCAAGCAAGAGGAAGCTTTCCAAACTCTAAAGCATAAGCTCTGCAATGCTCCTATTCTAACTCTTCCTAGTGGTAACGACGACTTTGTCGTTTATTGTGATGCGTCCAACCAAGGTCTTGGTTGTGTTCTTATGCAACGTGGCCAAGTAATTGCATACGCATCACGCCAACTCAAAGTCCATGAGAAGAACTATACGACCCATGATCTCGAGCTTGGTGCTGTCGTTTTCGCCTTGAAATTTTGGAGACATTATCTATATGGCACCAAATGTGTGGTTTTCACCGACCACAAAAGTCTCCAACATATTTTCAATCAAAAAGAGCTTAATATGAGGCAACGACGATGGATTGAACTTCTAAACGACTACGACTGCGAGATCCGATACCACCCCGGCAAAGCAAACGTTGTAGCCGACGCCTTGAGTCGTAAAGAACGTATCATGCTTCATAGTGTTTATATTCATAACGATATCCAGACCCGTATTCTCAAAGCACAACACACCTCGGTTACCGAAGGAAACATGTATCGAGAAATGGCATGTGGTGTAGAACTCCTGTTAGAAACCAAAGCCAACGGCCTATTGTATTACTTGGACCGTATCTGGGTTCCCGATCGCGACGATCTTCGTAAATTTTTGATGAACGAGTCCCACAAAACTCGATATTCGATACATCCCGGAGCTGATAAGATGTACATGGGTCTCCGCCAGCAATATTGGTGGCCCGGCATGAAAAAGGATATTGCCCTCTTTGTGGCAAAATGCCTTACTTGTTCTAAAGTGAAGGCCGAACACCAAAAGCCTTCCGGACTTCTCGAACAACCTGAAATTCCCGTGTGGAAGTGGGAGAACCTTGCTATGGACTTCATCACCAAACTCCCACGCACTTCTAGTGGGCACGATAGTATCTGGGTTATTATCGATCGACTCACAAAGTCTGCCCATTTCTTGCCCATTCGTGAGGACTATCGAGTTGAGAAATTGGCTCGGATCTACATTGATGAGATAGTAAGTCGTCACGGAATCCCTTTGAACATCATCTCCGATCGTGATTCGCGTTTTACTTCCCGATTTTGGCAATCATTACAATCTGCACTTGGTACTCGTTTGGATTTAAGTACAGCCTACCATCCTCAAACTGATGGACAAATCGAGCGAACAATCCAAAATCTCGAGGATATGCTTAGAGCTTGTGTCATTGACTTTGGTGGTAATTGGGATTCTCACCTACCATTAATTGAATTCTCCTACAACAACAGCTACCACACAAGTATTAACATGGCACCGTTTGAAGCTCTTTATGGACGAAAATGCCGTTCACCGATTTGTTGGAACGAAATTGGTGAAGCACAAATCACCGGTCCCGAGCTTATCCAAGAGACCTCAGATAAAGTCTCTCTTATCCGTGACAACATTCGGGTAGCAAGAAGTCGGCAAAAGAGCTATGCCGACAAACGACGAAAACCCTTGGAATTTCAAATTGGAGATATGGTTCTTCTAAAGGTATCCCCTTGGAAAGGTGTAGTCCGATTTGGAAATAAAGGAAAACTTGCACCTCGATATGTGGGTCCATTCAAGATACTCGAGAGGGTAGGAAAAGTGGCCTACAAACTCGACCTTCCTTCAGAACTCAGCAACGTTCATCCAACTTTTCACGTATCTAATTTGAAAAAGTGTCTAGCCGACGAGAATCTCCACATCCCTCTTGACGAAGTGCGCATTGACGAAAAAATGCACTTTGTTGAGAAACCCGTGGAAATCATGGACCGAGAAGTCAAGAAACTCAAGCGTAGACGCATCCCCATCGTCAAGATCCGTTGGGAGTCTAAGCGTGGACCCGAGTTCACTTGGGAACGTGAAGACCAAATGAAGACCAAGTATCCACATCTCTTTTCATAACCTCCATTATTGAATTTCGGGGCGAAATTCCTCTAACTTGGGGAGACTGTGACGTTTCGGATTTTCGTTCTCGTACTTGTATTAAAACTGTCATGTAATCATTCTCTATTTTAATAAAGTGTAAGAATTTATTTTATAAATAGGTATTTTATGTTATGGATTTAATTTAACAAGAATTTTATAATTTTAAAAACTAATATAAAAATTTTATATAAAAATTTTTTTCTACATTTGAAAAGTTGCATATCTAATAAAATAACATATTTTAATAAGATTAATAACTCTTATAAAAAAAATTATTATTTATAATAATAATAATAAAATAAAGTTTAAAAACATTTTTTTTTTAATTTGATTTAAAAGGAATTTAATTAATTTATTTAAATAAAAGTTCAGGGGTTGCTTTGTAAATAAACAAACTGAAAGGATTTAAAGCTAAAATCGGTTGAGGGGTTGTTTCTGGTCAAATGAAACTACAAGGATCCATTCAGTATTTATTTTAAGGGTTAAATCGTGTTAAAACAAACTCCAGGGACTAAAACTGTCAAAACACAATTTGTTTATCCGGTCGCCTTGTTCCTTTGTCCGGCGGACCGAAACTTTTCCGGCGAGCCCGACAGCCTTGTCCCTCTACACCTCCATGCCTAAAACCTGCACCATTGTACTCGCCTTCCTCGTGCGACCTCGTTCCCCCGACCAATTTGCCTTTTCATCATGAGAATTTCACGCGCTCAATTTGACCCGAATGTCAACGTCGCAATTCACCCACGCGGCTGGACCTCGACCTCTGCTAGACGTTTGTACAGTTTCGGCATAACCAGACCAGTGTGTAGGCGTGCTCAATTTCGTGTCTCACCATCGAATTCATCTTCGGATATAAAAACCATGGACTGCCCTTCTCGAGCACCATTCTCCCTCTCTGTCTATTCTCTCTCCAAATTAAGGATAACATTGTGTTCGAGACACCCAGGCGAAGCTCCCCAGCCCTTTTGAAGTTTCAATTTGGACCGGAACCCGAATTCAGATTGTGCACTTCTTCGAGCCTTCGTTTCAACCTCGCAGACCACTACAGTCCAGGTTTTTAGCATTGTTTTTCGTCCCTTATCGTTCGTTTAACTTAGTGCTAGCAATCCTAATCGCCATCTTGACCATAGCCCACTGATTCCCGGCCAAACGAGTTGCCCGGACACCAATCCTGGTCGTTGCCGAGAACCAATGGTCATTTCCCTTTGTAATTATAAATTAAGTAACATGTTCCTGACCAGCGATGGGCTATAGCCCGGCTGGTCAGTGTCGTGTGCGATGAGTATAAGGTCGCGGGTTCGAGTCTCCTTGCCTCCGGCCCAACCCCATTTTGCCTCTGTTGTCATTTTTTTTACTTTATTTAATTTTCTTAATTTATTTTAATATCATTTGTATACACTAAAAACTAAAACGAGTCGGTTTGATCGTTCGTTTATTTTAAAACCAATTAAACAATCCATAAACTATTCCATTTTTATAAACCTTGTAATATTATTTTTTATATATAAAATATATTCATACTTTTATAAACCATGTAATATTATTTAAAAACATTTTTATATAAAATATTTCGTACTTTTATAAACCTTGTAATATTATTTAAACACATTTTTACATAGAAAATGTCTTATATTTTTATAAATCTTGTAACATTTTTATAAACTTATTAAAACACAATTAATATATAAAATGTCTCATTTTTATATAGACCTAGCAATATTTCTAAATAAATTTTAATATCAACATGATTTGTCAAATAAAGACTTTTCCTTTATTTGTATTATTATATAAATACATTAAATATAATAATACTTGTTTAAAACAATATATATATATATATATCTTTATAAGTTAAAATTTTACATTCTAATTCCATACGTTATACAAATAAATATTTAGGAAAATTATATTAAAGTCTATATACATTTAAATACAAATACACACATATACGCATACAATAATACCCATTTGTCTACATAGGGTATCAACGTGCTTAGGCTTTCACATACTTATCACCTACACGCGTGGAAAAATACCCGCTTGCAAGGTGAGTTACATAGCCCCTATTTTACATTTTCATACATTTTGGGGTGAAAAATTATACATGCTACTCACATTGTTTATACGTGTTATACATGAGACTATATGCTTATTCTTTGGATGTACATACATTTAAACACAAGACAACCAACTGTAATATTGATAGATCTATTGTGCCTGACCAGCTCACCCGGTTAGGGTGTTTATTACTGCATACTCGGATATGACCGCGTGTTATATTCAAACATATCGGATATAGTGGGTAACTATATTCAAACATACCGGACTTAGCTGTTGTGCTCTGTTCAAGCGTGTCAAACTCGGTTTGTATTGTGATTTAAATAAATGTTACATCATATATACTATGTTTAACAAGGTAAACAATGAGTTGCAAAACGATTTACACTACTAATTACCGGATTTACTAAACCTATGTACTCACCAACTTTTTAGTTGACACTTGATTGAATAATGTTTCAGGTTTGGATATGTGACTATTTGCTGAAGATTTCTCCACTTAAGGACTATGGACCTAGTTAAATAAATCAATGTTTTGAACTAGACTAGGTTATTTGAAATGTATTGTATTTGGATCTTGTTGTTTCTTAAATTAAATTAATGAATTATGCAACCTTTAGTTACCATGTGCTTTTGAACAATCATTTTAATGTCCGCCTCGATGATTCCGCCATCGGTCGGGGTGTGACAGAATCCTTGTTCCCATCGAACTTGGGTGGGTCTCCATCCTTGAAACCTTTGTAAGTACACCCACGGTTGCTTGATCCCACCTTTACTTCATCCCCATCACTGTCATACACTTTCTCTTCATGGTCTCCTTCATCCTCCTCTCTACTTTTCTTTAGTGCCTCGGATAGTAGATCAGGAAATACTTTCTTCAGAGTGAGTACAACTTCACGGGCAATAGCATCCCTGACCTCGGGTTCTAACTGTAGAGGCCCTTGATCGTTGTTCCCAGTTGGGGTCACCTGTGTTTCGTGCACACTCTCAGTGTGTTCTGCATGCACACTCTTTTCCTCTTCATGTCTTTGATTCAATGGAGGTCTACCGACTCGGCCAGTGCGACCGCCTCGGCATCCTGTTCTTCCTCCACCAGCCATAGTTCCTAGTTCCTGATAGTTATAAGGGTATACATCAATGCCATTCCTTCAGATCATAGTTTGGAATAATACGAGCAAGGTAAATTTTTAATTACAGTGACCGGTTTGTGATTACTAATTTACATTGCTTTTTGGGTTTAAAACTCTTCAAATCGGTTGTGACATCGACATCTATTTGTTCTAAGTTAAGGTATCTATCCTTATCCAAGTGTTTTAACTCTAGTACTTACATACCATGCTGGCGTTGGCGTTGGTTACCCATACTGACATCCGTGCGTTGGTCCCATAATCAGTTTGAGTCCAGACATTTAGGGATGTCTGAATCTCTCAAACTATTGCTCTGATACCAACTTGTAAGGCCCCATTCCCGGGTAACCTCACTTGTTGGATTTACTCATAAACATAGTCATAAATATTGAACTTAAATTTAAAACATTCAGAAGTAACGGAAGCAAACATCATTCAAATTACATGACATAACAGAGGAAGTCTTAACAATTAAATACATAACATTGTCTTAACATATATAAACGTGGGATGTCAGTCTTGTGCCGGGTAACCTTCACGCCACCGCACGACCCTTTCTTCCTTTAGCTGAAATGTATACTAAAAGTCAGCTAACGCTGGTGAGTTCTAGTTTAAAGACAAACTTACATAATATTTATCTTATCGTGAATATTTTATATATGTATACATAACATATGTAATATTCGTGCTTTTACATATTCTTTACTTTACTGTTCTCACATAACATTCATATTAAGTATATACATATGTACATACATACTTACTTTGGGGGGGAGAACAATTATTGGCCATAATCTTAAGGGAGATCAACCCATCACACTTGTCGCGATGTCGCAGAGACATCGCAGTGAGAACTACCGTCGTAGCCCATTTCATTAATTGTCCGGCTCTAGAAGACCGTCCGTTCATTCATTAAATCCGTCCGGCAACCCTTGTCCGTCCGCTCTTAAACCGTCCTACCGTCGTAGTCCATTCTTTTGTCCGTCTGCCCTAGGGCATCCGTTTCCCACGCGACCATTATGTATGCACCGTTCTACTTTAGTTAAGGCAATTGCTTCGACCGTCCATTAGTGCCTTAATATAAGTCCTAGCTTGCGAAAGAACGTTTTTATCCCGGTTGCAAAATAGTCACGTGGTCGTCCGTCTACCGAAGTAGCCGTTGTCATAGAAGGGTTCATAACGTTTACATACATTCATAACATGAAATATATATAATATAAAGCAAGATTTCATTCATTTACGTTATGTCCTTCTTTCAATCATTCTTTATAATCATACGTTTCATTCTTTGTTCATAATTCATTTTCATATATAAGTATTTATATATATACGTATGATCACATTGACATTTATATCATTTATTCATTTAGTGTATACACTTCAGCCCCAAAACATTTAAAATGACTTGCACATAACATAGAAGGGGGCACATAGAACTCACCTGAAAAGCTAGTCTTGGTTGTCCTAAACAAAGGTCCAACAACGTCACGTACGATCTGAATTAGGTAGTTAAATACACATCAGACCCAATCCCGACTCTAACGGTTTAATCATTCTAAACTTACTGACTTTACTTACTGGTCTGTTGCCTGCGCACTTAGTAAGTGCGCAGGGCCTTGCTCATGCGCACTTGACAAGTACGCATGATCTTTCTCCTGCGTACTTGGTAAGTACGCATGATCTTTCTCCTGCGTACCTACGTACTTGGTAAGTACGCATGACCTTTCTCCTGCGTACATGCGTACTTGGTAAGTACGCATGATCTTTCTCCTGCGTACCTGCGTACATGGTAAGTACGCATGATCTTTCTCCTGCGTACTTGGTAAGTACGCGGGACGTCCTTCCTGCGTACTTGATAAGTACGCAGCACATGTTTCCTGGACAAGTCCGAAATTCTTGCATGTTAATCCGATCATGCTAATCTTACAATTTTCTTTGATCAAAAGGTGCGGTTTTTACTCTAGATGCTAGTTCTAAGTTTATTTTCAAGTTTCATCCATAAAAACGTCTCCTATTTAGATAAAACCCGAGAAACCCCAAAACGAAGAAAAACTCAGTTTAAGGTCGAATCGTTACCTGGATTGTGATTCTGATTCGGAGGTTTTGCTCACGAGCTCAATAGTAACGTGCTCCTTCAATCTCGTGTCGATCCGTTGACTTTTTCTCTCTAGACTCGACTCTCCTTTCTCTCTCTAGCTTGCAAGTGTGGGTGAAAAATGAGAGCTTCAAGGCTGTCTTGGCCCTTATATACCTAGGCTTCCCTCGGCCCGTTGAAGCCGAGCCCAAGCCCATCCATTTTTCTTTTGTTTTGTGACGATTAAGTCTCTTTCGCTTTATTATTTACTAAATTACTATTTTTGGGATGTTTCATAAAATATGATATGTAAGTATGTTTCTTCCCCGTAGATTACAAAACTTTAAAAGTGAAAAGGGGGTCATGAACTCACCTTGTGTCCGATGAAATCCTAGCAAATAACAATGTGCTAAAAGTTCCTGCCTATTCGTACCCTAGTCACACAAGGGTACTAATGTGTTAAGACTACCCGTCTTATGTGCTGGTTGTTCACCCGACTTAACGAATCCCGTTAATTACTTCTTTGTTTAGTAAAAACAATGTTTTCCATGGTACGACTCATTGGTGATTTTTATTCCCGTCTAGACGCTTATATATTTTCTGAGAAAATATTATGTTTCCATATTGGTGACTTGTTACGTGTATCATAAATATTATTTTTGTAACAACTTATAATATATTCACATTATAGTTCAAGTATAAACCTATAATTATTTCTTACAAATAATTATATAAAATCTCAAATATCGTTCAAGTATATTCTATGCATGTTAATTACCCTGCGTACGTATAGACCACGTTAGCACGTCCACATGCAAATACTTATTTTCTGAACGATACTTAGGAATTCGTTTACATTCGTCATGCATATATTTTTACCAATACATGCATACGAGTATTCCTGTGTTTCTATATATGCATTAAGGTATTTTTACTATTCCACATGCATATGTAAACATATATTTTTAGACCACTTGTCAACATTTTTCCAAGATCCATGTATCTTCACATATACAACAATTTAAGGTTTTTACATGATCACTTGCCTATTTGTCTACTAGAATTTGTTTATCATGTAATCATATGCTTCACCAAATAACATGAACTTTTTCATAATCCTATTCCATAAACATGTATATAAACACCTTTCATATTTCGACCACATGCATCATATTTGCTCCTTATGTTCTGTTGTTAACTTTTATCAAGTTACAATCATATATATATATATATATATATATATATATATGATTATATACCATTTTGTCTTTTCATAACTTATTCTAAGTTATCAATTTACAATCACCCATGTATATATATTATAACTTTTATATATACATTTACATGCATATATTTAACAAATTATTCACGTTCAACAACTAGGATTATATTCATACATTCACATATATCGATCCTCATACGTGTACACATATACTTAATCATTTCTAAATTGACAATTATAATCATGTGCATTTATATCCATTTTTGATTTCCATATATATATATATATATATATATATATATATATATACTTAACATCTCCAAGTTAACGACAATACTATATATATGCACATATATATATACCTTGGTTCTCATACGTGTATATACATACTTGATCGTTTTCCCCGAATTAACAAATATATATATAGGGAATGGATCATTTGAGAACTCCTAAATATTTTGAGAACTCGCGAGAACTCGTCAAAAATCCAATAAAAAACATTTTTTTTTTTAATATTTTTATTGTTAGAATACAACATAAAAAAATGAATTTATATATGTAAATTTACATGTCTTCATATATTAAAAAAATATACACTTGTGTAAGTTTACCACTTACACATGTGTAAGTGTTTTCCATTTACACATGTATATAAATTTTTTTAAGGATAATTTAGATAGAAGGGATGATTTAATTGAAGAGATAAATCATTTTTTATGTTATATTTTAAAAATAAAGATAGTGAAAACAAAAAAAATAGTTTTAATTGGTTTTTTGACGAGTTCTCGCGAGTTCTCAAGTATTTATGAGTTCTCATTTGAACCTAAACCTATAATATAAATATATATATATATATATATATATATATTACATGTTTATACGCATTCCCATACTTATCAAGTTTTCCAAGTTAATAAACTTTAAACACACACATATATATACATATAAATCACAATTTCCACATGTATGCATCCATGTTCAAGTGTTAACCGTACTTTAGATTACTAACCACACTCATCATTATATGTTCAAACAACAAGATTATAAATACATACATCTTTTAGATTACTAACCACACTCATCATTATACTAAACCTAAATTTTAAACTTAATAAATTTAAACTTTATAAAACTCTTCAACTTTTCAAATCCTTTAATTTCATGGAGAACAACAAGCTTTAAACTAAAAATAGAGATGTAAGTAAAGATTGTGTCGGTTTCATACCACTAGACAAGCCTAGGAGGATAATCATGAGTGGGAGATGGTAAAGACTTGAGTTGTTAGCAAAACTGACTCCTAAACCTCCAAGACTCCTTGAATCTCCAATCTCCTAGCTAACACCTCTAGAGAATTTGGTTCTTGGATTTGAAATATGTAAAGTGTGAAAGTGTGTGTATATGCATCGATATATATAGATAGAAAAGGAGGTGGAGTGGAGTGTTGAACTATCCATAATCATTGCAATCATGGTGGTGTAAAATGGACATGACCTTTGCATGTTCCATGGTTGATTGAGTATGGAGATTATGACACAAAAGATGGAACTTCAAATATTTGGTGGTGAAGGTGGGTGGTCCCACCACCTTTGGCCGAGAGGTCTATTGGGGTGGGGGGTTGGGTGTGATCACATCTCATAGTTACAATCCAAGTCCTAGTTAGATGGTTTTTAGTTAGTATAAACCCGGTAGGTGATCCTGTGATCAAGTATTCGGTGTAGTAACTTTAACGATTTAAACTTTATATATCTATATACCTAGATATTTATATATATATATATATATATATATATATATATATATATTATATGAAACCAGGGTTGAGTGTAGATCTCAACAAGTCATCATCATTACGACTTGATGTTGGAGTGGAGTATAAGCAAAGAATTAATGATGGTGATGTGATCTTTGAGGTTGCTTGCATTCTTGGTCATAATCATGAAGATTATGACACTTGAGTGAAGTGTAAGCAAAGTCATCATGATGATGTGATTGATTTAGACGTGGTATACTACCCGAAATTAATACCCGCTTCAATATTTTTAATTATTAAGACGTCCTACATTTTTTGTAGTTTAACTAGCTTTAATAATCTGCTAGTGAATCCCGACAAAGTTAATATTTTAACTACTTTGTACATGTTCACACATATAGAATAAATTAGGAACCGTACGAACAAAAGTTTTTGTGTCAATCTTTATAGATTAATGTCACCAATATATATTTTGTATAAAATAAATATACTTCTAGAATTTACTTGTATAAAATGTCAATCTTTATAGATTAATGTCAATCTTTATAGCCATTCATTCATTTCATTCTTATACGTTATGCCATTCATTCATTTCATTCTTTGTATAAATACGTTTCATTCTTGTTCATCATTCTTTTACGTATGATCACATTAACATTCATATATATATATATATGTATGTATCTATATGTCACGTTGGCATTCATAACATTCATTCATTTAGTGTATACACTTCAGCCCCAAAACATTTAAAATGGTTTGCACGTAACATATAGGGGGCACATAGAACTCACTTGTATACTGGTATTCAACCTGAAAGTGATGTTTTAACTATTGCTAAAGCATATACTGATCTGCACATAAGTCAAAGTACAAATCCTATTATTTCATACAAGAGTCGGCTAAAGCATAGGAGTGTCGGCAGGCACACATGAGAGCCAGCTAGGAGAGTAGCTAGCCACACTTGAGAGTCGGCTAGGTGAGTCGCTAGCCACACTCAAGATTCGGCTAGGAGAGTCGCTAGCCACACTTGAGAGTCGGCTAGGTGAGTCGCTAGCCACACTCGGGAGTCGGCTAGGAGAGTCACTAGCCACACTCATAAGTGTCGCCTAAACTTGCGCTCAGGACTTCGTGTTCGAGAAAGGAGTCGATTCTCAGCGTGTTCATCAGAAGGCCGACTCATAGGAGTGGATTCTCTAAGGGTCGATTCTCTATTATGGCCAGTTCTCATCGTCTTCTTCTTCGCCAAGCGTCGGCACTCGCAGTTGGCCGACACTCTGAGAGTCGGCCCAAGAAAATCAAGTGTTTCTAGGTCAGATTTTGATCCAAAACCATAATTTTTTTACGTTCAAATTGTTTATGAAGCTAGATCTGAGCTTATATTCACTTTTCATACGTAAAAATCCAACCTTTTTGTATAAAAACCCCATAAACCCTAAAACCCCATTTTTGAAGAAAAACTCAGATCTAAGATCGATCTTACCTAAAAACTCTGATTATTCATGTAGAATTGATCAAGGATGATGGTGAAACAAGATGGAAGCAGGATCCAAGCTTGATAGTGCCTTCTTAAGCTTTCTCTCACTAGAACTCTCTCTTTCTCTCTCTCAGGTTTTCAAGATTGAAGAAGGTGGAATGAGGAAGATGGATCTGATCTTGCCTTTATATACACGGGCTACATCGGCCCATTGGAGCCGGGCCCAAGCCCGCTCCCCTTTCTTTCGCTTTTCCTTTAATTAATCCCCGACCTTGCTTTCATTAATCTGTTTTATTATTTCGGGATTTTACAATTCTACCCTCCTTATGGAGGTTTCATCCTCGAAACATGCTACAAGTTAAACAGTTGAGGGTACAGTTCCTTCATCTCATCTGTCACACCCCGAAAATTATTTACTTGATAAATAACTCAAGGTTGTAACGACTGATATCATTACATAGTTGCGAAAGCTATAATGAAGATTTCTAAAGTGTTGAACACCATTACAAGTACATTAGTACAATGTTCTAGAACCATATAAATCAAATATGTCTCGAGGTCTGACAATCATGTCTCTCCGGCTTCTAGGGTTTAATCCAAATAACTAGTCTATTCTAACAATGCCATTGCCAGACAATACCTGAAAAACATGCTTGAAAGTGTCAACATAAAGTTGGTGAGTTCACAGCTTTAAGTGCACAATAGAAGTTTATTCCCTTGAAAAACTTTTGAAACATACTCTACGGATTTTGTAAAACTTTCCTTTGTAAATCTAGAAAGCAATGTAGTTGGAATTCTCGTAGGACATTCCCTTGAAATATTTGTAAAACGTTTTATTGGATATTATGGTTGAAATTCCCCAAGGACATTCTCTTGAAATGTTTGTAAAACGTTTCGTCAAAAGCATGATAAACACACGTTCAACAATCTTGTTGAACTCATCGTCGGACATCATGATGGACAAGTATGGAAAGCTTTTGATAAATTGGAAAAAAATGAAATATCCTAATTGTGATAAACGAGTCCTCAGATGATCTATTGTTGTCTAGCTAGGATCAACAAAAAGTAATGCAATTACCATGAGCCTATAACCAACCCTAGGCGGTTTGATTTTTGCCCCGTCAATGTTCTATCACAAACATTGAAGTGAAATTTCCGGATAATCTGCATCCAATAAACTGATAGTTGGCGCGACCAACTTGATGAATGGGGGTGTCAACCCAATAATATTATTCATATATTCTTAGGCTAACTCCATATCTAATGGTTATAGTGTGTGTTCCTAAGGACTTTGGTTGTGATGTCCGTGTAAACCCATGTAACTCATTTGAGATCGGAATACCTCGTTATCATGTGAAGACCTTGTATGTCCTTATAAACTTTGTATGATTGAAAACATTGTATGTTTTTGTAAAGCTGGAATGTCTTTGTAAGACTGAAATGTTTTTGTAAAACTGGAATGTCTTTGTAAGACAGGAATGTCTTTGTAAAACTAAAATGTCTTTGTAAGACAGGAATGTCTTTGTAAAACTAAAATGTCTTTGTAAGACTGAAATGTCTTTGTAAAACTGAAATGTCTTTGTAAGACTGAAATGTCTTTGTAACACTGAAATGTCTTTGTAAGACTGAAATGTCTTTGTAAGACTGGAATGTCTTTATAAGACTGGAATGTCTTTGTAAGACTGAAATGTCTTTGTAAAAATGAAATGTCTTTGTAAGCCTAAAATGTCTTTGTAAGCCTGAAATATCTTTGTAAGACTGATATGTCTTTGTAAGACTGAAATGTCTTTGTAAAACTAGAATGTCTTTGTAAGACTGTAATGTCTTGGTAAAACTGAAATGTCTTTGTAAAACTGAAATGTCTTTGTAAAATTGAAATGTCTTTGTAAAACTAAAATGTCTTTGTAAAACTGAAATGTCTTTGTAACACTGAAATGTCTTTGTAATACTGAAATGTCTTTGTAAAGCGGGTATGTTTTGTAAGACTCTGCATGTTTTTCCCCCAAAATATTAAGCAAGCAAAAAGGGGCCGTGAAACTCACCTGTGTCACCAATGTATCATCATAACGATTCCTAGACGGGAGTAAGTGTGCCACTGTGGCGAGCAATTCTACTACACGTATGCATTCACCATCATAACCCTAATCACAAATATTTGTATGTAAACTGATACTAGGGTTAAACATTACATGTGCAGTTGAGCTTTGCGGATTCACTGGTAGGTTTAATGATCGGTAAAACTCGTTACTTAGGTTGAGTCGGGATCCTCAACTAGTAGGTGTTACAAAAGTAGTGTTTTAGAAGTATAAGTTTGTCTCGTAACTAAACGAACATGACTATATGTGTTAATAATCTATACATATAACTCGTGTTAATGCGACTATTAACATAATGTGTGTAACTCGATGTTTTAAATAACGGTGTCAAGGTTTTGTAATGTGTTGAATGAATATCCATAAATATATATGTATATTTATTTTGTTTCAAATGATAGCGTTGACTTTGTATGAAATATGATTTGTCGTGTCGTAAAATCGCTTGGTTTTTATAAAATATATATATGTATATATATATATATGCATTTATACGCCTACGAAAATGTATATATATATATTTATATAGGTGAAATACTTTAATAGCATCCAAAATAATAATATCATTTTTGTTAAACCAAGATAATATTTACTTGAAATATGCGTCGTTTATAAGTCAATGTCTATAGTTCTCGTTTAGTCGGTTACGCGTCCGGTTATTTTTGTTATTATTTGGCTAATAATAATATACTTCGGACAATACGTTATTATCACTTGTTTATCCAAGACATCACATGAATATATGTATATATTCCTATCGGTAACGCATCTCTTATGCTCAACACAATCAACCGCATACACGTATCTAGTATTCTCGTCAATAATTGTAACTATTTTTGTACTAGTTATACCTTTCCGTATGCTCGGTTCGTGTATACGAACCCGCTGACCCTTGTTGACCAGTTGACTTTTGTTGACCAGGTCCTAACATCAACAAAAAAGCCGGATCTACAACATACAATGACGGATATGAAGATTAGAGAATTGTATTCAAAGGAACGGGTTTGGTTATGGGTTTTTACCTCGTATTACCGGAAGAGAAAACGATATAAAGGATATGCAAGGAGATCGGGTGGTGTGGGTTTCGCCGGAACCCTAGCTTGGTTGCCGGAGACTGGTCGGAAAAACGGGTTCCGCCGGAACCCTAGTGTGGCTGCCGGAAAAACGAGGAGGAGGGACAAAGTGCTGTCGCGTTGCCTAAACACGAGGAGACCACCACGTTCGTCGCCTTGGTGGCGTTTGCACAGCCACAACCTTCATCGGGCCTGCTAAGGGCTCGCCGGAAAACCCCATGCATGGCAAAACCCTAGCGCAGTCGCCTCTTTGAGCCGGTTTTTCGTTGCCACTACCGAGTATTACGGTATACCACCACCACCATTGTGCTTAGAACCACGAGGGCTACCCGAAAAGCAGCTCCACTTGCTGCCACTCACTAGAGGGTCTAGCGCCACTGCAGAGCTGCTGCTGCTCCGTCGCGTCTGCCTCTGCGACGCTATTGTCATCCGCCGGAGGAGGCCGCCAGAAAGGTGGTGGTCGGCCTTTCCTCTCTCGTCCCCTTGAGCCTCTCTCTCTCTAAACTTGAGAGCATTCTCTTATGTGTGTTTTTTTAAGGTGAAAAATTAGGTGAATGGAGGCTTCAAGCCATAAAAGGGTATTTATACTTAGGGTTGAGGGTGGGTGCTTGCAAGGGATTAAAAATACTGGTTTTGTAGAGCTGGGTATTCGTTCGAGTTTCGTATTCGACTAAAATCTCTGAATTATTATCTTAAAATTCTTATAATTATGAAATATTATTAATAATAATATTTGTGTATTAAATCGTGAAATTTTACGTTTCGTTTAGTGTACGAGCCGGTACACGCCTGCACTGCGTGTCTAAACGTGTTCTATGTCGTGTAACTCACGTGTAAATTTCTAAATACACGTATGAAATAAATATTAATAATAATATTAATATTTAGCATTTGTGGTCGGGTACCACGTTGTGTGTCGGTTATCAACCGCGTACGCATTAATCTTTATAACCGTAAGTCGCAAGGTTTTGTAAGCCCTAATACATTATCTCGAATCGTACTATGATTCGTTAAGTAGAGTTAGAAGTTTGGTTTACCTATTGGACCTACAACTGGGCCTTTAATGGGCTTCATCCTTATTGGGCCCATAACTGGGTCGTTAATGAGCCTTAGAATTCCTTCGGGCCTTGTTGGGCCTAGGGTTAGCCCAACAACTAGGTTTTGGGATCCTGGATTTTGCGGGTGTCACATCATCCTCTTTTTCCCAAGTACCCTTTGTGTGCTTCCATTTTACTTTAACCAAAGGAACCAACTTATTTCTCGGCTCAGTCGATAATAGCTATTGGTTCTTCCACATAGTTTAAACCATTATTTACTTCAATCTCATCATATGGTATGTGATCCGTATCGTCAGCAAGGCACTTTCGTAAGTGTGATACGTGGAATGTGGGGTGAATTCCACTGAGCTCATCGGGTAGGTCAAGTCGGTAAGCAACGTGACCAACTTTTGCTAGGATTTTGAAAGGTCCGACAAACCTTGGACTTAATTTGCCACGTTTCCTGAATCAGATAATTCCATTCCAAGGCGACACTTTCAATAGTACCATGTCCCCTACTTGAAACTCTAAATCTCTTCTTCTTTTATCCGCATAAGATTTTTGTCTATCTTTAGCGGCTTTCATGCGTGCTTTGTTGGGACATTTTGTGTGTGACATATAGCTTTGTATAGGTATTGAGTTATGTTTAGTATTGTAATTAGTCTTTATTTAGTTAAGTGTTGTAACTAGCGAACTTGACTAGTTCGCCTATGCCATGTGTGTGGCGAACTTAATAAGTTCGCCTGTGGCGAACTTGTTAAGTTCGCCTGTGGTAGTTAATATTTCCTATAAATAGTTCTTAGTCTTTGTATTTTGTAACAATCTGATATTCTATAAGCACATTTATCTAAAGAAATACAAGGAGCTTTTAGTGAATCTTGTCTTGTGTGTTCATCGTGTGTTATTATCTGTTCGAGACGTGTTTACTCGTTAGGATTCCATAATATGAGTATTCGTTGCGTGTTATACGTCTGAGTTCAATCCGTAGACCTGCTGGGACCTACAATTGGTATCAGAGCTTTTGCTCTTGATTAGAGATCAACGTGTGACTCCGTTTCATTCTGATTTGTATCAAAAGATTTAGATTTCCGAAGCTTTGTATTTTGCTTAGTTCTTACAAGTTTTTCGGTCATGTCTAGGCTGATTTGATCGATTGTGGAAGTGTTTTTAGTGAAATTGATCCGATATAAGTGTTCTAATTCATGATTTGAAGAATCCTATGGATTGAATTTGATTAATTCCAACAAATTTGCAAGATATAATGATTTTCAGAGTAGTTCATACGTTTAGGTGTTAGAACAAGTCCTTCGTGTTCTTCAGCTAATACAGGCGAACTTAAGGATACAAAGAATTTAAAGATGTCAAATTCTAATGCTAGTGTGAGCAATATGACTAATATTCTGAACTATGACAATGAGATTGATACTCCAACTAAACCACCGAGGTTGATGAATCTAAAGGATTACTCGAACTGGAAAAGTCGCTTTGAGAATTATATCAACATTGTCACACCCCCAAAATCCATTAACGGAGTTTTACCGTTAGGAATGTGACACACCAGGATCTCAGTCATTAGTTACATCAAACGACACTATATGGGACTTGAAATGCCATAACATAAAAGTTCAGAGTTAAATGCGGAAGCGTAAACATTTATAGGAAATCAAAAGTAATTACATGCGACAAGCGTATATTAATGTAAATAAGTAAAACTGTTTGAAATGAATGATATGATAGTAGGACTCCATGCATGTCCTAAGTGTGCAACCTGTGCCAAAGCGACCTGAGAAACATGTAAGAAAAGTGTCAACACGAGGTTGGTGAGTTCACAGGTTTCAAGTTAGTAATAAGAGAGTGTTTGCCAGATTATGTACATTCAATATGCATATCTATAGGTAGCTAACCTATGCTCATGTCTTACTAAAGCGCTCACAAACGAAGCTGACAGTTTGTTTATTTGCCTCCTGCTAGGTCTATCAACACTGGCGGTGTGAGTAGGCTAACATTTCACCCGTTCGATCTCCAATCGAGATAGCACGACTAACGCGGGTGGGATTTGTCAAACCCAGTAGTACTACTAAACATTACCTCGCTAAGATCCATATTAACGGTTCGATGTATGATGAGGACTTTCTGTGATAGTGTGTCACGCTTAGCCTCAACAGTAATAACATGATAATTACAATAATCTAAAATAGTTGTGTCATGTTTTCTCCCCAACGGGAAAAACATGTAAAATAATGTTTGTTTGCGTACCTATTTCTCCCCTTCGGGGAAAACAAGTAAAAGTATGATAGTTTGTGTACATGTTTCTCCCCCAACAGGAAAACGAGTAAAAAGGGGCCGTGAAACTCACCTGCGTTGTGTTGTAGGTAGTATCACACAAGTAAGAGATTTGGAACCTCAAGTGTTAGCCTGCACGGCTTACGTATGCCCTAGAATTATAAACACATAAATTAGGGTCATATGGGGTTTGTGACGACGACACGGAAGATTGAACTTCTTAACGCATTCTAGGGATTTAAGAGTAGACGAACGCGTCTACGAAAATATATATGTTTCTTAATATATTAATTAAGATCAAAGCGCTACGTGTCGAATGTTAATAACAAATAATATTAAGTAAATAAATAACTTCGTATGTTTGTCATTTAAAATGGTTAGGAAAATAATATAACTATATATATATATATATATATATATATATATTTTTTTTGTCGTATGATTAACAAAATAATCATTTGTGTGGAAAATAATAAATATATTATTTTTATTCGATATACTAATCGTGAGTAGATAATATAAATAGTTATATTATTAATTAGTTTAAAACGTTACACGAGGTAAATAAACGAGTCAAAATAATATAATATATATTATTCTATTATACCTTATTACAGGTTGAAAATAATATAAATATATTATTTTATACGGAATTATGGTTTGGGAATAACATAAATATATTATTTTTAAAAGTGAGGTTAATAATAAAAATAGGTTATAAATTCAAACCCGAGCCTACGGGTGGTTTCCCGGGCTAAAAAACATTTATATAATGTTATAAAAGTATAGGGTTTGATTATTAATAATTTAACATAATTAAAAATGTCAAAAAAAATGATTGTGGGGGCCCGGCCTTGAACCCGGGTCTCTCCCACACACGCACTGAGTTTTAACCAGTCCGCCCGCTACGGCCATCGCACAAGAATCCGGCTTGGAAATCTTTTAACATGCGACGTTCCTGTGGTCTCTTCCCCTATCGGGACTCGTCCCCAAATCTAGTCCCAATTCCATCGATTTCAATCGCGATAGAGCTAAGGATCATAGGGGTTTTGTAAATCGGTGCATGTCGAGTATATGTGTGGATTTAATTTGAAAATCATCCAGTTTACAATCATTTTATAGTCGATTCAGTCGTCAAAACCCTAGGTATGAACAGTGAATCAATTTGATCCATTCTGATATTAAAAGATGTTGGATTCATAGGGCTTTCACTAAACAAGTGATTGCGAATCCGAATATGTGATTTAATCGTATTGAAGTTGTGTTTAAGATCAAAACCCCCAATCTGTCATATGAACAAACCCTAGGATCTGGATGTTACACAATTCGATGTTACTTGTTTAAATTATCATAGGACTTTCGATTAGAGAGGGTTTGCGAAACTACTCAAGTAGTTTAATTAGACTGAAACGGAGTCCAGAGTATAATTCGCTCAAACTGGGTTCATATGAACCCTAGCATCTGGATTTTGATCGAACCGATGATATAAGCCCAACTTGGCATAGGGATTTCGTTTAATAGACTCAGGCGAAGCTAAGGATGAGATCAATTACCAGAATGGGTGCTGATTTGGTGGTGTTCAACTGAAACAGGCGCCGACTGTGACCCATTTGATCTCCGGCGACTTCCGTTGCTTCTCCGATGAAATTGAATGGTGTTACATGTTCAGTGGAGTTCGTTCAAGGTGTGCAGGTGTTTGATTACGAGTATAATGATCGAATTGATCTAATTTTGCTAAGGTTTCGACGGTTTCGGTTAAATGGGATTGATGTGGTTTAATTACAACCATGATGGGTGTTAAAACGTATTAAAACGATTCGTATAGGGTCGTGATTATTATTTCAATGCATAACCGTCGCGAATTGAATAGAATTCGAATGTTGGAATTCAATTTCAATCAAGAACATCACGGGTTGACTTTCAAAAGTAAACAAAATCAAAATTGGGTTAATTACAGGATTATTTGTCACACCCCGACCGATGGCGGAATCATCGAGGCGGACAATGGGTGATTGTTCAAAAGCACATGATAACTAAAACGTTGCATAATTCATTAATTTAATTAAAAGAAACAAATATTCAAGTACAATATGAGTCAAATAACCTAGTCTATTTCAAAACATTGATTTAATTAACTAGGTCCATAAGTTCTTAAGTGGAAGAAGCTTCAGCAAGCAATCACATATCCAAACCTGAAACATTAGTTAAATCAAGTGTCAACTATAAAGTTGGTGAGTACATAGGTTTTGTGGACTCGATAAATAGTTGATAAATATGTTTTGCAAACTCATTGTTTAACTTGTTAAACATAGCATATATGGTTGAATCCTTCATGTTTATCTAAGTACAATTCAAACCTTGATTGACGCGATTGAACATAGCACAACAACTATGCCCGGTATGATTGAATATAGTTACCCACTATATCCGATATGTTTGAATATAACACGCGGTTATACCCGAGTATGCAGTAATAAACACCCTACCCGGGTGGGCTGGTCAGGCACAATAGATCTATCAATATTACCGTTGGCTTTTTTTTTTACAGTTAATGAATGTACACCCAAGATAATCACAATGAACAAGCATATAATCCACATGTATAACGCGTGTAAACAATTGTTTGAGTAGCATGAAATGTATATGTAATAATGTTTCACCCTAAAGCATGTAAAAATGTAAAAGAGGGGCTATGTAACTCACCTTGCTAGCGGGTGTTTTAATCCACGCGTGTAGGTGATAAGGATATTGATGTTTAAGCACGTTGAAACCCTATGTAGAAAAATATGTATTAATGTATGTTTGTGTATGTGTATTCATGTTTAAACGTGTATGGGTTTATAAATAAAAACATTCATTGAAATTATTTGTATAAAATATTGTAGTAGAATGATAACGATTTTAGTAAAACTTAGCATCTAAAAATATATTTTAATCTTGTTAAAATATTATATTTTTAAATAAGTAGCTATTGCGTTTATTGTATTTATAAAAATTATTATTTGTTTATTTTTCGTGAGTTAAAACGATTTAAACAAGTTTATAAAAATATTGGGTTTATTATTTTATAAAATTTGACGGGTTAAATACGTGTAAAAAGTCGTTTAATGGTTTAAAAATAAACGAACGAGTTAACGGGTCCGTAATAATTTTTAGTGTGTAAAAGGAAAAAAAAGAATGAAGAAACGATTGGGCCGGAGGCCAACAAGGATCGAACCTGGGACCTCGGACACAACACGCACACGCATAACCAGCCGGGCTATCGCCCATCGCTAGTTATGTGTGGGGCGTTTAATATATGATCACTCAAGCTTTTGGTCACCGGGTTCTCGGCAACCGGCAAACCAGTGTCCGAGAACACTGGTTTGCTTTGTAATCGAAGGCCTGAGGCCGAGATGGTGCTCGGAACAGTTAGCCGGTCGATAACCGAAAGCAAAGGAATGCATTAGAGGCTCTTACCTGGTCGCGAAGGGTCGAGATGATTGGACCGATAGTCCCAAAAATACCAAGAATGGGAAATTACGACTCGGGATGAATTGGGCTCTGAAAATCCGGTCACAGCTTCGCACAGAAGAGACGAACATAATGACAGTTTCAATTTGAAGTGAGAGCGAGTGTTGAAGGGGGAATGAGCTCAAGAAGGTCCGGTAATGGCTATTTATACTCAAACTTGATCCCGACAGTGAAACATGCAATTGAGTATGCCTAGACACTCGTCTGGACAAGCCGAAGCTATCGAGCCGTCTTGCAGACGTTGAGGTCTATTGACGAGGCCAACTCGCGGCGTTGACTTTCGATCATAAATGCGAGCGGACTCTTTGTATGCTAAAAAGACGAATTGGTCGTGGGCTTAGGTCCGCGTGGAGACGACGAGCTCAGAGAGCCCTTTTCCGGCTGTCGATGGGCAGGGAACAAGCGTGTCGGGGTTCGCCGGAAAAGAACTTGGACCGCCGGACAATGGAAGAGATGATCGGAAATACGAATCGGGATTTGGCAAATATGGTCCCTGGAGTTTGCTTCTGGATTAAAATGGTCCCTGAGATTTATACCAATAAGTCCTTGTGGTTTAGTCTGTCCACGAATAGTCCCTTAACTTATTTTTATTTTAAAACCTTTTAGTTTAATAATTTTCAAAACAGACCCCGTAACTTTAATAAAATAAATTAATTTAATTTCTTCTTAATTTAAATTATATTTAAATGGTTTTATAAACTTATTTTTATAAAATTTAATTATTTTATTTAAATAGATTATTTTATTTATTTATATATAAACCTTTTAAATTTAGATTTTTACATAAAACTTTATATAAGTTTAAAACTTATAAAACTTTAATCATTTTAAATCCATAAATTAAAAATACATACTTTGTACATTATATACATACAAAATTAAATAAATACACTTGTATTTCACTGAATAGAAATTGTTTACATGATATACATTATAAAAGTGTGTATAAAAACCCGAAATGTCACAGTCTCCCCAAGTTGAAGGAATTTCGCCCCGAAATTCAACTAGTGGAGACTATGAAAAGAGATGCGGATATTTGGTCTTCATTTGGTCTTCACGTTCCCAAGTGAACTCGGGTCCACGTTTAGACTCCCAACGGACCTTGACAATGGGATGCGGCTACGCTTGAGTTTCTTGACTTCACGGTCCATGATTTCCACGGGTTTCTCAACAAAGTGCATTTTCTCGTCAATACGCACTTCATCAAGAGGGATGTGGAGATTCTCTTCGGCTAGGCACTTTTTCAAATTAGACACGTGAAAAGTCGGATGAACATTGCTAAGCTCTGGAGGAAGATCGAGTTTGTAGGCCACTTTTCCTACCCTTTCGAGTATCTTGAATGGACCCACATATCGAGGTGCAAGTTTTCCCTTCTTTCCAAATCGGACTACGCCTTTCCAAGGTGATACCTTTAGAAGAACCATATCCCCAACTTGAAATTCCAAGGGTTTTCGTCGTTTATCGGCATAACTCTTTTGCCGACTCCTCGCTACTCGAATGTTGTCACGAATAAGAGAGATTTTATCGGTGGTCTCTTGGATAAGCTCGGGACCGGTGATTTGTGCTTCACCAATTTCGCTCCAACAAATCGGTGAACGACATTTTCGTCTATAAAGAGCTTCAAACGGTGCCATGTTAATACTTGCGTGGTAGCTGTTGTTGTAGGAAAATTCGATCAGCGGTAGGTGAGAATCTCAATTGCCACCAAAGTCAATGACACAAGCTCTAAGCATATCCTCGAGAGTTTGGATTGTTCGCTCGGTTTGTCCATCGGTTTGAGGATTGAAAGGCGTGCTTAAATCCAAACGAGTACCAAGCGCAGATTGTAATGATTGCCAAAACCGGGAAGTAAAACGCGAATCACGATCGGAGATGATGTTCAATGGGATTCCGTGGCGACTTACGATCTCATCAATGTAGATCCGAACCAATTTCTCGACTCGATAGTCCTCACGAATAGGTAAGAAATGAGCAGACTTTGTGAGTCGATCGATAATAACCCAGATACTATTGTGCCCACTAGAAGTGCGTGGGAGTTTGGTGATGAAGTCCATAGCAAGGTTCTCCCATTTCCACATGGGAATTTCAGGTTGTTCGAGAAGTCCGGAAGGCTTCTGGTGTTCGGCCTTTACTTTAGAAAAAGTTAAGCATTTTGCCACAAGGAGGGCAATATCCTTTTTCATGCCGGGCCACCAATATTGTTGACTAAGACCCATGTACATCTTATCAGCTCTGGGATGTACCGAATATCGAGTCTTGTGGGACTCGTTCATCAAAAACATACGAAGGTCGTCGCGATCGGGAACCCAGATACGATCCAAGTAATACAACAGGCCGTTGGCTTTAGTTTCTAACAAGAGTTCCACACCACATTCCATCTCGTGATACATGTTTCCCTCGGTAACCGAGGTGTGTTGTGCTTGGAGAATGCGGGCTTGGATATCGCTATGAATACGGACACTATGAAGCATGATACGTTCTTTACGACTCAAGGCGTCGGCTACAACATTTGCTTTGTCGGGGTGGTAGCGAATCTCGTAGTCGTAGTCGTTAAGAAGTTCGACCCATCGTCGTTGCCTCATATTAAGCTCTTTTTGATTGAAAATATGTTGGAGACTTTTGTGGTCGGTGAAAACCACGCATTTAGTGCCATAAAGATAGTGTCTCCAAATTTTCAAGGCGAAGACGACAGCACCAAGCTCGAGATCATGGGTGTGACAATCCAGAATTTTCAGTTAATTCCGTTAACTATTCCGTTAAGTTTCTTATGAAAAACTTAACCCCGTTAATCAAATCTAACCCCAAGGACTAATTCGGTCACAAAATCAACTCAAAACTGCAGGGACTAGTTGTGTAAATATGCCAAATCGAATTGTTGACTCCCCAAAGTCAAAAATCGAATCAATTCAATTCTGGTTGACTTTTTGAAGTCAAACTCGTGTAAATCCAATTAAAACTGAAAATTTCAAATCGATTCTACGGAAATTGGAAACGTTAGCACTAAATTTTTATCTTTAACGGCCTTAATCATCAATTAAATCATCCATCATTAACACATTAATCGAATTAATGACGAATTATTCCGTAACCGTCGAAACCAATCCTAAATCGATCAAATTCGTTCTTGTCAGTCGAAATTCTTACGAATTACACACCCACGTACTTCAATCGAACGCTTCTGAATCTCCTGAGTATTCTAATTTCGTCGGAGACGCGACTGAACTTGCCGAAGACCAAGACACTCGGAGTCGGACCTCCATCTGATCGAGCTCTATCAATTTGACATCATTAGAGGTAATTGATCATACCCACAGATTCGTTTTTACCCATATATTGAAAGCCCTATGATTATTGAGGCTTACATTATCAATTCGATCAAGATCACGACTCTAGGGTTCATCACAGACCGGTTTAATCGAACCCTAGTCTAGACGCAATCAAAATTCAATTAACCTATACAGTTTGATTCGCAATACCATGTTGGTTGAAAACCCTCTGTCAATTCGAGGTTTTATTATAAAAATTGTTATAACCCGTAATCTAGGGTTCATGTGAAACCAAGTTATCGAATTCAATTCTAAACCGTATTTAAATCAAATTAAATCATACCATTAGACTCGTAATCTTCTGTAGATCGAAAGCCCTATGAAATATCGGGTTTCTATCATCGAATTGATCTTGATCCAATAATTAGGGTTTGTTCTTATTCAATTTGGGGTTTTCAATATTAGGCACTGTATTAATCAAATTAAACTGCATGATCAGATTCGCAATTCCTCGTTTAGTAAAAGCCCTATGATTTTAACCCAAATAAATATCGAATTCGATCAATTTGATTCTGAGTTCTTGTTCTAGGGTTCGATTTTTAAAAACGTAATTGAACGATTTGAAACTTGTAAATTTTTGCAATTAATCATACACTTCGAATCGCAATGACTCAATAATCAAAACCCCTAAGCTTCATTGTTAGATCGCGATCAAATTCACGGGTATCGAACTAGAACCAGTCGCGACTGGGTAGGGGGAAGGACTCTCGGGAATTGCTGATCAAAAGGGTTTTCGATCTGAGTTTTGTTGCGATAGCCTAGCGGCCGGACTGGTCAAAAGCGATGTGTCTGTGTGGGAGAGACCCGGGTTCAAGGCCGGGCTCCCACATTCTTTTTTTAAACAATTTTCTGGAATATTAAATTAATAAAAATCAAATCTTTTATTATTATATCATTATATAAATAGGTTTTAAACCGGAAAACAACCCATAGGCTCGGGATTTAAATATTTTGTTTATTTTTATAAATTATAACTATTTTTATAAATTGTGCACTTTTATTATTAATAAGTAAAAAAATAATATATTTATATTATTTTAAACTGTAAACACGTGTAAAATAATATGTTTATATTATTTTCGAATTGTGACTCGTATTATTAAATAATATATATTTATATTATTTCAAATCATTTTTATATAACACCGTGAACCAATCAAGACTAAATAATAATTAGTTATGTTAACCACTCGTATATATATATATATAAATATATATTATTATTATTTACGTCGTTCGTCGCGTAAAGTAATTCCTAAACCCGTGGACACGTTCGTCCACTCTCGTTTGTTAGAGCGGTTCTTTAAGACGTTCTTTCCTTGTCACGGTCACAATTCCCTTTATCGTTCCTAATTTATATATTTATAATTCTAGGACATTCGTAGGTCTCTTGAGACTTACACTCGTGGTTCCAAACTTACTTCTAGTGTGAACTACCTTCAACGTCAAGCAGGTGAGTTTTCACGGCCCCTTTTTACTGCTTTTAACTTGGGGAAGAAAACATGCTTAAACTGATTTTTAGATTTTGTATTTCATATGCTATCAATGTTAAAGCTAAGTGTAACATGCTTTTACAGAAAGTCCTCATCTTATTTCGAACCGTTAATATGGATCTTAGCGAGGTAATGTTTAGTAGTACTACTGGGTTTGACAAATCCCACCCGCGTTAGTCGTGCTAACTCGATTGGATATCGAACGGGTGAAATGTTAGCCTATTCACATGGCCAGTAATGATAGACCTGGCAGGAGGCAATAAACAAACAGTCAGTTTCGGTTGCGAGCACTTGAGCTAAAACATGAACATAGGTTAGCTACCTATAGATACATATTGAATGATCATAAATCTGGTAACGCTTACTTATTTATTTGAAACCTGTGAACTCACCAACCTTGTGTTGACACTTTTTCTTACATGTTTTCTCAGGACGCTAAGCTAAGACACAGGTGCACGTTAGGGCATGCATGGGATTCAACTGCTTTGCTTTGTGTCTATTTGTGTTTGGTTGAATTATTATATTGTACTTTGTTTGGTTGTTTGGTTTGGACTTTTGAGACTTTTGGACTTTGGTTTTGGGCACGTATTACTTTCTTTACACTTCCGCATTGATACTCTGATTTAAAAGATATTTTCATTTTGAGTCCCATGTAGAGTCGTTCAATGTAACTAGTGTCTAAGATCCTGGTTTGTCACTTCCCAAAACGGTAATACTCCGTTAGTTGAAATTGGGGGTGTGAAAATGGGTCGTATAGTTCTTCTCGTGGGTTTTGAGCTGACGTGATGCGTATGCAATTACTTGGCCACGCTGCATAAGAACACAACCAAGACCTTGGTTGGATGCATCACAATAAACGAAAAAGTCGTCATTACCACTAGGAAGAGTTAGAACAGAAGCATTGCAGAGCTTGTGCTTGAGAGTTTGAAAAGCTTCCTCTTTTTTGGGTCCCCACTTGTAAGGTTTACCTATGTGAGTCAAGGCAGTGAGTGGGACCGCAATCTTGGAGAAATTCGAGATGAAGCGGTGATAGTAACCCGCTAGTCCAAGGAAGGAACGAATCTCGGTAGGAGTGTTAGGAGTACTCCAATTCTTTACCGCCTCGATCTTTACCGGGTCCACATGAATTCCCTTTTCGTTGACTATGTGTCCCAAAAATTGAACTTCCTTTAGCCAGAATTCACACTTGGAGAACTTGGCCTATAGTCGTTCTTTCTTCAAGAGCTCCAAAATCAAACGAAGATGTTGTTCATGTTCCGCTTTCGTTTTAGAATAGATGAGAATGTCGTCAATGAAAACGATCACGAACTTGTCCAAATAAGGTTTGCATACGCGGTTAATGAGATACATGAAAACCGCAGGTGCATTAGTCAAACCAAAAGGCATGACCATGAACTCGTAGTGACCATATCTAGTCCGAAAGGCAGTCTTCGGAATGTCTTCTTCGAGAACACGAAGTTGATGGTATCCGAAACGAAGGTCGATCTTGGAAAAACATGTTGAACCTTGAAGTTGGTCGAAAAGATCGTCGATACGGGGCAAAGGATAACGGTTCTTGATCGTAAGCTTGTTGAGTTCACGATAATCAACGCACATTCGAAACGACCCATCCTTTTTCTTTACGAAAAGCACGGGAGCACCCCAAGGCGAATGGCTTGGTCGGATGAAACCTTTGGATGAGAGCTCTTGTAATCGACTTGTGAGCTCTTGCATCTCGGAAGGTGCAAGACGATAAGGAGCTTTTGCCACGGGAGTTGCTCCGGGCACAAGGTCAATACAGAACTCTACTTGTCTAGGGGGAGGAAGACCGGGTAAATCCTCGGGGAATACCTCGAGAAAGTCTCGAATGATCGGAATATCTTGCAATTTCTTACCCTTTTCTTTCGTGTCAACTACGTGGGCCAAGAAAGCAACGTACTTTTTCCGCAAGTACTTTTGTGCCAATGTGCAAGACATGAGTTGAAGACCACGACACGGTTTTTCACCGAAAATAACTAACGTGTCGCCCGAAGGGAGAGGTATACGAATGCACTTTATGTAGCAGATAACCTCGGCATGGTGCTTGGATAACCAATCCATGCCGATTATAATATCGAAGCTTCCCAATTGCATTGGAACAAGATCAACAGAGAACACATGATTATTAAGATCGAGGTTGCAGTCGTGGATAACAGAATTTATAGTAATAGATTTCCCGTTTCCTATCTCCACGGAATAAGAATTGTCAAGTTTCGTTCTTTGTTTAGCAAGTCGAGATTCAAAGGTAAGAGACACGAAACTCCTATCGGCACCGGTATCAAATAAAACGGATGCATAATGATTGTTTACGAGAAACGTACCGTTTACCACGTCATTGTTTGCTTGTGCCTCATTAGCGTTTATATTAAACGCTCGTCCTCGAGGACCACCTTATTGCTGAAGTTTTGGGCATCGGTCACGGAAATGGTTTGGGTCTCCACATTCGTAACATGCCGGACCATTGAGAGGTTCTGGATAGTTGGGACGGTTGGCTGGAGCAGCTTGATGGACGGGAGGACGGGTACGGCAAGTAGTGGCCATGTGTCCATATCGTCCGCAGCTTGAACATAATCGGCATGGTATGTTGGCAGGATGGTGGTATTTGCAGGTCTGACATTGGGGATTTGGACCCACATAAGGTTTTAGGTTTTGACCCAAAGGTGCCACTTGAATAGCAGGTACGGTGGGAGTTACGGCTGCGAAGTTTCGGCCCTTTCGTTTCTTGTTGCGGTTAGAAGACTCGGGCCTTTCATCTTTGACGGCTGCAAGAGTAGAAGCAACCTTCTTGGAACCCTTTCTTGATAAGGTTCCGGCTTTGACGTGGTTGTCGGATAGCATAGCGGATAGACGGATAGCAGCTTCAAGTGTGGGAGGATTGCTTCCCAATACAGCATCCTGAATTTGCATAGGCAACCCGCCTATGTATTTTTTGATTCCCCGAGCAAGGGGAGTAATCATATGAGGTGCCAATAGGCTCAGCTCTTGAAATCGGGTGGTGTAAGCCAGATTATCCCCGCTGTCTTGGGCAAGATTCCAAAACTCAGTCTCAAGCTTCCTCATTTCGTTTCGAGGACAGAATTCATCGGTCATGGCTTTCTTCAGGTCGTCTCATGATAAATATGTAGCAACCTTAACTCCACGAGTGCGTTTCTCACCGTTCCACCGGGTGAGGGCTCTCTTTTGAAGTAAACTTGTGGCATAGCGAACTCGAAGATTATCGGGACAATCACTATTTAAAAACGTGCTTTCCATGCTTTCAAACCATTGTAGAAGTCCGGTAGCACCTTCAGTCTCGTAGAATTTTGTAGGGTTGCACGAGTTAAAGTGCTTAAACGTGCATTGAGGCGGGTTTGCACCACCGTTCCCTTTGATGTTGTGAGACCCGTCACTGTTGTTATTGGCTTGGGTCATTTATCCCACCAGTTGGGCAAGAAGAGTAGCAAAATCCGGATTGGAAGTGCTAGAGTTTGTATTGACCGCACGTCGAGGAGGCATTCTAACACCCCAAGAAAAGACAAAAGTTTATAATATTTTAGATAAAATGGATATATATGTGCCATAGTGGGAATAATGCAAGCGGAAATGCAAGATTCATCATGTCGCGTGATAATGTATGTATATTTATTCAAGGTTTTATAACACAAAAGGATAGGGGAAATAAGCCATCTATTCCTGGTAGGATATGATGTCATAGATCATTATTCGCGCAATAGGAATCGCCGGGATTCGCATGCACTACAAATCGTTATTACGTGTGCACCCATAATAATAATTCGCTTTGCATGTTCATCTAGTTCTCCCTATCTTGCTATAATGTCCCCAAATTTTGAGTTTAGGTTCGGATCGTATTCTTGCGAATACAATGACTTATCAACGTTAAGTAATTTCTCAAAACTTTCAAGGAGACATGCTTTAGCCTATAGGTAAACACTCACTTCGGGAATTCCCAGGAAAGCATACGGGTCCGTTTATTTGGATTTATACGAAATGCTTTCCTAGACAGAAAACCCAATGTACAGGTGTCACCCTACCGGATTGCACATGTCCTTTACTGATTTTTAAGAAACTAAGTCTTTGACGAGATTTTTTTTTTATAATAGACTTGTGAGTCTATGAGGATAATTAAATATGTAGGAATGTTGCAAATAGTATGGATGAGGAAAGAGTATGGATAAGGATGTGTAGTGTATTTGTTTGCATATGTTTGTTTGTCAAATGTGTATGTAAAGTATGTATTGTGTGTTTAAAGCCTTGTATGTATGTGTATAAGTCTCATGCACTAAACTTGGGGAAATTCAAATAATACCTAACTACAAATAATTCACATAGCAAATAAACATTTAGCACGTAACACGTAAGAGGGAGTCCTAGGGTTATAGTCTAGGTCATTGTGTCTAATAACCTAATTCCCTATAACCATGGCTCTGATACCAATCTGTCACACCCCGACTGATGGCGGAATCATCGAGGCGGACAATGGGTGATTGTTCAAAAGTACATGATAACTAAAACGTTGCATAATTTATTAATTTAATTAAAAGAAACAAATATTCAAGTACAATATGAGTCAAATAACCTAGTCTATTTCAAAACATTGATTTAATTAACTATGTCCATAAGTTCTTAAGTGGAAGAATCTTCAGCAAGCAATCACATATCTAAACCTGAAACATTAGTTAAATCAAGTGTCAACTATAAAGTTGGTGAGTACATAGGTTTTGTGGACTCGATAAATATGTTTTGCAAACTCATTGTCTAACTTGTTAAACATAGCATATATGGTTGAATCCTTCATGTTTATCTAAGTACAATTCAAACCTTGATTGATGCGATTGAACATAACACAACAGTTATGTCCGGTATGATTGAATATAGTTACCCACTATATCCGATATGTTTGAATATAACACTCGGTTATACCCGAGTATGCAGTAATAAACACCATACCCGGGTGGGCTGGTCAGGCACAATAGATCTATCAATATTACCGTTTTTTTTTTACAGTTAATGAATGTACACCCAAGATAATCACAATGAACAAGCATATAATCCACATGTATAACGCGTGTAAACAATTGTTTGAGTAGCATGAAATGTATATGTAATAATGTTTCACCCCAAAGCATGTAAAAATGTAAAAGAGGGGCTATGTAACTCACCTTGCTAGCGGGTGTTTTAATCCACGCGTGTAGGTGATAAAGATATTGATGTTTAAGCACGTTGAAACCTTATGTAGATAAATATGTATTAATGTATATTTGTGTATGTGTATTCGTGTTTAAACGTGTATGGGTTTATAAATAAAAACATTCCTTAAAATTATTTGTATAAAATATTGTAGTAGAATGATAACGATTTTAGTAAAACTTAGCATCTAAAAATATATTTTAATCTTGTTAAAATATTATATTTTTAAATAAGTAGCTATTGCGTTTATTGTATTTATAAAAATTATTATTTGTTTATTTTTCGTGAGTTAAAACGATTTAAACAAGTTTATAAAAATATTGGGTTTATTATTTTATAAAATTTGACGGGTTAAATACGTGTAAAAAGTCGTTTAATGGTTTAAAAATAAACGAACGAGTTAACGGGTCCGTAATCATTTTTAGTGTGTAAAAGAAAAAAAAAGAATGAAGAAACGGTTGGGCCGGAGGCCAACAAGGATCGAACCTGGGACCTCGGACACAACACGCACACACATAACCAGCCGGGCTATCGCCCATCGCTGGTTATGTGTGGGGCGTTTAATATATGACCACTCAAGCTTTTGGTCACCGGGTTCTCGGCAACCGGCAAACCAGTGTCCGAGAACACTGGTTTGCTCGGTAATCAAAGGCCTGAGGCCGAGATGGTGCTCGGAACAGTTAGCCAGTCGATAACCGAAAGCAAAGGCATGCATTAGAGGTTCTTACCTGGTCGCGAAGGGTCGAGATGATTGGACCGATAGTCCCGAAAATACCAAGAATGGGAAATTACGACTCGGGATGAATTGTGCTCTGAAAATCCGGTCACAGCTTCGCACAGAAGAGATGAACACAATGACAGTTTCAATTTGAAGTGAGAGCGAGCGTTGAAGGGGGAATGAGCTTGAGAAGGTCCGGTAATGGCTATTTATACTCAAACTTGATCCCGACAGTGAAACATGCAATTGAGTATGCCTAGACACTCGTCTGGACAAGCCGAAGCTATCGAGCCGTCTTCCAGACGTTGAGGTCTATTGACGAGGCCAACTCGCGACGTTAACTTTCGATCATAAATGCGAGCGGACTCTTTGTATGCTAAAAAGACGAATTGGTCGGGGGCTTAGGTCCGCGTGGAGGTCGAGGGGCAGGGAACAAGCGTGTCGGGGTTCGCCGAAAAAGAACTTGGACCGCCGGACAATGGAAGAGATGATCGGAAATACTAATCGGGATTTGGAAAATATGGTCCCTAGAGTTTGCTTCTGGATTAAAATGGTCCCTGAGATTTATACCAATAAGTCCTTGTGGTTTAGTCTGTCCACGAATAGTCCCTTAACTTATTTTTATTTTAAAACCTTTTAGTTTAATAATTTTCAAAACAGACCCCTTAACTTTAATAAAATAAATTAATTAAATTTCTTCTTAATTTAAATTATATTTAAATGGTTTTATAAACTTATTTTTATAAAAGTTAATTATTTTATTTATTTATATATAAAATAATAAAAAAATAATAAAATAGTATCTTAAGAATTTGATGTGGAGTGCTTGAACAGATTAGGATATTTGCGCATCATCTGATTCTCGCATTCCCACATGAATTCCGGTCCGCGTTTCGAGTTCCAACGAACTCTGATAAAAGGGATTTTACTGAGTTTTAATGTTTTGATTTCCCTATCCATGATTTCCACAGGTTCTTCGATGAAACGTAACTTCTCATCAATGTGTAGTTCCTCAGGAGGAACCGCGAGTGATTGGTCTGCAAGACATTTCTTCAAATTTGAGACGTGAAAGACGTTGTGTACACCACTAAGTTCTTCAGGTAGGTCCAGTTGATACGCTACTGGACCAATTCTCTTCACTATTTTAAATGGTCCCATATAACGAGGATTCAGTTTACCTCGCTTCCCGAAGCGAATGACACCTTTCCAAGGTGAGACTTTGAGTAAGACCATGTCACCGACTTGAAATTCTAACATTTTACGACGTTTGTCGGCATAGCTCTTTTGACGATCACGAGCTGCCACCATACGGTTTCGGATTTGAACGATCTTTTCGGAAGTTTCGAATACAAGTTCAGGACCTGTAAGTTGGCTATCCCTAACTTCAGCCCAATAGACAGGAGATCGGCATTTAGGTCCGTATAATGCCTCGAATGGTGCTGCTTTGATGCTAGTGTGATAACTGTTGTTGTAGGAGAACTCCACTAAAGGTAAGTGAGAGTCCCAAGTGTTACCGAAATCGATCACACAAGCTCGCAGCATGTCCTCTAAAGTATGGATGGTACATTTCGTTTGACCATCAATTTGCGGATGATAGGCTGTGCTCATGTCTAAACGTGTACCTAAGGCTTTCTGCAATGATTGCCAGAAACGAGAGGTGAATCGTGCATCACGATCCGAAATAATAGAAATTGGCACCCCGTGCCGAGAGACTACTTCTTTCAAGTAAATACGAGTAAGCTTATCCATTTTGTCGGTTTCCTTAATTGCTAATAAGTGAGCGGACTTTGTTAAACAATCAACAATTACCCAAATGGTATCACATCCGGTAGGAGTTCGTGACAATTTTGTGATAAAGTCCATAGATATCTGTTCCCATTTCCACATGGGAATCTCTGGTTGTTGGAGAAGACCGGAAGGTTTTTGATATTTAACTATGACTTTCGCGCAACTCAGGCACTTGCTCACATAGGTGGCTAAATCGGCCTTCATCTTTGGCCACCAATACAGCACCTTTAGATCATGGCACATCTTGTCGAAACCTGGATGAATAGAGTAACGAGATTTATGAGCCTCATCCATGACTAGTTCCCTTAAGTTTCCGAATACTGGAACCCATATTCGCTCGACGAAGTAGCGAATACCGTCAGATTTGACCTTGAGTTATGCTTCCATACCGCATGTACCTTCCAGTGGTAGGTTTTCCTCTTTTAGGGCTTCGAGTTGAGCATTACGTATTTTGTCAGGTAATCCAGGGTGAATGGTAAGCTGTAATGCTCGAACTCATTTGGGTTTCGTTTCCTTTCGACTTAGGGCATCGGCTACAACGTTAGCTTTACCCGGATGATACCGGATCGCACAGTCATAATCATTCAAGAGCTCGACTCAACGACGCTGTCACATGTTTAACTCTTTCAGCTCGAAGATGTGCTGAAGACTCTTGTGATCGGTATAGGTGGTGCACTTGGTACCGTACAAGTAGTGTCTCCATATCTTAAGTGCGAAAACTACGGATCCCAACTCTAGGTCATGAGTGGTGTAGTTTTTCTCGTGAATCTTTAGTTGACGCGAAGCATATGCGATCACTTTTTCTCGTTGCATTAGAACACAACCCAGACCCTGAATAGATGCGTCACAATACACCACAAAATCATCCGTTCCCTCTAGAAGAGCTAGAATAGGTGCACTGCAAAGTTTCTACTTAAGGAGTTGAAATGCTGACCCCTGGTTATCGCCCCAGTTATAGGCTTTACCCTTTTGAGTTAAGGCAGTGAGAGGTTGTGCAATTTTTGAAAATCCCTCGATGAATCGACGGTAATACCCAGCCAGTCCCAGAAATTATCGCACCTCAGTCGGAGTCGTCGGTGCTGCCCAATTCTTAATGGCTTCTATCTTTGATGGGTCGACATGTATTCCTTTCTCGTTAACCACATGTCCTAAGAATTGAACTTCCCGGATCCATAATTCATACTTGGAAAACTTAGCATACAGTTGCTCCTACTTAAGTAATTCCAAAATTAAACGTAGATGTTCCTCATGTTCCTCCTTGTTCTTGGAATAAATGAGAACGTCGTCGATGAAAACGATGACAAATTGATCAAGGTATGGCTTACACACACGGTTCATGAGGTCCATGAATATCGTGGGTGCGTTGGTTAATTCGAAAGGCATGACCATAAATTCGTAGTGGTCGTACCTTGTCCTGAATGCAGTCTTAGAGATATCCTCCTCTCGGACTCTCAATTGATGGTAACCGGACCTAAGATCTATCTTGGAATAGAAACTTGATCCTTGGAGTTGATCAAAGAGATCATCTATACAAGGCAAAGGCTAACGATTCTTGATTGTGACTTTATTCAGTTCATGGTAGTCGATACACATACGGAAAGTCCCGTCCTTCTTCTTGACAAACAGGACTGGAGTTTCCCCATGGCGATGAGCTAGGTCTAATGAAACCTATATCCAAAAACTCTTGTAACTGAGTAGTTAGCTCTTGTAATTCATTAGGTGCTAATCTATAAGGTGCCCGAGCGATCGGTGCCGCTCCGGGTGCTAGATCGATTTGAAATTCAACTTGACGGTGTGGTGGCAGACCAGGCAGATCCTCGGGAAATACATCCAGAAATTCACGAACGATGGGAATATCATCAATCTTCTTTTCATCTGATGGCTGCTCCGCAACGAGAGCCAAAATAGCAGTATGCCCTTTTCGGAGCCATTTCTGTGCTTTCATAAAGGATATGATGCCTACGACTGCACCAACCTTTTCGCCCTAAACGGAAAGGGTTTCTCCACTCGGGAGAGGAATGCGAACAATCTTCTCACGACAGATGATTTCAGCTTGGCTTTTAGATAACCAATCCATTCTGACATTTACGTCGGTCAAGCTTATGACCAGTTAATCTTAGCTTACATCCTCTTAGAATGTGAGTTGCTTCGATTATTTGACCGTTCACTATTTCTATAGTGTACTTAGTTCCTAATAGAGTTGGAGTATGACCGCACCAACATGAAATTTGTGAGGTTACTGAAATAACTAAATGTGTTGGGGTAAGAATCAAATTAGACTGAGGACTAGTCACAAGGTAAGGTAATAGGGTCAAATGGAATTTGTTGCTGGAGTTTAAGGAGTAACGTGTTAGCAGGAAAGAATTTCTCAAATTCCGCTAACATAGTTGGCGTCGGTGGTTTACCATGAGGTTTTACCAGAGTTTCAGTCAAGTTGGTTTCATTGATCAAGTCTGGATGAGAGTCTTAAGTCACTAAGACTCTTACATGAGTGAGATAAAATGATGGATCCTATGGATGATAGTTCAGTGTGTTCGCAAATCTCTTCAACTTGATAGTCGTGTCTATCAATTGTTGGACAGGTTTAACGATATCAACTAGACATTGAGCGGGTCACGAGAATTTCTACTGTCAATGGAAATATAAGTATGTAGATCACAGATTAGGACCATTTATCCACACACTAGGTTTCACCAGGACTTACATGCACCTCAAATTACTATTACGTGTGCACCCGTAATGATAGTTTGCTTTGCATGCTCACCCTAGTTTTCCCTGTCCTGTGTCAAAATGTCCTTTAGCTGGTATTTCCGAGTACAGAGTGTTGTCAGATATGATAAGTAATCGAGAGGCTTAGTCATCAACCACAAGTTGATCGACTAGGACTCATATCATGATGAGTAGTCAGGAATCGTTTGATCCGAGTATTCACTCGAGTTGAAATACACTACGATGGTCCAATCCAACGGATTGTAGATGAGATCATATACGCAAAATGAGACTTCGAGAAGTGAAACTAATTCATGAATTCGAGTTACAGGAAGAGGCAAAGTAGCCGTCCTTCCTACTGAGTCAGGAGGGGTCTGAGTATGCAATGAGCAATGCATTCTTAACTTTGTGGTCAATCTATCTTCAACAAAATATCGACCAAAGACGCGAGCCCATGTCTCGAGAAAGTGATGACATCTACGTGTCAATGGATTCTGCAATAATGCGTGTAACGGTCTGCCTTCACTCGGCGTATTGTTGCTGGTGGGTACAGTAGGGACTCGCCTCTGACGATCCTAACTCCCAAAGAGGTATGCGTTAGTGCTGAGTGTCGTCCATAACATGGACCTGAGAAAGCCCACCATACCCAACAGGTGATGGTGATGTAACTGACTCCTCCGAAGGCTCCGTCTCGCTGCTCTCGGACAGGAGTGGATGATATTCTGGTGATTCCCCGAGTGTTGCCACTGGGAATGATGATGCAATGCAAATGATGTGTTCCTCATTAGCAGAGGGTGATATGAATGATGTCAACATGACTGCAATGCAATGTATGTCTGGATGTTGTGTGTAACATGTATGAGTGTCTGTGTCGTGTAACTAATGCATGTGTGCGGTTATAGTCTAGTATGCAATCCTAGTTCTCTTTAACCAATGGCTCTGATACCAATCTGTCACACCCCCAAAATCCACTAACGGAGTTTTACCGTTAGGAATATGACACACCAGGATCTCAGTCATTAGTTACATCAAACGACACTATATGGAACTTGAAATGTCATAACATAAAAGTTCAGAGTTAAATGCGGAAGCGTAAACATTTATAGGAAATCAAAACTAATTACATGCGATAAGAGACAATTAATGTAAATAAGTAAAACTGTTTGAAATGAATGATATGACAGTAGGACTCCATGCATGTCCTAAGTGTGCAACCTGTGCCAAAGCGACCTGAGAAACATGTAAGAAAAGTGTCAAAACGAGGTTGGTGAGTTCACAGGTTTCAAGTTAGTAATAAGAGAGTGTTTGCCAGATTATGTACATTCAATATGCATATCTATAGGTAGTTAACCTATGCTCATGTCTTACTAAAGCGCTCGCAACCGAAGCTGACTGTTTGTTTATTTGCCTTCGGCCAGGTCTATCAACACTGGCGGTGTGAGTAGGCTAACATTTCACCCGTTCAATCTCAAATCGAGTTAGCGCGACTAACGCGGGTGGGATTTGTCAAACCCAGTAGTACTACTAAACATTACCTCGCTAAGATCCATATTAACGGTTCGATGTATGATGAGGACTTTCTGTGATAGTGTGTCACACTTAGCCTCAACAGTAATAACATATGAATTACAATAATCTAAAATAGTTGTGTCATGTTTTCTCCCCCAGCGGTAAAAACATGTAAAATAATGTTTGTCTGCGTACCTATATCTCCCCTACGGGAAAAACAAGTAAAAGTATGATAGTTTGTGTACATGTTTCCTCCCCAACATGAAAACGAGTAAAAAGGGGCCGTGAAACTCACCAGCATTGCGTTGTAGGTAGTATCACACAAGTAAGAGATTTGGAACCTCAAGTGTTAGCCTGCACGGCTTACGTATGCCCTAGAATTATAAACACATAAATTAGGGTCATATGGGGTTTGTGACGACGACACGGAAGATTGAACGCCTTAACGCATTCTAAGGATTTAAGAGTAGACGAACGCGTCTACAGAAATATATATGTTTCTTAATATATTAATTAAGATCAAAGGGCTACGTGGCGAATGTTAATAACAAATAATATTAAGTAAATAAATAACTTTTTGCCATTTAAAATGGTTAGGAAAATAATATAACATTATATATTATTTTATTTATTTATTTATTTTTTTGTCGTATGATTAACAAAATAATCATTTGTGTGGAAAATAATAAATATATTATTTTTAATCGATATACTAAACGTGAGTAGATAATATAAACAGTTATATTATTAATTAGTTTAAAACGTTACACGAGGTAAATAAACGAGTCGAAATAATATAATATATATATTATTTGATTAACATTGATTACAGGTTGAAAATAATATAAATATATTATTTTATACGGAATTATGGTTTGGGAATAACATAAATATATTATTTTTAAAAGTGGGGTTAATAATAAAAATAGGTTATAAATTCAAACCCGAGCCTACGGGTGGTTTCCTGGGCTAAAACACATTTATATAATGTTATAAAAGTATAGGGTTTGATTATTAATAATTTAACATAATTAAAAATGTCAAAAAAAATGATTGTGGGAGCCCGGCCTCGAACCCGGGTCTCTTCCACACACGCACTGAATTTTAACCAGTCCACCCGCTAGGGCCATCGCACAAGAATCCGGCTTGGAAATCTTTTAACGTGCGACGTTCCTGTGGTCTCTTCCCCTATCGCGACCCGTCCCCAAATCTAGTCCCAATTCCATCGATTTCAATCGCGATAGAGCTAAGAATCATAGGGGTTTTGTAAATCGGTGAATGGCGAATATGTGTGTGGATTTAATTTGAAAATCATCCAGTTTACAATCGTTTTATAGTCGATTTAGTCGTCAAAACCCTAGGTATGAACAGGGAATCAATTTGATCCATTCTGATATTAAAAGATGTTGGATTCATAGGGCTTTCACTAAACAAGTGATTGCGAATCCGAATATGTGATTTAATCGTATTGAAGTTGTGTTTAAGATCAAAACCCCTAATCTGTCATATGAACAAACCCTAGGATCTGGATGTTACACAATTCGTTTAAATTATCATAGGGCTTTCGATTAGAGAGGGTTTGCGAAACTATTCAAGTGGTTTAACTAGACTGAAACGGAGTCCAGAGTCGAATTCGATCAAACTGGGTTCATATGAACCCTAGCATCTGGATTTTGATCGAACCGATGATATAAGCCCAACTTGGCATAGGGATTTCGTTTAATAGACTCAGGCGAACCTAAGGATGAGATCAATTACCAGAATGGGTGCTGATTTGGTGGTGTTCAACTGAAACAGGCGCCGACTGTGACCCATTTGATCTCCGGCGACTTCCGTTGCTTCTCCGATGAAATTGAATGGTGTTACAGGTTCAGTGGAGTTCGTTCAAGGTGTGTAGGTGTTTGATTACGAGTATAATGATCGAATTGTTCCAATTTTGCTAAGGTTTTGACGGTTTCGGTTAAATGGGATTGATGTGGTTTAATTACAACCATGATGGGTGTTAAAACGCATTAAAACGATTCGTATAGGGTCGTGATTATTATTTCAATGCATAACCGTCGCGAATTGAATAGAATTCGAATGTTGGAATTCAATTTCAATCAAGAACATCACAGGTTGACTTTCAAAAGTCAACAAAATCAAAATTAGGTTAATTACAAGATTAGTCCTTCAGTTTTCTTGTTTTAAAGTTTAGAAAAGGGAAGAAATGGTCCTTGTGGTTTGGATTAGGTTTAGAATAAGCTTGTTTGACTTTCAGAAATCAACAAGAACCTTGATATTGAATTTTGACCTTCAAAGTAGTCAACTAGAATTGAGTTAGAATAATTAGATTAACGGAGTTAACCCGAAAAGTTCGGATTGTCACAAACATCAAAGATACGAGTATGTGGATTCCAATTGCAGAAGGATATAAACATCGTACTCATTCTCATATCGGTGTATCAGATGCGGAGAAACCAGTTTCAGCTCTTACTATGGAAGAGAAAACTTTGTACTATCGAGAGAAAAAGGCACTTGTTGCTTTGTCTATGTGTCTGCATTTAGAAATTTATCATACATCCAAGAAGTTTAAAACATCGCGTGATCTTTGGGAAGGTTTGGCGAAGAGATGTGAAGGAAGCACATATATCAAGAAAAGTAGAAGGGGATTACTGAAGAAACAATTCAGTGTCTTTAAATCTTTTGAAGGAGAATCTATTGATGAGTTGATGTCTAGGTATTATCACTTGTTGAGTGAAATGGTAAACAGTGATATATCTTACAAGAATAGGAAAGTACTTGAGAAATTTCTGGATGCATTGCCTGCTCACTTTGAGATGTATTCCATAGTGATTAAAGAACAATCGGGGTTTGATGAATTGAGTCTTGAAGATCTTATGGGAAAGATTCAATCATATGATTTGAACAAGCAGAAGAAATGTAGAAGCATGTTTTTGTAACTACAGATTAAATTCTATGTATCGTTGTACTTAGCTAGTACGCAGGAGGGTGTTCCTGCGTACTTAGCTTGTACACCAGATTGGTGCTGCGTACTTAGTAAGTACGCAAGGCTTTTGCCCTGCGTACTTATCAAGTACGCATGACCAATGACCTGCGTACTTAGACAAGTACGCAGGTATTGTTTTAGCCCCTATAAATTGAGATGATGGCCTCATTTGTAGGTGGAACTTCTGGAACAAGGTTGAGAGGTGTCCTGGCAGGATGAGCTCTCCCGCCCCTGGACCGTGAGTGTAGAAGAGAGATGTGTACTTCTTCGGTATGTAATGTGAGATGACTTCGTTGTTACAGATTACGTATCATTTTGTGTTGATTCTCTTGATTTATGTTTGTGTTCATCTCTGTCTCGTTCCTCAATGTTCCCACACGAATCGACGAGCAGATCTTTGTTTTTCCGCTGCGCGACGATGCTTCCAGGACCTACAACTGGTATCAGAGCCTTGGTGTTCGTTGATTTGTGTTCCAGATTCGAGTTTTTAGGGTTTTTAGTAGATCTGAGTTCATACGGTTCGTACCTTTTTCAGACCAAAAATCCTTAAATTCGAGTTCGTTATCACTTCATTTGGTGTTTGGAAGGCTGAGGGTTTGTTACAAGATGATTTCTAAGCTTTTGGAAGCATCAATTTCTCAGATCCATCTCTTTTCGAGCATTCTCCTCAAGATCAGTCAAGTGCGCTGCTACTGTCTGCTAAGTACGCACAATCACCTTTTCTGCGTACTTACTAAGCACGCATGGGTTTTGCCCTAGTACGCATGAGGAGTTGACCTACGTACTTACTAAGTACGCATGTACACTTGACTTTGCGCACTTACTAAATACGTAGGAACACCCTATATTTGCGTATTTGCTAAGTACGCATGAACTAGATTCATTTGGGATTAAAAATAATAATAATAATAATAATAATAATAATAATAATAAATAAAAATAAAATAAATAAAAAAAGAAATAAAATCCTAGATTTGACTAGTTGTGGTTTTGAAGATTTGAGTGAAGCGGTGATGAAGCTGGTCATAGTTTACAGAGAAACGAGGGGGATAAAAGCTAAGGAGTATTCATGGGACTTTAACGTAACATGGATCTCAACTATGATTTCTCATGTAAACTATATTTTTCGTGCTCATTGGTCAAGCCTGTGTTCAAGATTTGATGTGACTTAATTATGATGGGATTTCTCATTTGGGATCTGGGCGGAATGCGAGATAGATAACCTAGTTATGGAACTTCACCGCAGTGAACGTATACATATTAGGAGGTGTGAACCAGGAATGAAGATCTAATTGAAGAATGTTGGACTTTGGATACAGGATGATCACTGCTGAGCATGATTTTCTGTTAGATTCTATCGTGTGTTTTCAAGATGAAGCTGGATCTCCGCTGGATTATTAGTTGAAGATGGAACCTTTATCATTGGCCGACGGGATTGGAAACATTCCCTTGTTTCTGGTCTAGTCAGATGGAGCTTACATTGAAAGAGGAAATTGGAAGTGAACATCTTCGGGAATTTGGTTGAATTGTGAAGATACATGATAAGCGAATTTAAGGATTTTTGACAGAAAAAGTTACGACCAGTGAAGAACTTAGATCTGCTCAAAACCCTAAAAACTTGAATCTGTTCAAAAACTCGAATCTCGTCAGCAAATGATCTGCTCAAAAACTCGAATCTCTATCCTGTCTATTCACGAGTCTACCAAATTCCCGAAGATGTTCATTTCCAATTTCCCCTTTCAGTTTAAGCTCCTCCTGACTAGACCAGAAACAAGGGAACGTTTCCTATCCCGTCGGCAAATGATAAAAGGTTCCATCTTCAACTAATAATCCAACGAATGTCCAGCTTCATATTGAAAACACTCGATAGAATCAAACACAAAATCATGATCGGTAGTGATCATCCTGTATCCAAAGTCCAACATTATTCAATACATTCACCATGGCGTGAAGTTCCATAACTAGGTTGTCTATCTGGCATTCCGCCTAGATCCCAAATAAGAAATCCAATCATAACTAAATCACATCAATTCTTGAATACAGGCTTGACCAAAGAGCACGAAAAAATGTAGTTTACACGAGAAATCATAGTTGAGATCCATGTTACGTCAAAGAGGTGTATATATAGGAAGTACCATCGGCTTTTCCACCACCTCTTTAATGTCCCATGAATACTTTTAGAATTTTATCCCCCTCATTTCTCTGTAAACTATGACCAGCTTCATCACCGCTTCACTCAAATCCTCAAAAAAACACAACTAGTCAACTCTAGGATTTTATTCCTTTGCAAAGGTCCAAAGCAGCAAATCCTTGGGTTCAAGTTGTTCCAGTATTCATCCCCTATTAAAGAAGTATCATAGATACTCGTAGCCCACATTTTCAGGTTTGAATACCTAAACAATATGATTCTTTTTGCAAAGACCCAAAGCAGCAACATCTTCACAAATAAAACGAGACCTTTAGCCGATGACGACCCAGTTGCTCAACTTGATTTAGCATTCATTCCCTATTAAAGAAGTATCCTGGATACTCGTAGCCTACATTTTCAGGTTTGAGCACCTCACCAATATATGACAATTGGTATCATCCAACAAAAATCTCATCCTTTTTTTATAGTTCATGCGTACATAATAAATACGCAGATATAGGGTGTTCCTGCGTACTTAGTAAGTTCACAAAGCCAAGTCTACATGCGTACTTGATAAGTACGCAAAGCCAAAAGCCCATGCGTACATGCTAAGTTCGTAGAGCCAAATACTCATTCGCACTTAGCTAGTACGCAGGACAACTACTCATGCATACTTAGTAAGTACGCAGGGCAAAACCCATGCATACTTAGTAAGTACGCAGAAAAGCTGAATTTGCGTACTTATCAAAAAGTAGCAGCGTTCTTGACGGATCTTGAGGAGAATGCTCGAAAAGTGTTGGATCTGAGAAATTGATGCTTCCAAAAGCTTAGAAATCATCTTCTAACAAACCCTTAACCTTCCAAACACCAAATGAAGCGATAACAAAGACGAATCTAAGGATTTTTGACAGAAAAATGTACGAAATCGTATGAACTCAGATCTGCTAAAAAAACCCTCAAAACTCGAATCTGGAACACAAATCAACGAACACCAAGGCTCTGATACCATTTGTATCGTCGCGCAGCAGAAGTACACGGATCTGTTCAGTGATTTGTGTGGGAACCAAGAAACGAGACAGAGAAAAATCAAAGATAAAAGACAGTAGAATCAAACGATACGTAACAACGAAGTCATTTCACATTACATACCGAAGAAGTACACATCTCTCGTCTACGCTCACGGTCCAGGGGCGGGAGAGCTCATCCCGCCCGGACACCTCTCATGCTTGTTCCAGAAGTTCCACCTACAAATGACGCCATCATATCAATTTATAGGGGAAGGAACAATACATGCGTACTTGGCTAAGTACGCAGGGCATTGGTCATGCGTACTTGTTAAGTATGCAGGGCTAAAGCCTTGCGTGCTTACTAAGTACGCAGCACCAATCTGGTGTACAAGCTAAGTACGCAGGAACACCCTCCTGCGTACTAGCTAAGTACACCGATACATAGAATTTAATCTATAGTTACAAAAACATGCTTCTACACACTTTTTGTAACCATTAGCTATGGTCTTAGCCTGGGATTCTATGGATAGTACTATTGGGGGTGACGCCCCCGTCATGGCCAGTCGCGCTAGCCAGGGGTCAACATGGCCGAATGACCGCATATTGTCTTTTTCTCGTGGTTTAGCGAGGGAGGGGCATTCATTTGTCATGGTTTGGTTACGGTCTCGTGCATTACATATTATTTGTATTCCTTGAAAGCTTACAAATGGGGTCAATTGGTCAGGAAATGTTCAATTCATTGGTTATATATATATATATATATATATTGTTTGATCAAAAAAACTTATTCAATTGAACGTTTGTAAACGTTGGAACTACAAGAATAGTTGATCAAAACCTGTGAACTCACCAACCTCGTGTTGACACTTTTTAAATATGTTTTTCAGGAAATTGAACGTGGTCACAATGGTTAGCAGTGTAGGTTACATGCATGCATGATGGATACGGCTTTTGGAGGATTTCTCTTGTATAACTCATTATATGAGCCATATTTGCGAAATCTTAATCTTTTGTAAACTCAAATAGATATTTTGGGATGTAAAACTTTAAATTTGATTATGTATCCAATCATTATGTATGTGTTTGCGGTAATCATATGCATTGGAAACCAGTGAAAGTTCCGCCTCGCGTTTCCGCCTTGGCGGGGTGTGACAGAACTTGGTATTAGAGCCATTGATTATAGCGAACTATGAGTCTAAAACTGGACCTAGTCTATAATTTAAATGACTCACAAAGACGTTTTCATTGCATAAGCATTGCATAACCATTTATCATGTCATATGGATATGGTAGTTACATCATGTCGTCATATGATGGTCACATCCCCACTTCTGACTCTAAGGGCGAGTCATCAGAGCACCACTCACCTGCTGGGGAGGAGACTCTCACCACACACCCCTAGTATCGGGTTCAGATCCGCAGCTCCACACCACCCGACGTAGCTCTTGGAGAGCCACCTATATGATACCGTAAGAAGAGCGGCGAACCGATCATGGTCAAGAGTCACAGAAAGAGGACATGACTGCCCCACAAGAGAACCCTGGCTGCACGTGACCCCAAGGACCAGGAGATTGGAAAGGAGTCGCCCCGACATCGACCTTGCTATCACCCTACCACCAGCTGGATGCCCCGTACTCTTGCATGCTGGAGAGAGATGGAGGGCATCCCTTCCACATTTGAGCTCGGGGAGTCTTCAAACTCACCATCACAGCTGCCCCACACTAGGGAGGACATGCAGCTCATAGTTCCTACTTTAGTAGCCCGTGTACACACACATGAGGAGCGTCTTGATGACCTCCCAGATGACATTCGGGCACATGGAGATGCATATACTCGGCTACAGTAAGGGCTCGGATCTCGAGACTAGAGGACACCCCTAGAGACCTGCAGGGTACCACTGATCACTTGTAGATGAGGGCTGATATGGACTGGCTATTGACTTCCATGGTTCGAGACAGTGTGGAGGCTCTAGAGGAGAGGACTTTGGCTGAAGAGCTTGTAGCTAGAGCTAGTGTTGTCATGGCTGGACTTGCCATGATGATTGGGTTGTACTCTCACTTCTTTCATTAGACCTATTACGGGCGGGTTGTGCCCGTAGCACATTATGTAGTTTGAAACTTTGGTACTGGCGTGGTCTTATGAACCCATCTATGTTGTATCCTTGTCTTTTGGAACAATGTACTATGTTTGTTTTAACTATGTATGTGTAATATATGTTGTGCTGATAATTGTTTACGTTTGATGTTGTTGTATCCTTTTGTCATGTGATATCATTATTATCATATAATGTTGTTTTTTTTTTAAATATTATGTTAGAAAGAACACAATGGCACCTAAGCGAAGGATGCCGCCTGACACCACTGGCTACAACAACGAGACGATTTCCCCAAACGTGGAACAACTCATATCATAACGGGTAGCTGCCGCCATAGAGCAGTATGAAGCCAATCGAAATAGTGGCAGAGGGAACGACAGCGGTACCGGCGGGGGAGGTGCAGGAGGAAGCGGCATAGTTGGAGGTTCTGGAGGTAAAGAACAAGTAATCACGTCCGTAACACATAGTCATGATCAAAATTAATGACGTTATTAAAATAAATGACTTGTGATCCTATAGATGCTTCAAACAGGAAGTGCACCTACAAGGCCTTCCTATCCTGCAACCCTCGCAACTTCAATGGCACCAAGGGTGCAATAGGCCTAATGAGGTGGATAGAAAAGATAGAATCGGTGATTGACATTAGTGAGTGCACCGTTGACTGCATGGTGAAGTATTCTACTTGTACGCTCACTGATAAGGCATTGACCTGGTGGAATACCTAAGTGAAAACTTTGGGAAGGCAGACAACGTATCAATTGTCTTGGGAAGATCTGAAAAACATGATGATCGAGGAATACTGTCCTCGAAACGAATTACAAAAGATCGAGGCTGAGATGTGGAATCTACAGATGGTAGGAGATGACGTGGCTGGGTACATTGATTGTTTCAATGAATTGGCAATTCTGGTACCCCACATGGTCACGCCAGAACATAAGCGTGTGGAAAGATATTTATGGGGCTTTGCGCCTCAAATTCGCAGCATGGTAACTTCATCTAATCTAATGGATACCAAGAGCGCTATAATTTTAGCAATCAAACATAGAGATGATGTTGTACGTAATGGATTGTTTGGGAAGAAGGAGAATGAGGAAAGTAGATTTGGAGAGAAAAGGATGTGGATGGGAAATTCAAGTAACAAGTCTGGGAAGCAATGGTTTAAGAAACAAGAAACTGTGAAGGCCTTTGCGGGCAACACTGTGGAAAGGAAAGAGTATGAAAAGGGTCCTACCGAAGTGTAAAAAGTGCGGATATCATCATGCAGGTGGGTGCATCAAGTGTGGAAAGTGTGACAAATTTGGTCACACCACACAGAGTTGTCGAACTAACACCATCCGCACGGGTAGAGCCAAACCAGGATGTTTCACATGTGGTGACCTGAAGCACTTCAGGAAGGACTGTCCCAAGTGGAAGAATCAGAACAGCGCTCAAGCACCACAGAGGGCATTTGTGATGGGTGCAGGGGACGCACGCCGGGACCCGAACATTGTCACTGGTACGTTCCCGATAAATAATCACTACGCCTCTATATTTTTTGATTCGGGTGCTGATATGAGCTTTGTGTCAAATGATTTTAAATCTTCACTCGGTATTAAAGCTAGCAAACTAGAACAAAGTTATACAATTGAATTAGCAAATGAGAAATTAATAGAAACCGGAAAGGTCATTAAGAGTTGTACTTTATGTCTTGGAAACCATACATTTAGTATATACCTTCTACCTATCGATCTGGGGAGTTTTGACATTGTTATTGGCATGGATTGGTTATCGAATAATCATGCCGAGATCGTATGCTTCGAAAAAATTGTACATGTCCCACTACCAAGTGGAGAAATTCTTTCAATTCAAGGTGAAAAGTGTAGAACGATGCCGAAGATGATAAACTTTATGAAAGCTCATAAGTATCTACGTAAGGGTTATTGCGCATTCCTGGCCCATTTCGTCGAGAAGAAACCCGAGGAATGTCGACTTGAAGACATACCGATCGTTAGGGATTACCCCGAGGTATTTCTCGAAGACTTACCTGGCTTACCGCCACCAAGACAAGTCGAGTTCCGGATCGACCTAGTACCAGGAGCCGCACATGTAGCGCGATCGCCGCACCGTCTGAGATGCAAGAATTATCAAGTCAACTTCAAGAGTTACTTGATAAAGGCTTCATAAGACCGAGTTTCTCACCCTAGGGAGCTCGGTCTTGTTTGTGAAGAAAAAGGATGGAACCTTTAAAATGTGTATTGATTACCGGGAGTTGAACAAACTGACAATTAAAAACCGGTATCCTCTTCCTCGAATAGACGATTTATTCGACCAACTTCAAGTTTCCAACTTCTATTATAAGATTGATCTACGATCAGGGTACCATCAACTGAGAATCCAGGAGGAAAATGTACCAAAGATGGCTTTTAGGACTCGTTATGGTCACTACGAGTTTCTGGTTATGCCATTTGGTTTGACTAATGCACCCACAGTTTTCATGGATCTAATGAACCGCATGTGCAAGACATACTTGGATAAATTTGTGATTGTGTTTATCGATAACATATTAATATATTCACGACCCAAGGAGGAACATGAACATCATTTGAAATTAATCTTGGAACTACTCAGAAATGAGAAACTGTATGCCAAATTCTCTAAGTGTGAGTTTTGGATCCGAGAGGTTCAAATTCTTGGACATGTCATCAATAAAAAGGGTATCCACGTGGATCCGTCCAAGATTGAAGCTATCAAAAACCGGGAAGCACCAAGAACTCCGACTGAGGTGCATCAATTTCTAGGTTTGGCAGGCTACTACAGACGATTCATTGAGAATTTTTCAAAAATAGCCCTGCCTTTGACCACGTTAACCCAGGTGGGTCCCGGGTTCGAGTCTGCTGCGGTTACAACCTATTGGAAAAGACATGCATGACTCACAGAAACACCCGGGCTGCTCTCTAAGGGAGTATGAGTTTAAGAAATTCGGCTTTTAAAAAAATAATAAAAATACCAAATTCCGGAAATATCTTTATTTTTATATTTTTCCTTTTCTTGCAAGTACCAACATACAAGATGGTCAAGCCTAGCATCCAACGACGTCAATGGTCAAGCCTAGCATCGAACCACCTGACGTCGGTAAACAAACTCCCTTCAAAAACTTGGCTTTCAATTCTTCTCTTTGTCGATTCGGTCGCCCCATTAAATTCAATTCAAATCGCCATTTACCCTTGTCGCATTTTCAGGTGATTCTCCTTTTCAACGATCTTCGTTAAAATATTTGAGCATCTTTACTTTCATCGACGAATTCGTATAAGAAATCAAAGTTTATCTAGGGTTCATTTTCAGGAGAGGGAATTAAATATACATCACTTTTCTTCCAATCTTGGATGCAAAGATGAAACCAGATCTTTTGGAGGTTCAGCCACAAGAACTTAAGTTCATATGTAAGCTGATTTCTCCCTCTTTATATCTATCTCTGATAATTATGTTAAAAGTTAAAGTTTAGTTGCATGCTGCCATGGATATTTTCTTTAAACCAATCTAGTAAACCTCACAAAATATGAGTTCCGGACTTCCAGTTTATGGGTTACATGCCTTTACTCTTACTAGGCATTTTGGTTTCAAAGGAAATTATTAGAAAAGAATCTGCAGGTTCAACTAAAGCCCCACCCCTGTGTATCTGGTGATGGAATGTTTGTATCGCCTAAGACCACCATGCTTTAATACAATTTTATTTGCAATAACTGCTCATTTTGATATAATAGGAATCTGCTAACCTTCTATTTTGGTATTCCATGTTTCACACCAGTTGAACTGAAGAAACAAAGCTCATGTTCTGTTCAAATGATTAACAAGACTAACCATCATGTTGCTTTCAAGGTGCTGACGGTTTTGTATTCTCAGATTTCCATCTTATATTTCCCTTGTTAAACTTAAGCTGCAGTAGACTTCACTTCGTTCACATTTTGCAGATAAAAACTACCAATCCCAAGAAATATTGTGTCAGACCAAATGCTGGAGTTATTGATCCAAATGGATTATGTGATTTTTCAGGTATAAGCTTGCTTACTGGAAGTTTTGAAACTTGTTTAATTTTGCTAAACTCTTACTGATTCAGGTGTTCATGTAATCTGCATATTAAGTTTAGTTTCAGATCCATAATCTTTCTTGTTTGCTCTTGTTTCAGTATAAAGAATTTAACAGAACGTATATATGATGATGAGGAATTGTTAGTTATCTAGTTGTCTTTGCTTCTACATAATGTTAAACTCTTTATTTTTTTATGATCAAAGCTTCCTCTATCCCACAAAATCGCATCATTTGACTACTTTGATAGTGTTTGAATTTTGTTAAATGCATAAATTATTTTCCAACAATGACAAGCTACTGTATTTTTATGGCAAATAAGGACCATATGTAATGGCATGAATCATCTCATTGAAGAGCCAAACAGGCAATCATAGATTGAAATTTTGCCAAGATCACGGCACTTTCATGAGACATACAGGAATAAGTAGTGTCCAATCTTTTTGGGATTGGGTCGCTTTTAAACCGAGTGAAATTTTACATTTATTTTTGTTAATAACTGTCATCAACATGATGCAGTTACTATGCAAGCGCCAAAGGTAGCTCCTCCTGATATGATCTGCAGAGACAAGTTCTTAGTTCAAAGTACCATTGTCTCGGAGGGCACAGAGGAAGAGGATGTCACATCTAGCATGGTTAGTGTTTGAGTGTCTCATGAAGATATTGGTTTTAGTGGTAGTTTTTTTATATAATTCTTCAATTTCTCAGTTTGCTAAAGAGGATGCTAAAATTGTTGATGAAAAGAGGCTTAAAGTGATCCTCCTCTCCCCACTAGACTCCTCAGAATCATCACCAATTGATGGACCATTGGATCTGGTGGACAGTAATGAAAGCAGAGAACTGAAAGATGACATAGGTCAGCAAAGTAGCTCTCGTGCCATGGTAAGGCCTTATTGTGTGTACCAAATGCTGATGTAGGACTTGTGTAGAGGTGGTAATTTCTGCTCATTTACTAATGGGTCCTTTTTGCTGCATTCGATCTTTAATGGATTGGATGTGCCAAATTAAAAAAACTTGCATAAAAGTGAAACGAGTAAAGCGGGCCAAATGGATTGAAAGTTGCCCAAAGTTTCATTGAAACGTTTTCAACCTATTAGTTCAATTCGCTTGAATAGATTCTTTGTAAATTTGATCTTATAGTTCTTATTTTCATTTTTCATACACTAAATGTTTAAGAAGATAGGAACTTCTCCGATATTTATCTGTTATGTTTTTTAACTGTAATTTATTCAAATTTCTTGTTTTATTTTAATCTAGGTTAGAAACCCCTGTATTACATGGGTTGAATAAATCAAACTTGTTGTAAACCAACAGTTTCTATCAACATTTGTATGTTGGATATCATCAGCAATTAGTGAAATAAGAAATAATGATGATTTAAGAATTATAAATAAAAAATAATGAAGATTTAAGAATTATAAATAAAAATAATGAAGATTTAAGAATTATAAAATTATATTATAAGATATAATTGAAATCTTCTTATGATTTAGTAAGTTTTAATTAAATATTAGAATAAATTTTAGATATTTAATTATTTAAAATCATTATTATTTAATAGGAGAGAGAGGCGGGAAACAAAAATCTAGACTTCACCAGAAAGTTATTCATTTATTATAATAATAAAGAATGGATGGTATGTTATTGGTTTCAAACTTCAGGTTGTTGAGAGCATGGAAGTGCCCAAAGGAGATGGTGAAAGTGTAGAGGTGACAAGGAAGGAAGAATCTTTTAAGAGGAAAGAAGCTGTAAAAAGGATAGAAGAACCTGTAAAACCGAGCCAAGAATATGAAAAAAGAAATGAAGAGTTTTTGCAGATAAATGATACAGAAGAGCTGACATTAGCCAAAGATGTAGAAGAAATGAACTCAAAATTGAAAGAACTCGAGTCAAAGCTTACCGAGGTCAGTTATACTGTCAATGCTTGATATCCATTTAGTGGAATTATTTTTTGGCTTGTTTTGATTAACCAAATGTTGTGGATTTTCACAGGCCAAAGCAACTATTCTGCATCTAACAGAAGAAAAAAGATCAGTTACTCAAGAGAAACACTTTTTACAGGGAGAATTGGTATGTATTCTCAATCCTTTTATTTATTGTCTATTTTTTTTTATAGAAAGTAAATTAGTTAAATTTCTCAAGAGTTTTGAAGTGTTATGAATGTTTCTACTTAGTGTCAGTTGATGTTCAAATAGGTTTAAATGCACATTGTTTCCAACTGCACTCTTGGCACCGAGTTGAGTTTGTCATAGTGATGTCATAGTCCGGTTTGTCTTTTTTCCTTTACTTCGTTAGAGCATAGATTTACTTGCTTTCTAGATTAGTAATGTCAGTGTCCGGTTTTGCTCAGATCGATCGTGTAGGTTTCAAGGCTAATCTGTTTGCATGTATTGGAGGTTTTTTAACAAACTAATGCCTTATTTTGTTAAGAAATTGGAAACCAAATGTGCTTAGAATGTCAAAGATGTGCTTTGTCAAAACAAATCAGACCGAGTGCCCACACACACTTTCTGGTCTTTTCTTGCGTTGAATTTATTATAAAAATGGATAAAGTATATTACATTTATGAACACTTTTTGGGTGACTTTCAACTCGTTTACATTTTATCCAAGTTATACCGATTTGGATGCACCAAAAGGTTATATGATGATGGGTTTTGATGTTGCAGGATTTGGTGAGAAGTAAGAGACACAGGGGTCAGGCTGGATTTCCGTTGCTGTTTGTTTTTGTGGTGGGACTTGTGAGCCTTTATCTGGGATACCTGTTACACAGCTGACCAAGTTGTATTGAGAATAATAAGCAAATGATTACTTGACTGTAAATAAAGGGTCTAAAATTTATACTTTAAACTCCCATCCGTTTTAAGTATTTGGATCCATAGACAAATTAAATATTAATATTGTATCTTGGTAAGAATCTTTTGAAATTTTTATACCTTTTTTATTTAGGTTTTTGATATTCAAAGTATAATTAATAATTGTATAAATATGCAACTAAGAAAATTTTCATAATACTTCAACTAGAAACCAAAAATGGGATTTATATGAAAAATAAGTTCTTGTTTCGTTTCTAACTTTTAAGAACTAGAAACACATCCAAGTTGGTGTTAGCATGGTTCATGGATATTAGGATGTAAATGAGACGAGTCTGAGTTTAGAGGCTCGTCTTGATTAATGTACAAGTACACCATCCATATTAGTGGCTCCAAACCTAGCTACCCGCCATCAGTGTTTGTATATTATTTGAATTCAAATATTTTGTATATTATTTGAATTCAAATATTATAGATGAGTTAGTCAAAATAGTTTGTTAGCCTAGATAGTTTATCTTCTACTAATTCTCATATACACTTGTATTTATACGTATGTTTTACTATAATCAAAATCTTTCATTCCAATCATAAAGCTTTTCTATACCTTGTTATGGTATCAGAGCAAGGTTCAAACTATTCTTCCCCACTCTTCTTCTCCATAATCTCCTTCAAGTTCTAGACCATCAACACCAAAACGATCCATGTGGAACATGACATCGTTCATGATCAATCCCTCCATGAAGGAACTCACACTCATAACCCTACCTGTAACCCTAAAACTTACATCTTCAAACTATCTGACTTGGAAAACTCAAGTCGAGGCATTACTCTATGGACTTGATCTATACTAGTTCATTGATGGTTCGTACCCAACCCCCACACCCGGTACTGCTGCTGACGACACCCAAACACCTCACAAGGATTATTCTCAATGGTTTCGTCAAGATCGGTTGCTATTTGGAGCACTTGTAGGAAGTCTCTCACCCCAAATAGTGCCCTTGATAATAGGTGCTTCATCCTCTTATGATGCATGGCAAAGCCTAACCAAAACCTATGCTTCACCCAGCCGAGGCCACATTAAATTGCTAAAACATAGACTAAAACAAACCTCCAAAACTCCTACTCAATCAATAACCGAATACATGCTAAACATCAAAACCATCGTTGATGAGCTTGCAATTCTTGGCAAGAAAATTGTAAGGCCCCTTTCCCGGGTGACCTCACTTGTTGGATTTACTCATAAACATAGCCATAAATACTGAACTTAAATTTAAAACATTCTTCATTCAATTACATTACATAACAGCGGAAGTCTTAACAATTAAAAACACAACATTGTCTTAACAAACAAAAGTGGGATGTCAGTCTTGTGCCGGGTAACCTTCACGCCATCGCACGACCTTTTCTTCCTTTACCTGAAATGTATACTAAAGTCAGCTAACGCTGGTGAGTTCTAGTTTAATGCGTTTAGATATAAACATTCTTTTCTTTACTTCATAAGTAAACATTATTATAAAGTCATTCATATAAATACGTATTCATAACTTTTGCTTTTCTTTCATCTTTCTTTTTCTTTAATAATGTGATTACATATATATATATATGCGTTCACCCTTTTCTTTCACTTTTCTTACCATTCTTTCTTTATCTTTCTTACGTGATTACATAGATATGCATTCACCTTTACTTTCTTTACCATTTATTGGTCATACACATAAGGGTGATCAACCCATCTTACGGTACGTATATCACAAAGACATACGCCCTCGAGCTACCGTCGTAGCCCTTTTTCTTAACCGTCCGGCACTAGAAACCGTCCGTCATATCTTTACCGTCCTACCGAAGTAGTCCGTCATATCTTTACCGTCCTACCGTCGTAGTCCGTCATATTCGCCCGTCTGCCCTAAGGCATCCGTTTCCCACTTGAGCTAATTATGCAGCCGCATATTGTTTTAGCGACTTACTCCACCGTAGTGGCCTTTAATTAGTCTAACTTTCTAGACTTCCTTCTCTAGCTGCATAATAGTCAAGTGGTCGTCCGTCTACCGAAGTAGCCGTTATCATCGAAGCGTCCATAACGTTTACTTATACTTGGCAAGCAATATATACATGGATATAAAGCAAGATTTCATTCTTACACGTTATGTCATTCTTTTCATACTTGGCAAGCAATATATACATAGATATAAAGCAAGATTTCGTTCTTACACTTTGTGTCATTCTTTTCATACTTGGCAAGCAATATATACATAGATATAAAGCAAGATTTCATTCATTTACGTTATACCATTCATTCATTCATTCTTTGTAAACATACGTGTTGTTCTTTGTTCATAATTCATTATTCACTTTCATATGTATCTACACATATACCTTAATATATCACGTATGGTCACATTGACATTCATTTCATTTATTCATTTAGTGTATACATTCCAGCCCCAAAACATTTAAAATCATTTGCACGTAGCATATAGGGGGCACATAGAACTCACCTGATAGGCGGGTCCCTGAAGTATAATAGCTGGTTTCGAAACGTCACTAAGGTCACCCACTATCTGTATAATAAAGTCATACATATAAGGTAGGGCTCCTAAATGACACTAGACATTACTGTTCTTAAACTCAGTAGTTTCGGGAGGTGGGTCGCATCGAAACTATGGTAGTTTCGAGCTATGGTCTTACACTCGAAACTAGGTAGTTTCGAGTCATAATCCTTCTATCGAAACTAGGTAGTTTCGAGTCATTAACTTACGAAAATCTTAGTTTAGGTTCAAGGTGACACTCGAAACTAGGTAGTTTCGAGTCCTGAGTTCCTATCGAAACTATAGTAGTTTCGAGTCATTGGCTGCTATCGAAACTAGGTAGTTTCGAGTCAAACATGACTATCGAAACTAGAGTAGTTTCGATGGGTCTGCATGTATCGAAACTATAGTTTCGAGTCATGGGTCTGCATCTTCCCTGACCAGAACCTTGCTCCAGCCAACTTATTTCCAATCGATTAAACTTTGAACATTTTACGTTAAACACCTTCCTTTATCGTTCTTGAGTTCAAATACGTGATTTGTTTCAAGTTTCATATGCGAAAATCGTATCTTTATTTGATTTAAACCCGAGACATGCAAAGACTCAGAATCAGAGGCGATGCTTACCTCAACAGGCCCGATTTCTGTTGCTATGCGCTGAAATGGTGGAGACGGATGATTCCCGAGCCCTTGAGTCTTCTCCTTGCGGTTTTCTTCATAAGCCGATCGCTCTCTCTCTCTCTCTCTAGTGTTCTTGCGCAGGAAGATGAAATGAGAGAGGGTTTGGGTTGAAGCTGCTGTTTTGTAATGGGTTTCCCCCTTTTCTTTTCGGCCCATGGGCCGAAATTTTGGCCAAGCCCACTTTATTTCCCTTTTCTATTTGTCTTGTCATTATTTGGGATGTTACAAGTCTACCCTCCTTAATGAGGTTTCGTCCTCGAAACCTGTTACACGTTAAACAACTGGGGGTACAGTTCCTTCATCTCGTCTTCTTTCTCCCAAGTAGCCTCGGACCCCTTTCTGTGTTTCCATTGTATTTTGACTAAAGGGATCGACTTATTGCGTAATCGTTTCTCGGCTCTGTCAAGAATAGCTATTGGTTCTTCTACATAGTTCAAGCTGTTATCCACTTCGATTTCGTCATAAGGTATGTGAGCCGTATCGTCAGCAAGGCACTTGCGTAAGTGTGATATGTGGAATGTAGGGTGTATTCCACTAAGCTCGACGGGTAGGTCGAGTCTGTAAGCAACTTGACCCACTCTTGCTACAATCTTGAAAGGTCCGACAAACCTTGGACTTAGTTTGCCACGCTTTCTGAACCGAATGATTCCTTTCCACGGTGATACTTTCAACAGTACCATGTCCCCTACTTGAAACTCTAAATCCCTCCTTCTCTTATCCGCGTATGATTTCTGTCTGTCTTTTGCGGCTTTCATACGAGCCTTGATTTGATCAAATTTCTCAGAAGTAGCTTTGACCACTTCGAGACTTGCAAAATCCTTCTGTCCAATTTCCCCCCAACAAACCGGGGTCCTACATTTCCTCCCATACAACATTTCAAATGGCGGCATGCCAATAGTCGAGTGATAGCTGTTGTTATATGAAAATTCTGCCAATGGTAGATGGCTGTCCCAACTCCCACCGAAGTCAATGATACAGGCCCGGAGCATGTCCTCCAAGGTCTGAATGGTCCTTTCCGATTGTCCATCGGTTTGGGGGTGGTAAGCGGTGCTAATGTTCAGTCTAGTGCCCATTGCTTCATTGAATTTCTTCCAAAACCTTGACGTGAATCTAGTATCCCTGTCAGACACAATCGACAGCGGCATACCATGTCTGCTCACAATTTCCTTGATAAATACTTCTGCTAGCTTTTCAGAAGAAGAAGTTTCTCGTATTGGCAAGAAGTGAGCACTCTTTGTCAAGCGGTCGACGATCACCCAAATGGTATCATTGCCTTTAGCTGTTCGCGGTAGCTTGGTAATGAAGTCCATCGTGATCTCCTCCCACTTCCATTCCGGTATTGGCAAAGGTTGCATTTTACCGCATGGCTTCTGGTGCTCGGCCTTAACTAGAGAACACGTTAGGCACTTGCTCACGTATTCTGTCACATCATTCTTCATGCCAGGCCACCAGTATTCTTTCTTCAAGTCTTGATACATTTTGTTTGTCCCGGGGTGAATAGAGTAGCGAGACTTATGGGCCTCGTCAAGGATTTTGGCCCTAAGTTCACCAATCTTAGGTATCCACATCCGGCCAAAACGAGTTCGTACACCGTACGTATTGGTTTCCAGGTTACCCTGTTGTCCAACTATTCTTTCGCGTTTCACATTTCTCTCTAACAGTGCTTCACCTTGTGCCTTTACTATTTCATTCGTTAAATCTGGTGTTATAATCAACTGACACGCCTTGATTCTAATAGGTGTCGACTCTTCCTTCCTGCTTAAGGCGTCAGCCACTACATTTGCCTTGCCTGGGTGGTATAATATTTCGCAATCGTAGTCTTTTAGTAGTTCCAACCACCTTCTTTGTCTCATGTTTAATTCCTTCTGCTCGAAGAAGTACTTCAGGCTCTTGTGATCGGAGTAGATGGTGCATTTAACCCCGTACAAATAGTGTCTCCATATTTTTAACGCGAAAACCACTGCTGCCAACTCCAGATCGTGAGTCGGGTAGTTAACTTCATGAATCTTTAGCTGCCGCGAGGCATAAGCAATAACTTTTCCCCTTTGCATAAGTACACAACCCAATCCTTGACCCGAAGCGTCGGAGTAAACTACCAAGTCCTCGTTCCCCTCAGGTAAGGTCAAAATTGGAGCTTGGGTTAATCGTGTCTTCAATTCTTCAAATGCGTTATTTTGGGATGGGCCCCATTCATACTTTACTTCCTTACGTGTCAGCTTCGTCAGTGGCGAGGCTATTCTCGAGAAATCCTGAATGAATCTCCGATAGTAGCCTGCCAATCCCAGAAAACTTCGTATTTCCGTTGGCGTTTTCGGGATGTTCCATTCTTTTACCGTTTCGATCTTTGCAGGATCCACCATAATGCCGCCTGGGTTTATGACATGACCTAGGAATTGGACTTCTCTAAGCCAGAACGCGCATTTGGAGAATTTTGCGTACAACTTTTCCTGCTTTAGCACCTCCAATACTTCCCTTAGGTGACAGTGGTGATCACCTTCATTCTTTGAATATATGAGGATGTCATCTATAAAAACTATTACTGATCGATCCAACATGGGTCGGCATACTCTGTTCATTAAATCCATAAATGCTGCTGGTGCGTTAGTTAATCCGAAGGACATCACGAGAAATTCATAATGCCCATAACGCGTACGAAACGCAGTTTTCGGTACATCTTCCTCTCTTACTTTCAATTGATGGTAACCCGACCTGAGATCAATCTTTGAGAACCAACTCGCGCCTTGTAATTGATCAAAGAGGTCGTCTATTCTAGGCAGTGGGTATTTGTTCTTCACTGTTCTCTTGTTCAGTTCACGGTAGTCGATGCACATGCGCATGCTGCCGTCCTTTTTCTTTACAAATAATACCGGAGCGCCCCATGGTGAGATGCTCGGTCTGATAAATCCTTTCTCTGTTAATTCTTCAAGTTGGGACATTAATTCTTTCATTTCTGACGGAGCCAATCGGTATGGTGCCTTGGCAACGGGCTCAGCTCCTGGCAGTAAGTCAATCTGAAATTCTATTTCCCGATCGAGCGGCAAACCAGGTAGGTCCTCTGGGAACACTTCTGGAAAATTGCACACCACGGGTACATCTTTTAGCTCTTTCGTTTTCATTCTATCGTCAATAACATACGCCAGATAAGCTTCGCAACCGCGCCTCATGTAACTTTCGGCCTTGATCATCGAGATGACGTTCGGCATTGTGCTATTCCAGTCACCATAAACCGTAATCGGACTGCCGTCAGTGGCCTTGAGATGTATCATCTTTCGTTTACATATGATTTGAGCTTCGTTGGCAGCTAACCAATCCATGCCCAATACTACATCGAATCCTCCTAAGGTTAGAAGGTACAATTTAGATGGAAACTTATGGCCCTCTATTTCTACCATGCAATCGTCAGTCACTTGGATGACTACTGAGTTTTTACCAATAGCAGTTTGTACGCTAAAGGCCCTTAAAAGGCTAGTGATTGTGCAGTCTAATTTGCGGCTAAAGGCAGTGGATATAAAACTTTTACTAGCACCAGAATCAAACAGAATAGCAGCATGTTCATCATTTACTAGGAACGTACCCGACACGACGTCAGGGTTTCCTCTTGCTTCTTCCTCGGTTAAAGCATAGGCCCGAGTCCTAGCCTTTGGCTGTTCCTTTTCCTTTTCTTTTCCCGAACCAGATTGGCCGGCCTTCCTGCAGTTCTTTGTCAGATGTCCAAACAATCCACATACTTGACACTTGACGTCTCTTACACATTCTCGAGAGAAGTGCCCCGGCTTCCCGCACTTATAGCATGTGATGGTGCCGATTTTACATTCGCCAAGATGTTGCCTTCCACATTTCTTGCATGTTTCATATTCGTCCGACCTTGGCTTCTTAGTTTCAGTTGTTACGTTCCCTCTTCCTGTGCCTCTAGACGGGTTCTCCCACTTTCTCTTTTGGGTCTCTGTTGGTGGGTCCTCATTGGCATAATCGTCGTAGACGATTCCGCTCAGATTCACTACCGACTCGAAGGTCGAGGGTAGGTTAGCTTTTACATGAACACGGACCCGTTGTGGCAATCCCTTAACATAGTACTTGATCAAACGATCTTCAGTTTCCACCAGGTGTGGTACTAGTTGAGCCAGTTCATTGAATCTTGATGTATACTGGCGATGAGTCTTGTTGCCAGCCTTGAAGTTCAGGAACTCGTTCTCCACACGATCAATCTCATTTTGTGGGCAGAACTTTTGGATTACGAGCTTTTTCAAGTCCTCCCATGTCATTCTGGCAAGAGCATGTGGTGACTTTGTTCTTTTAATATTTCTCCACCAACCTAGTGCTTCATTGGTGAAAGAATGAGCAACATATTTAACAGCTTGGTCTGGTCGACACTCGCTGATGTTGATGACTGCGTTCATCCTCTCGATCCATTCGAACGTGGCCACCGAATCCTTGGTTCCATCAAACTTAGGTGGGTCTCCGTCCTTGAATCCTTTGTAAGTACACCCACGATTGCTTGCTGCCACTTTTACTTCATCCCCGTCACTATCATAAATTTTCTCTTCATTGTTCCCTTCATCCTCCTCTTTACTTTTCTTTATTGCCTCAGATAGTAGATCAGGCAATACCTTCTTTAGTGTGAGCACAACTTCACGGGCAATAGCATCCCTGACTTCGGGTTCCAACTGTATCGGCCCTGGATTGTCGTCTCCAGCTGGGGTCACTTCTGTTTCGTGTACACTCTCGGTGTGTTCCGCGTGCACACTCTCTCCTTCTTCTAATCTTTGATTCAACGGAGGTCTACCTCGTCGGCCAGTGCGACCGCCTCGGCGTCCAGTTCTTCCTCCGCCAGCCATAATTTCTTAATTTCCTGATAGTCATAAAGGGAATACATCAATGTCATTACTTCAGATCATAGTTTGGAACAGTACGAGCAAGGTAAATTCTTAATTACAGTGACCGGTTTGTGATTACTAATTTACATTGCTTTTCGGGTTCAAAACTCTTCAAATCGGTTGTGACATTGACATCTATTTGTTCTAAGTTAAGGTATCTATCCTTATTTAGAGCATTAGCTTTATTACTTACTTATCGTGCTGCGTTGGCGTTGGTTACCCATACTGACATCCGTGCGTTGGTCCCATAATCAGTTTGAGTCCAGACATTTAGGGATGTCTGAATCTCTCAAACTATTGCTCTGATACCAACTTGTAAGGCCCCTTTCCCGGGTGACCTCACTTGTTGGATTTACTCATAAACATAGCCATAAATACTGAACTTAAATTTAAAACATTCTTCATTCAATTACATTACATAACAGCGGAAGTCTTAACAATTAAAAACACAACATTGTCTTAACAAACAAAAGTGGGATGTCAGTCTTGTGCCGGGTAACCTTCACGCCATCGCACGACCTTTTCTTCCTTTACCTGAAATGTATACTAAAGTCAGCTAACGCTGGTGAGTTCTAGTTTAATGCGTTTAGATATAAACATTCTTTTCTTTACTTCATAAGTAAACATTATTATAAAGTCATTCATATAAATACGTATTCATAACTTTTGCTTTTCTTTCATCTTTCTTTTTCTTTAATAATGTGATTACATATATATATATATATGCGTTCACCCTTTTCTTTCACTTTTCTTACCATTCTTTCTTTATCTTTCTTACGTGATTACATAGATATGCATTCACCTTTACTTTCTTTACCATTTATTGGTCATACACATAAGGGTGATCAACCCATCTTACGGTACGTATATCACAAAGACATACGCCCTCGAGCTACCGTCGTAGCCCTTTTTCTTAACCGTCCGGCACTAGAAACCGTCCGTCATATCTTTACCGTCCTACCGAAGTAGTCCGTCATATCTTTACCGTCCTACCGTCGTAGTCCGTCATATTCGCCCGTCTGCCCTAAGGCATCCGTTTCCCACTTGAGCTAATTATGCAGCCGCATATTGTTTTAGCGACTTACTCCACCGTAGTGGCCTTTAATTAGTCTAACTTTCTAGACTTCCTTCTCTAGCTGCATAATAGTCAAGTGGTCGTCCGTCTACCGAAGTAGCCGTTATCATCGAAGCGTCCATAACGTTTACTTATACTTGGCAAGCAATATATACATGGATATAAAGCAAGATTTCATTCTTACACGTTATGTCATTCTTTTCATACTTGGCAAGCAATATATACATAGATATAAAGCAAGATTTCGTTCTTACACTTTGTGTCATTCTTTTCATACTTGGCAAGCAATATATACATAGATATAAAGCAAGATTTCATTCATTTACGTTATACCATTCATTCATTCATTCTTTGTAAACATACGTGTTGTTCTTTGTTCATAATTCATTATTCACTTTCATATGTATCTACACATATACCTTAATATATCACGTATGGTCACATTGACATTCATTTCATTTATTCATTTAGTGTATACATTCCAGCCCCAAAACATTTAAAATCATTTGCACGTAGCATATAGGGGGCACATAGAACTCACCTGATAGGCGGGTCCCTGAAGTATAATAGCTGGTTTCGAAACGTCACTAAGGTCACCCACTATCTGTATAATAAAGTCATACATATAAGGTAGGGCTCCTAAATGACACTAGACATTACTGTTCTTAAACTCAGTAGTTTCGGGAGGTGGGTCGCATCGAAACTATGGTAGTTTCGAGCTATGGTCTTACACTCGAAACTAGGTAGTTTCGAGTCATAATCCTTCTATCGAAACTAGGTAGTTTCGAGTCATTAACTTACGAAAATCTTAGTTTAGGTTCAAGGTGACACTCGAAACTAGGTAGTTTCGAGTCCTGAGTTCCTATCGAAACTATAGTAGTTTCGAGTCATTGGCTGCTATCGAAACTAGGTAGTTTCGAGTCAAACATGACTATCGAAACTAGAGTAGTTTCGATGGGTCTGCATGTATCGAAACTATAGTTTCGAGTCATGGGTCTGCATCTTCCCTGACCAGAACCTTGCTCCAGCCAACTTATTTCCAATCGATTAAACTTTGAACATTTTACGTTAAACACCTTCCTTTATCGTTCTTGAGTTCAAATACGTGATTTGTTTCAAGTTTCATATGCGAAAATCGTATCTTTATTTGATTTAAACCCGAGACATGCAAAGACTCAGAATCAGAGGCGATGCTTACCTCAACAGGCCCGATTTCTGTTGCTATGCGCTGAAATGGTGGAGACGGATGATTCCCGAGCCCTTGAGTCTTCTCCTTGCGGTTTTCTTCATAAGCCGATCGCTCTCTCTCTCTCTCTCTAGTGTTCTTGCGCAGGAAGATGAAATGAGAGAGGGTTTGGGTTGAAGCTGCTGTTTTGTAATGGGTTTCCCCCTTTTCTTTTCGGCCCATGGGCCGAAATTTTGGCCAAGCCCACTTTATTTCCCTTTTCTATTTGTCTTGTCATTATTTGGGATGTTACAAAAATGGACGAGGAAAGGTGGTGGACATCATCTTTGGCGGTCTTGGCCAAGCATCCTACAAGCATATGTTGAATGCAATTCATGCTAAGGATAAACCCATCTAATTCAATGAGCTCCATGAGAAATTCATAAACCACGAGTTTGTTGGAGTTATGTGCCCAAAACACAACGCATGACATTGTTGCGAATGATATTTCGTCCCAAAGTTCACACACAAAACAAATATTCCGTATACGCAATTAAACACGGTTTAACGCGTACGAATCAATCAATGTCTAATACTTTGTTGCTATGCAATAATGTGAATCATTATAATAAATATTTGTTTCATGAAGTGTGACACCTGCAAAAATTCCATAATCTAAAACCTAGTTATTGGGCTAAACCCAACTAGACCCAATAGAAATCCAAGCCCATTTGAGGCCTAATAAGGATCTAAGTTTGTTAGAGATCCAATTACATAACTCGAATATCAAACTAGTCACTCGATTCCGTTTAACAACTTGTTACGTAATTCTAAGAACTTACGAAACGATAGAAGTACGTACGCGGTTCAGCATTTTAAAACGTCTAACGCGTCAGACATCGGTATAATACCTGATATTCGTCTAGAAGGATTAATTGAGATAGCGAACTATTAATGCTAGTTAATAATATTTGTCTAGAAAGACTGTACAGATAAATACACTTGTAATGCGTGCACACGAGCGTTAAACCGCGTAAGATACTCATAAGATTAACTATAACGGTACGGTCGTTACCAATACGTATTTGATACGAAAAATATGATAAAGAATCATTTTAATATTAATAATAAAATAATAAACTTTGAACTCGAAGCGAGAAACGTTTAAAAAGAACGAATGCGTTAAAAACGCGGGTACCGGCACGTATCGGTTCATACGTCAATTGAAGTGGAAATTTCGTTATTTAAATAATTAAATACTATTATTAATTGTTAATGACGTTTCATACGTCAATTGAAGTGGAAATTTCGTGATTTAAATAATTAAATACTATTATTAATTGTTAATGACGTTTCACAATTCCAAGTACTCTAAAATAATAACTCAAGAACTTTTCGCTACGAAAATTCGAATAGCCACGCGTTTTCGGTAAACCAATATTAATCCCCTGCTATTTCACTTACATGAAAACCCTGGATATAAAAAGATTTTTTTTTGTCTTCTTTTTCCATTTCATTCCAAAACAAACACACACATATGGCTTAGAGAGAGAGAGACCGTGAGATGGGGGAAGAGGGCCGGCCTCCGTCGGTGAATTCACGACAACGTCGGCTGGGCAATGGCGGCGCACGGCTGGGAAAGGCAGCGGCATAAGGCGGAGGACCACGACGGCGCACGACGGCAGCCTGGTTTTCCGGCGAAGCCATGAATCGCGTGTGGGTTGTTCCATCGTGTAGATTGGTGATCTTTGAATCCATCTCAAGTAAGTTATTGATTTTGGTTCAAATCTGGTTATGATATGACCGAAAACGGTTTTCCGGTGAGAACCCAGCAGCGGCGGCTAGGGTTCCGTCGTAACCAAATGCCGACGAAGAGAGTTGTGACGGCAAATGGTAACAAATGGCAGTAGTACAGGTAGTGGTGGTGGTTAGCATAGACTGTGGCAAGTTTTCAGGCCGTAAACTGCCTCACGACGAACTCCGGCGACGGGGACGGGGTTCCGACGAGTTCAAAACCACAGATTCGGACCTACACTACGGGATTTGCTCAGATTGGGAGGAAAAACGACTTTCGGCCACCGCGGTTGTTTGCTCCGGCCAATTCCTTTGTTTTCCGGTGATACGAGGTATAACCCGAACCCAACCCCATTTCTCCTTGTATAAACCCTTTTAATTTTCAGATCCGTCGTTGTACGTTGTAGGTCTAGAGATTTTGGTGGTCTCGAGACTCGGTCAAACCTGGTCAACAAAAGTCAAACTGTTCAACACGAGTCAACGGGTTCGCGTATGCGAATCTGGTGAACTGGAAGGTATAAACGCGAACTAAATCGATTATATCTATTTACACGAAGTTGAATGCGAGTGCGGTTAATTTCATTGAGCCCTAAACGACACAAAGACAAAAATAAATATAAAATATATGTATATAAATATTCGTGGAATGTCAAATAGTAACGAGTCGTATTAACGTGTTGTCGACAAATATATTGTTATCAAGCGAATAATAATAACTCAGACGCGTAATCGGTTAAACGGGAACTCTAATACGACCAACAATCGGTTCGTAAAATAATAGATAATACCTTGTCATATGGATATTTGCGTATGTTTTGATATAGTGGAGTTAAATTGGATAATAACTATATTTTTATATAAGTATGTTTTGGATACGTTCCTTTAACATGCTACAAGTTTATACATATAAAACGTATGACATTACCGACTAAACGAAGATTTGATAATTGATAACAAACACACCATATAAATATTCATATTTTATGTAAAATCCAACGATTTCTATGTGACTTGATATTTAGATTCGTACATACATTCGTACATACATGTATATTCATATACTAGAATGTATAATGTTTATAAATATATAACATTAAGAGCTTTAAGTGTGTGATACGTGTAATTGGAAACTTAAACAATCACATAGTAATTAAATACGAAAACTTAGATATTTTTGAACTCGGATGAATATTGAGTCGCATACATAATTGTAAATATATATATATATATATATATATTTAGGGAGAACTTCAAATAAAAAGTGATATTTCGCTAAAAAGCCTAAGAAATGACAAAACCTTAAGAAACGATATCAAACGAACTACGATTGAGCTCATTCCAACGGCATTGGAACCGTCTTGTCGAACTCTATCATCTTAACTTTTAGGGTTTAGATTTTAGTATTGAATTTTATGGTTTTAGCTTTAAGGTTTAGCCTTAGGGTTTAACTTTTAGGGTTTAGATTTAGGGTTTAAGTTTTTTTAGGGGTGGGGGTAGGGAGTTTAGGTTTTTGGGGGTGGGTTTAGGTTTTTAGGATGGTGGGGTGGGGGTTTAGGTTTTTGGAGGGGTGGTGGTTTTAGGCTTTTCGGGGTAGGGTTGGAGGGGGGGTTAGGTTTTTAGGGGCGGGTTAGGGTTCGATGAGACGGTTTCAACGCCGCTGGAATGAGCTCAATAGGAGTTCGTTTGACCCAGTTCTTAGCATTTCTTAGCGAAAAACCACTTTTTAGTGGAAATTTCCCTATATATATATATACATATATACTTTCCATAAACTTAAACGCTTGTTGCGAAATACAATACGATACAAACATATTTTAGGGTTTCTGAACTATATAAACTTATATATAAATACCCGTACAAATATACTTATAAATCTTGAAATGGTTTTATTAAAACATAGAGTTGCACACGTTCTGTTAAGAGTCACAAAAACACGAATTATTATATCTTGTCATAAACACATACAGTTAAACACATTTTGGTGAGTGACGAACTAATACTTTTGAACATGACTATTAGAACATATTAGAGTTGAGAACCCGATTCAATCTAAGTAACTACTATTGCTGACCGTTAAACATACATCATATATTGAACCGATAATACCTTTAAGAATCAATAGGGCTCAACCGCACACATGATAACTTGACATGAGTGTAGACTTACTTTATAATATTAGGGTTAGTCTATAAAGCTTTTTAAGTACCTACAGGTATCGTAGGACTCGAGTAGGACATAAACCGGTGACTATCATATCACGTGGACATTGGTTTCCCTTACTATCAGAAGGACATTATTGTTCTTAGCATGGCACCAGGTGAGTTCACTGCCCCTTCTAACTTTTAAATGTTTTAGAAACATCGGGAGAGAAACATACTTGCTGAACGCATTTTATAAATTGGGGAACATCATTACTTGATACATTTGAGAAAACCTGAAACATATTTGCTTACACGCTTGAAAACCTGGAACACACTTACGAACATTTTCATATGGTAACAAGAGAACAAGACACGACCTTATGCTTGTTGAGACATGTTTTTGTGACTGACGATTTATCAGTATTTTGTATAGAATTGTTTGCAACAGCTAAGAGGGAGTCTGTTAGAGCATAAATTTGTATCTGTAGCAAAAATTCTAAGTGTATATGTAGCGAACAAGTTAAGTTCGCCTAAGGGAATGTTTAGGCGAACTTACTAAGTTCGCCTATAGAGTTATGGGCGAACTTGTTAAGTTCGCCTGCAGACTCAGTTTCTATAAATAGGACATTAAGTTGTTCATTTGTAGTAAGTAATGCTAGAGTTAGCATACACAGAGAGGGAGTGATTCTCTGTGTGAAGTGAGTCACAATCCTTAGGTAGAGCTCACATAGGGATTGCAATTGGAGCTTAAATGTAGAGATGTACACTTCTTCGGTATTGCAATCTGTGATGACGAGTTCGTTATCGATTATATATACGAATCGATTCTGTTTCATCTCTGTTCTGTATTCGGTTTTATGTTTGATTCACTTCGTGCTTCCGTCTCAATGCGAATCATCGAGTAATTCGTTGTGATCGTGATTGTCTTGCTCGTTAGAAGACGTAACAGGGATTTTCAATTGGTATCAGAGCTACGGCTCAGAACCGAGGGACTAATCGCCTGTCGGTTCACAATTACTCGTGATTTGATGTTTAATTCCGCATATTCATTATCGAGACGTTAAAAGAATGAGTTTTTACGGTGGAATTTGTCAAATTCAAAGTATTTTATGAGTTTGATGATTCCAGAGGTGTTAGAGCTTGAAGAGATGAAGGTTTTACCGCCAAAACAAAAAGATTCGGCAATTTTTGCTGTAACAGCGCGTCAGGCGAACTTGTTGTCTGCTGAACGGTTACGGGCGAACTTATTAAGTTCGCTGGATGATTCTCAGGCGAACTTGTTAAGTTCGCTAGAGGTTGTTCGGAGACGAAGTTGGTATGTTCGCTGTACTGTTCAGGCGAACTTGTTATGTTCGCTGACACTGTTATAAGCGAACTTGTACTGTTCAGGCGAACTTTTTTTTGGCTGGAAAACTTTTCTTGTTCAAAATTTTGAGGGATCATTTGTATGCTTGTTTCGAGCCATTTTTGAGAAGATAATGATTTTGGTTATTTTTGGAACCAGAAATAAAATTTTATGTGTCGCCTACTGAAACAAGGATGAGATTTGTGAGTTGGATGATGACTTTTGACTGAAGAATCTGGTTGTCTAGGTATTCAAACCTGAAAATGTGGGCTACGAGTATCTGGGATACTTCTTTATTAGGGAATGAATGCTGAAGCAGTTTGAATATGGGTTATCATTGACTTAAGATCTCAGATTGTTCGTGATGAAGTACTGTTTGGGTATTTGCAAAGAAAAGAGGGAGATAAAACTTTTAGATGTTTTGTTTCTTTGCAAAAACGGTTCAAGTGATCAAGATCGGCAAAATTATTCGACATGATTTGGTTATGGTTTGATTTCTCATTTGGGATCTTGGCGGAATCCAGATAGACAACCTATTGTAGGAGGTGTTAACCAGGAATGAAAATCAGATTGAAGATTGTTGGATTCACGATGATTACTACCGAATGTTTGTGTGAGACTTAGTCAAGTATGTTTGAAATGAAGCTGGTTATCTGTTGTAAACTAGTTGAAGATGGAACCTTTATTATATGCCGGTTAAATAAGAAACGTCCTTCTGTTTATGGTTTAATGCGGAGATGCTTGTGTCATGAAGGGGAGATCGGATATGAAAGACTTCAGGTAATTGGTTAAGTGGAAAGGGTACGAGACAAAGTCAAACACTTTTGGTGAAGATGAAGATCAAAGAAAAAGATTGGTTTTTACACATTATCTTGGAGTTTCAGTTTGTTTCAATCTGGGATTCTTGTCTTTGTGAAAGTTGATTAGTTTGATGCTGATTGTTGGAAATTTGGAATCTCTATCTTATGTCGATTGGTTTATTGAGGTCTAAGCAATGTGGTGCTGGTTGGTTTATTGAGGTATAAGCAATGTGGGTTAGATTCTTGAATCAATACGGAGGTGGTTAACGTTGAGAGGATGGACTACAATGAAAGGTGTTGGATTCGTCAGCTTTCATAAAGAGGCCAAACAAAATTGTTCTAAACCAGATGCATTAGTTTAGAGGGAGCTTGTTTTATCAAACAAAATGAACTCAAGATTGAAGCATTGCAGGTTGAAGATCAAAGTGCAATTCCAAAGATCAAGTCTTACCAGGTAAAGTGAAGACCCAGGATCATCAGTCAAGGGGGAGTCTGTTGAGACATGTTTTTGTGACTAATGATTTATCAGTATTTTGTATAGAATTGTTTGCAACAGCTAAGAGGGAGTCTGTTAGAGCATAAATTTGTATCTGTAGCAAAAATTCTAAGTGTATATGTAGCGAACAAGTTAAGTTCGCCTAAGGGAATGTTTAGGCGAACTTAACAAGCGAACTTACTAAGTTCGCCTATAAATAGGACATTAAGTTGTTCATTTGTAGTAAGTAATGCTAGAGTTAGCATACACAGAGAGGGAGTGATTCTCTGTGTGAAGTGAGTCACAATCCTTAGGTAGAGCTCACCTAGGGATTGCAATTGGAGCTTAAACGTAGAGATGTACACTTCTTCGGTATTGTAATCTGTGATGACGAGTTCGTTATCGATTATATATACGAATCGTATCTGTTTCATCTCTATTCTGTATTCGGTTTTATGTTTGATTCACTTCGTGCTTCCGTCTCAATGCGAATCATCGAGTAATTCGTTGTGACCGTGATTGTCTTGCTCGTTAGAAGACGTCACATGGACTTTCATTGTTTGCATGAGTTAACGAACAAAGAGCTTGCTAAAGTCCCCTGGAACAATTTTATAACCATTAACTATCTAGCCTGGGATTCTATGAATAGAACTATTAGGGGTGACGTTCCCGGTCATGGTTAGTCACGCTAACCGAGACTTGTAGGGTCGAATGGCCGCATATTATCTAAACACATAATTCGGGAGGACCGAGGGAGGGGCAAAATAGCTGTTGTCGTGGTTTGGTTATGCCTCATGTATGAACATGTTATTTGTATTCCTAGCTAGTCTACAAATGGGTCAATATTACTTGTTTTGTTTATCATATACACATGAAACCGCTAATTGTTTTTGTAACATCCCGAAAATCCACATACAGATCATCTAAGCTAACGGGCGACCCAAGTCTCTTGAGAATGAGATGGTGGACGAGGGTTCTCACGTAAAACCCTATTCAGGAAGTAAAAGGACCCGGGTAGCTATTTTTCGCGCAGTTTGGGATCGGAATGAACGAGATGAAAACGCAGGGACCCGACTCGGAAATAAGGGCCATTTAAATACCATCTTTGCACAAACCCTAAGGCATTCGGCTTAGGTTTGTGTGTGTGACGGCAGAAACGCAAGGAGAGGAAGAAGGGAAGAGACGATGGGATCGGGACGGCCAGAGGTGGAGGTTTGACGACGGCTTTCGAGCGGGAACTCCATTCTTAGCCAAGGTAATCCTCATGTACTCTTTTATGCATTGTTTGTGTAGTGGTAGGAAACCGTTTAGGGTTTTGGGTGCCTAGCCGTGATCGACGATGAAAGGGAGAAGGAGGTTTGAGGTTGGTGACCAATCAGGGTGGTGGCGTAAGAGGATAGTGGCGCCCGACGGCGGCTGTAACTCCCAAAGAACTCGATGGCGGTGACAAGGTGGTATGGCCACATGTATGGAAGGCGTCTAGAGGGTGACGTCGGCAGGGACAGCAAGCTCGGCAGAAACGGGGACTGGAGATGCCCGTGGTTTCCCGGCAGTGGCATGGTGGCGTGCAGGGTGACGCGTGGTGGTGGTGGGTGGTGTTGGCCCGCTAGGGTTTCTCGCGGCTAAAAGGACGACATAAGTGTGAGGGTGACTCTAAGGGTGCACAGCGGGGGACACGGGTTGGTGTCACTCGGTGGTGGTGGTTTACGGCAATGGACGGGAAAGAGAATAAGGGCGGGTAACACCCGACTAGGGTTGTTGCCTAGCGGTTTACGTATGTACGTGGAAAGCCGCTTCGAGCATACAAGTATCATCACGAATTAAGGTTTTGCATGTGTATGCATGTACATGTACGTGCATGCATGTGAACCCAGTTCGGGTATACAAGTTCTAAACGGGCGATGAATGATCCGGTACGAAGATGACATGAGATTAGGGTTTCATGATGTTGGATTGACAAATAGTTGGGACTCGGGGTTTTATTATATTGTTACCCGTTATCCAACGTATGTTTTAAATCTACCCTGATCGTGTGATCATACGTTGACAGGTTCGGGGTTTGAGCGAGTACGCGTGGTGCAGAGCTAGGATTTGGATGTAGTGTAACCAGTGAGTTTCTAATCCCCCTCTTTTAAATGTTTTTAACGTTTTGGGGCTATCGTACATTCTTTTGAGACGTGGTTTATTACATTAAATGTATATCGAGCTTTACGAATTTGACTATTTAAATACGGGGCTAAGGGACTATGTGTTGTCCTTGAGAGGTGTAGGTTAAAGGTGGGTTTATGGTCGTGGGTCGTATAGTGACCTAATAAGGGTGAGTCGGGATTGTATTTACAGGTCGTACGTGTACGACTAGGAGGTGTCACAAGGTGTGCATGTACGTAATATGTGCTTAGGTAACGATACATAGTAACTGTATGTGTGTTGCTATAGTAGCAGTGTATTATGTTCTGTGTTAGTCGGGGTGAGTCGGTGTATGAGCTAAACGCTTATGAATACGTGTAGGATACCTTATCCTAGTTGTATGTGTGAGGTGCAGTGCAGGTGCAGCTAATGAGTCATGTACATAGGGTATAATGTGGTGTGTTTATACATGTGTTGTGTGTATTGTGTCGTTATCCATGTGACGCGGCGGGAATTATTATTGTGTCGTTGTCCTTGTGACATGGCGGGTATTGTGTTTGCATTGTTGTCATTATGACACGGCAAACGGAATTGTGGAGGTCTAAGTCCTTCGGAAGGTCACCAAAGGTGGCAAGTTTTGAGCAGGTTAACGATGAGCTCGGGGTTTGTTGAACGCCCTGATGACGGTGCAGTAATGAGGTATGTGTTTGTGTGCTTATATATTTGTGTTAAAATTGCATACAAGCGTTGAGTTATATTTATTGTGCATGAGATAGTATTAATGTGGTGAGTAGAATTAGATTGACCGTTGTGTCAGGATTGTGATGTGGTGTTTACAACTATTATGTCAGTTGGTTTGTGAGAGTCTTGGTTAGGGCTGGTTAAGCCGGTTTCTAGAGGGTGGTTGAGATAACCAGTTGGGGTTAACATGTGTGGTAAACTTTGAGTTGTAAGAGTGGTAAGTTCGATCCATGTCGGAGATACTTACTGGGTTAAATGGTGGTGTGAGTCTTGGGTGGTGAATTCTTTAGGGATATTGTAAGATAACAGGGGTTATCTAGCTATTGAGAAATGACAAATCTACTTTCTAAAGGCTAGAGGGTCTTGAGTGGAAATAAACTGAAAAAATGACGAGTTGGCTTTTGTTGAAATTAAACTATTAGAACTCACTCAGCGTAGCTGAATTTGTGTGTACGTTAGATTGCGTGCGGGTGAGGTGTGGAGTCAACGTATCTTGGCTTGGGAGTGGTGCTACTCGGATTTGTGTGCAGGCATTCGTGAGGTAAACTTAATGACGATAACGATATTGAACAGAAATTAAGGTTTTAGAAAGACTTCCGCTGTAGTTTGATAAATCACACAAGTATGTTAAAGGGAATAACTAGTTATGAGAACCAACTGTAGGGTGCCCGGTTTGGGGTCTTACAAATTGGTATCAGAGCCGTGGTTTAAGAGAAAGCTGATGTTTTTAAACAAATAAAATGCCTTAACTTAAATTGAAAATGGGACGAGGTTAAAACGAATGCCACCACGAGTAACCGCGAGCCAAGAGGTACGTCTTTCAAGTTAAGCAGTAATTATTATTTACCATTTGTGTAGTGTTACACTAGGTAAAGCGAGTGGTGTGAGTAAGTGATTTATGGTTCCGTGTGGGATCATGATGTATGCTATGTGCTAGAGTAGTATCTACATGAAGTTGTGTGGTGTGATTAAATGAGACTTTGATGTGAATTGAGTAATGCGGAGTAACATTAATTGTAACTATGTGAGATAGTTTGGTGTGTCGATATGATTTAGTAATTTTGTGTGTAACATTGGACGGTATGAAATTGTGATAAATATGATAACTTGCTAGATTATTGTGTGGTGCTATGTGAGTTGTGTGGGTTGCATGTGCATCTGGGGTGTGTGAAAGATAGAAAGTTAGTGTGAATATGATGGGGAAGGCTTAGAATCCGAGCAGTAATGTGGACCATCAAATTGCATTTGATCACCATGATTTGACAGTCTATGATTACTCTTATATTCTGAATTTGACGCCCATAGTAATCACTTCAACGTTCTATCTTGTGTAGGTACTGATGGTCATGACGATTCGGACTAGATGGATTAGGCGGGGAGCTCTCATCAAGAGGTTGAAAGAACCGCGGGCTAGACGTGCGGCTGCTGTTTGTATGGTTATCTTTGGGAGAAGACAGATCTTAGCACCTGTTCCTTTGACGGTGGTTCCACCGACATCTGAGCATGAGCAGGAGCTACCAGCACATGAGGCGATCATCTGACGACGAGAAACAAGTGGGTGATAACTTTGACTTATTCAGTCATTAGAGCAGTGGTGGTTACCACGAGAGGACTAGAGCATTTTGAGTAGTGGCCGCCAGACACTTGTGTAACAAAATATTTGTTCTTGGTTTTTCAAATGCTTGACTTTAATCTTGACAGTGAATCTTACCATGGGATTGTTTAAAACGTAGTTGATGATAGTTGCATGTGTGATATCTTGCTGTTGGTGGTGTAGTGTTAATTATGTGATTACCTTTTGAACAACGTGAGTTTATACTAAATGTAATCTTTGATGTGATGCTCGAGCTTGGTTGATTAGACTGTATGAGTAGACCTGTGTAGACCGGAGTTTTGATTATTTGCGCGTGTCTACGGTATTAAGATAATGTCACATATGTGTTATGTTTAGGTGATGTTTGAAGTGTAAAGGGTGTGTTGCACCTGGTATAGTTGTTCGGGACGAAGTCCTGTGGGAAATCTTAAATGTACATCTTTAGTATGTATAAATGTTCAGGACGAGGTCCTGCGGGAAATTATAGTTACATACCTTATGTCTATGTATACATGTTCAGGACCAGATCCTGTAGGGAATTAAGATATTTTATATCTTATGTGTATGGATGTTTAGAGTGATGTTTTGTGTCTAGACTGAGTAGTGTGTCGTCTTGAAGTATGGGTACGACCCGTATGGGTACGACTGAGTAAACTCTGTGTGAGTATATGATGACGTGTGGCAGGGGCTACCGTTGTAGCGAGTAAGAGGTAAGGTTTAGGAGTTTGTGTGTCTATAAATGATGAGGTCATATTGTATGCACGTAGATTTACTCAGATCTAGCTAGTTGTGTATGTGCACTTTGTGCGAGTTAGAAGGTTGAGTTACTAGTATATGTGTAGAACATTGTGTGTTATGTAGTTATGTGTGTCGGGGTGTGTCCTTGTAGTACACGCTTAGTCGTGCATAGGACGGGAAGTCTGTGTGCTCAAGTATAGTATTTCTATCTTGACGATTTTCTCGACGTTGATACATCGAGGTGGTACGAGGAGTTTTGACGTCTTCTAGGCGACCAGTGAGGTGCTCTTATGAGATGCCTATGCTTATATCTCGGGAATTCGGAGCACGAAGCCAATGAGCGGAGCTGTGAGAGTAGGTGATAAAAGTGTTTACGTGGACGCTTGACTAGAAATGTTATGATTAGATCAAGGAGATGACGCTGAAGATTTTAGCACATAGTTAACGAAGTGACGAAGGACCTTCATGGAACACTTTCCATATGAAGAATTCAATCGAGATGAGACGCCAGAGGAATAGGGATGTTTTCCCTGGACGAGACGAAAAATAGCTGAGGCTTGTGAGTAGACGGACGTCATGTTCATACGTGATTAATGAGACACGGTCGGTGATCGCTTGATAATGATAGGGCAACCATGAGTAAGGTGAAACTCAGGAGGGGTAAGTGCATGATTGCACATAAGTAACTGGAAAGGAAATGCTCATGCTGGTAAGCATGTGATTAGCTTAAAGTGAGCTCTCGTGGAGCATTCAAGTAAGGCAAGTGGTTAGCTGTCATATCAGGCATGACGTTGATAAGTGAGCTTTTGAGAAACAATGAGAGCCGATGAAGATGATCCTAGTGTTGGGTGTATGTACGTACTTAAAGGATGTATGGAATGAGTGATAATAAAGTAAAGAGATACTATGCGAGAGAAATTCTGTGGAGACCAGTGTAGCTTTGCATAAGCTCTTGGAGATCATCGGATGAGAGCAGAAGTAATACCCTTATTGGTAGATAATGGACTTAAGTTTGGGAAATCATCGCAGGAAGACAATCAAGGTATGGAGCCTACTTGGAAAGGTGACCGTCGGAATGACGAGGTCATTTATATTATACAAGAGACAAAGGCAATTGTACCCGTGAACCAAAATGAAAAGTGATAAGTGAGCAAACATATGACCGTGTTCTGCTACGTATTACTAGAAATACTACGTACGAAGTTGTTAAGAACAATAAGAGCGACAGGGTATTATCAAGGACAATGACAACGAGACCTTCGTGAAAGGATTGGTATTCAAGGCAGTCACGGGTGGCAACTTCTAGAAAGTGCCGGAATAGCGAGAGTTGGAAAGGTAGCCGTTTGACTATTGGCTGGAAATACGAGAGACGAAAGAATGTGTAGGTGGAACCTAAAAGTTCCAAGTTTGAAAGGGGGCAACGAAGAAGATTTCTTCGAACACCAGGGACGGTGGTAGAGTCGCTAGCAACATAACAATTTGTTAAGGGAGTAAGCAAATGCTTATCACAAAATGTATTTGGCGCACAAGTGAGAACAGAGGAATAAGATGTGTTGGTTGGTACCGACGTAGGATTCGAGGACGAATCCTCTTTTAAGGATGGTAGACTTGTAACATCCCGAAAATCCACATACGGATCATCTAAGCTAACGGGTGACCCAAGTCTCTTGAGAATGAGATGGTGGATGAGGGTTCTCACGTAATACCTTATTCTGAAGTAAACGGACCCGGGTAGCTGTTTTTCATGCAGTTTGGGATCGGAATGAACGAGATGGAAACGCAGGGACCTGACTCGGAAATAAGGGCCATTTAAATACCATCTTTGCACAAACCCTAAGGCATTCGGCTTAGGTTTGTGTATGTGACGGCAGAAACACAAGGAGAGGAAGAAGGGAAGAGACGGCGGGATCGGGACGGCCAGAGGTGGAGGTTTGACGACGGCTTTCGAGCGGGAACTCCATTCTTAGCCAAGGTAATCCTCATGTACTCTTTTATGCATTGTTTGTATAGTGGTAGGAAACCGTTTAGGGTTTTGGGTGCCTAGCCGTGATCGACGACGAAAGGGAGAAGGAGGTTTGAGGTTGGTGACCGATCGGGGTGGTGGCGTAAGAGGATAGTGGCGCCCGACGGCGGCTGTAACTCCCAAAGAACTCGATGGCGGTGACAAGGTGGTATGGCCACATATATGGAAGGCGTCTAGAGGGTGACGTCGGCAGGGACAGCAAGCTCGACAGAAACGGGGACTGGAGATGCCCGTTGTTTCCCGGCAGTGGCATGGTGGCGTGCAGGGTGACGCGTGGTGGTGGTGGGTGGTGTTGGCCCGCTAGGGTTTCTCGCGGCTAAAAGGACGACATAAGTGTGAGGGTGACTCGAGGTGGCGGAGCATGATAAGGGTGCACAGTGGGGGACACGGGTTGGTGTCACTCGGTGGTGGTGGTTTACGGCAATGGATGGGAAAGAGAATAATGGCGGGTAACACCCGATTAGGGTTGTTGCATAGCGGTTTACGTATGTACGTGGAGAGCCGCTTCGAGCATACAAGTATCATCACGAATTAAGGTTTTGCATGTGTATGCATGTACATGTACGTGCATGCGTGCGGACCCAGTTCGGGTATTCTAGTTCTAAACAGGTCATGAACGATCCGGTACGAAGATGCCCTGAGATTAGGGTTTCATGATGTTGTATTGACAAACATTTGGGACTCGGGGTTTTATTATATTGTTACCCGTTATCCAACGTATGTTTTAAACTACCCTGATCGTGTGATCATAAGTTGACAGGTTTGGGGTTTGAGCGAGTACGCGTGGTACAGAGCTAGGATTTGGATGCAGTGTAACTAGTGAGTTTCTAATCCCCTCTTTTAAATGTTTTTAAAGTTTTGGGGCTATCGTACATACTTTTGAGACGTGGTTTATTACATTAAATGTATATCGAGCTTTGGGGTCTAAATCGATGAGTTTGCAAATTTAACTATTTAAATACGGGGCTAAGGGACTATGTGTTGTCCTTGAGAGGTGTAGGTTAATGGTGGGTGTATGGTCGTGGTTCGTATAGTGACCTAATAGGGGTGAGTCGGGATTGTATTTACAGGTCGTACGTGTACGACTAGGAAGTGTCACAGGGTGTGCATGTACGTAGTATGTGTTTAGATAACGAGACATAGTAACTGTATGTGTGTTACCATAGTAGCAGTGTATTGTGTTATGTGTTAGTCGGGGTGAGACGGTATATGAGCTAAACGCTTATGAATACATGTAGGGTACCTTATCCTAGTGCTATGTGTGAGGTGCAGGTGCAGCTAATGAGTCATGTACATAGGGTATAATGTGGTGTGTTTATACATGTGTTGTGTGTATTGTGTCGTTGTCCATGTGACGCGGCGGGAATTATTATTGTGTCATTGTCCTTGTGACACGGCGGGTATTGTGTTTGCATTGTTGTCATTATGACACGACAAACAGGATTGTGAAGTACTAAGTCCTTCGGGAGGTCACCAAAGGTGGCAAGTTCTGAGCAGGTTAACAATGAGCTCGGGGTGTGTCGAACGCCCTTACGAGGGTAACCCTGACGAGGGTGCAGGAATGAGGTATGTGTTTGTGTGCTTATATATTTGTGTTAAAACTGCATACAAGCGTTGAGTTATATTTATTGTGCATGAGATAGTATTAATGTGGTGAGAAGAATTAGATTGACCGTTGTGTCAGGATTGTGATGTGGTGTTTACAACTATTATGTCAGTTGGTTTGTGAGAGTCTTGGTTAGGACTGGTTAAGTCGGTGTCTAGAGGGTGGTTGAGATAACCAGTCTGGGGTTAACATGTGTGGTAAACTTTGAGTTGTTAGAGTGGTAAGTTCGATCCATGTCGGAGATACTTACTGGGTTAAATGGTGAGGTGAGTCTTGGGTGGTGAATCCTTTAGGGATATTGTAAGATAACAGGGGTTATCTAGCTATTGAGAAATGACAAATCTACTTTCTAAAGGCTAGAGGGTCTTGAGTGGAAATAAACTGAAAAATGACGAGTTGGCTTTTGTTGAAATTAAACTATTAGAACTCACTCAGCGTAGCTGACTTTGTGTGTACGTTAGATTGTGTTGCAGGTGAGCTGTGGAGTCAACGTATCTTGGCTTGGGAGCGGTGCTACTCAGATTTGTGTGCATGCATTCGTGAGGTAAACTTAATGACGATAACGATATTGAATAGAAATTAAGGTTTTAGAAAGACTTCCGCTGTAGTTTGATAAATCACAAAGGATTTTAAAGGGAATAACCAGTTATGAGAACCAACTGTAGGGTGCCCGGTTTGGGGCATTACAGTTTTAGTTATCGCTCTTATATTTAACAAATTTCATTACTGAGGGCTTAACATGGGCATAAATTCATTACATGTTTTTATTGGGGAAAAAGACTCATTTTATGATTGTGAAGTCATTACATGATTTCATTGGGGAAAACGACTCATTTTATGACTGTGAAGTCATTACATGTTTTCATTCGGGAAAACGACACATTTTATGACTATGAAGTCATCACATGTTTTCGACGAAAACAATTTCATATCAAGTTCATGTACACATTTTCAATGTTTTCAAGGAAGACGGTTTCATCTTACGGCCATGTACATATTTTCAATGTTTTCAAGGAAATTAGTTTTACATTTCGGCCACGCATACATTATTGATGTTTTCAAGGAAAACTACTTTACATTGAGACAATTAAACTTGTGAACTCGCCAATCTTTGTGTTGACACTTTAAGTATGTTTTTCAGGTAATACATAGCCATGGCACGGTTGTAATATGTTAACCACTCGGATTAAAACCCTAGAAGCCGAAGAAGCATAATTGTCAACCTCAAGACGGTTCTGACCTACATAGTTATAGGTCAAAGTACTATTTTTTTTAACAACACCTAGATATTCTAGGATAATTGGGTTTCCCCGTGGCAACACCTAGAATATCTAGGGCAGCCCACCACAGGAGGAACCCCCCAACTGGGTAAACCCCCTAACCTGGCCACAGACCTCTTTTTTTTGTTGTGGCTAGGATTCGAATCCAAGACCTCCACTATAGAAAGTCTTAGGGCTACCATTGCACCAAATGGCCAACGGTGTCAAAGTACTACATCAATTTAGTATTTGTAATGGTGTTTAACACCTTAGAAGTCTTTATTTTAGCTTTCGTTGTTGTGTAATGTTACCAGTTATTGCAACCCTAATATATTTAAATTTGGAGGTGTGACATGAAGTTACATGGAATGCAAATATTAAAATGATTGCATATAAGTGCCATTTTATATAATGATTCAATTAAAATGCATAGAAGCATTTCTTGGATACTCTAAGCAACAATTAATGCATAATAATGTTTAGTATGAGATTAATGTACAATTAGTATTGTATGATTAATATTACATTTTAAACATATTTGTATTAATTAAAAAGGATGACAATCTTTTATATTGTCTTAATAGGTTAGAAAATCAATAAAGAAAAAAATTAAATAGTAATTAGTAATAATAATTTAGAAATTATAAAACGACTGAACAGTTTAATTGACGATTAACAAAATTTTGAATTAAAAAATTTATAGATAAAAGTTGAAACGAAATATTAATGTAGTTGTCTAAAATAATGAAGTTGATTAAAATGTAAAACAATCTTGATAATATAATAGCTATCCATAATAGAAATTTATTTTTTAAAATTGATACAAATTTAATAATTAATTTATTATTAAATTTGTATAGTTAGTGATATAATAACTATTCATAATTAAAGTTATATTAAATATATAAAAATATATTCTCTTAATATTATTATTTAATATGAGAAAGAAGCAGAAAAATAAGGGTGAAGATGCACAAGAGAGTGACATGTGTTTTCTCATTTAATAGGAGAGAGACGGGAAAATAAGGGTAAGGAGACACCAGATAGTGACACGTGTCATCCTAGTTACCTATTTATTATAATAAAGATGTTAAAGACATTTATGGAATGAATGAAGAGTGCTTTTTGCATGTTTGAAATTGCTCCATCCCTTCTAGAGACAAATTTGGTCAAAACCTTCATGAAGGTCCCCCCTCCTTTTATTGTTGTTAAATGGGAGGGACTTCTTACACTTTGAACCACACATGAAAAGAAAATAATTCTGCACTTGAGAGGGTTATAAGGACGAGATTTTTGAAGGGTGAAAGAGCAAGTGGTTTTTGAATGAACTCCACCAAACTATCATCCGATCTTTGTAGTTTGGTTTTGTTTTTAGATTACTTTGATTTCTTTTGTATAATATTACTAAAAGTGATTTAGTAAGTGTTATTACCCTTGACATTGAAAGACTAGCATCTTGGAAACAACTTGCTTGGTTTGCATCTTTTGGCTAAGGAGCTTAAGCTTGCATCTTCATCACTATTGGTTGTGGTACCACTACTCTTCAAAGGTTGTTGTTTCTTAAACACCATATGAATGTTTCTTTTAAGTTTCAAGAACTTCATTTGGATCCTTGGTGGGTTTTGTTTCTAAATATTTAGATCTAACATGTTAATCTAGCTTTCGTTGCAAAACTCTTTTAAAACACATCTTAAAAACCCAACAATTGGTATCAGAGTCAGTTTATGTTTGTTCTTGAAACTTTTAGACGTATTTTCGTTTTAAAGTTATAAAACCAAAAGATATATTATTTTCAAGTTAGAAAATAATATATATGGTAGCAACATTTACTTTTCCAAGCTTGATTTTATGTTACCAACTTGCATCATGCTTGCAAGTAGATAACAAGTTGCAATATATCAAGAATATATATTTTGTGCTGTTTGTGTTGCAAAGCAAGCTATGACCATTGGATGTTTGTGTTGGATTTTTGATTTGATTGTAATATTATTTATTTGGGCATATAATAATTTATTTTTTCAAGTCTTGTATTTATTTCTTTTGAGATGTAAAAATAGACTAGTTTGTATTATTTTTACTTCAAAATGTAGCTAAGAAGACTTGAAAGATGGAGTCCAAAAGGAGGTGCAACAAAGGAGTCCAACAAGGTGATCATACATGGATCTTGAAGCTAGTGGGAGCACAAGTTCAAGATTTTTATATTGATGTCCCTAGACCTTCTTGGTGTTCTTGTTGGCTCACGAGAACACCGAACACTTTTGGCTTTTCTTTGCACTTTACTTGCATATATTTGTTATGTTTTGATGGTTGTGTTAAATCTAGGATTTTAAACCATTTTAACAAGTATAAAATGCAAAATAAAAGAGTTTGATAAAATGATATTTTATAAAATCTACACAATATATTTTAACAAGTTGGAACACTTGTAAGAAACTAAAATAAAGATTATTTTATGTTCCATAATATTGGGTTTTAAAATAAAATAATACGGACTTTATTTTATAAAACTCAGTGGCTAATAATAAAATGATTTATTAATAACTAAAATCGGTGCGACGCGTTTAAATACCGACCTATTAATATCTAGGATATTAAAAATTAAATCATCACGATCCGTAATATTCAACGCAAGACAAATAAAATAAAACTCGGTTTTATTTCTAAATGTAACGATCTCAATGTATGAAAATTTTCATTATATAAATGTTTTTTTTCAAAATATAAGTCTTTGCCACCCTATTTAGAACACTTATGACATTACTAAGGTTATCTAGTGGCAAGTGCACTCGACCAAACACTTGATTGTCGTTACGTGTATAAGGTGATGTTTCTGGTCACCGAGAGTCTTTGACCGAATATCACATGTCTCTAAAGCAGAACGACTTATAACTCGACTTTGTAGTAAGTGGGCTAGGCCAAACACGAAGCGCGGGTTAGCATATGTAACACCCCAAGATTCAAGATATTAAAGTGTAAGGTTAGACTAGTCATTAGCCCCAAACTACAAGGACCAAAAATGGAAATTTTGGGAATTTTGCGCTATGACAGACAGTCACAAGACCATAACGGTCCGTCACGATAGATAACTGACTGTCACAGGGTCTAACAGTCCGTTACGGGCTGAATAAGGGAATTATGATGGTGGTGACACGTGTTTGCTGACTAGCGGAGAAGAATTGACCTGTGGAAACCATATGACGGACCGTCACAGGGTATAACGGTCCGTCACGTCGCAAAAAATACACCGCTGAACCAGAATTCAACACGTGTAAGCTGACTCGCGCAACTTAGGGCGGTAACGGACCGTCATGTACGGTAACGGTCCGTTATGGAGAGGCGGCGACAGACCGTCACGAAAACAAAAAATGCCTACATAAGAAAGGACGATGGGATGTTGTTCTTCACACCAAAACACAGTTTCACACACACACACACACACACACTTAAGACCATAAGTTCGTTTCCCAAGACCGGTGTGCGTTCGAAAGTTCGAATTCTCTCTTTTTGTCCGCAATAAGTAGTGGATAGTTTGAGGTAAGGTTTCGACTCATTACTTATGACTTGGTTATTACTACTAAGCTAGGTATGTATACATAAGTAATATTATAATGGCTTAGGACTCTATGCCGAGGTATTGTAAGCCAAGTAAGGATACTGCAGGAAGAAAGGGAATCCTAGAGGTGAGTTCTATGATGCCCACTTATAAATGTTTTGGGAAAATATATGCATGATATGAAAGATTTTACATGCATGCTACATGCCCTTTGGTTTAAATGCTTTGGGCTAGTATCCATGTTGTTGCAAGAAGTTATGATAAGAAAAGGGTCTAAACCCTACAACCATGTAACTGAGTATTCACGAAGTATCAAAGGGGTGATGGGTGCGCTGCTGGTACACCCTACATATAAACCTCTTTGATACATCGGGGAGAAAACTTTACAAAAGTTTAGGGTAAGAACTGGTTTTGAAAAAAACTATTTGAAAAAAAGATGTTTTTGGCATGACTTGACATAACAAAGATTTTGAGAAAAGAAAATGGTATTGACACGTAAAACGTTTTTAGGGCTTATCATGGTTTACCATGGTAAGGGCACAGAAAAGTTGTTGGATATAGGATGTCCGGTCATCGATAATATCAACGTTGCTATCGAGGTACGATCCACAGAGTTATACTTTGGACAACGAGCAATTAATAATGTTTAGTCGTAAACATTATAGTTCACGAAACGCGGGTTTATTATTCGTTTGCCAAATATTTAGCTAAATATTTAAAGGATTAATTCGGTGACTAATTATTTAGTGAAATAATTAAAGGGCAAAAGGTTTAAGCGTTTAAGAGTTAAACGTTAAAAGGTTGAGATTTGCTAATTATTTTTAATTAGTAAAGTGAAAGGTCTAAAAGTAATTAATAGTTAATTACCAGGGGATTAACAGTTAATTTCCAATGGGTGTTATTTGTAATTAGTGGGATTATAAATACATCCTTAACTCAAAACCCTAGTTGAGATTTTTGCCACCTCCTCTCTTGCGCTAAGCCATAGCTTCCGACCCCCACCTTTTGCGCCTAGACGTCGCTGGCCGGACACCACCGCCGTCCCGTTGTCACCATACACAACCACTGTCGCCGCTGCCTTTTTTGAGCAAGATCCGTTTGACGGGTTTTCATGAACGTGTCACTAACGAGACGCACGTTGATTCAAAATGCGAGTCTTTCGGGTATCGTCAAAGGTATAACATTCTAATTTCTAACCCGATATGGTTGGATTTAATTTATTGTTTATACGCTTGTTGTGACACCCAGTATTTCAGGTCAAATTCCATATTACATAAATGCACGTTCATAACATATATTTCCTGAAGTTTTGTTTTGACTAAGTAAAGTCAAGGAGTCTAACAAAGGAAATTGTATCAAAATAGTAATTTTTAAGAATTACTAGAAAAATAAACAGTGATAACCCGCAAAGTACGGTCGTTGGTGATTAACAGGAACTTGGCAGTAAAAGTCTAGGGAGACGCTTTAACATAAAAACATATATAAGGAAATTCACTAGCAGATTATTAAAGCTAGTCAAACTACACAAAATGTGAGACGCTTTAATAATTAAAGATATTAAAGCAGGTATAAATTTCAGGTATTATACCACATCTAAATCAATCACATTATCATCATCATAATTGTTTTGCTTGCACAACACTCAAGCGTCATAATCATCATAATTATGACCAAAGATGCAAGCAACATAAAGATCACATCACCATCATTATATCCTTGCTTGTACTCCACTCCAGCATCAAATCTTAATGATGATGACTTGTTGAGATCTACACTCAACCCCCGTTTCATCTAATAATTATATATATATATATATATAAATGTCTAGGTATATAGCTATAAAGTTTAAATCACTAAAAGTTCCTACACCGGGTATTATATTACGGGATCACCTACCGGGCTTACACTACTTAAACATCATCTAACTAGCCATTAGATTGCAACTAGTGATTGGAACAATACCCAACTCCCACACCCCTCTTACGGCCGAAACTAGGTGGGGCCACCCACCTAGTTTGCTTCACCAACTTTCTTTCATGATCATGTCATGAAGACCATGCCCATTAAAGTGTGATACAAGCCAAGATCAAATCCATCAACAATCCATCACCATCATTTTGTATTATCCCACGCTCCACTCCATTACCCACTCCCACATGATGATGATTATGGCAAAGATTACACTCCATCTTTTTAGTATATATAGGAGTGTATGGTGATGAGCAAGAACTCTTGTCTTGCTCTCTCTTAATCTCGGCTCCAACAACACACACACATACCCACAACTTCAAGTGCCAAGCCCTAGTACTTCAAGAAGGAATCACCCTCTTTTCCCCCTCTTCCTCTCGGCTTTAACCAGTCCCAAAACCAAAGTTATACCCAAAATTCCCGTAACTCAGCTTCATGCCAGAATTTCGGTCAACTTCGGAAGGCCATATCTCTTTCGTTCCTTGGTCAAATCAGTCCATTCTTTTTCTAGAATAAAGCTCTATGTTAACAGAGGAGAACCCAAGTGAAATCACTCGAATCCATGGAGTATTCGACCTCCAATAGCCGGCGCAAGAAGGCCGCTCAGTGCAGGTCGAATCTGGACAGCTCCTTTCATTTTCCTGTTTTGAGGTACCTACACAACTCCAAACCTAGTAATTCTTTTTCACATCTCCTCTGGTTTCAATAAACTTGATTTTAGAAGAAAACCCCAAGTCATTTGGTCTTCTAAAACCATCTAAAAGTCTATTCGAAGTACGCCTAAAAATCTGAGTTTTTTAGAACAAAATAAAACATAAAAGTCTTGATGAGTTTTGGCTTTATTTCTTCATAAGTCATGTTTGAATACATATATTTATACACGTACATGTTCATACATTAAATACCAAACTAGAAGGACCATGGACAAGACAAGGACATATCAAATTATGAACTACATATATATATATATATATATATATATACTATCACATAAAATAACACTTGGATGATGGTGTTCTTCATAAACCCTTCATTCCATTCATGTGTTATGTTGAAGGATACATGTTCGTGAGGTTATATGATCATGTGTGACTTACCTGGCAAGACCCGAGGTAGTGTCCTATGATTCAAGAAGACATACGAACGATTATCATCAACATATGAACTTGAAAGGTGTTACTAAAAAAATATATGTTTATGGATAAAATTGTGATATATATGTGTTGGTGTACGGTTTTGGTTAAATCATAGAAATGTTCTAAGAATTAAAGATTAGTATTCTAATATGAACATTTGATATATGTACGTGGAACATATGAAGAGATTCAGTTAAAAATACATAATCACATGACATCGTGGAACATAAGTGAATATATTTTAAGTTACAAAAATAATATTTATTTTTGGTACACTTAATAAGTCACCAATAGGGAAACATATTATTTTCTCGAAAAATATGTAAGCGTCTAGACTGGAATAATAATCACCAACGAGTCGTAAATAAAAACACTATTTTTACTAAACAAAGGTGTACTTAACGAGATTCGTTAAGTCGGATGAACAACTTACGTATAAGACGGGTAGTCTTAACACATTAGTACCCTTGTGTGATTAGGGCACGGATAGACAGGAACTCTTAGCGCACTGTTATTTGCTAGGATTTCATCAGACATAAGGTGAGTTCACGGCCCCTCTTTTAGCTTTTTAATGTTTTATAAACATCGGTGGAGAAACATACTTACATAACATATTTGAAAATATGAAACATGTTTGACAACACGAACATTTTGGTTTAACTTTTGTGACACAATTATTTACAATATTTGAAAGCAAGAAAAATATATGTTTGATACATTTGAGAAAACAGTAAACACATTTACAAACATTTTCATATGGTAACAAGAGAACAAGACCCGACCTTTATGTTTGCATGAGTATGAACAATTATAGAGCTCGTAAAGTCCCCTGGAACAATTTAGTAACCATTAACTGTAGCCTAGGGTCCTATGAATAGTACTATGGGGAGTGACGTCCCCCGGTCATGGTTAGTCGCGCTAACCACAATCTGGAGGATTTATGGCCGCATAGCATCTGATAACGAATATGAGGGGCAAAAGAACAATTGTCATGGTTTGGTTACGCCTCATGTATGAACATATTCTTTGTATTCCTAGCTAGTTTACAAATGGGTCAACATTACTTGTTCTCTTTATCATACATATATACTTAGAACAATTTGCGAACAATTGGATTTACAAGAACTATTTGATTGGGAAAACTACTTATTTCATGACGGTTAAGTCATGGGCATGTTTTCAAAGAAAAACTACTTATTTCATGACGGTAAAGTCATGGGCATGTTTTCGAAGGAAAACTACATATTTTATTACGGTTAAGTCATGGACATTTTTTCGAAGGAAAACTACATATTTTATGACGGTTAAGTCATGGACATGTTTTCGAAGGAAAACTACATATTTTATGACGGTTAAGTCAAGAACATGTTTTCAAAGGAAAACTATTTATTTTATGACGGTTAAGTCATGGACATGTTTTCGAAGGAAAAATACATATTTTATGACGGTTAAATCATGGACATGTTTTCAAAGGAAAACTATTTATTTTATGACGGTTAAGTCATGGACATGTTTTCAAAGGAAAACTACTTATTTCATGACGGTAAATTCATGAACATGTTTTCAAAGGAAAACTACTTATTTTTATGACGGTTAAGTCATGTATACATTTTTTGGGGAAAAACTAATTGTACTAAATGAACAGACTCTGAGAACTCATCAACCTTTGTGTTGACACTTTCAAGTATGTTTCTCAGGTAACCTTTAGCTATGGCGCGGTTGGAATAGGCTAGCTATGTTGGAACAATTCCTAGTAACCGGACGGGCATAAATTATCAAGTCTCAAGTCGACCATTGAACTAGAAGGACTTAGATCATTGTATTTATTTAGTTTTAGTAATCGTATATGTAATCAAGTTTTAGAAATCACTATTACAGCTTCCGCTATCGTGTAATGAACCAATCGTTGCAACCCGTATTTATTTACTAAGTAAATAAATATGGGGGTGTGACAGATTGGTATCAGAGCAATGGTTTTAGCGAATTAGGTTTCCTTAGTGACACCTAGGCTCTAACCGTACTCATTTAGGGACCAAGATTTCTAAGACTTGCATAACACTAAGAACACCTAAGACTTGAGTATAGGAATTCCAACCGTTTCTGAACAACTTGTGTAGACTATTAGTGTATGGAGTTACACTAGGGTATCATTAGCTACACTAATAAAATTACATGGCACATGTAATGAACACTTAAACACGAACAACGACATGGAAATAATAAACACATACAGCGTTTCTCAACAAAGTGTTACTGTTCGGATTACGAATTAAGTATAACGGGTACCCAGCACACTGCAACCCTAGAAGATCGAGTTACGAGCTGAGCTTGGGCGACGACGGTAGTAATCGCCAGTTACCGATCTTTGTACCACAACAGGCTGAACCCGTACCAGGACTTGTACCGATACCTGCACCACACCTACAACAACTCCAGCCGTGGAGGTAGCTTTATTTTTGACAAATGTGCGGTGTAAATACTCTCCTCCATAAGTTGCCGGATTGGATGCCTAGACTTTCGCTACCAGATATGGCAGACAGGATTCCCCAGACATAAGGGAATCCGAGGTGGATAAGCAGGACTAAATGGGAAAGAACTCAAAGGGGTCAGGAGGCCCAGACATTCATTAGGATCATGTGGATCCATACGTACATACAGACTAGAGCAGGAATTGCTCGACACTGCTTTAAGGATCTCCGCCCTACACATAGTGCCTGACTTCCACCATACACATTTTTTTTAGGGACACTGGTGGTGCCTCTCTACCATTGACCCCATCCGGCAACAGCCATATCCGGTAGATTCACGAGTATTGGTACAAATAAATTAAGAGTAAACAATACACACTCCTGCACAAATGTGCAAACACGATCTAATGATCATTTCAAATCCTTTTTGACTAAGAAGCTTGGGATAGAAGAAACACTACAGGGATCATGCAAAGTAAATTATCATTACGGGTGCACACGTAATCATAATTTGCAGTGCATGGGAACTTTAGTGAGTCTTGCTGTCTAAGCTAATGATCAAACCATTTTCTCAGTCAATTGATTAAGGATTGGATCTTAACAAATCGGACTTCTCAATTAGATGTTCACAAAGCATTCTCCTAGTTTTGGAGGAACGAGAGAAATTCAAATTGGATTCAACCAATCCTTAGTGAATCCTAAACGACGAAGGAATTCGCACATTCATTCTTTGAGATTCTACTTGTTAGGAATGCTTCAAATTGAGCGTTACCACAACTAACGCTTACAATAATTGCACAATTATTGTGGGAGATTATAGCATAATCTCAAGATCCATCGTACAATTTAGTCTCACATATACTTGAAATTTTCGTCAGGAGTGCCAGGCACTAACTCTGATAACGGGGCAGAAAATATTTCTGACCCGCATACACATAGCACCTATGGGGTATTGTGGAAGCTCTATGTGAGACAAGTAGCTAATCTGAACTTTCAGAATATCGGTCAAACAGGGTTGCTCTCGCAGCCATTGACATTCAATATACCTTTAAGTCTGACTATTCTCTCGGTAATGGATAAGCTAGGGTTGATGCTCAAGCGAATGCCAAAGAAACCTAAGTGTGGACTAACTACTATTGTCACACTAACAGGAAAACGACATGCAAAACTCTTAAAGGAGTCCCAAATGCGGAATTTCATGCTAATCTCATTAGTTCATGATATGCATAAGGGACGTAAGCTTGAGCTATTCACAACAGGCCACTGTCCACAAATAGTTGAGAAGAATAATTTATTACTCTTTTGTACCCGCATTTCCCCAAAGATCATCTTGTTGAATGGATCCCAGATTTCAGCCTAGAGGAGAGGCGTGATCACATCTTTCGCTCCCAGTTTTCTAGAACTAGGAAGCTCTAGATCATCTATTGTTAAGAAATGACCTCTTAACGCAGGCTCAGTAGGAGTATAAAGTTTTCGATGTTTAACACTCATTACCTCAATTTTATTCTTGTGCTAAGGATTTTGAGGCTATAACCTATATGAGTGGAATACGTAACAGTAAGTCACCAAAGCACCATTCAAACACTAAAGAAGTGCATACACACTGTATGACTAATAGTTGGCTATCAACCCTTTCTGCCAACTTACTGGGTTGACAAACCCATAGTCCATTTTGGGGAAAACCCTAATTCGATGAGACCATTCTCACAGTATCACTGTTCATTTTCTCACCAAGACGGAATATGAATATCCCAAACAAACATAGAACTTTTTATGGCACACATGCTTCGAGGGTATGGTGGCCAAGTCATGAGCTTACATATCAGGATGTTACAACCCGAATGCTAGTCTGCCGAGGGAAGATAATGCAATTAACGAGTAAACTGGTGATTAGACTCGACGTTCGCAAATAAGAGCTCCCAAGGAACATCAAATCTTAGCTCCATGAAGGCACATGGAGAGGAAAATCCTAGAAAACATGAAACCTGAAATAAGAGAAAAGTCTTAGTCCGGGAAAATGCTTTCGAAAAGCATAAGAGGGACAAACATAAAGTTTCCATTCTCTCTAAAAGGGACAGTCGATTCATGTCAAGAATCTGGCAGTCAGTACAAGAAACCTTGGGCACACGCCTTGACATGAGCACTGCATATCATCCCCAGATTGAACGGTCAAGGTAAAAGGACCATCCAAACTTTAAAAGATGTGCTCTGTGCGTGAGTAATCGATTTCAGAGGAAATAGGGATACTCGCCACCGTTGGCTGAGTTTTCATATAATAAAAACTACCATACTAGCATTAAAAACCGCTCCGTTGAGGCGTTGTATGGTTGTAAGTGTCGCTCATCTCTATGTTGGGCAGAGGTTGGCGAAAAACATTTGACTGGTCCTGATATTGGCTAGGAAACCATGGACAAGATCGTCGAAATCAAAGATCATCCGAAAGCCACTAGAGACAGTCGAAAGAGAGTTGTGCTAGCGACAGACAAAAGAGAGTTGTGCTTGCAACAGACGAAAGCCATTAGAATTCCAAATTGGATACCGAGCCTTGTTAAAGGTCTCACATTGGAAAGGAGTTGCCAGGTATGACAACTGTAGCAAACATAACCATAGTTAATGGTGATTGTTTGAAGTACGGGTTAGGGTTGGCCCAGTAAACTACAAGCTTACGTTGTCACGGGGAATTAAGTAATATACAAGATTCGCTTCATGTATCAAATCTCAAGAAGTGTTTATCAGACGAGACGTTAATTATACCGTCTGATGAGAATCACTTAGACGACAAGTTGCACTTCATTGAGGAACCGATTGAAGTCACATATTGGAAGGTTCAGAAAACAAGGCGTGGCCGGGTTAAATTGGTTAGGGTACGTTGGAATTCAAAGCGCGGCCCCGAGTATACGTGGGGGCGGGAAAATAAAATGAAAGCCAAGTATCCGTCCTTGTTCATGAACACTCCAAGTCAAGATGACAAGAACTGAATTTCGGGACGAAATTCTCTTTAACATGGGGAGAATGTGACACCCAGTATTTCAGGTCAAAGTCCATATTACATAAATGCACGTTCATAACATATATTTCCTGAAGTTTTGTTTTGACTAAGTAAAGTCAAGGAGTCTAACAAAGGAAATTGTATCAAAATAGTAATTTTTAAGAATTACTAGAAAAATAAACAATGATAACCCGCAAAGTACGGTCGTTGGTGATTAACAAGAACTTGGCAGTAAAAGTCTAGGGAGACGCTTTAACATAAAAACATATATAAGGAAATTCACTAGCAGATTATTAAAGCTAGTCAAACTACACAAAATGTGAGACGCTTTAATAATTAAAGATATTAAAGCAGGTATAAATTTCAGGTATTATACCACATCTAAATCAATCACATCATCATCATCATAATTGCTTTGCTTGCACAACACTCAAGCGTCATAATCATCATAATTATGACCAAATATGCAAGCAACATAAAGATCACATCACCATCATTATATCCTTGCTTGTACTCCACTCCAGCATCAAATCTTAATGATGATGACTTGTTGAGATCTACACTCAACCCCCGTTTCATCTAATAATTATATATATATATATATATATATATATATATATATATATATAATGTCTAGGTATATAGCTATAAAGTTTAAATCACTAAAAGTTCCTACACCGGGTATTATATTACGGGATCACCTACCGGGCTTACACTACTTAAACATCATCTAACTAGCCATTGGATTGCAACTAGTGATTGGAACAATACCCAACTCCCACACCCCTCTTACGGCCGAGTTTGCTTCACCAACTTTCTTTCATGATCATGTCATGAAGACCATGCCCATTAAAGTGTGATACAAACCAAGATCAAATCCATCAACAATCCATCACCATCATTTTGTATTATCCCACGCTCCACTCCATTACCCACTCCCACATGATGATGATTATGGCAAAGATTACACTCCATCTTTTTAGTATATATAGGAGTGTATGGTGATGAGCAAGAACTCTTGTCTTGCTCTCTCTTAATCTCGGCTCCAACAACACACACACATACCCACAACTTCAAGTGCCAAGCCCTAGTACTTCAAGAAGGAATCACCCTCTTTTCCCCCTCTTCCTCTCGGCTTTAACCAGTCCCAAAACCGAAGTTATACCCAAAATTCCCGTAACTCAGCTTCATGCCAGAATTTCGGTCAACTTCGGAAGGCCATATCTCTTTCATTTCTTTGTCAAATCAGTCCATTCTTTTTCTAGAATAAAGCTCTATGTTAACAGAGGAGAACCCAAGTGGAATCACTCAAATCCATGGAGTATTCGACCTCCAACAGCCGGCGCAAGAAGGCCGCTCAGTGCAGGTCAAATCTGGACAGCTCCTTTCATTTTCCTGTTTTGAGGTACCTACACAACTCCAAACCTAGTAATTCTTTTTCACATGTCCTCTGGTTTCAATAAACTTAATTTTAGAAGAAAACCCCAAGTCATTTGGTCTTCTAAAACCATCTAAAAGTCTATTCGAAGTACGCCTTAAAATCTGAGTTTTCAAGAACAAAATAAAACATAAAAGTCTTGATGAGTTTTGGCTTTATTTCTTCATAAGTCATGTTTGAATACATATATTTATACACGTACATGTTCATACATTAAATACCAAACTAGAAGGACCATGGACAAGACAAGGACATATCAAATTATGAACTACATATATATATATATATATATATATATATATATATATATATATATATATATATATATACTATCACATAAAATAACACTTCGATGATGGTGTTCTTCATAAACCCTTCATTCCATTCATGTGTTATGTTGAAGGATACATATTCGTGAGGTTATATGATCATGTGTGACTTACCTGGCAAGACCCGAGGTAGTGTCCTATGATTCAGGAAGACATACGAACGATTATCATCAACATATGAACGTGAAAGGTGTTACTAAAAAAATATATGTTTATGGATAAAATTGTGATATATATGTGTTGGTGTACGGTTTTGGTTAAATCATGGAAATGTTCTAAGAATTAAAGATTAGTATTCTAATATGAACATTTGATATATGTACGTGGAACATATGAAGAGATTCAGTTAAAAATACATAATCACATGACATCGTGGAACATAAGTGAATATATTTTAGGTTACAAAAATAATATTTATTTTTGGTACACTTAATAAGTCATCAATAGGGAAACATATTATTTTCTCGGAAAATATGTAAGCGTCTAGACTGGAATAATAATCACCAATGAGTCGTAAATAAAATCACTATTTTTACTAAACCAAGGCGTACTTAACGAGATTCGTTAAGTCGGATGAACAACTTACGTATAAGACGGGTAGTCTTAACACATTAGTACCCTTGTGTGATTAGGGCACGGATAGACAGGAACTCTTAGCGCACTGTTATTTGCTAGGATTTCATCGGACATAAGGTGAGTTCACGGCCCCTCTTTTAGCTTTTTAATGTTTTATAAACATCGGGGGAGAAACATACTTACATAACATATTTGAATATATGAAACATGTTTGACAACACGAACATTTTGGTTTAACTTTTGTGACACAATTATTTACAATATTTGTGTGACAACCCGACATTTCAGGTCAATATCCGTGCATGTATTAAACAATTTTACATTATAATTATTCTTGTGATTTACTTAATTTCACAAACAAGGACTTTAGAGTCTAGCAAAGATCGTACATGGTCTCAATTCATACTTGGGTAATTCTAGGAATTACCGGTGCAAGTACCCGTACAAACCGACTAAGACGAACAATAGTGGATAAATTAAATATCCAGGCGTATATATATTACACAAATTTTAAGTTGGTCAATAAATTATTTTTAGAATAAAACTATAATACCGTGGGGAAAATAAACCGAATTAAACTACCCTTTAAAACTCTAGTTAATAAACTAATACCAAAAATCAAATTGCTTGATTATTTTAACCCAAACCCCCAACCCACTTACCCCTTGACTTCTCGGCCGAAGGGCAGAGGAAACCATCCCCCAATCTCACATATTTTCAAATTAACCCATACTCCCACTTGCGAGAAACTCAGACAAAACCATACTCTTTTCAATTAAAAACTCTCAATTTTCACTTTATCACTCATTTTCATACGGCAAATTCTCCATTTCTCTTCAAACCGAAGCCAAGTTTTAAGGCGAAATCCTACCACAATCCAGTGTTTTAAGAAGAATTTCAAGTGTTTCTGCAAAAGAGTCGAGATCATCTCTGTTTTATTTCATCATCTTCATCTCGGTTTTAAGGTAAAAACTCGACATTTTCATATTATTTTCTTTAAAACCGTAGCTAAAGTTACAACATATTTGAACGCAAGTAAGATAACAAGTAAAGGGTGTCCATGTCAATTTGTAAAACAAAATATGCAGGACTGATTCTGTCAAACAGAAGTCCAGTAATCGAAACTAGGAGTTTCGATACCTGTTGGTCAATCGAAACTAGGAGTTTCGATACCTTTTACTCAATCGAAACTAGGTAGTTTCAACAACAACTACACAATCGAAACTAGGTTGTTTCGACACCCAGTTTACTCAATCGAAACTATGAAGTTTCGACACCTGACTACTCCATCGAAACTAAGTAGTTTCGATGCACAATCGCCCAATCGAAACTAAGAAGTTTCGACACCTGGTCATCAGTCCCATTTGGGCAGTAACTTGGAACTATTTTATAACGTAGCAAGTGTTGAACAACTATGGAAATGTTTAAACAAAACAATCAGATTTACAAAGTCGGTGAACAATTTCCAATTAAGACGTTTGGTCTTAACAAGAATTACCCTTTATGTAATTAGGGTACAATTAGTCAAGGTTGACTAGAGCAATATTCATTACAAGCAAACACAAACTCAAGGTGAGTTTCACGGCCCCTTTTTACTGTTTTCAATATTTGGGGGAGAAACATACTTACAACTATTTTATGGGATAACAAGAGAATAAGGCACCACTTTTATGTTTACATGAGATGAGAACAACGATTTGAGGCCGCTAAAGTCCCCTGGAATAATGTAGTAACCATTAACTGTAGCCTAGGGTCCTATGAATAGTACTATGGAGAGTGACGTCTCCCTGTCATGGTTAGTCGCGCTAACCACAATCTGGAGGATTTATGGCCGCATAGAACCGGATAACGAAATTAGGGGCATGTACAATTGTCATGGTTTGGTTACGCCTCATGTAAGAACATATTATTTGTATTCCTAGCTAGTTTACAAATGGGTCAACAATTCTTATTCTGTTTATCACATACAACTGAAACGATTTATGAACAACTGAGTTTTACCAAGAACTATTTGATTAAACCTGTGAACTCACCAACCTTGTGTTGACGTTTTCAAGTATGTTTTTCAGGAAATTGAATGATGACTGCAAGGTTAGCAATGTAGATTACATGCATGCACGATGGATACTACTCAAGGAGGATTTCCCTTGTATAACTCATTGAATTGAGTCATATTTGTGAAATCTTAACTTTTTGTAAACTCAGATTATTATTTTTTTTGTAATGTATAATCTTAATCTTGTTTATGTATCCATTTATCATGTATGTGTTTGCGGTAATCATATGCTTTGGAAACCAGTGAACGTTACCCCTCGCGTTTCCGCCTTGGCGGGGTGTGACAGAAATTGGTATCAGAGCCATTGATTATAGCGAACTAGGAATCTAAATTGGAACCTAGTCTATAATTTAAATGACTCACTAAAACGTTTTCATTGCATGAGCATTGCATAACCAGTCATCATGTTATATGGATATTGTAGTCACAAGCATGTCGTCACATTCACACTCTGACCCCGTCTCTGATACTGAATCAAACGAGGAACCTTCCGCCGCACGCTCCAAAAATCGAGTGCAAACCCGCAGCTCCACACCACCCAATGTTGCTTTAGGAGAACCACCTATAGTCTACCGAAAGAAAAACGGAGGACCCATTAGGGTACAAAGTGCTAGGAAGAGTGTTAGACTTTCACACAAAAGAAAACTGGCAGCCCGTGACCCGAAGGACTTGGAGACTGATAAGGAGCCACCTAAGCAACGACCCTACTACCACCCGACTGTGGGAACTATCCGTTGGATGCCACGTACTCTGGCCCGATGGAGGGAGATGGAGAGCATCCCATCTACCTTTGAGCCCGGAGAGTCTTCCAAGTCTCCAACACCCCTACCCCACTCTGGGGAAGTCATGGAGCTCACAGTGCCTACACTAGTAGCACGCGTTCGTACACATGAGGAGCGTCTTGATGATCTCTTAGATGACATTCAGGCACATGGGGATGCAGCCACGCGATCACACCAAGGACTCGGATCTCGAGTTCAGACTCTAGATGACCGCACCCGAGACATACAGGATGCCACTAACTATCTGGAGTTGAGAGCCGACATGGACTGGCAGTTCACTGTCACTGTCCGAGACATGGTGGAAGCACTGGAGGAAAGGACTTTGGCTGCAGAATTTGTGGCTAGAGCAAGCTTTGTTATGGCAGGACTTGCCATGATGATTGGATTGTACTCTCACTTCTTCTTCTAAACCTATTATGGGCGGGTTGTGCCCATAGTACATTATGTAGTTTAAAACTTTAGTACTGATGAGGTCATGTGAACCCATCTCTTTTGTATCCTTGTCTGTTGGAACAATGTACTATGTATGTTTTAACTATGTATGTAATGGTTTATGTTGTGATAATGGTTGTTTACGTTTGATGTTGTCGTACCCTTATGTCATGTGATATCATTATTGCCATATAATGTTGTTTCTTTTTAAATGTTATGTTAGAAAGAACGTCATGGCACCTAAGCGTAGCACACCCCGTAACACTACTGGTGACAACAACGAGACAATTTCTCCAAATGTGGAACAACTCATAGCACAGCGAGTAGCTGCTGCCATGCAACAATATGAGGCAAACCGAAATAGTGGAGGAGGAAATGGCAGTGGTACCGACGGAGGAGGTGCAGGGGGTAGCGGTACAGCTGGAGGTTCCGGAGGTAATAGAATAAATAAGCCGTAACACATGGTCATGATCCGAATTATTGACGTTATGACTTGTAATTATACAGATGCTCCAAATAGAAAGTGCTCCTACAAGGCCTTTCTATCTTGCAACCCCCGTAACTTCAATGGCACTGAGGGTGCAGTTGGATTAATGAGATGGATAGAGAAGATGGAATCAGTGATTGATATCAGTGAATGCACCGCTGATTGCATGGTGAAGTATTCCACATGCTCACTCACTGATAAAGCTTTAACTTGGTGGAATTCACAAGTAAATACTTTGGGAAGGCAGACAGCAAGTTGTCATGGGAAGACCTGAAGGCCATGATGATCGAGGAATATTGTCCTCGAAATGAGTTACAAAAGTTCGAATCTGAAATGTGGAATTTGCAAATGATAGGTGATGATGTTGCTGGTTACACTGACCGATTCAATGAGTTAGCAATCCTAATTCCGCACATGGTTACCCCAGAATACAAGAAGGTTGAAAGATATCTGTGGGGTCTTGCACCGCAAATACGAAGCATGGTAACTTCATCGAACCCTACGGATGTCAAGAGCGCTATAATTCTAGCTTTCAAGTTAAGGGATAATGCTGTACGTGATGGTTTGTTTGGAAAGAAGGAGACCGAAGAAGGAAGGTCAGGGGAAAAGAGGAAATGGTTTGGAAAACCAAGTAATCAAAACAGGAATCAAAGTTACAAGAGACCTGAAACTATGAAAGCCTTTGTCGCCAACACTGTGGACCAAAATGGATACCTTGGAGCACTACCAAGGTGTGACAAGTGTGGATATCATCACAGTGGAAGGTGTACTCAATGTGGAAAATGTAAAAAGTATGGGCACCTAGCCCATAACTGTTGGAGCAATGCAAACCCTAATAAGACAAATCAAGTAACAGGAAAGGGCAACCCAGGAACAAGGAAGATGAATCAGGGATGCTTTGAGTGTGGAGATCCAAAGCACTTCAGAAAAGACTGTCCAAAGTTGAAGAACCGAAACGACAATCAGGCCCATGGAAGAGCATTTGTGATGGGGGCTGGTGACGCACGACAAGATCCAAACATTGTCACTGGTACGTTCCCGATAAATAATCACTATGCCTCTATACTTTTCGATACGGGTGCTGATTTGAGTTTTGTGTCAAATGACTTTAAGTCCCTACTCGGTATTAAGCCCAGTAAACTAGACCACAAGTATACAATTGAACTAGCAAACGGAAAATTAATTAATACCGAAGAAGTCATTCAGAATTGTACCTTATGCTTTAAGAACCACACATTTAGTATAGATCTGTTTACCTGTTGATTTAGGAAGCTTTGACGTTGTTATTGGCATGGATTGGTTGTCAAAGAATCATGCCGAAATTATTTGTTTTGAGAAGATTGTCCAAATCCCACTCTCAAACGGAGAAATTCTTTCGATTCAAGGCGAGAAGAGTGGAGTAACGTTAAGGATGATAAACTGCATGAAAGCTCGTAAGTATCTACGTAAAGGCTATTGCGTATTCCTGGCTCACGTCGTCGAAAAGAAACCCGAGGAACGTCCACTTGAAGATATTCCAATCGTTAGGGATTACCCCGAAGTTTTTCCTGAAGACTTACCTGGATTACCACCACCGAGGCAAGTCGAATTCCAAATCGATTTGGTACCAGGATCCGCACCGATTGCGCGATCGCCGTATCGATTAGCACCTTCTGAAATGCAAGAATTATCAAATCAACTACAAGAGTTGCTTGATAAAGGTTTCATAAGACCGAGTTTCTCACCTTGGGGAGCCCCGGTCCTATTCGTAAAGAAAAAGGATGGAACCTTTAGGATGTGTATAGATTACCGAGAATTAAACAAGCTTACAATCAAAAACCGATACCCACTTCCTCGAATAGATGATTTGTTCGATCAACTACAAGGTTCTAGCTTCTTTTCAAAAATTGATCTACGTTCAGGGTATCATCAATTAAGAATCCAAGAAGAAGATGTACCAAAGACAGCATTTAGGACTCGATATGGCCACTACGAATTTCTAGTTATGCCGTTTGGTTTGACAAACGCACCAGCTGTTTTTATGGATCTCATGAACCGAGTGTGCAAACCATACTAGGATAAATTCGTGATAGTTTTTATTGATGACATATTAATATATTCACGAACCAAGGAGGATCATGAACATCACCTGAAATTAATCTTGGAGCTACTCAGCAACGAGAAACTTTACGCTAAATTCTCGAAGTGTGAGTTTTGGATCCGAGAAGTGCATTTCCTTGGTCATGTCATCAACAAGGAAGGAATTCACGTTGATCCATCTAAAATTGAAGCGATCAAAAAATGGGAAGCACCAAAGACTCCGACCGGAGTGCGTCAATTTTTGGGTTTGGCTGGCTACTACAGACGATTCATCGAGAATTTTTCAAAAATAGCCTTGCCTTTAACCACCTTAACCCAAAAAGAAAAGAAGTTTGATTGGAGTGACGAGCAAGAATCAGCTTTCCAATTTCTAAAGCAGAAGCTGTGTAGTGCACCGATCTTATCCCTTCCAGAGGGAATCGACAATTTTGTCGTATACTGCGATGCATCACACCAAGGACTTGGTTGTGTGTTAATGCAAAAATACAAAGTCATCGCATATGCCTCACGACAACTAAAAGTGCACGAAAAGAATTATACGACCCATGACTTGGAATTGGGCGCAGTTGTATTTGCACTCAAAATTTGGAGACATTACCTTTACGGTACAAGATGTACTATCTTTACTGATCACAAGAGTCTCCAACATATCTTTGATCAAAAGGAACTTAACATGAGACAACGTCGTTGGGTAGAACTACTAAACGATTATGATTGTGATATCAAGTACCATCCCGGAAAAGCCAATGTCCTAGCAGACGCCTTAAGTCGCAAAGAACGAGTTAAAACTCTTCGTGTTCGTGCCCTAGGATTAACAATTCATACGAATCTTACTACTCAAATTCGATTGGCACAACAAGAAGCACTTAAAGAAAATAACATCCAAAATGAAGCACTACGTGGGATAATCAAACAATTGGAGTCTAAGTCGGATGATACATTTTACTTCATGGACAGAATCTGAGTGCCGAGAAACGGTAACTTACGAATGTTAGTTATGGACGAAGCCCACAAGTCTAGGTACTCCATTCACCCGGGTTCAGATAAAATGTATAAAGATCTAAAAGAATTATATTGGTGGCCCAATATGAAAGGAGATATTGCCACATATGTCAGTAAGTGCTTAACGTGTTCAAAAGTAAAAGCCGAACATCAGAAACCGTCTGGCTTATTACAGCAACCTGAAATTCCCCAATGGAAATGGGAAAAAATTGCTATGGATTTCATCACAAAATTACCCAAGGCTTCCAGTGGTTATGATACCATATGGGTAATTGTCGACCGATTAACGAAATCTGCTCACTTTCTGCCAATGAAAGAAACTGACAAAACCGAGGAACATGCAAAACTATATATCAAAGAAATTGTGGCTAGGCATGGAGTGCCAACTTCCATTATCTCCGATAGAGACAGCAGATTCGTGTCTAGAATCTGGAAATCACTACAAGAAGCCATGGGCACACGTCTTGACATGAGCACAGCATATCACCCACAAACAGATGGTCAAAGAGAAAGGACCATTCAAACATTAGAAGATATGCTCCGTGCATGTGTAATGGATTTCGGAGGAAATTGGGATACTCATTTACCATTAGCTGAGTTTTCCTACAATAACAGCTACCACACAAGCATTAATGCAGCTCCGTTTGAAGCATTATATGGTCGTAAATGTCGATCTCCGCTATGTTGGGCGGAAGTCGGTGAAAAACATTTGACAGGCCCTGAGATTGTCCAGGAAACCACTGATAAGATCTTCAAAATAAAGGACCGTCTGAAAGCGGCCCGAGATAGACAAAAGAGCTATGCTGACAACAGACGGAAACCATTAGAATTTCAAATTGGTGATCAAGTGATGTTAAAAGTCTCACCATGGAAAGGCGTTGCAAGGTTTGGTAACCGTGGTAAGCTCAACCCTAGATACATTGGACCGTTTGAAATACTGGCTAGGGTTGGCCCTGTAGCCTACAAACTTAAGCTACCACAGGAACTAAGCAACGTACACGATACATTTCATGTGTCAAATCTCAAAAAGTGTTTATCAGACGAGACTTTAATTATACCGCCTGATGAAATTCACATTGACGATAAACTTCATTTCATCGAGGAACCAATTGAGATATCAGATTGGAAGGTTCAAAGACTGAGACGTAGTCGAATCAAACTGGTTAAAGTACGTTGGAACTCAAAGCGTGGTCCTGAGTATACATGGGAACGAGAGGACCAAATGAAAACAAAGCACCCATCCTTGTTTAAGGATACACCAGTTCAAGATGACACAAATTGAATTTCGGGACGAAATTCTGTTAACATGGGGAGAATGTGACAACCCGACATTTCAGGTCAATATCCGTGCATGTATTAAACAATTTTACATTATAATTATTCTTGTGATTTACTTAATTTCACAAACAAGGACTTTAGAGTCTAGCAAAGATCGTACATGGTCTCAATTCATACTTGGGTAATTCTAGGAATTACCGGTGCAAGTACCCGTACAAACCGACTAAGACGAACAATAGTGGATAAATTAAATATCCAGGCGTATATATATTACACAAATTTTAAGTTGGCCAATAAATTATTTTTAGAATAAAACTATAATACCGTGGGGAAAATAAACCGAATTAAACTACCCCTTTAAAACTCTAGTTAATAAACTAATACCAAAAATCAAATTGCTTGATTATTTTAACCCAAACCCCCAACCCACTTACCCCTTGACTTCTCGGCCGAAGGGCAGAGGAAACCATCCCCCAATCTCACATATTTTCAAATTAACCCATACTCCCACTTGCGAGAAACTCAGACAAAACCATACTCTTTTCAATCAAAAACTCTCAATTTTCACTTTATCACTCATTTTCATACGGCAAATTCTCCATTTCTCTTCAAACCGAAGCCAAGTTTTAAAAGGAAATCCTACCACAATCCAGTGTTTTAAGAAGAATTTCAAGTGTTTTGCAAAAGAGTCGAGATCATCTCTGTTTTATTTCATCATCTTCATCTCGGTTTTAAGGTAAAAACTCGACATTTTCATATTATTTTCTTTAAAACCGTAGCTAAAGTTACAACATATTTGAACGCAAGTAAGATAACAAGTAAAGGGTGTCCATGTCAAGTTGTAAAACAAAATATGCAGGACTGATTCTGTCAAACAGAAGTCCAGTAATCGAAACTAGGAGTTTCGATACCTGTTGGTCAATCGAAACTAGGAGTTTCGATACCTTTTACTCAATCGAAACTAGGTAGTTTTGACAACAACTACACAATCGAAACTAGGTTGTTTCGACACCCAGTTTACTCAATCGAAACTATGAAGTTTCGACACTTGACTACTCCATCGAAACTAAGTAGTTTCGATGCACAATCGCCCAATCGAAACTAAGAAGTTTCGACACCTGGTCATCAGTCCCATTTGGGCAGTAACTTGGAACTATTTTATAACGTAGCAAGTGTTGAACAACTACGGAAATGTTTAAACAAAACAATCAGATTTACAAAGTCGGTGAACAATTTACAATTAAGACGTTTGGTCTTAACAAGAATTACCCTTTATGTAATTAGGGTACAATTAGTCAAGGTTGACTAGAGCAATATTCATTACAAGCAAACACAAACTCAAGGTGAGTTTCACGGCCCCTTTTTACTGTTTTCAATATTTGGGGGAGAAACATACTTACAACTATTTTATGGGATAACAAGAGAATAAGGCATGACTTTTATGTTTACATGAGATGAGAACAACGATTTGAGGCCGCTAAAGTCCCCTGGAACAATGTAGTAACCATTAACTGTAGCCTAGGGTCCTATGAATAGTACTATGGAGAGTGACGTCTCCCGGTCATGGTTAGTCGCGCTAACCACAATCTGGAGGATTTATGGCCGCATAGAACCGGATAACGAAATTAGGGGCATGTACAATTGTCATGGTTTGGTTACGCCTCATGTATGAACATATTATTTGTATTCCTAGCTAGTTTACAAATGGGTCAACAATTCTTATTCTGTTTATCACATACAACTGAAACGATTTATGAACAACTGAGTTTTACCAAGAACTATTTGATTAAACCTGTGAACTCACCAACCTCGTGTTGACGTTTTCAAGTATGTTTTTCAGGAAATTGAATGATGACTGCAAGGTTAGCAATGTAGATTACATGCATGCACGATGGATACTACTCAAGGAGGATTTCCTTTGTATAACTCATTGAATTGAGTCATATTTGTGAAATCTTAACTTTTTGTAAACTCAGATTATTATTTTTTTTGTAATGTATAATCTTAATCTTGTTTATGTATCCATTTATCATGTATGTGTTTGCGGTAATCATATGCTTTGGAAACTAGTGAACGTTACGCCTCGCGTTTCCGCCTTGGCGGGGTGTGACAATTTGAAAGCATGAAAAATATATGTTTGATACATTTGAGAAAACAGTAAACACATTTACAAACATTTTCATATGGTAACAAGAGAACAAGACCCGACCTTTATGTTTGCATGAGTATGAACAATTATAGAGCTCGTAAAGTCCCCTGGAACAATTTAGTAACCATTAACTGTAGCCTAGGGTCCTATGAATAGTACTATAGGAAGTGACGTCCCCCGGTCATGGTTAGTCGCGCTAACCACAATCTGGAGGATTTATGGCCGCATAGCATCTGATAACGAATATGAGGGGCAAAAGAACAATTGTCATGGTTTGGTTACGCCTCATGTATGAACATATTCTTTGTATTCCTAGCTAGTTTACAAATGGGTCAACATTACTTGTTCTCTTTATCATATATATATACTTAGAACAATTTGTGAACAATTGGATTTACAAGAACTATTTGATTGGGAAAACTACTTATTTCATGACGGTTAAGTCATGGGCATGTTTTCAAAGAAAAACTACTTATTTCATGACGGTAAAGTCATGGGCATGTTTTCGAAGGAAAACTACATATTTTATGACGGTTAAGACATGGACATGTTTTCGAAGGAAAACTACATATTTTATGACGGTTAAGTCATGGACATGTTTTCGAAGGAAAACTACATATTTTATGACGGTTAAGTCATGGACATGTTTTCAAAGGAAAACTATTTATTTTATGACGGTTAAGTCATGGACATGTTTTCGAAGGAAAAATACATATTTTATGACGGTTAAGTCATGGACTTTTCAAAGGAAAACTATTTATTTTATGACGGTTAAGTCATGGACATGTTTTCAAAGGAAAACTACTTATTTCATGACGGTAAAGTCATGAACATGTTTTCAAAGGAAAACTACTTATTTTTATGACGGTTAAGTCATGTATACATTTTTGGGGAAAAACTAATTGTACTAAATGAACAGACTCTGTGAACTCATCAACCTTTGTGTTGACACTTTCAAGTATGTTTCTCAGGTAACCTTTAGCTATGGCGCGATTGGAATAGGCTAGCTATGTTGGAACAATTCCTAGTAACCGGACGGGCATAAATTATCAAGTCTCAAGTCGACCATTGAACTAGAAGGACTTAGATCATTGTATTTATTTAGTTTTAGTAATCGTACATGTAATCAAGTTTTAGAAATCACTATTACAGCTTCCGCTATCGTGTAATGAACCAATCGTTGCAACCCGTTTTTATTTACTAAGTAAATAAATATGGGGGTGTGACACTTGTAATTGGATCACTAATGGGATTGCGGTTTAGAACCGTAAATGTTTACAACCGCTTCCTCAAATGCAAATTTGATTTGTTAATTAATTTGATTAATTAAAATAGTTTTAAAAGTTAAATCTGGTACACGGATTCCCAACAGTGGTATCGAAGCCATTTTTACGCGCGTTTAGACATTTATTGCATTTATTCAATATTTAGTTTTATTTGTCAAAACTTTTGTTTGACAAAAAGATCGAACCTTTATCGTTTTTGGGTGATTATGTTATTAAATCGAGCACTAGTGTCCCATGATTGTTAGTTTTGGTTTTTGTAATCTTTGTATTCTTATTGGTTATTTGGAACCCATGTAATAGTTAGGTTTATTTTTATTTATTATTCATTGTAAATGTAAATAAATTGTAAATCGAACGAGTCAAAGATTGAAGAACAAAGATGGAGATGACCGGGACACGAAGATGGAGATCTTAGACTATGTGGGAGACGACAAGGATGGTTGTTTGTTTGTCCCTTAGACCGGTTCGGTTTTCGTTTGATGGCTCGAACGAAACCGAACAACCTTTACTAATGGCTCGATTTGATTGTTTATGGTTGCTGACATTATTTAGGATGATAATTAAACTGCAAAACATTTATAAAACGTTTTGACACAGTCATAAAATGATGAGAAAACTAAAACATTTAAAGATTTCTCGGAAAGGTAATTTTAAATAAAAGTGTTTTTATTTAAAAGTAAAACAAGTTTTAAATTAAAATTGTTTTATTTAAAACTAATATAAATTAATTAAAGAGTTAATTAGTTTAAACTTTGGTTCGCGGTTAACGACCAATTTAGATTAAATAGGGTGTCACACCCCCAAATTCCACTAACGGAGTTTTACCGTTTAGGAAGTGAAAAACCAGGATCTCAGTCATTAGTTACACTGAACGATACTATATGGGACTAAAATGAAAATATATCATAAATGACCAAAGTAAGTGCGGAAGCGTAAAACGAAATTAAATGCGCAAAATAAACACGCCCAAGAAAATCTCAAAGTGATTAGTCCAAACAAAGACAAAAAATAAAGTACAAGCAATTCAACAATATTATTTTATAAATAAATCATAAGACTCCATGCATGCCCTATGCGTGCACCTGTTGTAACATCCCAAAAATAAAACGACAGTTATAATAACGGAATAAACGAACGAGGCATGTCGGGTCGGGCCGGATGGGCCGACGGCTGGAAGGGGAGCCTTCCCTATAAATAGCCAAGGTCACCACCCATTTCTCTCATTTGCAACTTCTAGAGAGAGAAACCGTAGAGAGAGAAAGTTGGCGGATCGACCCGAGATTTGAGAAGTGTGTTGCTCCAGAGCTCGTGAGAAGAACCTCTGGATCAGAAACTTGATTCAGGTAACGATTTGGCCTAAATCTGAGTTTTTGTTTGTTTTTGGGTTTTTCGGGTTTTGGATGAAAATCTAACGTTTTTACGGTTGAAATTGGAAGGAAAACATATATTTGGGTTCCTTAATGAAAAGCAAACGTTTTGAAGTAAACAAGTTCGGGATCTTGACGTGATCAGACCCGAAGGCGAAAGTTAGGGTTTTTGCGAGGGAGTAGTTCGTGCGTACTTATCAAGTACGCATGAAGCTGATCCTGCGTACTTACCAAGTACGCAAGAAGAGGATCCTGCGTACTTATCAAGTACGCATGAAGCAGGTACTGCGTATTTATCAAGTACGCATGAAGCAAAGTCTGCGCACTTATTAAGTACGCAAGAAGTAAAGTCAGTATGTTTAGAATGGTTAAACCGTTAGAGTCGGGATTGGGTCTGATGTGTATTTAACTAATCAATTTAGATCGGAGGTGACGTCGTTGGACCTTTGTTTAGGACAACCCAGATTAGCTTATACGGTGAGTTCTAGAAGCCCTCTTTTAAATGTTTTAATAATGTTTTTGGGCTGGTGTGCATACGTAACGATGTGACTATTTTATAAAACTATGTTTATGAATGTTGTATGTGACGTTTTATAAAATGATGTTTATGAACGATGTCTTGGAAGGAAGGGTTATGAAAGAAGTGTTTATGAAATATTTTGCCAAAAGAAGTTTATGAAGTTTATGAAGTGTTTATGAATGAAGGAATGATTTTTAATAAAACGTACGAATGCTTTAACTGAAGTTTTGAAGTAAAAGAAGTGAATGTTTACGAAAGTCACAAACGAACGAATCTGCCAATATTCCTTAGGGAATGAAGGTTGGCCTTTACCTGTTAGGGGCCTTTGTGGCTGGCCAACTGTTGTATAACTGGGGTGATGACGGTCACCAAGGGGATTATCGTGATCCTTGAAGTTTGGTACGATTTACATTACGGGGTAGTCGTGCTTCATGTTTGGTACTTGCGCCTTACGGGGTGCAGTGCTTGAAGTTTGGTACGTGTCATCCTTGTGATGCCGTGCTTGAAGTTTGGTGCTGAATAACCTAAGTATCGGGCCCTAGGAGTTCCTCACCCGAAGAACAGTATGGTGTTGATGGGCCTAGTGGTGGTGATCTTTAGGTTATTCCACTAGTATGTGACGTATGGATTTGACGGTTACGAGAAGGCGCAGGTTCGATATGTTCGTTGACTTATGTTTTGATGTTATGTTATGTTATGTTATTGCATGTTTATGTACGCTTTTATTAATGAAGTTAAATGATATGTTTTTGGCAAATATTTCAAGTCAAGGCTTTATGAAAAGCTAGAACTCACCAGCATAGCTGACTTTTTAGTATGCACATTCAGGTTAAGGCAGGTTACGATGATGGAAGGTGATGCTGGGCGGCTTGATGAGTTACCCGGATGATACGAAGACTGGCATCCTGTTATGATTAGATTATGCTATGTTTATGTAATAGACTATGTTACGCTTCCGCATGTTGAACAATGTAATGGTTATGTTTTAATGAAATATTTTCCGCTGTGTTATTTTGATATTCAAGTTTAAGAACTGTTTGTAAATGAGTAAATACAACAAGTGAGGCCTCCCGGGTTTGGGGCCTTACAAGTTGGTATCAGAGCAATAGTTTGAGAGATTCGGACACTCCTAGTGTCTGAACTTAAACTGTGAACGGGACCGAAAGCGGATGCCAGTACGGGGAACTCGAGCCACAATGTTAGGTACGGAGGTAGTATATATTTACATATATAGTTTGCCTTAGAAAGGGTTAGGTAAGGACTTGTGTTCTGATGGAATCACAAAGGTGGTCAAATAGAAATCGAAAGGTAGTGTAATGGTTAATTGCAGATGGCCAATGTATATTAACATCTTACAGTGCTTATTGAATTTTATTTGTTAACTAGCGTGATGACGTTGGATTCCTTGTCTTATAGAACGAAATGGCGGGACGAAAGAGCGGAAGGTGTGGTGGGGGCCGTACCGGTGGTCGAAATGGTGGGCGTGGCAGGACCCCTGCGCGCCAAGAGTATAGGGAAGAAGGAAGTGTTCACATTGAACCGGCGGTTAGTGTGCATGGAACTGAGCAGACACTGGTTGAAGAACAATCTTTCACTTTTGAACCAGAAGTGAGGGCAGCTATTGCTCAAGAGTTCACAGAGTTGATGAAGACTTCTCTACCAGGTCTGTTAGCTGAAGCATTGAAGAAGGTTAATGGGGAAGGTGGGTCTAACACGGCGGTTGATACCCCGAACACTTAGGCAATCAACGCACCGCTTAACCGTGGTTGCGACTATAAGTCCTTTAAGGCATGTGACCCGCCGGTCCTGACTGGGAAGAAGGACGCGGTGGCTACTTTTGATTGGGTAATCCGTATGGAAGATGCCATTCGTCTGAGCGAATGTCGAACGGATCAAGTTATGAAATTTGCTGCTAACTCCTTGAGAGAGGAAGCATCCCATTGGTGGGAAGGTGTACGTCAAGCAAAAGGGAGCGAGGTTGTGGATGCAATGATGTGGGCTGATTTGAAAACCTTGGTGATCAAGAATTTCTGCCCAAGGAACGAGATTGAGAAGGTAGAGAGGGAATTTCTGGGTTTGAAGGCCGGGAGCATGACGCACCGGCAGTACACAACCCGATTCAATGAACTGGCACGTCTGGTGCACATCTTGTCACGGCTGAGGAAAGAAAATTTGCATGCTACATTCAAGGACTGCCGGACCAGGTCCGCACCTATGTTAAGGCAAATGCCCCTACTACCTATGATTCGGTAGTAGAACTGAGCGGCGTGGTATTTGATGATCTGGCGCTGAATGTCGTTGCCATTGAAGAGCCTAAGAAGAAGCTGAGTTTTCCCGCTAAACGATCGGGTGGGAAGTTGTTTGGGGCTCGGGACAAACAGGACAGGGTTGGCGAGACAGCAGTCTATGGAAGATGTGGGGTAAGACATGCCGGTGAATGTCGGCTAGAGTCAAATCTGTGCTTTAAATGCAGCAAAACCGGACACTACTCCCGTGAATGCTCGCAAGGCTTCAAATGCTACAACTATGGGGAGAGTGGTCATATGAGCCGGGAATGCACCAAGCCCTGGATGGGTCAAGCCAGGAAAGGGAAAGGCTCGGAGAAGAAAGAAGAGAAACCCCGAGCGAAGACTCGCGCCTATGCACTGACGCAGTAACAGGCCAGAGTGGACCCCGACGTGGCATCAGGTACGTTTATCCTTGACAACACTTTTGTATCTGTGTTATTCGATTCAGGTGCCAGTAAAATTTTTATATCTGTGACTTTTTGTAAAAGGGTAAAGTACCCTGTGAATAAACTAGAAAGGGCCTTTAGCGTAGAAACCGCTAAAGGTAGAACTGCGAGGGTGACTGATGTAGTTGACAATTCCACGATAAAAATAGAAGGCCATAGATTTCCCGCAGGTTGTTTGTCATGGTTTTGGGTAGGTTCGATGTCGTGTTAGGAATGGATTGGCTAACTGCCAATGAAGCACAAATTATATGTAAACGAAAGATAATCCGACTCAAGGCTCGGATGGTAGCAAAGTCGAGGTTTTTGGAGATCGTGACGCCCTGATGCCAAACGTCATCTTGATGATTAAGGCAACATATTACTTGAGGCATGGATGCGAGGCTTATCTGGTGTACGTAATTGACGAGTGTAAGGAAGTGAAGGAATTAGACGATGTACCCGTGGTACGCGAGTACCCGGAGGTGTTTCCAGAGGATTTGCCTGGAATACCACCCGACAGAGAGATCGAATTTCGAATCGACTTAGTACCAGATGCCCAGCCCGTGGCTAAGGCTCCATATCGACTAGCACCAGTAGAGATGAAAGAGTTAATGGCACAACTAGACGAGTTACTTGAGAAAGGATTTATCCAACCGAGCATCTCGTCGTGGGGTGCTCCGGTGTTGTTTGTGAAGAAGAAAGACGGTTTGATGAGAATGTGTATTGATTATCGCGAGTTGAATAAACGTACGGTGAAGAACAAGTACCCTTTACCAAGGATCGACGACCTGTTCGATCAATTGCAAGGCGCAAGTTGGTTCTCAAAAATCGACCTTCGGTCCGGGTACCATCAGTTGAAGGTGAGGGAAGAAGACATACCGAAAACTGCATTTCGCACGCGTTATGGACTTTTTGAGTTCCGCGTAATGTCTTTCGGATTGACGAACGCACCAGCAGCATTCATGGATTTGATGAATAGGGTGTGTCGACCGATGCTGGACCGATCGGTAATCGTGTTCATCGATGATATCCTCATCTACTCCAAGAATGAGGGTGATCACGCATGTCACTTAAAGGAGGTGTTGGATGCTCTAAAAAAGGAAAAGTTGTATGCTAAGTTATCCAAATGCGCGTTTTAGCTTAGGGAAGTCCAATTCCTAGGTCACGTAATTAACCCGAACAGCATTATGGTTGACCCAGCAAAGATAGTGACGGTAAGGGAATGGAATATTCCTAAGACGCCAACTGAAATCCGCAGTTTCTTGGGATTGGCAGGCTACTATCGGAGATTCATCCAGAATTTCTCGAAAATAACTTCGCCGTTGACAAAGTTGACTCGGAAGGAGGTAAAGTATGAATGGGGTTCGACCCAGGATGAGGCGTTTAAGGAATTGACGGAGAAACTAACCCAAGCTCCGGTCTTGGCCCTTCCCGAGGGAAATATTGGTGGTATACTCTGACGCTTCGGGTCAGGGATAGGGTGTGTGTTGATGCAACGCGAGAGAGTGATCGCATATGCATCACGACAATTGAAGGTTCACGAAGTCAGTTATCCGACTCACGATTTGGAACTTGCTGCTGTCGTATTCGCATTGAAAATCTGGAGGCACTACCTTTACGGGGTGAAGTTTACTATTTACTCCGACCACAAAAGTTTGAAGTACTTCTTTAAACAAAAGGAACTTAATAGGAGGCAGAGACGATGATTGGAACTATTGAAAGACTATGACTGTGAAATAATATACCATCCTGGAAAGGCAAACGTGGTGGCTGACGCTCTAAGCCGAAAGGATGTGCCCACTCCTATTAGAGTGAAAGCTTGCCAGTTGGTGGTAACATCGGATGTGATGAGAGAAATTGAAAAGGCTCAAGATGAGGCATTTAAAGAAGAAAACATAAAGAAGGAAAGGATGGTTGGCCAACAGGACAAGTTGGAATATAACACCCTTGGTGTTAGGACACGTTTTGGACGGGTATGGATACCTATAGGTGGCGAGCTTAGAACCAAAATCTTGGATGAGGCTCATAAGTCTCGGTACTCTATCCAACCTGGTACCAATAAAATGTACCAAGATTTGAGGAAGGAATACTGGTGGCCTGGAATGAAACATGAGGTGACAAAGTATGTAAGCAAGTGCTTGACTTGCTCGCAAGTAAAGGCCGAACACCAGAAACCGTATGGAAAGATTCAACCACTTGATATACCGGAATGGAAGTGGGAACACATTATCATGGACTTCATAACCAAGCTACCTCGCACAACTAAAGGTCATGATACCATTTGAGTAATTGTGGACCGTTTAACGAATAGTGCTCATTTCCTACCTATTCACGAGACGTTCTCGTCGGAAAGGTTAGCAGAAGTGTTTATTAACGAAGTAGTAGCACGGCATGGGATGCCTTTGACGATCGTATCTGACCAGGACACACGATTCACATCGAGGTTCTGGAAAAGATTTCACGAGGCGATGGGCACGAGACTCAATGTTAGCACGGCATACCACCCGCAAATGGATTGTCAGTCCGAAAGGACCATTCAGACATTGGAGGATATGCTTCGTGCTTGTATTATCGATTTTGGCGGTAATTGGGACAGTCATCTGCCGTTAGCCGAATTCTCCTACAACAATAGTCATCACAAGACGATAGGCATGCCGCCTTACGAAATGTTGTATGGGAAAAGATGCAGGACCCCGGTTTGTTGGGGTGAGATTGGACAGAAGGAATTAGGAAGTCTTGAAGTCGTAAGAGAAACGTCGGAAAGGTTTGATCAAATCAAGGCACGAATGAAGGCCGCACAAGATCGTCAGAAGTTCTATGTGGATAAACGACGAAGGCCTATTAAGTTTGATGTTGGGGACAGAGTAATGTTGAAAGTATCACCCTGGAAGGGAATCATACGATTCAGGAAGAGAGGAAAGTTAAGTCCGAGGTTTGTCGGACCATTCAGGATAATGTCACGGGTTGGTGAAGTCGCTTATCGGTTAGAGTTGCCTGATGAGTTAAGTGGGATTCATCCTACCTTCCATGTATCACACTTGCGAAAGTGTTTGGCGGATGAATCGGCTCACGTACCACTTACTGACATCGAGGTCGACAACAGCCTTAACTACATCGAAGAACCCGTGGCCATCTTAGACAGAAAGGAGAAGTGCGTAATAAGATTATTCAATTGGTTAAAGTCCAATGGAAGCATCAAAGGGGATCGAAAGCCACTTGGGAAACGGATACGGAAATGAGGGAGTCGTACCCTCAACTATTTGACTTATGATAGGTTTCGGGGATGAAACCTATTGTAAGGGGGTAGACTTGTAACATCCCAAAAATAAAACGATAGTTATAATAACGGAATAAACGAACGAGGCATGTCGGGTAGGGCCGGCGGGCTGGAAGGGGAGCCTTCCCTATAAATAGGCAAGGTCACCACCCATTTCTCTCATTTGCAACTACTAGAGAGAGAAACCATAGAGAGAGAAAGTTGGCGGATCGACCCGAGATTTGAGAAGTGTGTTGCTCCAGAGCTCGTGAGAAGAACCTCCGGATCAGAAACTTGATTCAGGTAACGATTTGGCCTAAATCTGAGTTTTTGTTCGTTTTTGGGTTTTTCAGGTTTTGGATGAAAATGTAACGTTTTTACGGTTGAAATTGGAAGGAAAACGTACATTTGGGTTCCTTAATGAAAAGCAAACGTTTTGAAGTAAACAAGTTCGGGATCTTGACGTGATCAGACCCGAACGCGAAAGTTAGGGTTTTTGCGAGGGAGCAGTTCAATGAAGCTGATCCTGCGTACTTACCAAGTACGCAAGAAGAGGATCCTACGTACTTATCAAGTATGCATGAAGCAGGTACTGCGTATTTATCAAGTACGCATGAAGCAAAGTCTGCGCACTTATTAAGTACGCAAGAACAAGTCCCTGCGCACTTGCTAAGTGCGCTGGCATCAGGCTGATTAAGTAAAGTCAGTATGTTTAGAATGGTTAAACCGTTAGAGTCGGGATTGGGTCTGATGTGTATTTAACTAATCAATTCAGATCGGAAGTGACGTCGTTGGACCTTTGTTTAGGACAACCCAGATTAGCTTATACGGTGAGTTCTAGAAGCCCTCTTTTAAATGTTTTAATAATGTTTTTGGGCTGGTGTGCATACGTAACGATGTGACTATTTTATAAAACGATGTTTATGAATGTTGTATGTGACGTTTTATAAAATGATGTTTATGAACGATGTCTTGGAAGGAAGGGTTATGAAAGAAGTGTTTATGAAATATTTTTCCAGAAGTTTATGAAGTGTTTATGAATGAATGAATGATTTTTAATAAAACGTACGAATGCTTTAACTGAAGTTTTGAAGTAAAAGAAGTGAATGTTTACGAAAGTCACAAACGAACGAATCTGCCAATATTCCTTAGGGAATGAAGGTTGGCCTTTACCTGTTAGGGGCCTTTGTGGCTGGACAACTGTTGTACAACTGGGGTGATGACGGTCACCAAGGGGATTATCGTGATCCTTGAAGTTTGGTACGATTTACCTTACGGGGTAGTCTTGCTTGAAGTTTGGTACTTGCGCCTTACGGGGTGCAGTGCTTGAAGTTTGGTACGTGTCATCCTTGTGATGCTGTGCTTGAAGTTTGGTGCTGAATAACCTAAGTATCGGGCCCTAGGAGTTCCTCACCCGAAGGACAGTACGGTGTTGATGGGCCTAGTGGTGGTGATCTTTAGGTTATTCCACTAGTATGTGACGTATGGATTTGACGGTTACGAGAAGGCGCAGGTTAGATATGTTTGTTGACTTATGTTTTGATGTTATGTTATGTTATTGCATGTTTTTGTATGCTTTTATTAATGAAGTTAAATGATATGTTTTTGGAAAATATTTCAAGTTAAGGTTTTAGGAAAAGCTAGAACTCACTAGCGTAGCTGACTTTTTAGTATGCACATTCAGGTTAAGGCAGGTTACGATGATGGAAGGTGATGCTGGGCGGCTTGATGAGTTACCCGAATGATACGAAGACTGGCATCCTATTATGATTAGATTATTTTATGTTTATGTAATACACTATGTTACGCTTCCGCATGTTGAACAATGTAATGGTTATGTTTTAATGAAGTATTTTCCGCTGCGTTATTTTGATATTCAAGTTTAAGAACTGTTTGTAAATGAGTAAATCCAACAAGTGAGGCCTCCCGGGTTTGGGGCCTTACACCTGTGCCTTATCTTAAGCGACCTGAGAAAGCATGTAAGAAAATGTTAACACGAAACTTTTTAGTTCACAGGTTTCAGTTTGCAACAAAGTTCAATAGGTTAATGTACATTCAATATATAAATCCATAGGTAGCTAACCAATAAACATGTTAAATAATGCGCTCGCAACCGACAGCTGACTGTTTATGTTTTTGCCTCCCACCATGCCTATCAATCATGGTGCATGTTTAGGTCAAGACTGCACCCGTTCGACATCCAGTCGGGTTAGCGCGACTAACGCGGGTGAGGTTTGTCAAACACAGTAGTACTACTCAACGTACCTCGCTATGTTCATATTAACGGTCCGATGTGAGGACTTAGTGATAGATGTGTATGCATAGTTAAACGAGTGATAACATATATGAATTACATAACCAAAATATTTACGACATGTTTTCTTCCTCAAATTTGTAAAACAGTAAAAGGAGCCGTGAAAACTCACCTGCGTTGCGTAGTAGGTAGTGTCACACAAGTATGAGATTTAGAACCTCAAGTGTTAGCCTGCACGGCTTACGTATGCCCTAGAATTATAAACACATAAGATTAGGGTCATAAGTTGGGATTTGTGACGACGACACGGAAGTTAGAACGTCTTAACGCATTCTAAGGATTTAAGAGTAGACGAACGTGTCTACGGAGATATATATATATATATATATATCTTAGTGTAATAATTAAGATCAAACCGTTACGTGTCGAACGTTAATAACGAATAATAAATAAATAAATTCGTACGTTAGAGTCGTTTACAAAAGTTAGGAAGATAATATAATTTAATATATTATTTTTAGGTTCGTATGATTAATAATTAATCATTTGTGTGGAAAAATAATAAATATATTATTTTTAATCGAGTATATAAACGTGAGTAATAATGTAAATAATTATATTATTTTTAGTTTAAACGTCACACAAAGTAATTAAACGAGGTGAAATAATATAAAACTATATATATTATTTTATACTAGGAGTCACGGGTTAAAAATAATATAAACATATTATTTCATACGAAGTCGGGGTTTGAAATAATATAACTATATTATTTTAAAAGTGGAATTATTAATAATTATAAGTTATAAAATCAAACTCGAGCCTACGAGTTGTTTTCCGGGTTAAAACATTTTAATATAATATTATATTAATATAGGAAAAGGTTTTATAATTAAATAATGTTTAGAAAATAATTAAAAACCAAAACAGGGGGAGGGAGACTCGAACCGGGTCTCCTCCCCACCGGTCACACGCACTAACCAGTCCTGCCCGCTAGGGAATCACATATGAACTGGTTCTGGAATGTTTTTAACACACAACCCACTTGTTCTCTTCCCCTTATCGAAACCGGATCAAGAACTAGTCCCAATTCCAACAATTCTGATCGCGAACGACCTTAGATTCCTAGGGGTTTTGTTATTTGATCTATAACGAACATGTGGTAGGTTTTAATTGCAAAATAAACGGGTTTAGAACTGTTTAATTTCTGATTCAAAAAGGCCGATCACTAGGTTTGAACACAAGATCAAATCGATCGATTTTGGTAATGAAAATGTTTGGAATCATAGGGTTATCATTAAACGGAGGATTGCGAAACTACTCGTATGAATTAATTGAATTGAAACCGTGTGTAGATTAGGGTTCGATTATTCAATTAAACCCAGATCGCGATTGTGACACCCGGCAAATTCTCGTTAACTTAGTTAACTCGGTTAGAAACCTCAGGGACTAATTCTGTCAATATTTAGACTACAAGTACAGGGACTAGCCCTGCCAAAACCTAAAACTTGATATGTTGACTAGCAAAGTCAAAAGCAAGAGTATTGGGTTTCTGTTTGACTTTTAAAGTCAAACTCATGTTGTTCTAAGCTCAACTTCGCGTATCATAACTGAAATCTGTTTGAACTAGTAACCGAAATGCACATTAACATCTTAATCGATCATCATTGAGTTAATTAACATCACCATCATGCACGAATTAATCCCATTATTGGGCATTAAAGGTATAACCGTCGACTTCATCTCTTCTACTCGTAAATCCGGGTCAATACGATCTTCATACCTGGAATTAACACTCTACACACTTTAGACTACCTCCCTGAAGCTGTTGCACCCTCGTATTCGGTCAGAGATAGATCCGAAGTCACCGGGGACTAAACCACTCGAAGTCGGAAACCTAACTAGCCGATCTCCATCAATTCGATATCATTCAAGGTAACAAATCACACCCTCAGACTCGCATTCATTCCTAGAACAAAAGCCCTATCATATCTAGGGCTTATATCATCTAATTGGACAAGAATCCAACCTAGGGTTCATACGAATACGGGTTTAATCGAACTCTAACCTAAACACAATCTCAATTAAATTAAATGGTATGATTAGATTTGAAATCCCACACTCTTTGAAAGCCCTATGAATTCAACCGATTCTATTGTCAGGATTATTCAAATCGATTCCACGTTCATAAACTAGGGTTTCGGGATTTCAAACTGATAATTAATCAACCTAAACGCAATGCTATCACAATTAAACTCATACACGGGTCCGCATACCACTGATGAACCAAAGCCCTATGGTCCCTTGGACAATCGCGACCAGATTCAGAGAAATTGGGGATGGATTTGGGATCAGGTTGCGTAAAGGGGGGGTGAACACATGTGACGTACGGGTTAAAATCATTTTTATCCGGCTTTCTGATGCGAGACCCTAGCGAGCGGAGTGGTTAGACTGTTGGGCTTGTGCGCAGGAGACCCGGGTTCGAATCCGGTCTCCTGCAATATTTTTTTGGGGCTTTTTCATTTGTTTCCTCTTTATAAAAATCAATCCCTATGATATTATGATCCTATATTAATATGTTTTAGCCTCGGAAACCACTCGTAGGCTCGGGTTTGGTTTTATAACCTATTTTTATATTTATTCCCCCTTTTAAAATAATATATTTATATTGTTCAAACCGGGAATTAGTTTAAAGTAATATATTTATGTTATTTTCAACCCCATGATCTCAATTAAAAATAATATATTTTTATACTATTTTTACCACGTTTATAAACCGTTTGAAGCGATTCAAATAATTAAATAGTATAATTATTTGTATTATTTACCCTCTGTTTTCATTATCGATTAAAAATAATATATTTATTATTTTTGACACATAAATGATTATTTGGTTAATCCTGCGTACCTAAAAATAATATATTAAATTGTATTATTTTCCTAAACGACCCAAACGTACGAATTTATTTATTTATTTAATTTTATTCGCTATTAACGTTCGACACGCAACGCTTTGATCTTAAATTATTATATTAAGAAACTGATATTCCCGTAGACACGTTCGTCTACTCATCAATCCTTAGAATGTGTTAAGATGTTCTAATCTTCTGTGTCGTCGTCACAAATCCCAATGTGTCCCTAACTTATGTGTTTATAATTCTAGGGCATACGTAAGTCGTGCAGGCTAACACTTGAGGTTCTAAATCTCATACTTGTGTGATACTACCTACTACGCAACGCAGGTGAGTTTCACGACCCCTTTTTACTTGTTTTACTATTGGGGGAGAAACATGCATACTCACAAACATTATTTTACTTGTTTTCCCGTTGGGGAGAAACATGCATACATACAAACAGTATTTTACTTGTTTTCCCGTTGGGGAGGAACATGCATACAAACGAATATCATTTTAGTTGTTTTCCCGTTGGGGAGAAACATGCATACGAACATACATCCGTTACTTGTCTCCCAGCCAGGGAGAGACATACACACGGACATGGATCACATAGTATTTCATTGCCACTTGTGTACCTAAGTGCAAACATAACATACAAAGTCCTTACACACTCGGACCGTTAATATATGGAGTATAGCGAGGAAATTTGAGTAGTACTACTGGGTTTGACAAACCCCACCCGGGCTAGTCGCGCTAGCACGATTGGAGGTCGAGCGGGTGTAGATTGTCCTTAACACTTGCCATTGTTGATGTTAGCAATGGCGGAAGGCACCCAAACACAAACAGTCAGCTTCGGTTGCGAACGCTTAGAGTAACTTGTACATTGTCTAGCTAGCAATAGGTGTGACTTACGTATGTGGATCCAGCAACACTGAAACAGTTTATTTGCATACAAACCTGTGAACTCACCAACCTCGTGTTGACACTTTTTCTTACATGTTTCTCAGGTCGCTTTGGCACAGGTTGCGCACTTAGGACATGCATGGAGTCCTACTGTCATATCATTCATTTCAAATATTTTAAATAGTTTATTTAATTACATTAATTGACGCTCGTTGCCTGTAATTATTTTTACTTCATTTTATCGTTTACGCTTCCGCATTAACTCTGAACTTTTATGTTATGACATTTCAAGTCCCATATAGTGTTGTTTGATGTAACTAATGACTGAGATCCTGGTGTGTCACCTTCCAAACGGTAAAACTTCATTAGTTGAAATTGGGGGTGTGACATCGATGAACCCTAGAATCAATTCGGGTTCAATTTGATGATATAAGCCCTGGATTTCATAGGGCTTTCAATCCAGGCATTGAGACGACCCTAAGGATGTGTTCAATTTTATTATTTGATATCGGATTGATAGGGTTCGACTAAAACGAAATCCGTATGAACCCTAGGTTTCGATTGAGTTAAATCCGATAATGTGAACCCCAATAAGGTTAGGGTTATTGCTCTATACACTGAAACGAAAGTGATGATGTAAGAAATTACCAGAATGTGATTCGGATTGACAGAGCTCGATCAAAACGGACGTCGACTGCGACTGGGTTGATCTCCGGCGAGTGTGGGTGCCTATCCTATCAAATTAGCTGTTGCAGAAGCTTCAGAGGGTTGCGTCAATCGTGTGTAGAGACTCAATTCGTGAGTTGGTATACGCAAATGATGAATTTGATGGCATTTAGCAATGAAGTCGACGGTTATGAGTTAATACTCATTAATCAGTTGAATTTGACAATGATGATGATAATTAGAGCCGTAATGATGATCGAAAATGAATGTAACGTCCATAACGGTTACAAATTTCAACTAAGAATCGATTAAGGATCTTGAATTCGAATTACAAGTTGTGAATTTGACTTTTAAAAGTCAACAAAGCCAGATTGCTCCCGATTTTGACTTTGTAGGTCAAAAGACTGGGTTTTGGGACTTGGCAGGATTAGTACCTGGAGTTTGAGATCAAGAAATAACAAAAACAGTCCCTGAGATTTAATAGTGGGTTAACTGGGTTAGGTTTTAACAGAATATTTAACGGGAATTCTAACGGAGTTAACTTAAAAAGTCGGATTGTCACATCATCTCCCTGGAGTTTGAGATCAAGAAATAACAAAAATAGTCCCTGAGATTTAATAGTGGGTTAAGTGGGTTAGGTTTTAATAGAATATTTAGTGGGAATTCTAACAGAGTTAACTTAAAAAGTCGGATTGTCACATCATCCCCTAGTTGAAAGAATTTTCGTCCCAAAAATTAAATGAAATAAAATAAATTTTTTTTTCGGATGTCACATCATCCCCTAGTTGAAATAATTTTCGTCCCGAAAATTAAAATAGTACCTTAAGAGTTTGACGTGGAGTGCTTGAATAGATGAGGATACTTGCGCATCATCTGATCCTCACGCTCTCACGTGAATTCCGGTCCGCGTTTCGAGTTCCAACGGACTCTGACAATAGGGATTTTACTGCGTTTTAGCGTTTTGACTTCCCTTTCCATAATTTCCATGGGTTCTTCGATGCAACGCAACTGTTCATCGATGTGTAGTTCCTCAAGAGAAACTGCGAGTGACTCGTATGCTAGACATTTCTTCAAGTTTGAGATGTGAAAGACGTTGTGAACACCACTAAGTCCTTCAGGTAGGTGTAGTTGATACGCTACCGGACCAATCCTCTTTACTATCTTGAATGGTCCAACATAGCGAGGATTTAGTTTGCCTCGTTTCCCAAAACGAATGACACCCTTCCAAGGGGAGACTTTTAACAAGACCATATCTCCTACTTGAAATTCTAACGGTTTACGACGCTTATCGGCATAGCTCTTTTGATGGTCATGAGCTGCTGCCATAAGGTTTCTAAATTGAATGATTTTCTCAGAAGTTTCAAGTACGAGTTCAGGACCTGTAAGTTGACTATCCCCAACTCCGGCCCAAAAAATAGGAGAACGACATTTCCGTCCATATAATGCTTAAAATAGAGATGGCTTGATACTAGTGTGATAGCTGTTGTTGTAGGAGAACTCCACCAATGGTAGGTGAGATTCCCAAATGTTACTGAAATCAATCACACAAGCTCGTAGCATGTCCTCCAGAGTTTGAATAGTACGTTCTGTCTGGCCATCAGTTTGAGGATGGTATGATGTGCTCATATCTAGACGCATGCCTAAAGCTTTATGTAACGATTGCCAGAAACGAGAGGTGAATCGTGCATCACGATCTGAAATGATAGAGATTGGCACCCCGTGCCGTGAGTTTACTTCTTTCAAGAAAATACGAGTAAGCTTATCCATTTTGTTGGTTTCCTTGATTGCTAAGAAGTGAGCGGACTTTGTTAAACGATCAACGATTACCCAAATAGTATCACATCCGGTAGGAGTTCGTGGCAATTTTATGATAAAGTCCATGGATATCTGCTCTCATTTCCACATGGGAATCTCTGGTTGTTGGAGAAGACCAAAAGGCTTTTGACACTCAACTTTGACCTTTGCGCAAGTCAGGCACTTGCTCACATAGGTGGCTATATCGGCCTTCATCTTCGGCCACCAATACAGCACCTTTAGATCATGTTACATCTTGTCGGAACCTGGATGAATAGAGTAACGAGATTTATGAGCCTCATCCATGACTAGTTCCCTTAAGTTTTCGAATACTGGAACCTATATTCGCTCAGCGAAGTAGCGAGTACCGTCAGATTTGACCTTGATTTGTGCTTCCATACCGCGCATACCTTCCAGCGGTAGGTTCTCCTTTTCCAAGGCTTCGAGTTGAGCACTACGTATTTTGTCAGGTAATCCGGGGTGAGTAGTAAGCTGTAATGCTCGAACTCATTTGGGCTTGATTTCCTTTCGACTTAGGGCATCAGCTACAACACTAGCCTTACCCTGATGATACCGCATCGCACAGTCATAATCATTCAAGAGCTCGACCCAACGACGTTGTCTCATGTTCAGCTCTTTTTGCTCGAAGATATGCTGAAGACTCTTGTGATCAGTGTAGATGGTGCACTTGGTACCGTACAAGTAGTGTCTCCATATCTTAAGTGCGAAAACTACAGCTCCTAGCTCTAGGTCATGAGTGGTGTAGTTTTTCTCGTGAATCTTTAGTTGACGCGAAGCATACGCGATCACCTTTTCTCGTTGCATTAATCCACAACCCAAACCTTGAATGGATGCATCACAATACACCACAAAATCATCCGTTCCTTCCGGAAGAGCTAGAATAGGTGCTCTACAAAGTTTCTGTTTAAGGACCTGGAATGCTAACTCTTGGTTATCGCTCCAGTTGTAGGCTTTACCCTTTTGAGTTAAGGCAATGAGAGGTTGTGCAATCTTAGAAAATCCCTCGATGAATCGAAGGTAATAACCAGCCAATCCCATAAATTATCGCACCTCAGTCGGAGTCGTCGGTGCTGCCCAATTCTTGATGGCTTCTATCTTTGATGGATCGACATGTATTCCTTTCTCATTAATTACATGTCCTAAAAACTGGACTTCCCGGATCCAGAATTCACACTTGGAAAACTTAGCATACAACTGCTCCTTTTTAAGTAATTCCAGGATTAAACGTAGATGTTCCTCATGTTCCTCCTTGTTCTTGGAATAAATGAGAAGTCGTCGATGAAAACAATGACAAATTGATCAAGGTATGGCTTACACACACGGTTCATGAGGTCCATGAATACCGCGGGTGCGTTGGTTAATCCGAAAGGCATGACCATAAACTCGTAGTGGCCGTACGTTGTCCTGAAAGCAGTCTTAGAGATATCCTCATCTCGGACTCTCAATTGATGGTAACCGGACCTAAGATCTATTTTGGAATAGAAGCTTGATCCTTGGAGTTGGTCAAAGAGATCATCTATACGAGGCAGAGGATAACGATTCTTGATTGTGACTTTATTCAGTTCACGGTAGTCGATACACATACGGAAAGTCCCGTCCTTCTTCTTGACAAATAGGACTGGAGCTCCACATGGCAATAAGCTAGGTCGGATGAAACATTTATCCAACAATTCCTGTAACTGAGTAGATAGCTCTTGCAATTCACTAGGTGCTAGTCTATAAGGTGCCCGAGCGATCGGTGCCGCTCTGGTGCTAGATCAATTTTGAATTCAACTTGACGGTGTGGTGGCAGACCAGGCAAGTCTTCGGGAAACACTTCCAGAAATTCACGAACGATGGGAATATCATCAATTTTCTTCTCTTTCGATGGTCGTTCAGCAACGAATGCCAGAATAGCAGTATGACCTTTACGTAGGCACTTCTGCGCTTTCATGAATGATATGATGCCTACGACTGCATCACTCTTTTCGCCTTGAACGGAAAAGATTTCTCCACTAGGGAGAGGAATGCGAACAATTTTCTCATGACAGACAATTTCAGCTTGGTTTTTAGATAACCAATCCATACCAACAATTACATCAAAACTACCAAGTGTGACTGGCATAAGGTCGATATCAAGTATATGACTAGCCAGCTCAAGCATACAACCCTAAAGAATGTGGGTTGCTTCAATTATTTTGCCATTAGCTATCTCTATTATATACTTAGTTTCTAACAGAGTTGGAGTTCCTTTTATCATATCACTAAGCTTCTTAGATATAAAACTCCTATCAGCACCGATATCAAATAGAAAAGAAGCGAAGTAATTGTTTAAGAGAAACTTACCGGTGACCACATTATGATCATATCGAGCTTCTCTAGATCCTAGCACGAAGGCTCGTCCTTTCGCACCATTCCCTCCATTATTGGCATTATTGCCACCGCTGTTGTTGCCTTGATTGTTGTTGTTACCATTGTTGCCCTGATTAGTGCCGTTACCGTTACCATTGCTATTACTATTTCCATTACCACCCCTCTTCGACCGAGGACAATCCCTTTGAATGTGTCTCTCCTTACCGCACTGAAAACATCCTCTTGTGGACCCTTGCGGTCGGAATGGTTGCTTGTTCTGAAGATCAACTCTACAATCTTTTGCAGCGTGGCCCATCTTGCCACACCATTGGCAACGGTTACAAGCACCGACATGGTGGTAATTGCACTTGTTGCACTTGGGGGCTCTTCCCACATAACCACCTTGATTTTGACTGAAGAGGTCGTCTGATTAAAGTTCTTAGCAGGTTCAAACTTTCGCTGCTGCTGCTAGGGTTGATTAAACTGGGGTCCCTTGGAGTTGGAGTGAGAGTTGGAGTTATGATCAAACTTGTGCTTTTGATTGTCGGTAGCTTTAGAAACCGAACCCCTCAGGGGTAGCGTCCCTTGAGTTACATCATGGTTAGTTAAATTGTGGGCAAGTCTGATAGTCTGCTGGATGGTAGTAGGGTTAGACGAAGTAACCATACTTTGAATCTGTGGCACTAGACCTCCAATATACAGCTCAATCCTCTTGTAATAAGGAGTCACCATATGTGGGCACATGGTAGCAAGTTCATGGGAACGAGTGGTATAAAGCTCAATTTCTGAACCTTGCATCTTTAGGTTCCAGAATTCCCCTTCCAACTTTTGAATTTCATCCAGAGGACAGTACTCCTCCTTCATCATTGTCTTAAACTCCTCCCATGGCAGTGCATTGGCCATGGCTAGACCCAACATTTGGACCTGAGCGTTCCACCATGTGAGAGTCGGACCCTACAAAGTTCCAGAACTTGACCTGATTGGCCAATGGGCAGTTGCACATAGCGAATATCGATTCTACTTTTTTGAACCACCGGAGTAGTCCAACAGCTCCTTCGGCTCCACTAAAGGTGTGGGGCTTACAGTCCATAAATGTTTTGAAGGTGCAGGCTGGTTGCTGATTCTGCTGACCTGGATTTAGAAACATAATATAGGATTGGGGTTATAAAGCTTGGGAAAGGTGCTTTGAGAGATGAATTGACCACATTAGTCAATGGTTATAGCATTTACCTGCAGCATTCTGTGCTGCTAGAGCCTCAGCCACACTATCGTTGATTAGTGCCATTAGTTGATGGTACCTCGGCCACCAGAACGACCTCTACGTCCTCTTCCCGACATGATTCTTCACATTCACAAATACAAAACAATGAGAAATATATCGCATATTAAACATTATTTATGTACAAGTAAGGAAATACAACATCTAACATTTTAAAAATTTATTAATTTGTAAAGCTACAAAATAAATAACTCAAAATATTAAACTTGTCATGCTTTTATTGAATGGGAACAACCTTACCCATCTAGGCCTGAAAAGAGAAATAACATAAACGAAGCATGAATGAACAGGAAAGATAAAATAGAAGGATCATAAAACATCCTCGTCATTGGAAGAAACGTATGATTGTGCATCGTCGATATCCACTGGTTCCTCCTCGGGTGGCTCCTCCTTTAAGGGCTTATCCTCGAAGGGCTCCTCCTCGTCGTTTGAAAGTGGAATGTCCTCTGAAAATAGGACTGTTTGTAGTTGGGCTTCTAAGTAGGTCACTCTCTCCCGAAGTCCTCCAGCAATATGGTCTGCTACTTGTAGTTGGGCTTCCAGATGAGTCACTCTCTCCAGAATCCTTCTACATCATGGCCCGAGGTGTCCACCCTCGTCTCCAAATGTGCAACCCGATCCACCAAATGGTTATGGACCTGATCCGTTGCTGCTATTTCATTGGTCAGATACTCTATTTGCTCCTTGTTTTATTCCATTTGTGGCTCTCGTTCTAGAATGTCGGGTATCTCATCAGTGGCTTCCTTCATCGCTTTTAACTCCTTAGTTATGATAAACACAAAAGCTGCAAAAGCTTGTTCCATGGTGCATGGAAAGCTTGGCAAAGTGGAGGATGAGGAAGTTGAACAAAAATAGGGTGATGGAACATTTCCCATCTCGATCCACCTTTGGATTATCTTCGGATATGCATTCCAATCAAGTGTTTTGTTCCTTTCTTGTGCATTACTTGGTTCACTCTGTTCCACCGAGTTGTCACTAGAACTAGCCCGGCGCCTTTTGGGCTCCTGGGATGATATGATAGGTGCCTTAGGTGATGGTGGTGGGGTTGACGACATGATCCTGTAACGTAATACATAAGTGCCAATACATATAACGCTTATGATATGTAACTAATGTATGAGGTTATAGTCTAGAATGCAATCCTAGTTCTCTATAACCAATGGCTCTGATACCAATCTTTCACACCCCCAAATTCCACTAACGAATTTTTACCGTTTAGGAAGTGACAAACCAGGATCTCAGTCATTAGTTATATTGAACGACACTATATGGGACTAAAATGAAAATATATCATAAATGATCAAAGTAAGTGTGGAAGCGTAAAACGAAAGTAAATGCGCAAAACAAACGCGCCCAAGAAAAGTCCCAAAGTGTTCAGTCCAAACAAAGACCAAAAATAAAGTACCAGAAATCCAACAATATTATTTTATAATAAATCATAAGACTCCATGCATGCCCTATGCGTGCACCTGTGCCTTCTCTTAAGCGACCTGAGAAAACATGTAAGAAAATGTCAACACGAGGTTGGTGAGTTCACAGGTTTCAGTTTGCAACAAAGTTCAATAGGTTAATGTACATTTAATATATAAATCAATAGGTAGCTAACCCATAAGCATGTTAACTAATGCGCTCGCAACCGACAGCTGACAGTTTATGTTTTTGCCTCCCACCAGGCCTATCAACCATGATGCATGTTTAGGTCAAGACTGCACCCGTTCGACATCCAGTCGGGTTAGCGCGACTAACGCGGGTGAGGTTTGTCAAACCCAGTAGTACTACTCAACTTACCTCGCTATGTTCATATTAACGGTCCGATGTGAGGACTTAGTGATAGATGTGTATGCATAGTTAAACAAGTGATAACATATATGAATTACATAACTAAAATGTTTACGACATGTTTTCTTCCCCAAATTTGTAAAACAGTAAAAGGGGCCGTGAAAACTCACATGCGTTGCGTAGTAGGTAGTATCACACAAGTATGAGATTTAGAACCTCAAGTGTTAGCCTGCACGGCTTACGTATGCCCTAGAATTATAAACACATAAGATTAGGGTCATAAGTTGGGATTTGTGACAACGACACGGAAGTTAGAACGTCTTAACGCATTCTAAGGATTTAAGAATAGACGAACGTGTCTACGGAGTTATATATATATATATCTTAATGTAATAATTAAGATCAAACCGTTACGTGTCGAACGTTAATAACGAATAATAAATAAATAAATTCGTACGTTAGAGTCGTTTACAAAAGTTAGGAAGATAATATAATTTAATATATTATTTTTAGGTTCGTATGATTAATAATTAATCATTTATGTGGAAAAATAATAAATATATTACTTTTAATCGAGTATATAAACGTGAGTAATAATATAACTAATTATATTATTTTTAGTTTAAACGTCACACAAAGTAATTAAACGAGGTGAAATAATATAAAACTATATATATTATTTTATATTAGGAGTCACGGGTTAAAAGTAATATAAACATATTATTTCATACAAAGTCGGGGTTTGAAAATAATATTACTATATTATTTTAAAAGTGGAATTATTAATAATTATAAGTTATAAAATCAAACTCGAGCCTACGGGTTGTTTTCCGGGTTAAAACACTTTAATATAATATTATATTAATATAGGAAAAGGTTTTATAATTAAATAATGTTTAGAAAATAATTAAAAACCAAAACAGGGGGAGGGAGACTCAGACCCGGTCTCCTCCCCACCGGTCACATGCACTAACCAGTCTTGCCCGCTAGGGAATCACATATGAACTGGTTCTGGAATGTTTTTAACACACAACCCACTTGTGCTATTCCCCTTATCAAAACCGGATCAAGAACTAGTCCCAATTCCAACAATTCTGATCGCGAACGACCTTAGATTTCTAGGGGTTTTGTTATTTGATCTATAACGAACATGTGGTAGGTTTTAATTGCAAAATAAACGGGTTTAGAACTGTTTAATTTCTCATTCAAAAAGGCCGAACACTAGGTTTGAACACAAGATCAAATCGATCGATTTTGGTAATGAAAATGTTTGGAATCATAGGGTTATCATTAAACGGAGGATTGCGAAACTACTCGTATGAATTAATTGAATTGAAACCGTGTGTAGATTAGGGTTCGATTAAACCCAGATCGCGATGAACCCTAGAATCAATTCGGGTTCAATTTGATGATATAAGCCCTGGATTTCATAGGACTTTCAATCCAGGCATTGAGACGACACTAAGGATGTGTTCAATTTTATTATTTGATATCGGATTGATAGGGTTCGACTAAAACAAAATCCGTATGAACCCTAGGTTTCGATTGAGTTAAATCCGATAATGTGAACCCCAATTAGGTTAGGGTTATTGCTCCATAGACTGAAACAAAAGTGATGATGTAAGAAATTACTAGAATGTGATTCGGATTGACAGAGCTCGATCAAAACCAACGTCGATTGCGACTGGGTTGATCTCCGGCGAGTGTGGGTGCCTCTCCGATCAAATTACTGTTGCAGAAGCTTCAGAGGCTTGCATCAATCGTGTGTAGAGACTCAATTCGTGAGTTGGTATACGCAAATGATGAATTTGATGGCATTTAGCAATGAAGTCGATGGTTATGAGTTATTACTCATTAATCGGTTTAATTTGACAATGATGATGTTAATTAGAGCCGTAATGATGATCGACAATGACTGTAACGTCCATAACGGTTACCAATTTCAACTAAGAATCGATTAAGGATCTTGAATTCGAATTACAAGTTGCGGATTTGAATTTTAAAAGTCAACAAAGCCAGATTGCTCCCGATTTTGACTTTGTAGGTCAACAGATTAGGTTTTGGGAATTGGCAGGATTAGTCCCTGGAGTTTTAATAGTGGTTAACTGGGTTAGGTTTTAACATAATATTTAACTGGAATTCTAACGGAGTTAACTTAAAAAGTCGGATTGTCACATCATCTCCCTGGAGTTTGAGATCAAGAAATAAAAAAACAGTCCCTGAGATTTAATAGTTGGTTAACTAGGTTAGGTTTTAACACAATATTTAACGGGAATTCTAACGGAGTTAACTTAAAAAGTCGGATTGTCACATAGGGTACTTAAAAATTGGATCGTGTCGAGTGTTGAAAGGCATTTCAATTCATCACGAACTAAAACAGTAAAATTGGTTTTAGTAAATTGCGCGACTTGACACATGCTTCTAGTCGTCCAAAATGTTTTTGACCCTTACTTGGTAAATTAAAACATTAAATCAAATCCCAAATTAAAATCGATATTTCTGCGCCACCCTAAATTATGACACTTCAACTGATTTATCCGAACCCCCGGTGTTAGTGATTTGTAACACCCCAATTTTCAGGTATAGAATACTAGAGGGACTAAAATTGTAATTAAGTAATAGTAAAAAGGGTTAAGTTGAAATAAATTCAAAGTCCAGGCACTAAAAATGAAAAATGGTAAAAGTAGACAGATGTCGGACCGACGTCTGTAGAGATATCGGTCCGCTATGTAGGGAGCAAGGAATCACTCGGGAGGTGACACGTGTTGGGTGACTAAGCATTGAAGTCTGACGCGTGGAGGATCAATAATGGACCGACATGAAGGCTAGGACGGTGCGCTATGCCCATTACGGACCGACATCTATATGCAAAACGGTCCGACTTGGACCCGACGGGCAGCCTATAAATAGATGGAGCTTGTGAACATTTTTAGACCATCTCACACACCCAGACACCTTTCTATACACACTCTTAGCCTAGGGATCTGTGCCAGAGTGCCGTTACGCGTTTAGAAGTCCGATTTCAAGAAGATAGTTCCGAGGTAGGGTTCCGACAACTTAGTTACTTATCATTAAGCTTTGGTTATATATTAAGCTTATTATAGATTTCAATTAAGCAGTTAAATATACGTTGAGGTGCTGTCCGAAGTATTTGACATATTATAAGCTAATATACTGCCCAGGTGAGTTCCTCTGAACTTAATGTGTATTGTTACATAGTTGTTATTTGAAATAGTCACCCTATTCCATGTATATATAATGCGTAATAAGTACTTTATACGTTCTGTTGTGGGATGGAACCAGTGGGTGAATTATCTCATCTTACTGGTGTGGGAGGACCAGTAGGGTGGGATAGTTTATTTATACTGGTGTGGGAGGACTAGTCGTAGAAAGGTTGCCAATTATATATATACCAAAAAGCTTACAAGCAATGTGGCATGTGGTTGGGATGTGGGAATGTTGATGATTAAATAACAACCATTTGTGGTAAAGGTTCATGAACTCACCAACTTTTGTTGACTCAGTTACTTTTAAAGATGTTGCAAGTGGATCTATTAGGGGCATTCCAGGTAGCTAATAGATGTGAATAATCGTCTGGTTGGTCAGAAAATTGTGATGGTTGGAGGCATGCTGAGTAGAGATGTCTGGTGGAGATTTTAACGTTTATCATTTGGTTAGTTTGTAATAGAGGTTTGGATGTAAAACAGTTTAGTTATGAATAAATAAAGTTTTATGGCTTAGCTTCCGTTGTGTGTTTTTGGTATCAACGTCACAGTGGCTAGAAGGCGACCTTCTAGCCGGTATGTAGTTATCTGACAAACGGAATATTCTGTCTAAGGAAAGAGCGGTGTATAAATCTCTTCTAGACCCGTCGTTCTTTCCTAGGAACATATCTGTTGGAGGTACTACACTGGTTACACGACTGTCCTGTGTTACGGGTGTGACATGATCACCCTGTATCCGGGCCTACGGTTTCGGTTGAAGGTACAACCGCGATTCCTGAGTCACTTAAGTTGGTTCTGCAGTTGCAATTGAAGGATAAATATCACTTAAAGTCGTATTAAGTGGGCGTAGTTGGGAGAAATGTATCCAAGCTTGACATTACTCGTCTTGCCCCCCAAACCAAGAATTGTGTAGTTGACACAATCGATAATCGTTACCTACCTACATAGCCATGCCACTGGAGAGTGCTCAGCCATTCACTGAGCAATGGTGAACCAGGATCTCATTCCTAGTTATATATTTTTGCAATTGGGTCATAAATTAAATTAGGATATTAAGCATGAAAATACTAAAACTTTAATTTTGTAGGCGTCTAACAAAATACATTCCGACTCCTTATATGCATTTAAGTCTATGCTTTATCGGAACATGCTCCATGGAGGAAACTTCTCGGAGTGGTTACGTATCTTAAGAAATGTTCTTAAAGAGGAAGGAAGATCATATGTTCTAGAAATTCCATTTTCCTCGGTTCCATCGCCTAGCGGCTCCAAAGAGCTTTGGAGATAACATATTTAAGATTCAAATGAAGTTTCATTTATAATGGTGTCAACTATGTGCGACGATCTTCGTCGTGAGATAGAATACTATCACGCCTATGATAGGGTTTGCGAGCTGAAGAATAGGTATCATCAAACTCGCGATGAGCATTTTAAAGTGCTTAAATCACTATCAAGTGGCATGAAAACTGGAACATGGATTACCTCGCATTTTTCTAAAATGATCAGCCACATCGATAGGATAAATGAACTTGGTTCTCCTATTAACCAATATATAGCTATAGACTTCATTCTGATGTCTTTGCCAGTTAAAAACGAAGAGTTCGTAGATTACTACATGGGATGTAATTGGAGAGACTTTATCCGAGTTGTGAGAATCGCTTTTGACTGCCGAAATGACAATGGGATACATGTAAAATTTGATTTCCAAACCAAGAAAGCGAGGCAAGAAAAGAGCTTTTATCCGAGATGGTGACGTCTATCATCATTGTGGTGAGACTAGGCACCAGAAGATAACTTGCCCAAAGTACCTTGCTAAGAAGGCCAAGGCTTCAGAAGCCGACACTTCATGTATATTCGTTATTGAGATCTTCTTTTTGTCTAGCCAATCTTTAGTGTTTGACACTGGATGTGGCTTTCACATTTATAATGATTTGCAGGGACTAAGGAAGGTTAGGAAGCTGAAGCAAGGCGACTTTGTAATATCCCAAAAATAAAACGACAATTATAATAACGTGTTAGAATGCGAAAACGAACGGAATAAACGAACAAGGCTTGATGGGCCTGGCGAACTTGGGGTGGCTAAGATAGGGGAGTATTCCCCTATAAATAGCCTAAACCCTTAAGGATTCTCTCATTTTGCCATTCTAGAGAGAGAAAGTACATGGATCTACCCAAGGAGCTAACATCTTGTTCCTCTACTGCTTGTGAGCAAAACCTCCGAATCAGAAGCTCGTTTCAGGTAACGAACCAACCTAAATCTGAGTTTTGGTTTAAGTGGGGTTTTCGGGTATTTTTCGTAAAAGGTTGGGTTTTTATGAACCAAATAAGAAAAGAATCATATATCTGTGATCAGGGAAGAAAACTACAAGTTTTGGACGTAAAAAGTTAGTATCTTGAACGTAAACAGATCTGGCAGCCATTTACATGCAAACTTAGGGTTTTGGGGAAGATGACAGCCCCGCATGCGAACTTGTCAAGTTCGCCTGGACAAGAAGTAAGCGAACTTAGGTCGACGAACTTATCATGTTCGCTGGCAGCGAACTTAGTGACTTCGCTGGGGTGAACCAACGAACTTATGTTAGCGAACTTGCTAAGTTCGCTGGGTTTGGATCATGCGAACTTAGCCTATGTTCGCCTGTATGTTCACCAGGTTTGCAAGGGGTGAACTTAGCTTTAAGTTCGCCTAGTTCAGTATGGTTAAACCAATAGAGTCGGGATTAGGTCTGATGTGTATTTAACTACTCAATTCAGATCGTACATGACGTTGTTGGGACTTTGTTTAGGACAACCGAGACTAGCTTATCATGTGAGTTCTAGAAGCCCTTCTTTAAATGTTTTCGTGCTGGTGTGCATACGTAACAAGATGAATGTTTTATAAAATGATGTTTATGAATGATGTATGTGACGTTTTATGAAACATTGTTTATGAATGATGTTTTGGAAGGAAATGTTACAAAAGAAGTGTTTATGAATATTTTTCCAAAAGAAGTTTATGAATAAATGAATGATTTTTAATAAAATTTGCGAATGCTTTAACTGAATTTTTGAAGTAAAAGAAGTGGATGTTTATGAAAGTCACAAACGAACGAATCTGCCATTATTCCTTAGGGGATTGAGGTTATGGGTATGGGATGTATGTTATGGGCGTTACTTTTATAGGGGCCTTTGTGCCTGGCCAACTGTTGTACAACTGGGGTGATGACATTCACTAAGGGGATTATCGTGATCCTTGAAGTTGGTATTATTTTCCCTGCGGGGTAGTCGTACTTGAAGTTTGGTACTTAGGCCTTACGGGGCGTAGTGCTTGAAGTTTGGTGTTGAATGGCCTAAGTATCAGGCCCTAGGTTTCTCCACCTATAGGTAATGTAGGTGTTGAAGGTCCTAGTGGTGGTGATCCTTAGGTTTCTCCGCCGGTATGTGATGTTTGTAATTGACGGTTACGAGAAGGCGCAGATTCGATAAATTCGTTAACTTACGAGTTATGTTACGTGTTATGTTATGTTATTGCATGTTTTCGTATGCTTTTATTACTGGAGTTAAATGATATGTTTTTAGCAAATATTTGAAGTTAATGTTTTCTATAAAAGCTAGAACTCACTAGGTAGCTGAGTTTTTTGTATGCATATTCAGGTTAAGGCACGTATGGATAAGGACGGTGATGCTTGGCAAGCGACGAAGAGTTACCCGGTTGATCTACGAAGACTGGCATCCCGTTATGTTTTGATTACGTTATGTTATGTTTAGACAATGTTTATGCTTCCACATGTTTGACAATGTTACTGTTATGTTTGAATGAAAGTTTTTCCGCTGCGTTATTTGATATTCAAGTTTAAGAACTATTTATGAATGAGTAAATCCAACACGTGAGGCCTCCCGAGTTTGGGACCTTAAAGACTTGGAGCTCCATTTTGGCAATGGACAAAGAGTCGTAGTGAAGGCTAGAATATGTTATTTTACTTCCTAGTGGTGTTGAACTTGTTTTGAACAATGTTTGCGACATACCTTGTTTATCTAGGAATATTGTTTTGTTTTCTGCTTTGCGTGAACAAGGAATTGAATATGCTTTTAGTGGTGATTTTATTTCTGCATATTTGAATGGTTTATTTTATTTTACTTCAAAGCCTCATAATTGAATCTACCAGATAGAAGTCTGTAACAATAACGTATTATACAATATCTCATCTAAACGTATGAAATTAGATTTTAATGATACATATCTATGGCATTTTCGACTAGGACACATAAACAAGAATCGCATTAGGAAGCTCCAAACTGCAGGACTTTTGAATTCCACCGGTCAAGAGTCTTTTGATGAATGTGAATATTATTTAAGTGGCAAGTTGACCAAAGCTCCTTTTTCGGGTATCGGTCAAAGAGCTAAGGATCTGTTAGGACTCGTACATACTGATGTGTGTGGTCCGTTCAGAACAATGTCTAGGAATGGAGAGAGATACTTCATCACATTTACTGATGACTTCAGTAGATATGATTATGTTTATCTTATGAAGCATAAACATGAAACGTTTGAAATGTTCAAACAATACCAGAACGAAGTACAAAATCAGCTAGTAAGACGATTAAGATGCTTCGATCAGATCAAGGTGGTGAATATCTTAGTCTAGAGTTTAACAAACATCTAAAGAAATGTGGGATCATTTCACAACTTACTCCACCTGGAACGCCACAGCTTAACGGTGTGTCTGAGAGGAGAAATCGAACTCTATTAGTTATGGTTCGATCTATGATATGTCATACAAACCTCCCACACTCCTTCTGGAGTTTTGCTTTTGATACTACCAAAGCAATCATCAATCTAGCTCCAACAAAGAAGGTGGACAAAACGCCTTATGAGATATGGCATGGGGAGAAACCCAAAGTGTCCTACCTTAGGGTCTGGGGATGTAATGCCTATGTTACCAGTGAATTTATGGATAAACTGAATCCCCGTGGCGATAAAGTTGTTTTCGTCGGATACCCTAAACCAATTGGTTACGAATTCTACAATCCTACTAAAAACCGGGTTTTCATAAAACATAGAGCTACTTTCTTAGAGAAGGAATTGCTTGCGCGAGGGCTTGGAGAAAATCACGTGGATCTGGAAGAAGTCCGAGAACCACAAGTAATCGAACCTCAAGTTGAAACTGCCGATCAACATGAGATTGTTGAGACTGAATCTGAAAGAGTTTAAGATTCAATTGTAACACCAAGCATACGCAGAAGTACTAGGGATCGTCATGAACCCGACAGGTATATTGGGATTCATGAAAAAGACAACATCCTGATGATTGATCAGGCAGAGCCTACTAGTTACAAGTCTGCAATTCTAGATTCTGAATCTAAGAAATGGCTAGAAGCCATAAGCGTCGAGATTCAATCCATGTATGACAACCATGTATGGGACTTGGTTGATCTTCCTCCCAAGTGTCGGACTGTAGGAAACAAGTAGATTTTCAAGAAGAAAATCGACATGGATGGAAACGTGCAAACCTACAAAGCTAGGCTAGTAGCGAAAGGATTTACTCAGACTCAAGGAATTGATTATGAGGAAACCTTCTCTCCTGTAACCATGGTTAAGTCTATTAGGATCTTGCTTGCCGTTGTTGCGTATTATGACTACGAGATATGGCAAATGAATGCCAAAACCGCGTTCCTAAATGGACATCTTTCTGAAGATGTCTATATGGTTCAACTGGAAGGTTTTGAGGATTCAAAGAATCTTAATAAGGTGTGTAAGTTAAACAAATCCATTTATGGATAGAAGCAGGCGTCTCGAAGCTGGAATCTTCGATTTGACCAGAAAATAAAAGAGTTTAGTTTTGTCAAAAAGGAAGATGAACCATGTGTTTACAGGAAGGCAAGTGGGAGCTGCATTATTTTTCTGATTCTCCATGTAGATGACATACTGCTCATTGGAAATCATGTTCCTATGCTACAAGACGTATAGTCTTGGCTAGGGAAATGTTTTGCGATGAAAGATCTTGGCGATACCTCCTACATTCTAGGAATAAAGATCTATAGAGATAGATCGAATTGGCTTATAGGTTTAAGTCAAAGTACATATATTGATATGGTCATTTGACGCTTTTCAATGAAAGATTCTGAGAGGGGATAGTTGCCCATGGCACATGGAACCATACTGAGTAACAAGCAGTGCCCTCAGTTAGACGACGAAAAGAAGAAGATGGAAATAGTTCCATATGCTTCTGCTATTGGTTCCATCATGTATGCCATGTTATGTACTAGACTAGACGTATCATACGCGTTAAGCATGACAAGTAGATATCAACAGAATCCTGGTGAGAGTCATTGGATAGCTGTGAAGAACATCCTTCAGTACTCGAGAAGAACTAAGGATATGTTCTTGATGTATGGAGGTCTGGAAGAAGAACTAGTAGTTAAATGTTATACTGATGCTAGCTTCCAGACTGGTTGAGATGATTCTTGATCTCCCATGGTATATGTGTTTATTCTGAATGGTGGTGTTATCACTTGGAAGAGTACCAAGCAGAGCATTGTTGCTTAATCCCCCACCGAGTCAGAATACATTGCCACTTCAGATGCTACAAAACCTAGGGTGTCGTCATTTCCTTTGACGAGTTGTTCGATCATTCCTATCATTCCCTATTGTTCAAGGTTTGCCTCTTTCAAGGCTGAATTCTATGCCTCTTTGATTTGAGAGATAAGACTGACTTGAAGGTCGAGTCTCAGGGCACATACTCTCTTTGGTTTCTCATGTTCTTTCGGACTTAAGGCGTCGGCTACAACATTAGCCTTGCTTTCGTGGTAGCATATCTCACAGTTGTAGTCGCTCAAGACTTCCATCCATCGTCTTTGTCTCATGTTCAACTCCTTCTGACTAAAGACATACTTTAGACTCTTGTGGTCTGTGAATAACGTCAATTTGACTTCATAGAGGTAATGTCTCCATAATTCCATCATGAAGATTATGGCACCTAACTCCAGGTTATGATTCGTAAGTTGTCGAGATGCATAAGAGATGACTTTGTTCCCTTACATCAATACACACCCTAGGCTGGTGTGTGATGTGTCACAGTATACTACAAATCCCTCGTTGCCTTCAGGCAGCGAAAAAATTGGTGCTTAAGTTAATTTTTGTTTCAGCATTTAGAACGCTTTGTTCTACTTCGGACCCCATTCGTATTTGATTGCCTTACGGGTCACTGGAATCAAAGGAACGACGATCGTTGAGAAGTCCTTGATAAATCTTCGGTAGTATCCCGCCAAACCGAGAAAACTTCACTTCGGTTGGCGTTGTTGGGACTTCCCAGTTAGATATAGCTTCAATCTTAGCTGGGTCCACCTGAATCCCTTTCTCGTTGATAACGTGACCGAGAAATTGCACTTTTGACAACCAAAATTCAAACTTCATGAATTTGGCATAGAGTTTCTCGTTCTTAATCAAGTATTGTCCTCAGAAAGTATATCGTCTATGAATACGATTTCGAATTTATCCAAGTAAGGTTTACAGATTTGATTCATCATGTCCATAAATGCTGCAGGAGCATTTGTAAGTCCGAACGGCATAACCGTGAACTCAAAATGACCGTATCTAGTCCTGAACGCAGTATTTGATATGTCATCTTCTTGGACTTTCAATTGATGATAGCCTGATCGCAGGTCTATCTTGGAGAAGCATCTTGCTCCTTGAAGCTAATCAAACAGATCATCGATTCTTGGAAATGGATATCGGTTCTTGATCGTGACTTTGTTCAATTCCCGATAATCTATGCTCATCTTCATCGATCTGTCTTTCTTCTTTACAAAGAGTACCGCAGTTCCCCATGGTGAAGAACTTGGTCTTATGAAACCCTTCTACAATAACTTATCAAGTTGCTTGTTCAGTTCAACTGTCTCGATAGGAGCTAATCTGTACGGAGCTTTGGCTATCAGATCTGTGCCTGGTACAAGATTTATTTGAAACTCCACTTCCCGATTTGGTGGTGTTTCATCCCTTATGTAAGTATTCTAACATTTCTTAAACTGCCTTTACAGACATCCCATAGTCAACATCTTATAGACATTTGATATGTCCTAAATTATACATGTTTTGCATGCATAATAATCCCCATATTATGGTACTAATCAAACAAAAGTCTTGCAATTGATACTTAAAGCATTAATATTTCATAACTGCAGGTTATTCGGTGTCCCAAGATAAACAGAGCAAAAACCAGCTTAAAACATGAAGAAATCAAGCATTTGGAGGACCAAACCCGAGCATTGACCCCCAAGAAGTCAAACCAGGTCAAAGGGAGTCAACACAAGCTGCTAAAAGACAAAACAGGAGGCAAGGAGCTGATGCACGGCCGTGCATCCCATTGCACGACCGTGAAAAGCCCAACTTGCTCTCCAAGGGACTAGTACACTGTCCCGTGTACCCTGTTTCATTCCCGATGTGTTTGAACGCCCGTGCAATCCAATGCACGGCCGTGCATTCCTTATTTTGAAGCCTATAAATAGATGGCTTGAGTTCTTCATTCCACACACCCATCCACACCATAACACAACCAAAGATAGAGAGAATAGTTCATTTCTAGTAGTATTATAGTAGTAGTAGTAGTGAGTAGAGGGGCTCTTCCTCCTTGTTCCAGATAAGGGGAGCCTACGAAACTCTGCGTTACGCTAGTTAGCATGGCCATTCGTGGCTAAGCTTCTTGTATTTCTAGGGTGAAGATGATGTTTGGTGCATGTTAATGTTTGACGTATTAATCTAGTGGTATGTTTATGTCTTTAATTATTCGTCCTTAAAACCACCATTTGGTGGGCTTTTATTACTGTCTAAATCCGTCTTTATATTTGTGAGTGTTCTTGATTTTAAAGTGTAAGATCGTAAAACCTTTTTAATCAAACTTCCTTTGAAGCTTGTACGTCTTTATACGAACTTATTATGTGACCAAGAATTGGTGAACTCATGTTGGGAACGGTACGTCTTTATACTCGTCCCCATTGGTACACCGCCTCCCGGTGAACAAAGTATAATCACCTATTTAACTTTAATACAGAGCATTTACGTTCGGGGTCTTAAACCAACCCAGAGATGACCATTCGAAGGGTTGAGGGTAATTGTTGTCCTTAACGAGAGTCACTACTATTTTAATTTAAGGATTTTAATTCGTGAATCAAATGTCGTGAGGACGAGGCTCTAGCGGTGACCCGGGTCACAAGTTTGTAGTAGTCATATCATTGGATTAGTAAACTTAACATTATCACGTACCATGTTGATTCGAAGCCCAAAGCAATACTCTTCGTGACCTGATCATTTCCGAGATATTTACTTTCTTGTTGTTTACTATTCTGCTATTTACATTCCTGTTACACACTTCACGCACGTTTTTACTTTTATGCTATTTACTTTACCGTCATTTACTTTTCTGTCATTTACTATTCCGCTTCACAAGCACACAAAACCCAATCACTAATTAATCCGGCTAAACGATAACAAAAGTTGAGTATTGGAACTCGACCATGTCCATTGGTTCGATACTTGGTTCTTACCTAAACTATATTACGTTGTGATAGGTACACTTGTCTATTGTGTGATTTGAAGTTAAAGTAATTATCACTTTATAAATTTAAAACTTGATCTCGTAAAACCATAGTAAAAATATATTATATTTTTATATATAAAAAACGACACATCAAGTTTTGGCGCCGTTACCGGGGACACGGTGATTTCAAGAAAAATTCATGTTAACGGATTAGCCTTATCATTTTCTATCTGTTTCTCTCTTACATTTTGTTGCAGGTAGTGTATGATTCATAGCTCCACTACCGGTTTATATCAGCCTTTAGCAGAGCCTGGAAGATTCTTTCACCGCCGAATACGAGATAACCGTACGAGAAGAATGGCCGTAGAAAACCTCACTATCTCCGATTTCGCAACATCGTCACTAGAGGCTTTGGGGTCTAGTATCACAAGACCAACGGTTGACGCTAACAACTTTGAGATCAAATCTCATGTTATCCACATGATCCACTCATCATGCACTTTCCATGGATTACCCGATGAAGATCGACATGCCCACATTGCAAATTTCCTCGAAATTTGTGACACCTTCAAACTGAACGAAGTTTCGAATAACGCAATTCGCCTCCGATTGTTTCCCTTATCCTTAAGCGAACGAGCTAAGGCATGGCTAAACTCCCTTCCTACCGGGTCGATCACTACATGGGATGGTCTAGCTCGGAAATTCCTGTCAAAATACTTCCCGCTAGCGAAAACTACAAAACTGAGAAATGATATTACCACTTTCAACCAGGAGGATAGTGAATCACTATATGAGGTATGGGAACGTTTTAAGGACATGCTGAGGAAATGTTCACATCATGGGCTAGAGGTTTGGTTACAAGTATCATGATTCTACAATGGGTTGCACAATCAAGCTCACCGGACACTCAACACTACTGCAGGTGGTTTTTTTGGAAACAAGAGACCACAAGAAGCTTACAACCTAATTGAGGAAATAGCTATGAACAACTATGAATGGTACAATCCAAGGAGTAACATGGGAGCCAGGCAAGGGGTTCACTCTGTCGATACTGTCACTTCACTTTATGCTCAAGTAGACGCCCTCACCGCTCGACTCAATCAGCTTAGCAAGGGCAAGGCAACAACTGAGACTACTCAAGAAGTAAAAAGCATCACTTCCAATACTGAGCAAGTTGACTTTATCGGAACAAACCGCCCACAGAATAACCCCTACAACAACACTTATAATCCTGGATGGAAGAATCATCTAAATTTCAGCTAGAAGGATAACCACAATCAAGGACAGTCTGGCTTTGGACAACAACAACAATTTCAACAAAGACAATCTCAAAACTATCAGCCCCGTCAACAATTTCAAGGAACTAACAAGCCAAGTAACGGGTTAAGCTTGGAGCACGCAGTAACTAAGTTAATATCTACAACTGAAAGTCAAGCCCTTCTAGCAGATTCCCATCACAAACAAAATGAGGACAAGTTTAGTCTTCACGAAGCTGAGTTTAGGACGCAGAAAACAACTCTTCAGTCCATTGAGACGCAATTAGGACAAATTGCGAAACTTCCATCCGAAAGACAACCAGGATGTCTCCCGAGTAATACCGAAACCAATCCAAAAGCAAATGTAAGTGCTATCACTCTTAGAAATAACAAGGTTTATCCAAAGCCACCAATGCCAGAAGAAGAGATTCAATCAACAAGGAGAGAAATATTCACCGGAGTACCACTTCGTCCCCACATCACAGAAACAACTACTCAAGGATCACAATCAAATATGATTCCACCTCCTGCTCCAGTGGATACTCCTCCAAAAGTTTCGATAAAAAGAGCGTTCCATTCTCACATACCATACCCAGGGAGGTTAGTAAAGCAAAAGACTGACGAACAATATGAGAAATTCATCGAGCTATTAAGCCAAATCTATGTCAATCTTCCCTTCCTGGATATCATACAACAAATGCCTAAGTATGGACATTTCTTAAAGGATTTCCTTACAAACAAAAGAAACATGGAAGAGGCGGTAAAGAGGACCAACCATTGTGTCGCTCTTATTGAGAGATGTCTTCCAAAGAAACTTTCAGATCCTAGAAAGTTCTCTCTACGATGTTCTATCGGACCACTCCCGATAACCTTCACGCTCGCTGACCTAGGACCAAGTGTGAATGTAATGCCATATGTCATGTTTAAAAAGCTAAAAATTGGAAATCCACAACCTGTCAATGCAACTATTGAACTCGCGAATGGATCAATCAAATCACCTATAGGAGTCATTGAGAACTTACTAGTGAAAGTCGGCAAGTTTGTCTTCCCTGTCGATTTCATGGTTTTAGAAATAGGACACGACTATTCCGTACCTTTGATTTTGGGTCGCCCATTTTTAGCTACTGCCCGAGCCATCATTAACATGAATGAAGGAATTTTGACACTTCATGTCGGAAAACAATCAGTGACCTACAACATCGGAGGAAATGAGTGCTTATCCAATGTGTGACAATCCGAACTTTTCCAGTTAACTCCGTTAACAAAATCCAGTTAAAGTTAACTAAATTAACTTAACTCAAACTTCAAGGACTAATTCTGTCAATAATCCAAACTTAAACTCCAAGGACGAGTTATGTAATATCCCTAAACTATCATGTTGACTTTTAGAAAGTCAAAATCCTAATTCTGTTGACTTTGGAAGTCAAACTAACAAAGTTCTAACTCCATCCAAACTTGAGGGACCAATTCTGCCATTGTCTAAACTCAAGAACATGAAACCCCAGGGACTAGTTCTGTAATTAAGCTAACTTTGATTTCGTTGACATTCAAAAGTCAAACCGTGCGTTCTTTGATCCAAGTTTGCGAGTGATAACTGAAATTCGTCCAAATTAATAACCGAATTGGACATTAAAAACATTAACGTTCGTCTTTAAACCCCTAATCATCGACATTAAGTTGAATTAAACCTAATAATGATAATTCAAGTCATAAACGTTGACACGTTTATGGTAGACAATCAAATTCGATGAACTCGTGTGATAATCTCACAATCTATCACTCTACGCACTTCATTCGATCGTCATTAGAGCAATTGCACACACCGGACGAGGCAGAATCACTGCAGAAGCCGCCGGAGATCAACCTAGTTGCCGTCGACACCTGTTCTAGCCGATCTCCATCAATCCGACACTTGTTGTGGTAAATTCTTGAACCTGTAACTTTGTGTTAATCCTCTGATGGAAAGCCCTATCATAATTGGGGCTTATACCATCCAATTCGATCAATTCAGAATCTAGGGTTCATCACAGACCGGTTTAATCGAACCCTAGTCTAGACCCAATCAAAATGAAATTAACCTATACAGTTAGATTCGCAATACCTTACTCTTTGAAAACCCTTTGTCAATTCGATGTTTTATTATTAGTATCGTTGTAACCCGTAATCTAGGGTTCATATGAAACCAAGTTGTCAAATTCAACTCTAAACTGTGTTTAAACTAAATCAAACTATACCATTAGACTCGTAGTCTTCTGTAGATTGAAAGCCCTATGAAATATCGGGCTCCCATCATCGAATTGATCTTGATCCGGTAATTAGGGTTCATCCTGGAATTACGATTTGGGGTTTTCGATCTTAAACACAAAATTAATGCAATTAAACCACATCTTCAGATTCACAATGTTGTTTTTGTTAAAAGCCCTATCATTCTATCAACTTTTATTATAAGAATACTTCAAATCGATTCAGTGTTAATAAACTAGGGTTACGGCTTTTTTTTCTGTAATTAAACAATCTTAAACATGAAAACTTTGCAATTAAACCTAACCACGGGACCGCCACAACTCGATTCTCAAAACCCACGCACTGTTATTGCCAATCAATATCGGGATAGAGGGATTCGAGCTTGGGTTGGTTCGGCCGGCGTGGGGAAGAAGAACCCACGAGGGTTGTTTGATAAAGGATTTATGATCTAGTTATCATCGCGACACCCTAGCGGGCGGGACTGGTTAGAGGCTTGGGCGTGGGTGGGAGAGACCCGGGTTCGAGACCGGGCTCCCACAAACATTTTTGAACATTTATTTTATTATATTTAATTAATAAAAATCAAACCCTTTGTTATTATAATATTATATAAACATGTTTTAGCCGGGAAGCAACCCGTAGGCTCGGGTTTGGATTTATATCCTATTTTCACTATTAATTCCACTTTTAAAAATAGTATAATTATACTATTTTTAAGCCATAACCTCGTATAAAATAACACATTTATATTATTTTCAATCAGTGATTAATATTATAAAATAATATATAAGTTATATTATTTCGTATCATTTTATAACTCGTGTAACGTTTAGGATTAAATAATAATATAATTGGTTATATTATTTACTCGTGTTTATTACTTCAATAATAATAATGTATTTATTATTACCTCAAATGAGTAATTAGAATATTCCTTCGAACCTAAAAATAATATATTATATTATTTTCTTAGTTTTTGTGAATGACAAAACACTCGATTATATTTATTATTATTTTTGTCATTCGTCGCGTAACGTAATTATAATTTGATTATTTAAGGAATTCCTATCTCCGTGGACACGTTCGTCCACTCTTGAATATTAGAGCGTTTCTTTAGGACGTTTCTAATTCCGTGTCACTGTCACAATTCCTATTATTATCCCTAATTTATGTGTTTATAATTTTAGGGCATTCGTAAGTCTTTTGAGACTTGCACTCATGGTTCCAACTTATCCTTTGTGTGATACTACCTACAACGCAACGCAGGTGAGTTTTCACGGCCCCTTTTTACTGTTTTAACCTGGGGGATAAAACATGATTAAACTATTTTGAGATTTTGTAATTCGTATGTTATCGATGTTAAAGCTAAGCGTAACACGCTATCACAGAAAGTCCTCATCTTATATCGGACCGTTAATATGGATCTTAGCGAGGTAATATTTAGTAGTACTACTGGGATTGACAAATCCCACCCGCATTAGTCGCGCTAACTCGATTAGAGATCGAACGGGTGAAATGTTAGCCTACTCACATCGCCAGTGTTGATAGACCTGGCAGGAGGCAAATAAACAAACAGTCAGCTTCATTTGCGAGCGCTTGAGTTAAACATGAACATAGGTTAGCTACCTATAGATACATATTGAATGATCATAAATCTGGTAAACGATTATTTATATATTGAAACCTGTGAACTCACCAACCTCGTGTTGACATATTTTCTTACATGTTTTCTCAGGTCGCTAAGATAAGTCACAGGTGCTCATTAGGGCATGCATGGGATTCATCTATTATGATTGTTGCTTATTTATGCTTGTTTGGATTATTTTGTATTGTACTTAGTTTGATTGGATGTTTGGACTTTTGGACTTTTGGTTTGGGCACGTGTGTTTGCGCATTTACTTTTCTTTACGCTTCCGCATTGAAACTCTGATTGATATGATATTTTCATTTGAGTCCCATGTAGAGTCGTTTAAAGTAACTAATGTCTGAGATCCTGGTTCGTCACTTACCAAACGGTAAAACTCCGTTAGTTGAAATTTGGGGTGTGACACAGTGATCCCTTTGAAATTGCACAATTCATCGATACTAATCTGGACTACCAGCTGAAGAAAGCCAAAGAATTCAACAAAGGAAAGAAACTAGATCTTAGCATGGGTTTTGACAACACTAACTGGATCGATGAGTACTTTGATAAGCTACCAAAACTGAAGGACTTGAATGAAGGAACAGGAGATACGGTGGAATTCGATGGCTCCCACCTGAAGAAAGACGGATGAAACACGTACGGGTCTGGCCAACGACCCTTAAATAAACATGGCGCTTCCGAGAGGCAACCACTGATCATGAATAAATTGAGAAGTCGGTGCATACGGCAGAAAGCATGGACCTCAGGTTTGGTTTTCCAAATTTATGTTTCTATTATTTCAACCCCTATGTATGCCTTCTCGATACTAGGACCTTAGTAGCTTAACTACTACCTTTTATTTTTCTTATCTGCTTTTATGTTTCCCTTTATGTGTCAGGTAGAATAGCATCACCAGATATTCTCTCTACTTCTTTGAGGAATCACACTCCATCTCTACAACCTGAGGAACCAGAAACCACATCAAATTTCTGAGAAATTAGATGACGTCTTTAAAGCAAAGTGTTGACAACAGCAATAAGTTTTGGCCTTAGGTTATATACTGTAGAACCAAAGACTGATTGCTATCAAATTATTCTAAGTACAAATGCTGCTGATAGGCTTATCAGCAACATTCATCACATATAGCTGCTGATAGGCTTATCAGCAGCATTCATCACATATGGCTGCTGATAGGCTTATCAGCAGCATTCAACACTTGTTGCTGCTGATAGGCTTATCAGCAGCATTCAACACTTGTTGATGCTGATAGGCTTATCAGCAGCATTCAACACTTGTTGCTGCTGATGGGCTTATCAGCAGCATTATTCTCATCTCTGTTGCTGATAGCCTTACTAACTGAAGACCAAACGTTGCAGCTGACTATCCATGTGAAGCGCCTCTGACACCTTTCTGTAAAGGCTTCTGCCACACTCCAAGCAGAAGGAACCTCAATGGTGCAACCAATAAAGGACAAGGACGCGCGTCTCCAAGCATGCAAACAATGATGCCTAAGAAGACGTTTCAATAAAGTTATCTAGATTAGCCTTTGCGTGTAATCTAGATTAATAAACAAGATCAACGGCTTGTGTTAGATCTGATCCTTAGAATCAAGGGTCTGTCTTGATTCTAAGTTACTATAAATACTGTGTAAACACTTCATAGTAAGTGTGTCTTTTAAAGTGCTTGTGCTTATACTTAATAGTGCTTCTTGACAGTGTTTTACTTGTAAACTTGTAATCTCAGAAGTTTAATACAACAGTGCATTTATCAGTATTCTTGCTGTTTACTTGTTTACTCTGTTGGTTGTTATTGTTTCCGCCAATATCAACTAGAATAGAATCACCTTGTAATCTTGCGATCCTACAAGTGGTATCAGAGCCTTGGCTCAAGATTAAACAAACTAACATTTGTTTAATCACTTTTTGATTCTATTCTAAACTCTATTCTTGATCAAGTCACACAAAACAAAATGGCACAAAGTCATGGATCTGAAGACATCGGAAGTATCAACCGACCTCCGAGGTTGGTGTCTGGGGAGGACTATGATATGTGGAAGACCCGTATGGAAAGCTTCTTCTGCTACCATGAATACGGAATGTGGAAATCCATAAGGGATGGACCTTATGTTCCCATGGTCGCCTCTGCTGACTCCGGAGGACCACTAGTTCCTAAGGAGCCTTCCAAGTATTCTAAAGAAGACATCAAGAAAATGGAGGTGGACTTCAAGGCATTAGGAGCTATCCAAATGTGCCTTCCAAATGAAGTTTTTCACAATTTCAAGGCTCACAAAACTGCTAAGGAATTATGGGGAGCCCTGGAAAAGATGTTTGCTGGATCTGAGGAGGTCAAGGAGAACAGACGTGACATTCTCAAGCAACAGTATGAAAACTTCGTCTGGAAAGAAGGTAAGTCACTAACAGTTTTATATAACAGGTACACGTACCTGGTTGGAGAACTGCAGTGCTCCAAGGTAAAGCTGGAGAATGAAGACATTCTCAAGAAGTTCATAAGATCTCTTCCTAGTTGTTGGACATTGTATACAGTGTCCATCAGAAGAACAGAGAATCTGAAGACTCTTCAGATGACTGAGCTCTTTGGCATGCTCAAAACCTATGAATTAGAAATGATTCAAGCTAAAGAAAGGAGCTCCAGTTATCAATCAGCTACCACTTCCTCTACCACCACCTCAGCGCTTCACTCTGATCATTCTGGTCCTAGTGCAAGCAACTACTATCCTCCCATATTTACTCATCCTCAAACACCAACTGCTTCACAATCCAACTCATCACCATTTCTTCTTGAGGCACCTCCTCAACAGCCAACCTCTACTGCTTTTGTCTCTGACAACTCAAGCAGCATGTACTTCATAAAGGAGGATCTGGAATGCTTTCATCCAGATGATCTTGAAGAAATGGATATTCAGCACTCATATGCCATGCTCTCCCTCAGAGCAAAAAGGTTTTATTCTAGAACCGGGAGATCAGTTCCAAGCAACAACTCAAACACCAGAGTTGGGCTTGATAAAAGCAAGATCCGATGTTACAACTGTAACCAAATGGGTCACTTTGCTAGGGAGTGCAAGGCACCTAAAGCCAATCAGGGTGCCAGCCATCAAAGACAAAGTTACCAAGGTCAGCCCAGGCAGCAGCAGCAGCAAGGAACTACTCCAGTACAGACTGCAGCCTGTGTCAATGTTGGAACTTCAGACTTTGACTGGAGTTTTCAATATGAAGATGTTCCTGCCTCCAACCAAGCACTTATGGCAGACAATGCAGAGATACCACCTCAGGTATTTGAACATCTTTGCTCTCAAGCCTGCATTGACAAAGTTTTAGGTTATAGAAAGCATAACCAAAATCTGATAGATCAAAATGAAGAGTTTCATCAAATGAAGTCTGAATTCAAAAAGGTCGAAGATACTTACAAAGAAAAAATTAACTGCCTTAAGAAAGAGATTTCTTCATTAAAACATGAACAAACCAATCTAGAAACTCAGATTGATGATCTATTAGTAAAACTTAAAGCTACCAGAGCTGAACTGGCTGAACAGAAAGTTCATGTTGAAAAATATGAATTTTCATCTAAAAAGTTACAAAGATTGTTAGATATTTAAGTCCATGAAAGGGTAAAAACTGGACTTGGATATTACAGTGACGAGTACCAGACAGTTCCTCCTCCTGCTGATTATGTTGCCATTCACCAACCAAGCTTCAATACTGCAAACCTTGACATGGCAAACCGAAACCTTGATCCTTCAATGGATGCATGTTTTGTGGAAGACTGCTCCACCTCTTCAGAATCTGAGTCAACCTGCTCAGACCACTGTGAAACTAGTGAAGTCCCATCTGCTCCTTTCTCTGAAGCCGGTTGTCCTGTTGTTACTCCAACCATTCCAGCTCCCATCCCATTCAAACAAATCAAGATTAGCTATCCTCCAGGTGGAAGAAAGCTAATCATTGAAAAGGGAGAGACATCAGGTTTCACCAACCCCAAATATCAGTCAAAGTCAAAAGCGTTTGATATTTCTCATACACCTGGAGAAAAAGGTCCATATGTTCAAAGGACACTAGAAGAAGCCACCTTTGAACATAACAAATCTCATCCCTGGAACTTCAAAGATTTGTTTCAAAATAAGAACTATGTGGACTCTCACAGGGACAATATAGCAGTATCATGCTTTGTGTGTGGCAAATACAATCACACTGCCAACACCTGCTTTCACTACCATGAACACCAAAGAAACTCAAAGCAGCATGCCTTTGAGAAAACAAACAGAAACAAACAGGTGAGAAGCTATGATGCCAAGGCAACAAAGTTCAGAGAATCTCTATCCCCTCAAAGAGTGAATATGCAGAAACCTCAACAAACTTGCATCATATGTGGGGAATCAAGCCACTTTGCTGCAACATGCAAGTTCAACCCTTTTAACCAAGCTGCAAATCGTTCATCTGTGCTCAACCCATCAGCAGCAAACAAAATCGCTGCTGATAGAGTAAAGTCCAGGAAACAAAAGGCAAAACCTCCAGTAGCAAAAGTCTCTGCTGCTGACAAAGCAAAATCAAAAACAAAGGCATCAGCAGCAAAAGTATCTGCTGCTGACAAAGCAAAAACTGCTACTGCTCCAGCAAAGCCCTCAGCAGCAAAATCAGCTGCTGATAAGCCTAAATTGTCAGCAACAACATCTTCTACCGACAATGCAAAGAAAGCTAGAAAACCACCAACACAGCAATGGAAGGCCAAACAATCTCCAAGCATAACTATTGGTTCCATTGACTGCAAGCACGCTGAAAATGGCAAATTAGCAACGATCTTCTACAATGCTGCATGCTACAATGATCCTCCCACTAATTAGATATCTTCCATGTGCAGGGACAGCCAGGCAACAAACACAATACTTGGGTGGTAGATAGCGGCTGTTCCAGGCACATGACAGGCAACAGGTCCATCCTCTCTAACTTCAGACATTTCAATGGAGGATATGTTGCCTTTGGGAATGACTCAAAGGGTGGATCTATCACTGGACAAGGAACTGTGTCCAATGAAAGGATGAGTATTGAAAGAGTCAACTATGTTAAAGAACTTGACTTCAATCTCATGAGTGTTTCCCAAGTATGTGATCAAAAGCATTGGATGCTCTTCACTGACAAAGAATGTTTTGTGTTAGCTCCTGGTCTATCTAAACCCCCTCCAGAGAAGATTCTCCTAACTGCTCGTAGAAAGGACAACTTATATGTGCTTGACATGAATGAAGCCACTCCATCCGGTAGTGTTTCATGTTTTCTGTCAAAGGCATCAGTTGATGAATCCGCTCTTTGGCACAGGAGGTTAAGCCATGTTAACATCAAAACAATCAATAAATTAGTGAAGGACAATCTTGTCAGAGGGCTTCCTGACAAAGAATTCCAGCTAGACGATCACTGCATTGCCTGCTTAAAGGGAAAACAACACAAAAGTTCCCACAAACCCAAGACATTGAACACAAATGACACCCCTCTCCAGCTACTGCATATGGATCTCTTTGGTCCTACGAATGTCATGTCAATGGGCAAAAAGTCCTACTGTCTGGTGATAACTGATGACTTCTCCAGATTCTCATGGGTATTCTTCCTAAGAACAAAAGATGAAACTGCTGAGATTCTCAAATCCTATATTCTTAAGGTAGAGAATCAAAGCAATCTGAAGGTAAAGATCATAAGGTGTGATCAGGGAACAGAGTTCAAAAATCACACCTTGAACAGTTTCTGTGAGAGCAAGGGCATTGAAAGGCAATACAGTGCTCCAAGAACCCCTCAACAAAATGGGGTTGCTGAAAGAAGAAATAGGACTCTGATTGAATCAGCAAGATCTATGCTGGCTGACTCAAAGCTGCCCCTTACTTTCTGGGCAGAAGCAGTAAGCACAGCCTGTTATGTGCAGAATAGAGTCCTTATTGTTAAGCCTCTCCAGAAAACACCCTACGAATTATGGCTCAAAAGAGTTCCCTACATTGGCTTCCTGAAGCCCTTTGGATGTCCATGTACCATCCTCATCACACATGGAGTTCTTCCTAAATTCGGTGCAAAGTCTGATGACGGTTACTTTGTGGGCTACTCCTCTCAATCAAAGGCCTACCGAGTGTTCAATTCTAGGACTCGGATTGTGGAAGAATCTGCTAATGTGGAATGCAGGGAACATGTTGTCTGTGAACAAGGCAAAGGTCCTAACTGGCTCTTTGATATAGACTCCTTCACCCAGATATTCGAGCCTCTCATTTTCTCAAATATGGAGTGTTCTTCTTCAAAATCAACATCTTCTGCCTCAACCTCTTCTACTGACTGGATTTTCCCAGTCCCTACATCAGGATGAAAAGGCCATCCATTGATCCTCCATCAGTGGCAGAAGCTATTGAAGCCGGTACAGGTGAAGCCAATACTTCCAACACTACAAGCAGCAATCTCTCTGACCAAGAAATCTTTAATGAAGCCTCCTCAACTCATGCTGAAGAGGCCTCTGATGCTAATACTGTTGACACTGTGGAACACAATGATCAGAACCTCCAAGCTCCTCTCCTCACAGCTGAAGACAATCCTGATCTAAACCAAAGTAATCTTGAAGAGGGAATACGGCTGGAAGTGATACCAGCACAGAGAATAAACAAAGAGCATCCTCTGGAAAACATCATTGGCCAAATACAGACAGGTATCCAGACAAGAAGTAAGTCTCATGAAGCCAACATTTGTTTATTCTCTTGCTTTCTATCTCAGGTGGAACCCAAGAAGATTGATGAAGCTCTCAAACACAACAGCTGGATTGAAGCAATGCAGGAAGAATTGCTGCAATTCAAAAGACAAGATGTTTGGAAGCTTGTTGATCTTCCACCTGGTCAAACAGCCATTGGAACAAGATGGGTCTTCAGAAACAAGCAAGATGAAAGGGGCATCGTGGTCAAAAACAAAGCCAGACTGGTAGCTCAAGGTTACACTCAAGAAGAAGGCATTGACTATGATGAAGTCTTTGCTCCTGTTGCCCGTCTGGAAGCCATCAGAATCTTTCTGGCATATGCAGCATCCAAAAACTTTATGATCTATCAAATGGATGTGAAGAGTGCCTTTTTGTATGGCAAGATTGGTGAAGAAGTCTATGTCAAACAGCCTCCAGGCTTTGTGGATCCTGCACATCCAAATAAGGTCTTAAAACTGGACAAAGCTCTCTATGGCTTACACCAAGCCCCAAGAGCCTGGTACGAAACTTTATCTGGATATCTACTTAGCAACAACTTCAGAAGGGGGGCCATTGATTAGACATTATTCATCAAAGATGAAGGGGGAGAAATTTTGTTGGTCCAGATTTATGTTGATGACATCATCTTTGGATCTACAAGAAAGAAGCTCTGCAAAGACTTTGAAGTTCTGATGCATTCCAAATTTGAAATGAGTTCAATGGGTGAACTAAATTTCTTTTTAGGACTTCAAGTCTAACAGGTACCAAATGGAATCTTCATAAGTCAATCCAAGTATGTCAAAAGCATCTTGGAAAGGTTCAAGATGGCTGACTGCTCTGCTGCAAGAACTCCTATGCAAGTGCACCATCAATTATCTCCGGATAAAGAAGGACAAGACACTGATCAACATCAGTACAGAGCAATGATAGGTTCTCTCATGTATCTCACTGCCTCAAGACCAGATATCATGTTTGCAGTTTGTCTCTGCGCAAGATTTCAAGCTGCTCCAAAAGTGTCTCATCTTCAAGCTGTCAAAAGGATCCTTAGATACCTAAAGGGAGCTCCAAAACTTGGGCTATGGTATCCGAAGAATGGAAATGTCAATCTCTATGCCTACACTGACAGTGACTATGGGGGTTGTAACTTGGACAAAAAGTCCACATCTGGGGGATGTCAATTTCTTGGAGGAAGGCTCATCTCATGGCAATGCAAAAAGCAAACATGTGTCTCTACTTTAACAGCTGAAGCAGAATACATTGCAGCTTCAAGCTGCTGTGCACAGGTCATCTGGATCCAAAATCAAATGCTTGACTATGGAATGACCTTCATGCAGACTCCAATTCACATTGACAACATGAGTGCTATCTCTATCACGAATAATCCAGTGCAGCATTCCAAGACTAAGCACATCGACATCAGGTATCACTTTATCAGGGATCAAGCTGAGAAAAAGAGAATTGTCCTATCCAAGGTTCACACAAATGAGCAATATGCTGATTTGTTCACTAAACCTTTTGATGAAGCAAGATTTCGATATCTAGTTGAATCAATTGGCATGATGAACTTTGAATAAGACATGTCTCAAATTGTTTATCTTTCCTTGTAAATATGTCTATGTTTTTGTTCTTAATAAAATGTTATAGTCAGCAACACTTTTTCACTGCTGACAGACTTACTCTTCAGCAGCAAAGCCTTTGCCACTGATCGCTTTAAGTTATCAGCAGGAACAAGTTTCCTGCGGACAGCCTTAAGGCGGTCAGCAGCAACCTTTTTGCTACGGAATGAATACAACAGTCAGCAGCAACCAAATCTGCTGCTGAAAGACTTAACTATCCGCAGCAACCAAGTTTGCAGCGGATAGCTCACCATCAGCAGCAACCAAGTTTGCTGTTGATGGGTAAAACAAGTCTACATTAACTTTTACCTGCGGTAAAAACTACTCTCAGTCTTTACCATGACTATTCGAGTGCTTTACAGCTGTAACAATGAAAAGTAAAACAGGTTGTACTGTACAAGTGAAGTTGCTTTTTCCTCGTCTGCCGTTATATCACAATCTCAAATGTTCCCACCACCTCTTCATTTTCAATTTCAAACCCTAACCTTCCATCACTTTCTCTCCCGTCCCCACAGCATTCAAAGCCCTCCATAATCAACCACCATTCAAACACCCTTCTCTTTTCCCTCCAAATCCATAACAATGGCAGGCGCAGACATAAAAAACCCAAACGACAAGTTTTCCCCATATCACAACCTCACCGCATACCTAATAAAAGGCAAGAAATTCAAAGGTTTCGATGATATGATCGACTTCCTTTGTCGGTCCAAAATCCTCCATGCCCTAACAGTCAACCCAACCATCTACACTTCCCACATGGAAGATTTTTGGAGCTCAGCCGTGTATTCTACTGAACAGGGCACTCCCCAAATCAAAGGAACAGTAGACGGCACAGAGATAATCATAACTGAAGCAAAGCTCCGCCAACACCTCAAGCTTCAAGATGAAGGGGACGCCACCTCTTACCCAAGAGACGTATACATGAGGACCTTTGTATCCATAGGGTACACTGGGAATCAAACAGAGTATACGATAGAGAAGGCACTCATGGGTCCCAAATGGAAGTATCTCTGCCACACTCTTCTCCAATGCATATCCCAGAAGAGGAGTGGCTGGAACCAACTCAGCTCCGGACTTGCGTCGGCAATTCACGGTATGATAACTGGGGAGGGTTTCAATTTTTCCCACCTCATTCTTAAAGGTTTGAGATACAACCTTCAAGAAGGGGTGAAATCACAGTTCTTCATGTACCCCAGATTCTTGCAGGAAGTGTTCAACATTGAGCACCAAGATCTTTCAAAAACTGCAAGAATCTACTCAATTTTGGGACATAAGAACAATATTTTTCAAAGCATGAGAACAGTTTCATCAAAGTTCTCAGGGGCCGATGTTCCATTGTTGTCTACAATGTTGAACACGCACAGTGCCCAGGGTGACAGTTCAGCAAACCCAGCTGATACTGATCCCACACCCTCCACCTCACTGCCACAAACTCAAACTACTGTTTCCCTTGATCGAACCCCTGTGCATTCTACTGAGGATGCACAGGCACATACATTACTCACCCACAGTTTGATTGCTCAATCGGAACACAGGGCCCCGGTTGCAGCCAAGTATACAAGGAAAAGGGGCAAGAGAACTCCTTCTTCTCTTGCCTCCAAGGCCCAAACCCAAGCCAACATCCCTCACTCAGAATCACAACATTCTAGTGAGAATATCATAAGAGAAAGCCACACTGTTAGGGAGACTCCTTCAGAAGTCTCTCTATTAGGATTAGGATCACTTCCCGGATCCATAGAACAGCCCTTCGAGCCATTCCTGTCTTCTTTGGACTTAAGTGTTGAGGAACCTGACCAAAGTGATGTACCTTCTCCAACTACCACTATCAAGGAGGTACTGATTGGTCTTGCTTCCGAAACACCCAACCCAAGTTCTTCACCCTTGAAGGTCCACTCTGGGAGTTATGATGGAGTGGATATGGAAGAGGCTGTCACTACTGCTGGTCCATCATCTGACCAGGAGGACAGTGACAACATCTTTAAGACCTCAACCACGGCAACTCATGGTGAGGGTGTTTCCTTGGAAACTCCCCTCACTGAGAGGAATCCCAGGCGCCAAGAAACCGCGGGTGATGGGGATGCTGAGGCTCGGCCTACGGCCCCATCTGGGTCTAAGGATTCCACAACTGTGGATGAGGACAGACTAAAACTTCATAACTTGGAATTGACGGCCAGGGTGGCTATGCTAGAGGCTGAAGTGTCCAAACTAAGACACCAAGTCTCTATGCATGAAGCCCATCAATGCCCATCTTTAGCCACTCCCTCTCTTGTATCAGTAGGCACCCAAACTGATGCCTACCTGTCTACTGATGCAACCAAAAAGGGGGAGATGGTTTCTATGGAAGAAGATACAGACAGTCTTGACGACTGGATTCAAGAGCAATTTGTACTTCAAAGCTCACAATTCAAGCCAGCTTTTGTCCAAGTACATGACTTGCCAGTCCCAGATAATGAAGACGAGGAAACATCTGAAGACTGGAAGTTGGTCGTCAGGGCTGTCGATGAAATACTGAATGGTACTGAAGACACAGAACAAACTAATACACCATTCAGCATCTTCCCTGAAGCAGCAGCCATCATTGGTCAATCCTCAACCCCCCAACTATTCAGATCATCAAAGAAGCTAGAATTTGACTCCATTCTAGCTTGGGGGTATGATGGATCATCTGAGAGGTTTTGGATTGGATGGGTGTTCAGCAGAGTAGAAGAGCTGAACTGGAACTCTCTCAATGCCCTCCAAGTCTTACATCTGCATTTAACTAACTGCATCAACACCTCAACAGACCTCTCAGCAGAACTTGCCATTGGCAGGTTCCATAACCTGATGGAAGATAATCTACCCAGGTTCCAAAGATTCCTACAAGCAACACATCGGGTAGCCTATCCTGAATCCTCGGCGGCGCAGAAAGGAGACTGACTCCTAGCAATCTTGAAATAACAAGGAGCAGTCTTCTCAATGAAGAAGAAGTTCTGGGCCTTCGAAGATTCCTGTATGCCTTCCTGGTCAAGGACTTGGACGTGCTAGGTTGGGTGAGCACTAAGTCCCTTGACCACACTCTCCTGCTCAGCAATGGCTCCTCTCTCATCATCAACACCAGGAACATCCTCCAGCTGCCCTCAGACTTCCTATTCAAGATTTTTCAGCTCAGAGCCAACATCTGCAATATTAACTCACTGGAGAGCAGGCAATGATGGTCATCATCAAAGCCCATCTTGAAAAAGAAGGACTGATTCCTCAAGAAGAGACTGTGTCAACTTCTGATGCTGACTCCAACTCATATACTCCACAAGTTGAAGCCACATCTGCAGCATCTGGCACAAGATCTTCTCTTAGGGATCAACTGAGGGAAATAGAAGGTCCTGAGTATCAACTTGATGAAGAAAGTGATCATCCCTTGTCAATCCCTCAACTTGCCAATGAAGCTGAGGCAGAGATCCCAATAGCAGCATCATCATCTGCTGTTGTGGTCAGTGAAGCTGAAGCAGAGGCACCCACTATAAACAAAGGGAATGGGGTCATGACAGAGGAAGATGAAGAGAGGTTGCTTAAAGAGAAAAGAGAGAGGGAAGAGAAAAGAAGAAAAAGAGAAGAAGAGGAGATGGCTGACATGAAAAAAGCTCAAGAAAGAAAAACAGCCATTCTCCTAAGAGAACAAACCATCCAGCTGTATGCCAAACAGCTGGATGAACTAAAAAGAAAGATTCCTGCAGTTGACCGGATTGAAGAAGATGCAGCTCTTGCTCTTCAACTGCAGGAACAATTCAATAAAGAAGAAGAAGAATTGGAGAAGAAGAAGAAAGAAGAAGCTAAGTTCATAATAACCGATTCTGAACTAGCTAAAGAAATGAGGGAGGAGTGGATAAAGACTCTAGTCTCTCAAGGTGAGGATGCAGACTACCTTGAGAAACTCTCAACTAAAGAAGTCTACAGAGCCTTCATGGGTCAGCAAGGTCAGTTGGCAAAGAAGAAAAAGGCTGAAGAAGAAGAAGAAAAAGCCAAACAACAGTCCAAAAAGACCATTGCTTTCAATAAACGGACCCATGAAGAGAGGAAGGTCATGATTGACTTCCTTAAGTCCAGAGGAGATAGTGGAAAGAGGCTAGGTCCTATGAATTTCATGAACCTGCAAGCCCTCTACTTCAAAGTTAAAAAGGATGAGGAAGAAAGACTAGGGAAGAAGGGCTCCAAGAAAAGGGTACTTATCAAAGAAGAAGAAAAACCAAAGACAAAGAAACCCAAGCCTTCTCCCTCACCTACCTCTTCCTCAGTCCATCATCCTTCCACTCTCCTCCCCAAACCTTCCACTCATCCACCCAAAAAGTCCAAATCATCCCACCCAGCTCCCACTCATCAACAGCCTCCCTTGAAGAAATCCAAACCCTCATCTGAACCTGAAGACTCAAGGGACATAGTTGAATGGGTCTACAATCCACAGGGTCAAAGGTTTGAGATCTTCAGGGGGAGAACTGATAGAAGAAGATCTACATACAGGTCTGTTGATGAGGTTCTGCAACTACCAGATTCAGACCTACGAAGAATTTTGGAGCTGGGTGAAGCTCATGAGCCTGCAAATGAGAGTGGGAAACATCTTATGCTAGCAATCAGACACTACTTCAACCCTAGCAAAGATGTGGTCATGAACATCAAACCACTATGGTCCCACTCTCCATTTGTATCTTGGTCCTACAATGCTGATATGGATGAGTTCACTCTGATTGATGTAAAGAAGCAGCAGATGAGATGTTCAAGCAAAGCAATCTACAAAATGCCACACAAAGACATCAAGACTCTGTCTGAACTTCCACTGAACAATCCCAGCAAGGATCCAAGAGGCTATGAGGTTGAAAGGATAGTCAGCCACATGCAAAAGCTTCAGCAGCAAAGTGATTAGAAGAATTTTGGTTGCATCAGTCTAGGGGGAGTTTGTAGAACCAAAGACTGATTGCTACCAAATTATTCTAAGTACAAATGCTGCTGATAGGCTTATCAGCAGCATTCATCACATATGGCTGCTGATAGGCTTATCAGCAGCATTCATCACATATGGCTGTTGATAGGCTTATCAGCAGCATTCAACACTTGTTGCTGCTGATAGGCTTATCAGCAGCATTCAACACTTATTGCTGCTGATAGGCTTATCAGCAGCATTCAACACTTGTTGCTGCTGATAGGCTTATCAGCAGCATTCAACACTTGTTGCTGCTGATGGGCTTATCAGCAGCATTATTCTCATCTCTGCTGCTGATAGCCTTACTAACTGAAGACCAAACGTTGCAGCTGACTATCCATGTGAAGCGCCTCTGACACCTTTCTGTAAAAGCTACTGCCACACTCCAAGCAGAAGGAACCTCAATGGTGCAACCAATAAAGGACAAGGACGCGCGTCTCCAAGCATGCAAACAATGATGCCTAAGAAGACGTTTCAATAAAGTTATCTAGATTATCCTTTGCGTGTAATCTAGATTAATAAACAAGATCAACGGCTTGTGTTAGATCTGATCCTTAGAATCAAGGGTCTGTCTTGATTCTAAGTTATTATAAATACTGTGTAAACACTTCATAGTAAGTGTGTCTTTTAAAGTGCTTGTGCTTATACTTAATAGTGCTTCTTGACAGTGTTTTACTTGTAAACTTGTAATCTCAGAAGTTTAATACAACAGTGCATTTATCAGTATTCTTGCTGTTTACTTGTTTACTCTGTTGGTTGTTATTGTTTCCGCCAATATCAACTAGAATAGAATCACCTTGTAATCTTACGATCCTACATATACCGAATTGACCGGGGGAGTACCGGTTTCTTTTCCCTTAAAACTTCATGCATTTAATTCCTGCATTACATTCCATTACATATATTTGTACGTTGAGGGCAATGCACAGTTTTAAGTGTGGGGTGGGGAATTAGAGATTCAGGACTACTTGTAACCTCAAAGCAGTAAAAATAAACTTGTGATTTTCTACCTATTTGACTAAGACCTTACAAAAACCTACCTTTTGAAAAACCCGAAAAATTTTCAAAAATTTTGAAAATTTTAAAATCTAAATCTCTTTGAGTTCATACCTAATTAAATAAAACGAATACATGGCAAGTAGAAACAAATGGATATTATGCATAACAAATCACTAAACCCTATACCATCTGTTTCCATGTGAGAATAATCTGAGCCTTTTCACTAGCATTATTATCATTATATTTCGCATGCTCTTTCGTTTGGTATATTGAGTGTTTATTCGATCGGATTCTATGCATAATTAGAACTTGTGTGACTTATACATATCAAGACCATGAACTAGTAGAAGTATGAAAGTGATTGAGGCACCTAGGACTTTATTACCCTTATATATTATCCTTAAACCCAAAAATCTCAAAAATATTATCCGCCTAGATAGCCCTCTAAGCCATAGCCTTTTCTTTTCTACTACCCACATTTATCAACCAAACAGCTTTTCGTAAACACCGGTTATTGGCTGAATGTCTTCAAAATGGGAAAATATCATGTGTCATTATTTCAAGTTCATTACCATAGAGGCAATTTTGAAAAGTATCTGTTTTACTCAAAAGAATTGGAATATACAAGAAGGTGGATGTATTAGGAATAAACAATCAAAATATCTGCAAGGAATTTATGAAAATATTATTTCAATGAAATTGAGTAAAAATAATTATTGAAGAATTTGTCTTGATACAAAAAGAAAAGAAAAGAAAAAAAAAGAAAGAAAGAAGTGGGTCTTTTACCGGCTAGACCTTAAAGAACTGGATATGCATTCTTTTGATTTTAATTTGTTTTTTTGTCTTCATTTCGCAAAGCCTGAATTACCGCCCGAACTCCGAGAGAAAGTTTTCAAAGCAACAAGTGATGTAAGAAAACGGTGGCACAAGCAAGAACAATTGCCACCATTCTGCGGCTTGTCAAAATGTGCCACCAAAAGATACGACAAATGTTTGAAGTATGGCAACTGGAGCCACGATGGAAAGTGTAGCAAGAATCAAACTCATTCCCAGCATGAGTATACGCATCTGATCAAAGTAGGAGATATTAGGCTACATGCCGAAAGATCCTTACGAAAAGGCAGTAATGTGTACTACTGTGACATCCGGACTTTTTAGAGTTAACCCGTTAGCACAATCCCGTTAAATCTTAACCTAATTAACCCTATCACAAACCCCAGGGACTAATTCTGCCATTTCTCAAACTCTTATACACCTAAAACTACAGGGACTAGTCCTGCCATGACCCAAAACCTGATTTGTTGACTCTCAAAGTCAAAATCAGACTTGTTGAGGCAAATCAAACCCGAATTCCTCAAGAAACATTCGAATTCGTAACCGAATTGAAGGTTGGTAATGGTTTCGACCATCGTTGAATACTAACTGAAGACCAAACGTTGCAGCTGACTATCCATGTGAAGCGCCTCTGACACCTTTCTGTAAAAGCTACTGCCACACTCCAAGCAGAAGGAACCTCAATGGTGCAACCAATAAAGGACAAGGACGCGCGTCTCCAAGCATGCAAACAATGATGCCTAAGAAGACGTTTCAATAAAGTTATCTAGATTATCCTTTGCGTGTAATCTAGATTAATAAACAAGATCAACGGCTTGTGTTAGATCTGATCCTTAGAATCAAGGGTCTGTCTTGATTCTAAGTTACTATAAATACTGTGTAAACACTTCATAGTAAGTGTGTCTTTTAAAGTGCTTGTGCTTATACTTAATAGTGCTTCTTGACAGTGTTTTACTTGTAAACTTGTAATCTCAGAAGTTTAATACAACAGTGCATTTATCAGTATTCTTGCTGTTTACTTGTTTACTCTGTTGGTTGTTATTGTTTCCGCCAATATCAACTAGAATAGAATCACCTTGTAATCTTACGATCCTACATATACCGAATTGACCGGGGGAGTACCGGTTTCTTTTCCCTTAAAACTTCATGCATTTAATTCCTGCATTACATTCCATTACATATATTTGTACGTTGAGGGCAATGCACAGTTTTAAGTGTGGGGTGGGGAATTAGAGATTCAGGACTACTTGTAACCTCAAAGCAGTAAAAATAAACTTGTGATTTTCTACCTATTTGACTAAGACCTTACAAAAACCTACCTTTTGAAAAACCCGAAAAATTTTCAAAAATTTTGAAAATTTTAAAATCTAAATCTCTTTGAGTTCATACCTAATTAAATAAAACGAATACATGGCAAGTAGAAACAAATGGATATTATGCATAACAAATCACTAAACCCTATACCATCTGTTTCCATGTGAGAATAATCTGAGCCTTTTCACTAGCATTATTATCATTATATTTCGCATGCTCTTTCGTTTGGTATATTGAGTGTTTATTCGATCGGATTCTATGCATAATTAGAACTTGTGTGACTTATACATATCAAGACCATGAACTAGTAGAAGTATGAAAGTGATTGAGGCACCTAGGACTTTATTACCCTTATATATTATCCTTAAACCCAAAAATCTCAAAAATATTATCCGCCTAGATAGCCCTCTAAGCCATAGCCTTTTCTTTTCTACTACCCACATTTATCAACCAAACAGCTTTTCGTAAACACCGGTTATTGGCTGAATGTCTTCAAAATGGGAAAATATCATGTGTCATTATTTCAAGTTCATTACCATAGAGGCAATTTTGAAAAGTATCTGTTTTACTCAAAAGAATTGGAATATACAAGAAGGTGGATGTATTAGGAATAAACAATCAAAATATCTGCAAGGAATTTATGAAAATATTATTTCAATGAAATTGAGTAAAAATAATTATTGAAGAATTTGTCTTGATACAAAAAGAAAAGAAAAGAAAAAAAAAGAAAGAAAGAAGTGGGTCTTTTACCGGCTAGACCTTAAAGAACTGGATATGCATTCTTTTGATTTTAATTTGTTTTTTTGTCTTCATTTCGCAAAGCCTGAATTACCGCCCGAACTCCGAGAGAAAGTTTTCAAAGCAACAAGTGATGTAAGAAAACGGTGGCACAAGCAAGAACAATTGCCACCATTCTGCGGCTTGTCAAAATGTGCCACCAAAAGATACGACAAATGTTTGAAGTATGGCAACTGGAGCCACGATGGAAAGTGTAGCAAGAATCAAACTCATTCCCAGCATGAGTATACGCATCTGATCAAAGTAGGAGATATTAGGCTACATGCCGAAAGATCCTTACGAAAAGGCAGTAATGTGTACTACTGTGACATCCGGACTTTTTAGAGTTAACCCGTTAGCACAATCCCGTTAAATCTTAACCTAATTAACCCTATCACAAACCCCAGGGACTAATTCTGCCATTTCTCAAACTCTTATACACCTAAAACTACAGGGACTAGTCCTGCCATGACCCAAAACCTGATTTGTTGACTCTCAAAGTCAAAATCAGACTTGTTGAGGCAAATCAAACCCGAATTCCTCAAGAAACATTCGAATTCGTAACCGAATTGAAGGTTGGTAATGGTTTCGACCATCGTTGAATCATTTAACACAATCATTATACACGAATTAATCCCAATTATGCTCATTAAACTCGAAACCGTTGAACCCACATCGCGTGCTATCAAATTCGCATCAAACACCCTGCACACGATAAACGAACTCCCCTGAAGCCTTTGCACGCATCAAATTCGCCGGAGACACAGTCTGGGACACCGGAGTCGTAGCCATTAGTAGTCGGAGGACCATTTGATCGAGAACCATCAATCTAAGTCACATTCTGGTAATTATTTACATCATTACTTTCATTACAGAGTCTAGATCAAAAGCCCTATCCTAATTGAGGCTTATAATCCTGAATTAAACATGAACGAATTCTAGGGTTCATAACCTTTTGGATTTAATCGAACCCTACCCCCGACTCAGTTTAAATCCAATTAAATCGTATCATTAGCTTTGCAATCCTTTACTCAATGAAAGCCCTAATCTAATTTGGATCCACAACACTGAATTAAACACGAACCCATATCTAGGGTTCATACGTTTTCGGTTTGATCGAACCCCAATCCAATCACCATTTCAATCAAATTAAACCGCAAGGTTAGACTCGCAATCCTTCGTTTGTCAAAAGCACTATGATTCCAACAGGTTTTATCATCTGAATTGTTCAAAACTATTCCAGGTTGTAATTCTAGGGTTTCGACCTTTCAAACTGTAAATTAACGAACTTAAACTCAATGTTTTCCCAATTTAAACTTCACCACAGATTCGCATAATGCCAATGAACAAAACCCCCATACTGTTGCTTTCCATCGTGATCAGATTTGAGGGTTTGGGGACTGGTTTTGATTCGTCTTTGATAGGGGGGAAGAAACCACTGAGTTTAGATGTTAAAACCACTTGGAACCGGGATATGTCGCGATAGCCCTAGCGGGCGGAGTGGCTAAGACTTTGGATTTGTGCGCAGGAGACCCGTGTTCGAGTCCGGTCTCCTGCATTATTTTTTGGACTTTTTCACTTATTTCCTTCCATAAAAAAAAACTAAACCCTGTATTTTTATGTGCTCGGGATTTATTTCCCACTCCAACCTTAGCATATATCTTTAATTAAAAATAATATAATTATTATTTTTACCACTCAAATAATTATACACACTTAAAAATAATATAAAGAAACAATGATGATACGGATAAATGCAGATTGTATTAATCTTCAAAGTTTACAAGTTACAGAGAAACTATAAGGAAGCACACTTGTACAATAAGAAGATACAATACTATAGGGCTTGTAGCTAAGCGGTAGTAAAAATGTTTCTGCTCGAGTGGTTAAAGGTTTTAGAGTCATGAAAGACATGAGTGTAGATTTAAAAGTAGGTCACACGGACAACCCAATTTGATAACAGACCTCCATAACCTATTAGAAAGGCACAAGTTTGCAAGGGTTGTTCTTGGCTGAAAGTGCTGCAGAGGAATCAGGTGTACATTTGTGTACATCTCCACTGTGTGTTCTTCGTTTATGTTGTTTATTTCTTTTAGACCCCTAAATAGTATTCAACATTTTACATTATTTGACTTTTAAAGGGGGAAGGTGATTCGACCCGTTTACTTAGAATGGGTCGATGCGGATATGTCACATTTGTAAAGAGTCAAACTGGTAAAATAAAAAGATTAGCTTGAAAGGAAGCATGTCAAATGGGTGGAAAGTTGCCCAACGTGTATCTTAGTGCATAAAACTAAATAATTCACAGGGTGATCGTACAAAGCCCACGTTTTAGAGTGGGCCTAAATTTTTTTTTTCTCGTTTAAGCTTACGTTTTCAAACAAAAGTAATATATTTATTATTTTTATCACATAAATAACTATCGTGTCATTTCTCCAGACTTAAAAATAATCTAACAATTTATATTATTTTTCTAAACCATTAGTTAATGGTACAAACACACGAATATTTAATTAAATGATATTATTCGTAGTTAGAGACGTTCGATACAAATCACATCTATCTTGATTACTAAATTAAGAAATTCCTTATTCCCGATGACATGTTTGTCTACTCTTGGATCCTAAATATGTTTTAGGACGTTCAATCTTCTGTGTCATCGTCACAATATCCCATGTGTCCCTAACTATTATGCTTATAATTCTAAGGTACCCATAGACCGTTCACAGGAAATACTTGTGGTCCCTTTTGCATCCTTGTGTGATGCTACTCGTACGCAACTCAGGTGAGTTTCACGGCTCCTTTTACTGTTTTAAATTGGGGGAGAAAACATGACGCAAACTCTTTTAATTATTGTAACTCATATGCTATCACTTGTTAAGACTAGGCGTAACACACTATCATGAAAGTCCTCACACACATCGAACCGTTAATATGGATTTAGCGAGGTAATTTGAGTAGTACTACTGGGTTTGACAAAACCCACCCGCGTTATCCCCGCTAACTCGATTGGTGGTCGAACGGGTGTAATATTGACCTAAACACATTCACCATGGTTGATAGACATGGTGGGAGGCATTCAAACTCAAACAGTCAGCTTCAGTTACGAGTGCTTTAGTAAGACATGAACATAGGTTAGCTACCTATTGATATTCATAGTGAATGTACATAATCTAGAAAACGCTACTATTACAAACATACAACCTGTGAACTTACCAACCTAGTGTTGACACTTTTCTTACATGTTTTCTCAAGTCGCTAAGTACAGGTACACACTAGGACATGCATGGAGACTTGTTATCCTTTCAAGCTTTGATTAAACATTTATTATGTTCTATTTAGACTTGACTTAGGCGCGTTTGTTTTGCGCATTTACTTCCTTGTTTAACGCTTCCGCACTCACCCTGAACTTTTATGATATTTCATTTAAGTCTCATATAGTGTCGTTTGATGTAACTAATGTCTGAGATCCTGGTTTGTCACATGCCCAATGGTAAAACTCCGTTAGTGGATTTTGGGGGTGTGATAACTACGTAGTGAGAAAAGAGTTGAGAATGATAAGAGATCTTGGTCTTAGCAATCTGACCATATACGAGCCCTCAGATTAGTTATACCCTCATGATCTGAGTACTGTAGAGGGACCTGCTAGTATTTTACATTTTAAGCCAGGAAGGCGTAGCTGTATGTTCCACGATAGCTGCAGCCCTTCAAAACCCTTTTAAATCCCTAAGAATCCAAAACATTTTCATTTTCATCCTTTATTTTTCTTTTAGCCACATTACAACCCTTTTAAAGTCCTCTTGATTCATGAATACTACTTAGTTAGTTGGTGGAGACTTGATTTGCATACAAGCTTATGACCATTGCATAATTCGATTCGAACTTGAGTGTTCGACTTAACTTACATTATATATACATATATAACCCTAGAGTTGAGTGAACATTTTGAGGAGTGAGAGATTATGCATAATTAAAGTTCTAGTAGGCTTGTCAAAGATTCCATCTTAGAAAAATACAAAAATAGAATAAGAAACTCAAGAGTTATCCCGGGGTTTCCAACTACTTGGAACTCCATTACCATTTGTAATGTTTTTAGTTATGGATATGATCATGCATGAGTTTGCTTGAGGACAAGCAAAGTTTAAGTGTGGGGTATTATGATATGCCCTAAATTATACATGTTTAGCATGCATAATAATCCCTGTATTATGGTACTAATCAAACAAAAACCTTGCAATTGATACTTAATGCGTTAATATTTTATAATTGCTGGTTATTAGCTCTCCAAGGGACCAGTACATTATCCCATGTACCCTGTTTGATTCCCGAGGTGTTTGCACGCCCGTGCAATCCAATGCACGGCCGTACATTGCTCATTTTGAGGCCTATAAATAGATGGATTGAGTTCTTCATTCCACACACCCATCCACACCATAACATAACCAAAGATAGAGAGAGTAGTTCATTTCTAATAGTATTAGAGTAGTAGTAGTGAGTAGAGGGGCTCTTCCTCCTTGTTCCACAATAAGGGAGCCTACGAAACTCAGCGTTATGCTAGTTAGCATGGCCATTCGTGGCTAAGCTTCTTGTATTTCTTGGGTGAAGAAATGTTTGGTGCATGTTAATATTTGACGTATTAATCTAGTGGTATGTTTGACGTATTATATATTTCTGTTCGTGTATGTGATTCCCACACCCGTCTCTACCTTTTTTCTGATTTGAGAGTGATACCGGATCAAGGGATTCCGCCTCTCAATTCGGATTGTTTGAAGAATTTCTCCGCAGAAAACATCGAAACTAGGCTGGGGAACCTAGGCTATCGAAACTAGAGGGTATCGAAACTACTAGTTTCAATTGAAGAATCTACTAGTATCGGTTGAAGAATCTCTCTATCGAAATTTCTCGTTTCGGTACTGTCTCTATCGAAACTAGCCTTGTTTCGAGTGAGTATTTTGGAGAATTTCTTGGATAAACTTTTTCACAGGATATTGCATAGTTGGAGGGGAGTTTTGGCTGAAAACTTGGAGACATCATTTTCGGGTTTTCAAAAATTTCGTTTATTCGGCAATATACATGATGTTATGCCTGAGCCAGCCGTAATTCCTTTGATTAAAGTTTAAGTTTGAGAAGTGGGCAGCAAAGTCAAGCATTTTTGTGACAAACCGGATCATTGGTTGTTGATTATATGGTGATTCAATCCCTTATCTTTTGTCTAGAAATAGGAGGTTCTACACTTCAAGGGGAGATTCACTAAAGGCTTCAAATTATCAGTAGAGTTATGAAGATGCAAGACAAAGTGAGCCTCCGCTTAAAATTGACATTTTTTAGGGGGAGAGAAGGCACAAGTTGATCAAGTGTTCGAGAATCTTTGTAGAAAGATGGTTATTTACTGCTTCATACTTGGTATTCAAACCTTTATCAATTGCCTACAAGATAGGAGGGTCTGCACTTGAGGGGGAGAATCACAACGAAAGGCATTGGATCATCAATCAATCTATAAAGACGAAAGACATAGTGGGACAAGAATTGATAGCATCAGTCTAGGGGGAGATTGTTGGGTATAAAATTGAGACTGATGCTATCAATAGAAACTACAGTATCGAAACAACTAGTTTCGGTTGAACATCTGTTCAATCGAAACTACTAGTTTCGGTTGAACAATTGTTCAATCGAAACTACCTAGTTTCGATACCTGTTTTTCAGGCATGTTTGGGCGGTGGCTTGGAAAACAAGGCGCGTGTGCTTGGCCTCCTATATATAGTAAATTATCTCATAGGAGGAGTGTGTGTCTGTAGAGGGAATCACCACCCCAGGGGGAGCTCACCCTGGGGTGAGACTAATTGTGAGTGTGTGAGGAGCTTCATTTTCATATCAATGAAAGAATCATACGTTTTATGCTTTCAATTATCTGTTCTTTTTCACTTTTATATATTTCTGTTCGTGTATGTGATTCCCGCACTCATCTCTACCTTTTTCTGATTTGAGAGTGATACCCGATCAAGGGATTCCGCCTCTTGATCTGGACTGATTGAAGAATTTCTCCGCGGATCTGTGTTTACAGGTCTGCTCAGGACCTACATGGTATGTTTATGTCTTTAATTATTCGTCCTTAAAACCACCATTTGGTGGGCTTTTATTACTGTCTAAATCTGTCTTTATATTTGTAAGTGTTCTTGATTTTAAAGTGTAAGATCATAAAAACCTTTTAATCAAACTTCTTTTAAAGCGTGTACGTCTTTATACAAGCAGAGATTGATAAACCAAGGCTTGGTTAACATTATTAAAGTCGTACGTCTTTATACGAACTTATTATGCGACCAAGAATTGGTGAACTCATGTTGGGAATGGTACGTCTTTATACTCGTTCCCATTGTTACACCGCCTCTCGGGGAACAAAGTATAATCACCTATTTAACTTTAATACAAAGCATTTACGTTCGATGTCTTAAACCAACCCGAAAATGACCATTCGAAGGGTTGAGGGTAACTGTTTTCCTTAACGGGAGGCACTACTATTTTAATTAAGGATTTTAATTCGTGAATCAAATGTCGTGAGGATGAGGCTCTAGCGGTGACCCGGGTCACAAGTTTGTAGTAGTCATATCATTGGATTAGTCAACTTAACATTATCACGTACCAAGCTGATTCGAAGCCCAAAGCAATACTTTTCGTGATCTGATCATTTCCGAGATATTTACTTTCTTGTTGTTTACTATTCTGCTATTTACATTCCTGTTACACACTTCACGCACGTTTTTACTTTTATGCTATTTACTTTACCGTCATTTACTTTTCTGTCATTTACTATTGCGCTTCACAAGCACACAAAACCCACTCACTAATTAATCCGGCTAAACGATAACAAAAGTTGAGTATTGGAACTCGACCGTGTCCATTGATTCGATACTTGGTTCTTACCTAAACTATATTACGCTGCGATAGGTACACTTTCCTATTGTGTGTGTTTTTAAGTTAAAGTAATTATCATTTTATAAATTTAAAACCTAATCTCGTAAAACCATAGTAAAAATATATTATATTTTATATATTAAAAACTACACATCAAGTTTTTGGCGCCGTTGCCGGGGACACGGTGATTTCAAGAAAAAATTGAGTTAACGGATTTGCCTTATCATTTTCCATCTGTTTCTCTCTTACATTTTGTTGCAGACAGTGTAAGATCCATAGCTCCACTACTGTTTATATCAGCCTTTAGCAGAACCTGAAAGATTCTTTCACCGTCGAATACGAGAAAACCGTACGAGAAGAATGGCCGTAGAAAACCGCACTATCTTCGATTTCGCAAGACCGTCACTAGAGGCTTTGGGGTCTAGTATCACAAGGCCAACGGTTGACGCTAACAACTTTGAGATCAAATCTCATGTTATCCACATGATCCAGTCATCATGCACTTTCCATAGATTACCCGATGAAGATCCACATGCCCACATTGTAAATTTCCTCAAAATTTGGGACTCCTTCAAACTAAACGGAGTTTCGAATGACGCAATTCGCCTCCGAATGTTTCCCTTCTCCTTAAGGGAACGAGCTAAGTGTCACACCCCAACCGACGACGTAATACGTCAAGGCGGGATATGTAGACTGTTCAAAAGCTCATCATCAGCTAAATTGCATAAATTTATAGAATTGATTTAAAAGTACAAATACACATTTTTCAAATAACAATGCTATCAAATAGTCCAATTTTCTTTGTCACTAGGTCCATAAGCTCCTATGTGATAAACTTGTACTTCAAACATTTTCACCTGAAACATGTTGAAAATGAGAGGGTCAACTATAAATAGTTGGTGAGCATACATAGGTTTAAAAATTTCAAGTAGTTTTCAAGTGTTGAATACAATTCATATGACATATGGTAAATAAGGCATTTTATGGAGAATCTATAATCAAACTAGGTGTACAATCATACCTTGTGACTGAAGGGCATAACCCGCAGGTTATCCTAATGTAGGGCATAACAACACATGTTATCCTGATGTAGTGTCAGTAACAATCACCCTACCTAGGTGGGTTTGTCAGACTCAATAGATCTATCAATGTTACCGTTGGCTTGTACTGAGTTAATGATTGTACGAGTGCGTCATGTATATGTATTTCAACTCATAGCATTCAAGCACAAATTACACAAATAGTCATAATGTATAATTGTATATGTTGTAATTGTAAATAGTTTCAATGAAAGTCATGTTTCACCCCAAAGTATGTAAAATGAAAAAAGGGCTATGTAAACTCACCTTGAATAATTAGAGGATTGGACTTGTAACTTGTAGCAACAAGATTTAAGGATGTCCTAAGTTAAATAAGACATGTTATTTAATATATAAACGGTTAAGGGAAACGACAATGGTATGATTTGGGATTTAGGGTTTTGGAACGAACGATCGAACAAACGTGGAAACTAGAGATACGAACATTAATGATAATAAAGTGATAATATATAAGTGAAATTACATAAAAATAATGTTTTATAGATTTTTATTTAAAAAGATAATTTAGGCGTCAACAATAAATATTAAACGCAAAATTAATAATAATCCTTTTAGAATATGTAGGCAAAAATGGTCATCATGTTGGAACGTTATAATATAATAATATTTATATGGATATCAATTGAAATAATTAAATAAATTAGGTATGCGAGTTTGCTAGTTATGAAAAATTTAATTTATTAACATTATTTATTTAACTAGAGATTATCATTTTACTACTAATATTATGTTAGTTGTGATAGTATTAGTAATATGACAAATATGTAAATAAAATGATTATTAAGAATTATAATATTAGTAACACTCATCAGATCACATTATTAATAATATATCATTTTTTTAAAGGTCTAGGTTAAAAATAATTATATGCGATCGTTTCATAATTTCAAAAGTTATACAATGAAATGGAGTTTATGAAATACACACCTAACGTTGACCATGTTTCTAAAATTGTGGTAACGAAATATACATATTATAATTTACTTACCTTTTATTTTAAACAAAGATATATTTTCTGTATTTAAAAAAAGGATCTTTAACTTCCATACTTTGATTATAATAGAATATAAATTTATTTAGAATAAATAAACCATATGTAAAATCTTTGAAATTTTAGAAAGAAGAAATGATTTAATAGGGTTTGTTCATTAGTGTAACATATCAAAAATAAAACGACAGTTAAAATGATGAAATAAACGAACGAGGCATGTCGGGTCGGGCCGGATGGGCCGGCGGGCTGGAAGCGGAGCCTCCCCTATAAATAGCTTAGACCTCCATCAGTTCTCTCATTTGCAAGTTCTAGAGAGAGAAACTGTAGAGAGAGAAAGTTGGCGGATCGACCCAAGATTTCAGCAAAGTGTTATTCCATAGCTCGTGAGAAGAACCTCCGGATCAGAAACTCGATTCAGGTAACGATCGGACCTAAATCTGAGTTTTTGTTCGCTTTTGGGTTTTTCGGTTTTTAGGTGAAAAGGTAACGTTTTCACAGATAAAACTGAAAGATAAACATAGATTTGAGTTCCTTAATGGGAAACAAACGTTTTGAATGTAAACAGGTTCGGGATCTTGACGTGATAAGACCTGAATGCGAAAGTTAGGGTTTTGCGAAGAAACAGATCGTGCGTACTTATCAAGTACGCACGGAGCAGGTCCTGCGTACTTATCAAGTACGTAGGAAGAAGGCACTGCGTACTTATCATGTACGCAGGAAGAGGATCCTGCGTACTTATCAAGTACACAGGAAGCAGGGTCTGCGCACTTACTAAGTGCGTAGGCATCATGCTGATTAGGTAAAGTCGATGTGTATTTAACTAATCAATTCAGATCGGAAGTGACGTAGTGGGACCTTTGTTTAGGGCAACCCGGATTAGCTTATCAGGTGAGTTCTAGAAGCCCTCTTTTAAATGTTTTATATAATGTTTTCGGGCTGGTGTGCATACATATGAAATGATGTTTTACTAAACGATGTTTATGAAACTATGTTTATAAAATGATGCTTATGAAACTATGTTTACGAAATGAAATGATTTGGAATGAACGGTTTATGGAAAGAAAGTTTTATGAATGGAATGTTTACAAACGAAATGTTTATAAAGAAATGGTTTATAATGAAGGTAAAGGGTTTTGAAAATGAATGAAATGTTTTACGAAAAGAAAAGAAAAGGGCAAAGGTTTTAAAGAAGTCATTACAAATCTAATCTGTCGAATGAAGAGAATTGACAAATGAAGTCTGGGAATGTAATTCTCAGCCTTGTGGTAGATTATGGACAGGGAGCCATAGTTTCCATAAGAACAACAGGGGCAGTGTCTTTGTGGCATATCAATGGTTTGATGTTGTACAACTGGTAGGGAGTAACGACGGTTACTCAGGGGTTAACGTGACCCTATGTAAAGTTAAATTATGATCCGACGGTGTTATGGCCGTGAGCCATAGCCGTCGATGGAGGTTGTCGGTCTATGGACATGAGAGCCAAAGGGGCAACTGAATGGGTATTGTCGGTCCTCATGCAGTTAAGCCTTGGGGGCAATACAAAAGGGAATTGACGGAATGTATAGTATTGTCGGTCCTCGTGCAGTTAAGCCTTGGGGGCAATACAAAAGGGAATTGACGGAATGTATGGTATTGTCGGTCTTCGTGCAGTTAAGCCTTAGGGGCAATACCATACTAAATGACGGTACGAATGGTAACACAGATTTAGATAGTAATGTATGACTTAAATGAATGTTAAATGTTTTAAACAAATGATCCGTTCAATGTGTTTATGATGAGGAAAAATGTTTGAAGGATTTCAATGATGAACGAAAGGCCCTCTTTTCTTATACGTGATGTTAAACCCTAATGAATGTTTTGAATGATGAACCATTTCTTAAATCGAACGAAAACTAGAACTCACCAGTTTAGCTGACTTTTTAGTATGCACATTCAGGTTAAGGCAGGTATGGATGATGGACGGTGATGTTTGGCAAGCGAGAAGAGTTACCCGGCTGATCATGAAGAATGGCATCCCGTTATGATTAGATTATGATATGTTTATGTAATAGACTATGTTACGCTTCCGTTGTTAAACAATGTAATGGTTATGTTTTATTGAAGTATTTTCCGCTGCGTTATGTGATATTCAAGTTAAGAACTGTTTGTGAATGAGTAAATCCAACAAGTGAGGCCTCCCGGGTTTGGGGCCTTACAATTAGAAGCAAAACTAATTTATTAATATGTGTGTTTGTGAGTGCCAAAGCCAAAACAGAAAAAGAAAAAGGGCAGCAGGTCTAGAACCCGTGACTTGCTCCCAAGAGGATAAGAGCTTTAACCGGTTAATCTAGCTTGTCATATTGGTTTAATTGAAGATGTTAAAAGTTTTAACTATGCAAACCCAGTTCATCTTCTTCTCCACACCCCCCCAACGCAAACCCTAATCCCCCAAAGCAATAAACAACTCACGATTTGATCAGGGGCTTAGCAAGGTAGTGTAAAAACAAGATGAAAGATGATTAATTTACCTAGAATCGGGTCGATTGGTTTAAGACTGACGAGTTCTTGTTCACTCCTAGAAATCGCGACGGTGAGGAGGGATAGGGGCTGATCTCAACTAGTTTTTGAGTAAACGATTGCAAATGATTAGGGGGTGTAAGGAGGGTGAAAAGTAACGCGTATAGTCGAATATGAGCGAGATTGACGGGATTTGAGTTTAAAATCGTGGTTTCAAAAGGAAACAGTTGGGGGTGGTTTGAATGCTTGTAATCATGAGTGTACATGGACGATTATAGGTGTAGAACGGATGTGTGATTCGGGGGTTTCGAATATGAGACTAAAATGGCAAGGCTTTTGATTGATATTAGAGATTTAGATGAGATGAAATTCTTGATTTTGACTTTTAGAAGTCAATGTTCATGTTTCAAAATCAGGGTCCAAGAAAGATGGGGAAGGGGGTTCAAGTAAGGGTTTAAAGGCTATGGAGGGTTCAAGATCAAAACCATTTAGTTTCTACATCATTTTATTTGTTTATAAAACTTTTTAATTACTTACAAAAATTGTATTTATAAATTTTATAAATAAAAATCTAATTATTACTTCTTTATTTATAATTATTTTATAAAAGAACAAATTTTCATTTAATTTACAAATTGTATCATTTATTTATTTAACATAAATAAATATATGTATTTTACATATATATTCATATATATATATATAAAGATGTAATTGCACGATAAAAATCTAGAAGATTTATTTTTGATGTATTTACTATAATAAAGTATATATAGCAGAAAATAATATGTAAATGAAATGTTCAAATCTTAAGTTGATACATATTTAAAATAATAATTAATGTGACACATTACGTTGAACAAGTATGGGATTGAAATGAAAATGTCATTATTGTAAAAATAAAATAATACCGGAAAAATCGTGGATGTTACAGTATCCCCAAGTTGAGGGAATTTCATCCCGAAATTCAACTGATGGAGGCTATTGAATCAGGAAAAATATGAGGGTACTTAAGCTTCATTTGATCCTCACGTTTCTCAAGTTAACCCTGAGCCACGTTTGGATTTTTCAATGAACTCTGGAATTTGGTTTGAGAGTACGATTGATAACAAGGTTCAGGTCTGTTTCTAAAGGTCGGGTATGAATGATGATAATGAATCTAGTTTAAAAGAATTAAGAAGGAAATTGTTAAACAATACTCTGAACTCCAAAAATTGAATGCATCACTTGCAATGGAAACAAAGGGAATTTGATGATTAAGTTTTGTTTAGGATGTAGTCTAACATGTTCAAGATGTGTCACAGTACAAGAGATTTCACAAGCATTGGTCAAGGTCGATGTGACAATCCGGACTTTTTCAGTTAACTTCGTTAACAAAAATCCAGTTAAAGTTAACTATATTAACTTAACTAAAACTTTAGGGACAAATTCTGTCAATAATCTAAACTTAAAACTTCAGGGACTAGTTATGTAATATCCTTAATCTACCCTGTTGACTTTTGAAAAGTCAAAATCCAAATTCTGTTGACTTTGGAAGTCAAACTAATCAAACTATAACTCCATCCAAACTTGAGGGACCTATTCTGCTAAGTTTCAAACTCTAATTCTCAGGAAAACCTCAGGGACTATTCCTGCCATTACTCTAAAGCCGATTGTTGACTTCTGAAAGTCAACATCACGGCTAAATCCAAATTCGATCGTTACAAACCAAAATTCGTCGAAGTCGAAACTGTTCTTGCACGATCATGATCATGACGATCATCATTAATCCATTAAACACCGACAATTAATCGAATTCTCTAATTATTAGGATGAAACAAGTAACCGTCGACCACTTCATCATGATCATCAAATTCGTTTAATCTCGATAGTAATCCCACGATTTGAAACACTGCGCACACTAGACGAGCTTTGCAGAGACTCTTTGATACGCCAATTCAATCGGAGAAGCAGTGGAAATCGCCGGAGGCCAGTCAGTTCACAGCCAGCACCTGCATTACTCGAACTCCATTAGTTCAAATCACATTCTGATAATTTCTTACACCATTTGTTTCGTTTTTATCTCTGGAATGAAAGCCCTATGCCAATTAGGGCTTACATTATCAATTAGATCAAGATCACGACTCTAGGGTTCATCACAAACCGGTTTAATCGAACCCTAGTCTAGACTCAAACATAATTCAATTAACCTATACAGTTTGATTCGCAATTCCGTCCTCTTTGAAAACCCTCTATCAATTCAACGTTTTATTATCGAAATTGTTGTGAACCGTAATCTAGGGTTCATATGAAACCAATTTATCGAATTCAACTCTAAACCATGTTTAAATCCAATTAAATTATACCGTTGGACTCGTAATCTTCTGTAGATCGAAAGCCCTAAGAAATCTCGGGCTTCTATCATCGAATTGATCTTGATCAAATAATTAGGGTTTGTTCTTGAAAAGTTTTGGGGTTTTCGATCTTAAACACAGTTGCAATGCAGTTAAACCATATCAACAGATTCGCAGTTCCGTTTTTGTTAAAAGCCCTATGATTCTAACAACTTTTATTATCAGAATCCTTCGAATCGATTTTGTGTTCATAAACTAGGGTTACGGCCCCTTCTCTGTAATTTAACGATCATAAAACCAATGATTTTCAAATTAAACGAATCCGCAAATTCGCAAACCCTCGCTTAACAAAACTCCTATGCTATGGATCGAAATCGAAGTCGGAATCGATGAGGAAGAGCCTGTTTTGGTTCGGCCTGCGTGGGGGAGGAGAACCCTCTTGACTTGTTTGATAAAAGAATTCTGATCTGGATTAGTTCGCGATACTCTAGCGGGCGGGACTGGTTAGAGGCTTGTGCGTGTGTGGGAGAGACCCGGGTTCGAGACCGGGCTCCCACAATTGATTTTTGAACTTTTTTTTAAATCAAACCCTATATTATTATAATAATATATAAATGTGTTTTATCCTGGGAAACAACCCGTGAGCTCGGGTTTGAATTTTTTAACCAATTTTATTATTTCTTCCACTTTTAAAAATAATATATTTATGTATTTTTCAAACCGTAATCTCGTATAAAATATTATAATTATATTATTTTCAACCCGTAACCAATATTAATAAAATAATATATAAATTATATTATTTTCAACTCATTCAATTGTCTTGTGTGCATGTGTTTAAAAACTATAAATAATATAAACGATGTTATATTATTTACCTACGTTATTTACCCCGATTAAAAAAATATATATATTTATTATTTTTCCACACCTAGGATTATTTAGTAAATCTTTCGAACTAAAAAAAAATAATATATTAAATTATATTATTTTCCTAACCTTTGTAAACGACTCAAACGCATGAAAATAATTATTTAATTATTATCCGTTATCAACATTCGATGCGTGACGCAAATTTCCTAAAATTATTATAATAAGATATGTATATATTTATATATATATATATATATATAAAACTCCATCGACACGTTCGTTTATTCCTAAATCCTTAGAATGCGTTAGGACATTCTAACTTTCCGTGTCGTCGTCATAATTCCCAAATTGTCCCTAATTTATGTGTTTATAATTTTAGGGCTTACGTAAGCCGAGCAGGCTAACGCTTGAGATTCCAAATCTTTCATTTGTGTGATACTACCTACTACGCAACGCAGGTGAGTTTTTACGGCCCCTTTTTACTGTTTTAAACTGGAGGAGAAAACATGTCGTAAATGCTTTTTGATTTTTGTAATTCATATATGATATCACTTGTATGACTATGCGTATACATTATTCTTTAAGTCCTCAAATCGGACCGTTAATATGAACATAGCGAGGTAGTTTGAGTTGACAAACCTCACCCGCGTTAGTCGCGCTAACTCGATTGGAGGTCGAACGGGTGCAATATTGACCTAAACATGCACCATGATGGTGGGAGGCATATAAACAGTCAGCTGTCGGTTGCGAGCGCATTAGTTAACATGTTTATGGGTTAGTTACCTATTGATTTATATATTGAATGTACATTAATCTGTTAAACGCTTCTATAAATTGAAACCTGTGAACTCACCAACCTCGTGTTGACATTTTCTTACATGTTTTTCTCAGGTCGCTTAAGATAAGGCACAGGTGCACACAATAGGACCTGCATGGAATTCTGCCTTTTTGGACTATTCTTTGGGCGCGTGTGTTTTACGCATTTACTTTCTTTACGCTTCCACATTAACTCTGATTGATATGATATTTTCATTTGAGTCCCATGTAGAGTCGTTCAATGTAACTAATGTCTGAGATCCTGGTTCGTCACTTCCCAAACGGTAAAACTCCGTTAGTTGAAATTTGGGGTGTGACAGTCAAAACAACATGAAACTTCACGTGATACGAACAACGCTATTTCTGATAATATAATAGAAGCACTTATATATAGGAAGTACCAGCGGCGTATCCACCATGCCCTTGTCATATCACCTTAGTTTCGTTATTATATATCACGATAGGTTTTATGTCATAACACACGATAAAATTTGCTATGTTTTCCATGCGCTGATTTTTATAATTACGTGTGCACCCGTAATTACTCGAATCGTCGCATGGTCTGTATAGATCCTTCCGTTGTGTGTGGGTCAAGAGAGGGCACAAAATTACTTGGTTCATGTGTACTGTTTTCACGTATAAGCTGCTAATAAATAAATGTGTCCCTAGATAGTAAGGTCAATCAGGAAACTAAAGAGTAATTATGTAGTATAACTTAAAGTTCCTTAGCTTCCTCGTGTTTGAACAAGAATACGTCAAACACCGAGTAGTTTTAAAGTTTTGCAGCTTCCTCGTGTTTGAACAAGAATACGTCAAACCCTGAGTAGCTTTAAAGTTTTGCAGCTTTCATGAATAAAGTGTATGATCATGCCTTGTGTATAATGTGATCAATCTATTGCAATAATTGTAAACTGTCTAGTTCCGTGTATAATGTAAACACTCAAGTTTCATGTATGATCTAGTGTCATGTACATTGTAGGCAAATAGGTTTCATGTATAGTGTGAACAATTTAGTATCATGTACTTTTTCATGTATAATGTAAACAATTTAGAATCATGTATATTGTAAGCAACCAAGTTTCATGCATCATGTGATTAATCTAGTATTACGTATATTGTAAATGAACAAGTTTCATGTATCATGTGATAAATCTAGTATTATGTATATTGTGATCAACCAAGGTTCATGTACCATGTGAATGCTTATATGTAAGTTATTGAATCTCATGAGTAATGTAAACTATCGATGTTTGTAGGTGGTCGAGTGTTGCGGACAAGCGTGTTGTTTGGTGTTCATGTATAATGTGGGTAGTTGGGTTTTAACTTTTTAAATCTTTGTTAAGGTTTATATGGATGGCTAACGCCTACGCGAAATGATTCATCTCATTGCAATGCCTAGTATATGTGAGGCCCCAAACCCGGGAGACCTCACTTATTGGATTTACTCATCAACACATAGCACTTTTAAACATAAGACATTCATTAACACAGCGGAAACGTTTTAAAATCTCAACATACGCAGCGAAAACATACATGTCTAAACATAACTAGCCAATTACAACTGAAACTTGTCTTAATCAACATAATCAAAAGAAACATAACATAAAACATAAACGGGATGCCAGACACTGATCTTCGGGTAACTCTTCTCTCTAAACCAAGCATCCACATCCATCAACTAACCTGCACTTAACTGATATGCATACTAAAAATCAGCAACGCTGAGTGAGTTCTAACATTTACTTTAAATCAATTATACAAAAGATTTACTAAAACATATATATACTGCCCATATGGCTAAACTTTACATACTTTACTTTTCAAACATATATATACTGCCATTAAGGCTAACTTAACACTTTACTTTTCAAATAGTTTAAAACGTATAATAAACCGTCAATTCCTCTTTACTGTACTGCCCTCATGGCTTACATCCATGAACCGACGAGTACCTGGTCAATGCCCCCATGGCTAACGTCCATGAACCGACACTACCGCTTAACCGTCAATTCCTTGTCACTACTGTACCGCCCCCATGGCTAACGTCCATGAACCAACGAGTACCTGGTCAATGCCCCCATGGCTAACGTCCATGAACCGACAATACCGCTTAACCGTCATTTCCCTTTGTTACTACTGTACCGCCCCCATGGCTAACGTCCATGAACCGACGAGTACCTGGTCAATGCCCCCATGGCTAACGTTCATGAACCGACATTACCGCTAAGGGGAGGTTGCTTGGACCTCCCGAGCAACCGCCGTCACTCATCCCAGTTGTACAACCGTTAACGAACCCAAAGGTTCTTACTAATGGGTAGAACCCATGTCTGACATCTTGTACAAGTAACATCTGTCCCAAGGACCTTTATAGCTGGTACATATTCCTGAAGGAAAAACTGTTCACTTTACTTTTCATAAATCTTTCTGTAAATCTTGTTCATAACTTAACATATATCATGCCTTTGTTTATGTATATAAAAATATAGTAAACGCTTGCCAAATGATATATCTTACTTTACTGAAAACATACTAGCACATATATCATGCCTTTGTTTATGTATATAAAAATATAGTAAACGCTTGCAAAATGATATATCTTACTTTACTGAAACATACTTTTGCCTCTTTTAAACCTTTCACTAAAACATAGCTTTTCTCCTCAGTATATAATATATAAAATATAATAAACACGTTACACTAAGTATGCATACCACCCCTAAAGAAGGCAAAAAAGGGGATTAGAACTCACCTGGTATCTAAGCTGCAACGGTCTACTGGATCTCACACAATCTGAACAATCATAACAATTTGACACTTATCAGACTTAACTCGACGTTAAACGGTTTAACCACTCTAACATACTGACTTTACTTAATCAGTCCTGATGCCTGCGCACTTAGCAAGTGCGCAGACACTGCTTCCTGCGCACTTAGCAAGTGCGCAGACTTCCCTTCCTGCGCACTTAGCAAGTGCGCAGGCTCCTCTTCCTGCGCACTTAGCAAGTACGCAGGACCTGCTCTGTGCGCACTTAGCAAGTGCGCACGACCTGTTCTTGGCGAAAAACCCTAACTTTCGCATTCGGGTCTGATCACTTCAAGATCCCGAACCTGTTTGCATTCAAAACGTTTGTTTTCCATTAAGGAACTCAAATCTATGCTTATCTATCAGTTTCATCCGATTAAACATAACCTTTTCACCCAAAACCCGAAAAACCCAAAAACGAACTAAAACTCAGATCTAGGAGAATCGGTTACCTGTAATCACTTCCTTTTCGTTGCTAAACACTCAAGAGGCTCTTGCTAATGATCCTTGAAGCTTTAATCCGAAAACCGGGACTTTCTCTCTCTAGACTCTCTCTCTCCTCTCTCTCCTCTCTCTCTAAAATCCGGAAATGAGGATGGAAATGGGGCTTTTGGGTTGTTCTTGAGGCCTATAAGGGCCCAAACCCTTCCCCTTTCGGCCCATTCACCCCGGCCCAAGCTCGCTTCCTTTCTTTTTATGTAAGTTTTAATTCCTCGTGAATTCTCTCGTGCTCTAAAACTCGGGATGTTACAAGTCTACCCTCCTTACAATAGGTTTCGTCCTCGAAACCTGCCATAAGCTATACTGATAGCTAATCACAGAATGGGTGGCATAAACCATAGCTATGCAAGGCAGCTCGGTTATGAAGGCCATTGTGATTAACTACCACTAAGGATCTAACCCGGATGATATCTAGTTCTAAGGCTTCTAAGCTGATGGGGCTTAACTAATCACTTAAAGAAATAATAACATAAACTTGGCATATCACGAATAAGAGTTTGCAACGTACCTTACTGACTTGCTGTGGCCTTGTTGATGTAAGGTTCCTTCTCTGCAGCCTTACCCTTTCCGGATCCTCCCGCTTTCGCTTTCTTGGGTTTCCTGCAATCTCGGCTCCTGTGTCCCTGTTCCCCACAATTGTGGCATTTTGGCCTTTCCGGGCAGTCCCGCGATTGGTGTCCAAACCTGCCATACTTGAAACATCCTACCTGCCCATCTCTGCACTCTCCTCCGTGCCTTTTTCCACATTTTCCACACAAACCCTCCGCTTCTAACCTTGACCTCTTATAATTAGGACCCTGAAGGTCCTCCCCAGTCCGCTTAGCCGCTTGTTTCATAGGCGCTTCAGAAATGACTTCAGAGGCAATGTCATCGTAGACAACTCCGCTCAGAACGACCACCGACTCAAAGGTACTCGGTGTGTTGGCATTTACAAATGTACGTATCTTTGGAGGCAACCCTTGAATATAATAATGAATCCTCCTCTCTTCTGTGGTTACAAGATGAGGCACCAGGCGTGCCAGTTCGTTGTACTTGGAAGTATATTGTCTGTGAGTCATGAGTCCGGCTTGCAAAGTCAGGAACTCTCTCTCCACCTTGTGGACTTCATTCTTAGGGCAGAACTTCGAAATTACTAACGCCTTCAGATCATTCCACCTCATTAGCTCGACCGCTTGGTCACCCTTCGCTTGTTTCACAGTCTCCCACCAGTGTGCTGCCTCTCCCTTTAGTGATTTAGCCGCGAACCTGACCGCTTGATCCGGTCGACAGTCACTGAGGCTGATGGTGGATTCCATGCCATTGATCCAATCTAAAGTATATGCTGCTTCTTTCTCCCCAGTTAGCTCAGGGGGATCACAACCGTGAAATGCCTTGTAATCGCATCCGCGAGTAGGCGGTGCAACATCCTCCACCAGGATTGGTCCTCCCGTACCTGGAAGCACCACTGGCCCTTCAGGGGCTGGGATTTCATTGGGGATCTCCTTGGCCCTCCTCAATGCTTCGTCTAGTATGGCTGGTAAGGTTTCCTTCAGCAGTCTGGTAAACTCACGACCGAGAGCTGCTTGTACTACTGGTTCAAACTCAAATGTCTGATCATCTCCTTCCACATGTTCAGCATTGTGTTGGCTGACTACTGTATCAGTATGGGTAGTGTGAACACTCCCCTCAATCACTTGGTTTGTGCTAGCTCCACCGTGGCGGCCTGTACGCCCACCACGTCTTCCTCCTCCACTTCCTCTAGTTCCTCCACGTCTAGCCATTTCTAACAGAAAGATAGAGAACAAAAGATTTAATTTCATCATGCTAGAGAATATGTAGAATACAATAAGTAAGGTAAGATGTTAATATACACTGGCCATCTGCAATTAACCATTACATCACATCTTGTTTTCTATTTATTCGCTTTCATGGTTCCACTAAAGCCTCTATTCTTATCTTGACGCTCTAAAAGGTAAACTTTACTTATTATACGCTTCTGATGCTTTGGCTTGAGTTACCCGTACTGGCATCCGCTACTTGGTCCCATTCTCAGTTTAAGTCTGGACATTGGGAATGTCCAAATCTCTCAAACTATGGCTCTGATACCAACTTGTGAGGCCCCAAACCCGGGAGACCTCACTTATTGGATTTACTCATCAACACATAGCACTTTTAAACATAAGACATTCATTAACACAGCGGAAACGTTTTAAAATCTCAACATACGCAGCGAAAACATACATGTCTAAACATAACTAGCCAATTACAACTGAAACTTGTCTTAATCAACATAATCAAAAGAAACATAACATAAAACATAAACGGGATGCCAGACACTGATCTTCGGGTAACTCTTCTCTCTAAACCAAGCATCCACATCCATCAACTAACCTGCACTTAACTGATATGCATACTAAAAATCAGCAACGCTGAGTGAGTTCTAACGTTTACTTTAAATCAATTATACAAAAGATTTACTAAAACATATATATACTGCCCATATGGCTAAACTTTACATACTTTACTTTTCAAACATATATATACTGCCATTAAGGCTAACTTAACACTTTACTTTTCAAACAGTTTAAAACGTATAATAAACCGTCAATTCCTCTTTACTGTACTGCCCTCATGGCTTACATCCATGAACCGACGAGTACCTGGTCAATGCCCCCATGGCTAACGTCCATGAACCGACACTACCGCTTAACCGTCAATTCCTTGTCACTACTGTACCGCCCCCATGGCTAACGTCCATGAACCGACGAGTACCTGGTCAATGCCCCCATGGCTAACGTCCATGAACCGACAATACCGCTTAACCGTCAATTCCCTTTGTTACTACTGTACCGCCCCCATGGCTAACGTCCATGAACCGACGAGTACCTGGTCAATGCCCCCATGGCTAACGTCCATGAACCGACATTACCGCTAAGGGGAGGTTGCGTGGACCTCCCGAGCAACCGCCGTCACTCATCCCAGTTGTACAACCGTTAACGAACCCAAAGGTTCTTACTAATGGGTAGAACCCATGTCTGACATCTTGTACAAGTAACATCTGTCCCAAGGACCTTTATAGCTGGTACATATTCCCGAAGGAAAAACTGTTCACTTTACTTTTCATAAATCTTTCTGTAAATCTTGTTCATAACTTAACATATATCATGCCTTTGTTTATGTATATAAAAATATAGTAAACGCTTGCCAAATGATATATCTTACTTTACTGAAAACATACTAGCACATATATCATGCCTTTGTTTATGTATATAAAAATATAGTAAACGCTTGCAAAATGATATATCTTACTTTACTGAAACATACTTTTGCCTCTTTTAAACCTTTCACTAAAACATAGCTTTTCTCCTCAGTTTATAATATATAAAATATAATAAACACGTTACAATAAGTATGCATACCACCCCTAAAGAAGGCAAAAAAGGGGATTATAACTCACCTGGTATCTAAGCTGCAACGGTCTACTGGATGTCACACAATCTGAACAATCATAACAATTTGACACTTATCAGACTTAACTCGACGTTAAACGGTTTAACCACTCTAACATACTGACTTTACTTAATCAGTCCTGATGCCTGCGCACTTAGCAAGTGCGCAGACACTGCTTCCAGCGCACTTAGCAAGTGCGCAGACTTCCCTTCCTGCGCACTTAGCAAGTGCGCAGGCTCCTCTTCCTGCGCACTTAGCAAGTACGCAGGACCTGCTCTGTGCGCACTTAGCAAGTGCGCACGACCTGTTCTTGGCGAAAAACCCTAACTTTCGCATTCGGGTCTGATCACTTCAAGATCCCGAACCGTTTGCATTCAAAACGTTCGTTTTCCATTAAGGAACTCAAATCTATGCTTATCTATCAGTTTCATCCGATTAAACATAACCTTTTCACCCAAAACCTGAAAAACCCAAAAACGAACTAAAACTCAGATCTAGGAGAATCGGTTACCTGTAATCACTTCCTTTTCGTTGCTAAACACTCAAGAGGCTCTTGCTAATGATCCTTGAAGCTTTAATCCGAAAACCGGGACTTTCTCTCTCTAGACTCTCTCTCTCCTCTCTCTCTAAAATCCAGAAATGAGGATGGAAGTGGGGCTTTTGGGTTGTTCTTGAGGCCTATAAGGGCCCAAACCCTTCCCCTTTCGGCCCATTCACCCCGGCCCAAGCCCGCTTCCTTTCTTTTTATTTAAGTTTTAATTTCTCGTGAATTCTCTCGTGCTCTAAAACTCGGGATGTTACAGTATACTCATACATTTCCGAAGGTGTAAGATAACGAGGAGGTTGAGTAGATATTCAGGGTAGTGTGCTTACGAATAACTGATTGTGCTCTTTGTTTGTAAATAAACAAATAGTTGTAATTTATTCTTATTTGTAAATTAATAAAATGGTGAAAATAAGTTGCATAATTAACTATATGGATAATTAAATGAAAACCTTTTTATTAAATTTTAAATTTTATTAAGAGAATATTTTAAAAGAAAATAATGGCTAAACAACTTAAACCAGGACTTATAATGGCTAAACAAGTAATTGTAAATTAATTTAGCCAAGATTTAAAAATAACTACTTTAACGAAGTAAAAGTCATAATTAATTAGGATAATGTCTTATAAAACAAGTTGTATTAAGTTTTCTTACAAGGTGAAAAGGTTTATAAAAGTTTATATTCTAGATAATATCTATAAACTAAAGGTTTGATAACTGCTTTGTTTGAACAAAATAATGATGTTGTTTAAATCCGATAATAAAATGATTAGTTTACCAAGGAGGCTTAGGTGTGTGTACTAAATTGCAATAAACAGAATGATGGTGTTTAGATTGTACTCATTTGGTATCATAACCAAATGGGTACTTTGACAAATCAAAGTAATTCAAATTCTTATACTTTCAAGAAGACATGCTTTAGCCTATAGGTGAACACTCACTTCGGAAATTCCCAGGAAAGCATACAGATCCTTCGGTTGTTTTGGATTTATATGAAATGCTTTCCTAGACAGAAAACCCAAAGTACAGGTATTCACCCTTCCGGATTGTACATGTTCTTTACTAATTTTTAGAACTGAAAACTTTGACGGATTTTAAAATTTTAATAGGCTTTAGGCCTAAGAGTTTAAATTTGTTCACAAATAATGATGGTGACATAATTCTCAATGTGTAAGGGTGTAGGTGTATAAAAACTTTGATATGAATAAGTGGGTGGTAAGACTTAGGATGGCATTTAATGGGATCAATAAGTAGTATGTAATCAAACAATGTGATAAAGAAGGTATTACATAGATAGCAATGTTTATAAGCATGTGAGTTATCAAGTAGTGTAGCACATAAACTATCATGTATTGTATCATGCGATGTAATACTTAGAATAACATGCAAGATAATCACACAAAGTAGTAAACATGTAGCACCTAGCAATGTGGCAAAATATCATACAATATAGAGTATGGCATAAGATGGGTATCCTAAGGTTATAGTCTAGGTCATGGGTGTCTAATAACCTAATGCCCTATAACCATGGCTCTGATACCAACCTGTCACACCCCAACCGACGGCGGAATAGGTCGGGGTGGGACATGTAGACTGTTCAAAAGCTCATCATCAGCTAAATTGCATAAATTTATAGATATGATTTAAAAGTACAAATACACATTTTTTAAATAACAATGCTATCAAATAGTCTAATTTTCTTTGTCACTAGGTCCATAAACTCCTATGTGATAAACTTGTACTTCAAACATTTCCACCTGAAACATGTTGAAAATGAGAGGGTCAACTATAAATAGTTGGTGAGCATACATAGGTTTAGAAATTTCAAGTAGTTTTCAAGTGTTGAATACGATTCATATGACATATGGTAAATAAGGCATTTTATGGAGAATCCATAGTCAAACTAGGTGTACAATCAAACCTTGTGACTGAAGGGCATAACCCGCGGGTTATCCTAATGTAGGGCATAACAACACATGTTATCCTGATGTAGTGTCGGTAACAATCACCCTACCTGGGTGGGTTTGTCAGACACAATAGATCTATCAATGTTACCGTTGGCTTGTACTGAGTTAATGATTGTACGAGTGTGTCATGTATATGTAGTTCAACTCATAGCATTCAAGCACAAAAGCACAAATTACACAAATAGTCATAATGTAGAATTGCATATGTTGTAATTGCAAATAGTTTCAATGAAAGTCATGTTTCACCCCAAAGTATGTAAAATGAAAAAGAGGCTATGTAAACTCACCTTGAATAAACAGAGGATTAGACTTGTAACTTGTAGCAACAAGATTTAAGGATGTCGTAAGTTAAATAAGATATGTTATTTAATATATAAACGGTTAAGGGAAATGACAATGGTATGATTTGGGATTTAGGGTTTTGGAACGAACGATCGAACGAACGTGGAAATTAGAGATACGGACATTAATGATAACTAAAGTGATAATATATAAGTGAAATTACATAAAAATAATGTTTTATAGATTTTTATTTAAAAAGATAATTTAGGCGTCAACAATAAATATTAAACGCAAATTTAATAGTAATCATTTTAGAATATGTAGGCTAAAATGGTCATCATGTTGTAACGTTATAATGTAATAATATTTATATACTGAAATAATTAAATAAATTAGGTATGCGAGTTTGCTAGTTATGAAAATTTTAATTTAGTAACATTATTTATTTAACTAGAGATTATCATTTTGCTACTAATATTATGTTAGTTGTGATAGTGTTAGTAATATGACAAATATGTAAATAAAACGATTATTAAGAATTATAATATTAGTAACACTCATCAGATCGCATTATTAATAATATGTCGTTTTTTTAAAAGTGTAGGTTAAAAATAATTATATGCGATCGTTTCATAATTTCAAAAGTTATACAATGAAATGGAGTTTATGAAATACACACCTAACGTTGACCATGTTTCTGAAATAGTGGTAACGAAATATACGTATTATAATTTCCTTACCTTTTATTTTAAACAAAGATATATTTTCTGTATTTAAAAAAAAGATCTTTAACTTCCATACTTTGATTATAATAGAATATAAATTTATTTAGAATAAATAAACCATATGTAAAATCTTTGAAATTTTAGAAAGAAGAAATGATTTAATAGGCATTGTTCATTAGAAGCAAAACTAATTTATTAATATGTGTGTTTGTGAGTGCCAAAGCCAAAACAGAAAAAGAAAAAAGGGCAGCAGGTCTAGAACCCCATGACCTGCTCCCAAGAGGATAAGAGCTTTAACAGGTTAGTCTAGCTTGTCATATTGGTTTAATTGAAGATGTTAAAAATTTTAACTATGCAAACCCAGTTCATCTTCTTCTCCACACCCCCAACGCAAACCCTAATCCCCCAAAGCAATCAACAACTCACGATTTGATCAGAGGCTTAGCAAGGTAGTGTAAAAACAAGATGAAAGATGATTAATTTACCTGGAATCGGGTCGATTGGTTTAAGATTGATGGGTTCTTGTTCACTCCCAGAAATCGCGACGGTGAGGAGGGATAGGGGCTGATCTCGACTGGTTTTTGAGTTCAAAACGATTGCAAATGATTAGGGGGTGTTCGGAGGGTGAAAAGTAACGCGTATAGTCGAATATGAGTGAGATTGACGGTATTTGAGTTTAAAATCGTGGTTTCAAAAGGAAACAGTTGGGGGTGGTTTGATTGCTTGTAATCATGAGTGTACATGGACGATTATAGGTGTAGTGCGTGATTCGGGGGTTTCGAATATGAGACAAAATGGCAAGGCTTTTGATTGACATTAGAGATTTAGATGAGATGAAATTCTCGATTTTGACTTTTTGAAGTCAATGTTGATGTTTCAAAATCAGGGTCTAAGAAGGATGGGGAAGGGGGGGGTTCAAGTAAGGGTTCAAAGGTTGTGGAGGGTTCAAGATCAAAACCATTTAGTTTCTACATCATTTTATTTGTTTATAAAACCTTTTTAATTACTTACAAAAATTGTATTTATAAATTTTATAAATAAAAATCTAATTATTACTTCCTTATTTACAATTATTTTATAAAAGAATAAATTTTCATTTAATTTACAAATTGTATCATTTGTTTAATTAACATAAATAAATATATGTATTTTGCAAATATATACATATATATATAAAGAGAGACATAATTGCACGATAAAAATCTAGAAGATTTATTTTTTATGTATTTACTATAATAAAGTATATATAACAGAAAATAATATAATAAAGTATATATAAAGATAAAAATCTTAAGTTGATACATATTTAAAATAATAATTAATGTGACCCATTATATTGAACAAGTATGAGATTGAAATGAAAATGTCATTATTGTAAAAATAAAATAATACCGGAAAAATCGTGGATGTTATACTAAGGAAGGGCTAAACTCTCTTCCTACCGGGTCGATCACTACATGTGATGATCTAGCTCAGAAATTCCTATCAAAATATTTCCCGCCAGCGAAAACTGCAAAACTGAGATATGATATTACCACTTTCAACAAGGAGGATAGTGAATCACTATATGAAGCACGGGAACGTTTTAAGGATATGCTGAGGAAATGTCCACATCATGGGCTAGAGGTTTGGTTACAAGTATCATCATTCTACAATGGGTTGCACAATCAAGCTCGTTAGACACTCGACGCTACTACAGGTGGTATTTTTGGAAACAAGAGACCACAAGAAGCTTACAACCTAATTGAGGAAATAGTTATGAACAACTATCAATGGTACAATCCAGGGAATAACAGGGGAGCCAGGCAAGGAGTTCACTCTGTCGATACTGTCACTTCACTTTCTGCTCAAGTAGACGCCCTCACCGCTTGACTCAGTCAGCTTAGCAAGGGAAATGCAACAACAGAGACTACTGAAGAAGTAAAAAACATCACTACCAATACTGAGCAAGTTGACTTTATCGGAACAAACCGCCCGCAGAATAACCCCTAGAGCAACACTTATAATCCTGGATGGAGGAATCATCCAAATTTCAGCTGGAAGGATAACAACAATCAAGGATAGTCTGGCTTCGGACAATAACAAAAATTTCAACAAAGACAATCTCAAAACTATCAGCCTCGTCAACAATTTCAAGGAACTAACAAGCCAAGTAACGGGTTAAGCTTGGAGGACGCAGTAACTAAGTTAATATCTATAACTGAAAGTCAAGCCCTTCTAGCAGATTCCCGTCACAGACAATATGAGGAGAAGTTTAGTCTTCACGAAGCTGAGTTTAGGACGCAGAAAGCAACTCTTCGGTCCATTGAGACGCAATTAGGACAAACTGCGAAACTTCTATCCGAAAGACAACCAGGATGTCTCCCGAGTAATACTGAAACCAATCCAAAAGCAAATGTAAATGCTATCACTCTTAGAAGTAGCAAGGTTTATCCAGAGCCACCAATGCCAGAAGAAGAGGTTTAATCACCAAGGAGAGAAATATTCACCGGAGTACCACTTGGTCCGCACATCACAGAAAAAACTACTCAAGGATCACAATCAAATGTGATTCCACCTCCTGCTCCAGTGGATACTCCTCCGAAAGTTCCGATAAAAAGAGCGTTCCATTCTCACAAGTAAAGCAAAAGACTAACGAACAATATGAGAAATTCATCGAGCTATTAAGCCAAATCCATTGTAACATCCCAAACCTGGTAATAAATAAATAATGGCACGATCGAAATTATAATTTTTTAATGACGAAAGAAAAATGGATGGGCTTGGACTCGGCTCCAACGGGCCGAAGTGTGACACCCGACATTTCAGGTCAATATCCGTACACATTATGAACAAGTTTACATTACAATAAACGAGTTTACATTATAATTATTTTTGTGATTTATTTAATTTCACAAACAAAGACTTTAAAGTCTAGCAAAGATCGTACATGGTCTCAATTCATACTTGGGTAATTCTAGGAATTACCGGTGCAAGTACCAGTACAAACCGACTAAGACGATCAATAGTGGATAAATTAAATATCCAGGCGTATATATATATTACACAAATTTTAAGTTGGTCAATAAATTATTTTTAGAATAAAACTATAATACCGTGGGGAAAATAAATCGAATTAAACTACCCCTTTAAAACTCTAGTTAATAAACAAATACCCAAAAATCCAATTTGCTTGATTATTTTAACCCAAACCCCCAACCCACTTACCCCTTGACTTTTGGCGGAAAAAGCCAGAGAAACCCCCTCCCTTACTCGACCCATACCTCACTGAGAAAACTCACATATAACCATACTCGCTTCAATCATTTTTCTCACAATTCTTATTTTTCTCTCGTTTTCATACGGAAAACTTCCCATTTATCTTCAAAATCAAAGCCAAGTTTTAAGACAAAAACCATCAGGATTCAGTGTTTTCAAGTGTTTTTGAAAAGGGTTTAGCAAAAGATTCAAGATCATCTCTGTTTTCTCTCATCATCATCGCCACTGTTTTAAAGGTAAAAACTCGATATTTTCATATTATTTTCTTAAAAGCCGGAGCCAAACATGCAAAATGTTCAAACACAAGTAAGATAACAAGAAAAGTGTGTCAAATTCAAGTTTTAAAACATAAATATGCAGGACTAATTCTGTCAAACAGAAGTCCAGTAATCGAAACTAGGAGTTTCGATACCAGTTAACTCAATCGAAACAAGTAGTTTCGATACCTATACTCAATCGAAACTAGGAGTTTCGATACTAATTGTTCAAACGAAACTAAGTAGTTTCGATACATATTGCTCAATCGAAACTAGGTAGTTTCGATACCCTTCTTGACAATCGAAACTAGGTTGTTTCGATAACACCTACTCAATCGAAACTAGGAAGTTTCGACACCAAACTACACAATCGAAACTAGGAAGTTTCGATACTCATTTGCCCAATCGAAACTAGGTAGTTTCGATACCTGTACAACAGTCCCAGTTGGGCAGTAACTCAAAACTATTTTACAACAAAACATGTGTTGGAAAACTAAAACGATGTTTAAACAAACACAATCAGATTTACAAGGTCGGTGAACAATTTACAATTAAGACGTTGGTCTTAACAACAATTTACCCTTGGTATCTAGGGTACGAATAGTCAAGGTTGACTACAACAAGTTTTATCACAAGTATATACACAAACTCAAGGTGAGTTTCACGGCCCCTTTCTTTTTACTGTTTTCAAATATTTGGGGGAAGAACATACTTCAACTATTTTATGGGATAACAAGAGAATAAGACACGACTTTATGTTTACATGGGATGAGAACAACACATTGGAGGCCGCTAAAGTCCCCTGGAACAACATAGTAACCATTAACTGTAGCCTAGGGTCCTATGAATAGTACTAGGGAGAGTGACGTCTCCCGGTCATGGTTAGTCACGCTAACCACAATCTGGAGGATTTATGGCCGCATAGAATCTGATAACGCTTAATAGGGGCTCACACATGTCATGGTTTGGTTACGCCTCATGTATGAACATATTATTTGTATTCCTAGCTAGTTTACAAATGGGTCAACAATTCTTATTCTGTTTATCACATACAACTGAAACGATTTATGAACAACTGAGTTTTACCAAGAACTATTTGATTAAACCTGTGAACTCACCAACCTCGTGTTGACGATTTTAAGTATGTTTTTTAGGTAACTGAACGTGATTTCAAGGTTAGCAATGTAGATTACATGCATGCACGATGGATACTACTCAAGGAGGATTTCCCTTGTATAACTCATTGAATTGAGTCATATTTGTGAAATCTTAATGTTTTGTAAACTCATTTTACATTTTGTAATGTAAAACTTTAAACTCATTTATGTATCCATTTATCATGTATGTGTTTGCGGTAATCATATGCTTTGGAAACCATAAACGTCGCGCCTCGCGTTTCCGCCTTGGCGGGGTGTGACAGAAATTGGTATCAGAGCCATTGATTATAGTGAACTAGGAATCTAAATTGGAACCTAGTCTATAATCTAAATGACTCACTAAAACGTTTTCACTGCATAAGCATTGTATAACCAGTCATTTTGTCATATGGATATTGTAGTCACAAGCATGTCGTCACATTCACATTCTGATCCCGTCTCTGACACTGAATCAAACGAGGAACTTTCCGCCTCACATCCCAAAAATCGAGTACAAACCCGTAGCTCCACACCACCTAATGTCGCCTTGGGAGAACCGCCTATTGTCTACCGAAAGAAAAGCGGAGGACCAGTGAAGGTACAAAGTGCTAGAAAGAAGTTTCGACTTCCGCACAAGAGGACTCTAGCAGCCCGTGACCCGAAGAACTTAGAGACTGATGAGGAGCCATCTAGGAAATGACCCTGTTACCACCCTACCGTGGGAACTATCCGTTGGATGCCTAGTACTTTGGCACGATGGAGGGAGATGGAGAGCATCCCATCTACCTTTGAGATTGGAGAGTCTTCTAACTCCCCAACACCCCTACCCCACACTGGGGAAGCCATAGAGCTCACAGTGCCTACACTAGTAGCACGCGTTCGTACGCATGAGGAGCGTCTTGATGATCTCCTAGATGACATCCGGGCACAGGGGGATGCAGCCACGCGACTTCGTCAAGGACTCGGATCTCGAGTTCAGACTCTAGATGACCGCACCCGAAACATACAGGATGCCACTAACTATCTGGAGTTGAGAGCCGACATGGACTGGCAGTTCACTGTCACTGTCCGAGACATGGTGGAAGCACTGGAGGAAAGGACTTTGGCTGCAGAATTTGTGGCGAGAGCTAGCTTTGTCATGGCGGGACTTGCCATGATGATTGGATTGTACTCTCACTTCTTCTTTTAAACCTATTACGGGCGGGTTGTGCCCGTAGTACATTAAGTAGTTTAAAACTTTAGTACTGATGAGGTCATGTGAACCCATCCTTTTTGTATCCTTATCTTTTGGGAACAATGTACTATGTATGTTTTGACTATGTATGTAATGGTTTATGTTGTAATGATAGTTGTTTACGTTTGATGTTGTTGTATCCTTATGTCATGATCTATCATTATTTTTATATAATGTTGTTTCTTTTTAATTGACATGATTAGAAAGAACGTCATGGCACCTAAGCGTAGGACAACCCATAACACTACTGGTGACAACAACGAGACAATTTCTCCAAATGTGGAACAACTCATAGCACAACGAGTAGCTGCTGCTATGCAACAGTATGAGGCAAACCGAAATAGTGGAGGAGGAAACGGCAGTGGTACCGGCGGAGGAGGTGCAGGAGGTAGCGGTACAGCCGGAGGTTCCGGAGGTAATAGAATAAATAAGCCGTAACACCTAGTCATGATCCGAATTAATGACGTTATGACTTGTAATTCTACAGATGCTCCAATTAGGAAGTGCTCTTACAAGACCTTTCTATCTTGCAAACCCTGTAACTTCAATGGCACCGAGGGTGCAGTTGGACTAATGAGATGGATAGAGAAGATGGAATCGGTGATTGATATTAGTGAATGCACCGCTGACTGCATGGTGAAGTATTCTACATGCTCACTCACTGATAAAGCTTTAACTTGGTGGAATTCACAAGTAAAGACTTTGGGAAGGCAGACAGCATATGAGTTGTCATGGGAAAACCTAAAAGCCATGATGATCGAGGAATACTGTCCTCGAAATGAGTTGCAAAAGATCGAATCTGAATTGTTGAATTTACAAATGACAGGAGACGATGTTGCTGGCTACACTGACCGATTCAATGAGTTAGCAATCTTGGTTCCACACATGGTTACCCCAGAATACAAGAAGGTTGAAAGATACTTGTGGGGTCTCGCACCTCAAATCCGAAGTCTGGTGACTTCATCGAACCCTATGGATGCCAAGAGCGCCATAACTCTAGCTTTCAAGCTGAGGGATAATGCTGTACGTGATGGTTTATTTGGAAAGAAGGAGACCGAAGAAGGAAAATCTGGAGAAAAGAGGAAATGGTTTGGAAAACCAAGTAATCAAAACAGGAATCAAAGTTACAAGAGACCTGAAACTATGAAAGCCTTTGTCGCCAACACTGTGGAACAAAATGGATACCTTGAAGCACGACCAAGGTGTGACAATTGTGGATATCATCACAGTGGGAAGTGTACCCAATGTGGAAAATGTAAAAAGTATGGACATCTAGCCCATAACTGTAGGAGCAATGCGAACCCTAATAAGATAAATCAAGTAGCAGGAAAAGTCAACCCAGGCACAGAAAGGATGAATCAAGGATGCTTTGAGTGTGGAGATCCAAAGCACTTCAGAAAAGACTGTCCAAAGTTGAAGAACCGAAACGACAATCAGGCCCGTGGAAGAGCATTTGTGATAGGGGCTGGTGACGCACGACAAGATCCAAACATTGTCACTGGTACGTTCCCGATAAATAATCACTATGCCTCTATACTTTTCGATACGGGTGCTGATTTGAGTTTTGTGTCAAATGACTTTAAGTCCCTACTCGGTATTAAGCCCAGTAAACTAGACCAAAAGTATACAATTGAATTAGCGAACGGAAAATTAATTAATACCGAAGAAGTCATTCAGGGTTGTACCTTATGTCTTAAAAACCACACATTTAGTATAGATCTGTTACCCGTTGATTTAGGAAGCTTTGACGTTGTTATTGGAATGGATTGGTTGTCAAAGAATCATGCCGAGATTGTTTGTTTTGAGAAGATTGTCCAAATCCCACTCTCAAACGGAGAAGTTCTTTCGATTTAAGGTGAGAAGAGTGGAGTAACGTTAAGGATGATAAACTGCATGAAAGCTCGTAAGTATCTACGTAAAGGCTATTGCGTATTCCTGGCTCACATCGTCGAAAAGAAACCCAAGGAACGTCGACTTGAAGATATTCCAATCGTTAGGGATTACCCCGAAGTTTTTCCTAAAGACTTACCTAGATTACCACCACCGAGGCAAGTCGAATTCCGAATCGATTTGGTACCAGGATCCGCACCGATTGCGCGATCGCCGTATCGATTAGCACCTTCTGAAATGCAAGAATTATCAAATCAACTACAAGAGTTGCTTGATAAAGGTTTCATAAGACCGAGTTTCTCACCTTGGGGAGCTCCGGTCCTATTCATAAAGAAAAAGGATGGAACCTTTAGGATGTGTATAGATTACCGAGAATTAAACAAGCTTACAATCAAAAACCGATACCCACTTCCTCGAATAGATGATTTGTTCGATCAACTACAAGGTTCTAGCTTCTATTCAAAAATTGATCTACGTTCAGGGTATCATCAATTAAGAATCCAAGAAGAAGATGTACCAAAGACAGCATTTAGGACTCGTTACGGTCACTACGAGTTCCTAGTTATGCCATTTGGTTTGACGAACGCACCAGCTGTCTTCATGGATCTCATGAACCGCGTGTGCAAGCCATACTTGGATAAATTCGTGATTGTATTCATCGATGACATATTAATATATTCACGAACTAAGGAGGATCATGAACATCACCTGAAATTAATCTTAGAACTACTCAGAAACGAGAAACTTTACGCTAAATTCTCTAAGTGTGAGTTTTGGATCCGAGAAGTGCATTTTCTTGGACATGTCATCAACAAGGAAGGAATTCACGTTGATCCATCTAAAATTGAAGCGATCAAAAACTGGGAAGCACCAAAGACTCCGACAGAAGTACGTCAATTTTTAGGTTTGGCCGGCTATTACAGACGATTCATCGAGAATTTTTCAAAAATAGCCTTGCCTTTAACCACATTAACCCAGAAAGAAAAGAAGTATGATTGGAATGACAAGCAAGAGTCAGCTTTTCAATTACTAAAGCAGAAGCTGTGTAGTGCACCAATTCTATCCCTTCCTGAGGGAATCGACAATTTTGTCGTATACTGCGATGCATCACACCAAGGACTGGGTTGTGTGTTAATGCAAAGAGACAAAGTCATCGCATATGCCTCACGACAACTAAAAGTGCACGAAAAGAATTATACGACCCACGACTTGGAATTGGGTGCAGTTGTGTTTGCGCTCAAAATTTGGAGACATTACCTTTACGGTACAAGATGTACTATCTTTACTGATCACAAGAGTCTCCAACATATCTTTGATCAAAAGGAACTTAACATGAGACAACGTCGCTGGGTAGAACTACTAAACGATTATGATTGTGATATCAAGTACCATCCCGGGAAAGCCAATGTCGTAGCGGACGCTTTAAGTCGCAAAGAACGAGTTAAAACTCTTCGTGTTCGTGCCTTAGGATTGACAATTCATACGAATCTTACTACTCAAATTCGGATGGCACAACATGAGGCAATCAAAGAAGAAAACATTCAGAATGAAGCTTTACGAGGAATGATAAAGCAATTGGAGCCAAAGTCAGATGACACTTTATACTTCATGAATAGAATTTGGGTGACACGTTTTGGTAACTTACGGGAGTTAGTTATGGACGAAGCCCACAAGTCTAGGTACTCCATTCACCCAGGTTCAGATAAAATGTATAAGGATCTAAAAGAATTATATTGGTGGCCCAATATGAAAGGAGATATTGCCACATATGTCAGTAAGTGCTTAACATGTTCAAAAGTAAAAGCCGAACATCAGAAACCGTCTGGTTTGTTACAACAACCTGAAATTCCCCAATGGAAATGGGAACAAATTTCTATGGATTTTATCACAAAATTACCCAAGACATCCAGTGGTTATGATACCATATGGGTTATTGTCGACCGATTAACAAAATCTGCTCACTTTCTGCCAATGAAAGAAACTGATAAAACCGAGAAACTTGCAAAGCTTTATATCAAGGAAATTGTGGCTAGGCATGGAGTGCCAATTTCTATTATCTCGGATAGAGATAGCAGATTCGTGTCTAGAATCTGGAAATCATTACAAGAAGCCATGGGCACACGTCTTGACATGAGCACGGCCTATCACCCACAAACAGATGGTCAAAGCGAAAGGACCATTCAAACATTAGAAGATATGCTCCGTGCATGTGTAATGGATTTCGGAGGAAATTGGGATACTCATTTACCATTAGCTGAGTTTTCCTACAATAACAGCTACCATACGAGCATTAAGGCAGCTCCGTTTGAAGCTTTATATGGTCGTAAATGCCGCTCACCGTTATGTTGGGCGGAAGTTGGTGAAAAACATTTGACAGGCCCTGAGATTGTCCAGGAAACCACTGATAAGATTTTCAAAATTAAGGACCGTTTGAAAGCGGCCCGAGACAGACAAAAGAGCTATGCTGACAACAGACGAAAACCATTAGAGTTTCAAATTGGTGACCAAGTAATGTTAAAAGTCTCACCATGGAAAGGCGTTGCAAGGTTTGGTAACCGTGGTAAGCTCAACCCTAGATACGTTGGACCTTTTGAAATACTGGCTAGAGTTGGCCCTGTAGCTTACAAGCTCAAGTTACCACAAGAACTAAACAATGTACATGATACGTTTCATGTGTCAAATCTCAAAAAGTGTCTATCAGACGAGACTTTGATCATACCGCCTGATGAAATTCACATTGACGATAAACTTCATTTCATCGAGCAACCAATTGAGATATCAGATTGGAAGGTTCAAAAGCTGAGACGTAGTCGGATCAAACTGGTTAAAGTACGTTGGAACTCAAAACGTGGTCCTGAGTATACATGGGAACGAGAGGACCAAATGAAAACAAAATACCCATCCTTGTTTAAGGATACACCAGTTCAAGATGACACGAATTGAATTTCGGGACGAAATTCTTTTAACAAGGGGAGAATGTGACACCCGACATTTCAGGTCAATATCCGTACACATTATGAACAAGTTTACATTACAATAAACGAGTTTACATTATAATTATTTTTGTGATTTATTTAATTTCACAAACAAAGACTTTAGAGTCTAGCAAAGATCGTACATGGTCTCAATTCATACTTGGGTAATTCTAGGAATTACCGGTGCAAGTACCAGTACAAACCGACTAAGACGATCAATAGTGGATAAATTAAATATCCAGGCGTATATATATATTACACAAATTTTAAGTTGGTCAATAAATTATTTTTAGAATAAAACTATAATACCGTGGGGAAAATAAACCGAATTAAACTACCCCTTTAAAACTCTAGTTAATAAACAAATACCCAAAAATCCAATTTGCTTGATTATTTTAACCCAAACCCCCAACCCACTTACCCCTTGACTTTTGGCGGAAAAAGCCAGAGAAACCCCCTCCCTTACTCGACCCATACCTCACTGAGAAAACTCACATATAACCATACTCGCTTCAATCATTTTTCTCACAATTCTCATTTTTCTCTCGTTTTCATACGGAAAACTTCCCATTTATCTTCAAAATCAAAGCCAAGTTTTAAGACAAAAACCATCAGGGTTCAGTGTTTTCAAGTGTTTCTGAAAAGGGTTTAGCAAAAGATTCAAGATCATCTTTGTTTTCTCTCATCATCATCGCCACTGTTTTAAAGGTAAAAACTCGATATTTTCATATTATTTTCTTAAAAGCCGGAGCCAAACATGCAAAATGTTCAAACACAAGTAAGATAACAAGAAAAGTGTGTCAAATTCAAGTTTTAAAACATAAATATGCAGGACTAATTCTGTCAAACAGAAGTCCAGTAATCGAAACTAGGAGTTTCGATACCAGTTAACTCAATCGAAACAAGTAGTTTCGATACCTATACTCAATCGAAACTAGGAGTTTCGATACTAATTGTTCAAACGAAACTAAGTAGTTTCGATACATATTGCTCAATCGAAACTAGGTAGTTTCGATACCCTTCTTGACAATCGAAACTAGGTTGTTTCGATAACACCTACTCAATCGAAACTAGGAAGTTTCGACACCAAACTACACAATCGAAACTAGGAAGTTTCGATACTCATTTGCCCAATCGAAACTAGGTAGTTTCGATACCTGTACAACAGTCCCAGTTGGGCAGTAACTCAAAACTATTTTACAACAAAACATGTGTTGGAAAACTAAAACGATGTTTAAACAAACACAATCAGATTTACAAGGTCGGTGAACAATTTACAATTAAGACGTTGGTCTTAACAACAATTTACCCTTGGTATCTAGGGTACGAATAGTCAAGGTTGACTACAACAAGTTTTATCACAAGTATATACATAAACTCAAGGTGAGTTTCACGGCCCCTTTCTTTTTACTGTTTTCAAATATTTGGGGGAAGAACATACTTCAACTATTTTATGGGATGACAAGAGAATAAGACACGACTTTATGTTTACATGGGATGAGAACAACACATTGGAGGCCGCTAAAGTCCCCTGGAACAACATAGTAACCATTAACTGTAGCCTAGGGTCCTATGAATAGTACTATGGAGAGTGACGTTTCCCGGTCATGGTTAGTCGCGCTAACCACAATCTGGAGGATTTATGGCCGCATAGAATCTGATAACGCTTAATAGGGGCTCACACATGTCATGGTTTGGTTACGCCTCATGTATGAACATATTATTTGTATTCCTAGCTAGTTTACAAATGGGTCAACAATTCTTATTCTGTTTATCACATACAACTGAAACGATTTATGAACAACTGAGTTTTACCAAGAACTATTTGATTAAACCTGTGAACTCACCAACCTCGTGTTGACGATTTTAAGTATGTTTTTCAGGTAACTGAACGTGATTTCAAGGTTAGCAATGTAGATTACATGCATGCACGATGGATACTACTCAAGGAGGATTTCCCTTGTATAACTCATTGAATTGAGTCATATTTGTGAAATCTTAATGTTTTGTAAACTCATTTTACATTTTGTAATGTAAAACTTTAAACTCATTTATGTATCCATTTATCATGTATGTGTTTGCGGTAATCATATGCTTTGGAAACCATAAACGTCGCGCCTCGCGTTTCCGCCTTGGCGGGGTGTGAGACGAAGGAAGCCCAAGTATATAAGGGCAAGGGCTGCCCAAACTTCTCATTTTCCACTAATCTCAAGTTCTAGAGAGAGAGAAGAGAGCACGGTTCTAGAGAGAGAAAGTGACGGATCGACTCGGGAATTCAGGAGAACGTTGCTACTGTGCTCGTGATCATCTTCTCTGAATCATAACTCCAATCCAGGTAAGCGTTCGATCATAATCTAAGTTTTTATGATTATTTTAGGATTTTCGGTTTTAGCTAAATAGGTGAAGTTTTTATGGATGAAACTTGAAAATGAACAAAGATCTAACATCTAGAATAAAAACCGAACGTTCTGATAAAAGAAAATTTAGATATTGACATGATCAGACCCGAATGCAAAAAGTTAGGGTTCTTGTGCCTGAATCAGATCCTGCGTACTTATAAAGTACGCAGGAAGAAGGGTTCTGCGTACTTATCAAGTACGCATGAAGTAAAGCCTGCGTACTTACCAAGTGCGTATGAAGTAAAGTCTGCGTACTTACCAAGTGCGCATGAAGTAAAGTCTGCGTACTTACCAAGTGAGCATGAAGTAAAGTCTGCGTACTTACCAAGTGCGCATGAAGTAAAGTCTGCGTACTTACCAAGTGCAAAGCGCATGAAGTAAAGTCTGCTTACTTGTCAAGTACGCATGACCAAGGCCCTGCGCACTTGCTAAGTGCGCAGGCATCAGAATGGTTAAGTAAAGTCAGTATGTTTAGAATGATTAAACCGTTAGAGTCGAGATTAGGTCTGATGTGTATTTAACTACTGAATTCAGATCAGAAGTGACATTGTTGGACCTTTGTTTAGGACAACCTAGAGAAGCTTATCAGGTGAGTTCTATGTGCCCCCTTCTATGTTATGTGCAAACCTTATTAAATGTTTTGGGGCTGAAATGTATACACAAAATGAATAAATGATATGAAAGCTAATGTGATCATACGTGATGCCCTAATATATATTTTTATATATATATGAGAAAGAGTTATAAACAAAGAATGAAACGTATGTTTACAAAGAATGAAGGAAAGAATGGCATAACGTAAATAAACGAAATCTTGCTTTATAATTATTTATATTGCATGTTATGAATGTAAGTATACGTTATGGACGGAAACGAAGCTAACGGCTACTTCTATAGACGGACGACCACGTGACTATTTTGCAACCGGGAAAGATACGTTCGTAGCAAGCTAGGACGTACAAAAAGCATAAAAGGGCGGTCGAAGTAAATGCTAAAATAGTATAACGGTTGCATAAACAATAGTTCGCGTGGGAAACGGATGCCTTAGGGCAGACGGGCGAATATGACGGACTACGACGGTAGGACGGTAAAGAAGGACGACCGAAGGTTGGCCGGACCAAAGTTAAGGCGGACGGTTTCTAGGACCGGACGAGTAAAAGGGCTACGACGGTAGCTCAAGGGCGTATGTCTTCGTGATATACGTACCGTAAGATGGGTTGATCACCCTTATGTGTATGACCAATGAATGTTAAGGAAAGAAAAGGTGAATACATACCTATGTAGTCACATAAGAATAAAGAAAGAAAAGGTGAATACATACCTATGTAGTCACATAAGAATGAAGAAAGAAAAGTAAAAGCTATGAATACGTATTTGTAGAAATGTATGTATATAATTATGTATACTTATAAAGTAAAGAATGATCATACTTAATAGTTTTAAACTAGAACTCACCAGCGTTAGCTGACTTTTAGTATACATTTCAGGTAACAAAGGAAAGAGTCGTGCGAAGGCGTGAAGGCTGCCAGACACGTGACTGACATCCCACCTTATGTTTTGTTTAGACAATGGTTAATGTTTTGAATGTTAAGACTTCCGCTGTAATGTACTCAAATGTTGAATGTTTCCGCTGTGTTTGAATGTTTTTAATTAAAAGTTCAATAATTAATGACTATGTTTATGAGTAAATCCAACAAGTGAGGTCACCCGGGGAAAGGGGCCTTACAAGTTGGTATCAGAGCAATAGTTTGAGAGATTCAGACATCCCTAAATGTCTGGACTCAAACTGATTATGGGACCAACGCACGGATGTTAGTCATGGGTAACCAACGCCAACGCCAGCACGAAAAGTAAGTATTGAAGTTAAGGCACTTGGATAAGAATAGATACCTTAACTTAGAACAAATAGATGTCAATGTCACAACCGACTTGAAGAGTTTTGAACCCGAAAAGCAATGTAAATTAGTAATCACAAACCGGTCACTGTAATTAACAATTTACCTTGCTCGTACTGTTCCAAACTATGATCTGAGAAATGAAATTGATGTATTCCCTCTATAACTATCAGGAAACTAAGAATTATGGCTGGTGGAGGGAGAACAGGACGCCGAGGTGGTCGCACTAGCCGAGTAGGTAGACCCCCGTTGAATCAAAGACTAGAAGAAGAAGAGAGTGTGCACGCAGAACACACCGAGAGTGTACACGAAACAGAAGTGACCCCAACTGGAGACGACAACCCAGGGCCGATACAGTTGGAACCTGAAGTCAGGGATGCTATAGCCCGTGAAGTTGTGCTCACTCTGAAGAACATATTGCCTGACCTACTATCTGAGGCACTAAAGAAAAGCAAAGAAGAGGATGAAGGGAAGAATGAAGAGAAAATTTATGACAGTGACGGAGATGAAGTAAGAGTGGCATCAAGCAATCGTGGGTATACTTACAAAGGTTTCAAGGATGGAGACCCACCCAAGTTTGATGGTAGCAAGGATTCAGTGGCAACACTCGAATGGATTGAGAGGATGAACGCTGTAATCAACATCAGCGAGTGTCGACCGGACCAGGCGGTTAAATATGTTGCTCATTCTTTCACCAACGAAGCACTAGGTTGGTGGAGAAACATTCAGAGAACGAAGTCCCCAAACGCTCTTACAAGAATGACACGGGAAGACCTAAAGAAGCTAATAATTCATAAGTTCTGTCCCCAGAATGAAATTGATCGAGTGGAAAATGAATTCCTAAACTTTAAGGCTGGCAACAAGTCACACCGCCAGTATACCTCTAGATTCAATGAGCTAGCTCAACTGGTACCCCACCTGGTGGAGACAGAAGAGCGAATGATCAAGTATTATGTGAAGGGCCTACCTCAAAGGGTCCGTGTCCACGTGAAAGCCAACCTACCCTCGACCTTCGAGTCGGTAGTGAATCTGAGCGGAATCGTCTATGACGATTATGCCAATGAGGACCCACCAACAGAGACCCAAAAGAGAAAGTGGGAGAACCCGTCTAGAGGCACCGGAAGAGGGAACGTAACAACTGAAACTAAGAAGCCAAGGTCAGATGAATATGAAACATGCAAGAAATGTGGAAGGCAACATCTTGGCGAATGTAAAATCGGCACCACCACATGCTATAAGTGCGGGAAGCCGGGGCACTTCTCTCAAGAATGTGTAAGAAACGTCAAGTGCTAAGTATGTGGATTGTTTGGACATCTGACGAAGAACTGCAGGAAGGCCGGCCAATCTGGTTCGGGAAAAGAGAGAGAAAAGGAACAGCCGCAGGCTAGGACTCGAGCCTACGCCCTGACTGAAGAGGAAGCAAGGGGAAACCCTGATGTTGTGTCAGGTACATTCCTAGTTAATAACGAACATGCTGCTATTTTATTTGACTCCGATGCTAGTAAAAGTTTTATATCCAATGCATTTAGTCGTAGACTAGGATGCACTATCAACACCATAGTAAAGGCTTTTATCGTACAAACTGCCATGGGTAAAAATTCGGCAGTATTCCAAGTAACAGAGGATTGTATCATGGAAATAGAGGGCCATAAGTTTCCTTCTAGATTATTCCTTCTTACCTTAGGAGGATTCGATATAGTATTGGGTATGGATTGGTTAGCTACCAACGAAGCTCAAATCATATGTAAACGTAAGAGGATACACCTTAAAGCTCCTAGCGGCAGTCCAATTACGGTTTATAGGGATTGGAATTGCACGATGCCGAACATCATCTCGATGATCAAGGCCGAAAGTTACATGAGGCGCGGTTGCGAAGCTTATTTGGCATATGTTATTGATGATAGAATGAAAATGAATGAACTCAAGGAAGTACCCGTGGTGTGCAACTTTCCGAAAGTATTCCCTGAGGATCTACCTGGGTTACCACCCGATTGGGAAATAGAATTTCAGATTGACCTATTGCAAGGAGCTGAGCCCGTTGCCAAAGCCCCCTACCGATTGGCGCCGTCAGAAATGAAAGAATTAATGTCTCAACTAGAGGAACTAACAGAAAATAGATTTATTAGGCCGAGCATCTCACCGTGGGGCGCTCCGGTACTATTTGTAAAGAAGAAAGACGGCAGCATGCGCATGTGCATTGACTACCGTGAGTTGAACAAAAGAACAGTAAAGAACAAATACCCACTGCCTAGAATAGACGACTTTTTTGATCAACTGCAAGGTGCGAGTTGGTTCTCAAAGATCAATCTTAGGTCGGGTTACCATCGGATGAAAGTAAGAGAAGAAGACGTACCAAAGACCGCGTTTCGCACGCGTTATGGGCATTATGAGTTTCTAATGATGTCTTTCGGATTGACCAACGCACCAGCAGCGTTTATGGGTTTGATGAATAGAGTATGTCGACCCATGTTGGATCGATCAGTGATAGTTTTTATAGACGACATACTGGTATATTCGAAAAGCGAGGGTGATCACCACTGTCACCTAAGGGAGGTTCTGGAGGTGCTAAAGCAGGAAAAGTTGTACGCAAAATTCTCCAAATGCGCGTTCTGGCTTAGGGAAGTCCAATTCCTAGGTCATGTAATAAACCCAAACGGCATCATGGTGGATCCTGCAATGATCGAGACAGTAAAGGAATGGAACGTCCCAAAGACACCAACAGAGATACGAAGTTTTCTGGGATTTGCGGGCTACTATCGAAGGTTCATTAAAGATTTTTCAAGAATAGCCTTGCCACTAACTAAGTTGACACGGAAGGAAGTGAAGTATGAATGGGGTCAAACCCAAAACAACGCGTTTGAAGAACTTAAGGCACGATTAACCCAAGCTCCAGTCTTAACTCTACCTGAGGGAAATGAAGACTTGGTAGTCTATTCTGACGCTTCGGGGCAGGGTTTGGGGTGCATACTTATGCAACGAGGAAAGGTAATTGCTTACGCATCGCGACAACTAAAGATTCACGAGGTTAATTACCCAACACATGATTTAGAGTTAGCAGCAGTAGTTTTTACGTTGAAAATATGGAGGCACTATCTGTATGGAGTCAAATGCACCATTTACTCCGATCACAAAAGCCTGAAGTACTTTTTCGGGCAAAAGGAATTAAACATGAGGCAAAGGAGGTGGTTAGAGCTACTGAAGGACTATGACTATGAGATATTGTACCATCCAGGCAAAGCAAACGTGGTGGCTGACGCTTTAAGCAGAAATGAAGAATCGAAACCTATACAGATCAAAGCGTGTCAGCTGATTATAACACCAGATTTGATGAGTGAAATATCAAAGGCACAAGACGAAGCGCTATTAGAAGGAAATATAAGACGGGAAAGAATAGTAGGACAACAAGGGAATTTGGATGCAAATGCATACGGTGTACGAACTAGGTTTGGCCGAATATGGATACCTAAGATTGGCAAGCTTAGAGCCAAAATACTCGATGAGGCCCATAAGTCTCGCTATTCTATCCACCCCGGGATAAAAAAAATGTATCAAGACTTGAAGAAAGAATACTGGTGGCCTGGCATGAAGAATGATGTGACAGAATACGTGAGCAAGTGCCTAACGTGTTCTCTAGTTAAGGCCGAGCACCAGAAACCATGCAGTAAAATGCAACCTCTACCAATACCGGAATGGAAGTGGGAGGAGATCACGATGGACTTCATTACCAAGCTACCGCGAACAGCTAAAGGCAATGATACCATTTGGGTGATCGTTGACCACTTGACGAAAAGTGCTCACTTCTTGCCAATACGTGAGACTTCCTCGTCAGAAAGACTAGCAGAAATATTTATCAAGGAAGTTGTGAGAAGACATGGTATGCCGCTGTCGATTGTGTCCGACAGGGATACTAGATTCACGTCAAGGTTTTGGAAGAAATTCAACGAAGCAATGGGCACTAGACTGAACATCAGCACCGCTTACCACCCCCAAACCGATGGACAATCAGAAAGGACTATTCAGACCTTGGAGGACATGCTCCGGGCCTGTATTATTGACTTCGGTGGGAGCTGGGACAGCCATCTACCATTGGCAGAATTCTCATATAACAACAGCTATCACTCGACTATTGGCATGCCGCCATTTGAAATGTTGTATGGGAGAAAATGTAGGACCCCGGTTTGTTGGGGGGAAATTGGACAGAAGGATTTTGCAAGTCTCGAAGTAGTCAAAGCTACTTCCGAGAAATTTGATCAAATCAAGGAAACTTGAAAATGAACAAAGATCGACTCGGGAATTCAGGAGAACGTTGCTACTATGCTCGTGATCATCTTCTCTGAATCATAACTCCAATCCAGGTAAGCATTCGATCATAATCTGAGTTTTTATGATTATTTTAGGATTTTCGGTTTTAGCTAAATAGGTGAAGTTTTTATGGATGAAACTTGAAAATGAACAAAGATCTAACATCTAGAATAAAAACCGAACGTCCTGATAAAAGAAAATTTATATATTGACATGATCAGAACCGCATGCAAAAAGTTAGGGTTCTTGCGCCTGAATCAGATCCTGCGTACTTATCAAGTACGCAGGAAGAAGGGTTCTGCGTACTTATCAAGTACGCATGAAGTAAAGTCTGCGTACTTACCAAGTGCGCATGAAGTAAAGTCTGCGTACTTACCAAGTGCGCATGAAGTAAAGTCTGCGTACTTACCAAGTGCGCATGAAGTAAAGTCTGCGTACTTACCAAGTGCGCATGAAGTAAAGTCTGCGTACTTGTCAAGTACGCATGACCAAGGCCCTGCGCACTTGCTAAGTGCGCAAGCATCAAAATGGTTAAGTAAAGTCAGTATGTTTAGAATGATTAAACCGTTAGAGTCGAGATTAGGTCTGATGTGTATTTAACTACTGAATTCATATCAGAAGTGACATAGTTGGACCTTTGTTTAGGACAACCTAGAGAAGCTTATCAGGTGAGTTCTATGTGCCCCCTTCTATGTTATGTGCAAACCTTATTAAATGTTTTGGGGCTGAAATGTATACACTAAATGAATAAATGATATGAATGATAATGTGATCATACATGATGCACTAATATATATTTATATATATATATATATATGAGAAAGAGTTATAAACAAAGAATGAAACGTATGTTTACAAAGAATGAAGGAAAGAATGGCATAACGTAAATAAACGAAATCTTGCTTTATAATTATTTATATTGCATGTTATGAATGTAAGTATACGTTATGGACGGAAACGAAGCTAACGGCTACTTCTGTAGACGGACGACCACGTGACTATTTTGCAACCGGGAAAGATACGTTCCTAGCAAGCTAGGACGTACAAAAAGCATAAAAGGGCGGTCGAAGTAAATGCTAAAATAGTATAACGGTTGCATAAACAATAGTTCGCGTGGGAAACAGATGCCTTAGGGCAAACGGGCGAATATGACGGACTACGACGGTAGGACGGTAAAGAAGGACGGCCGAAGGTTGGCCGGACCAAAGTTAAGGCGGACGGTTTCTAGGACCGGATGAGTAAAAGGGCTACGACGGTAGCTCAAGGGCGTATGTCTTCGTGATATACGTACCGTAAGATGGGTTGATCACCCTTATGTGTATGACCAATGAATGTTAAGGAAAGAAAAGGTGAATACATACCTATGTAGTCACATAAGAATAAAGAAAGAAAAGGTGAATACATACCTATGTAGTTACATAAGAATGAAGAAAGAAAAGTAAAAGCTATGAATACGTATTTGTAGAAATGTATGTATATAATTATGTATACTTATAAAGTAAAGAATGATCATACTTAATAGTTTTAAACTAGAACTCACCAGCGTTAGCTGACTTTTAGTATACATTTCAGGTAACAAAGGAAAGAGTCGTGCGAAGGCGTGAAGGCTGCCTGACACGTGACTGACATCCCACCTTATGTTTTGTTTAGACAATGGTTAATGTTTTGAATGTTAAGACTTCCGCTGTAATGTACTTAAATGTTGAATGTTTCCGCTATGTTTGAATGTTTTTAATTAAAAGTTCAATAATTAATGACTATGTTTATGAGTAAATCCAACAAGTGAGGTCACCCGGGGAAAGGGGCCTTACATCCATGTCAATCTTCCCTTCCTGGATATCATACAACAAATGCCTAAGTATGGACGTTTCTTAAAGGATTTCCTTACAAACAAAAGAAACATGGAAGAGGCGGTAAAGAGGACCAACCATTGTGTCACTTTTATTGAGAGATATCTTCCGAAGAAACTTTCAGATCCTGGAAAGTTCTCTCTGCCATGTTCTATCGGACCACTCCCGATAACCTTTGCGCTTGCTGAGCTAGGAGCAAGTGTGAATGTAATGCCATATGTCATGTTTAAAAGGCTAAAAATTGGAAATCCATGACATGTCAATGCAACTATTGAACTCGCGGATGGATCAGTCAAATCACCTATAGGAGTCATTGAGAACTTACTAGTGAAAGTCGGCATGGTTTTAGAAAAGGGACCCGACTATTCCGTACCTTTGATTTTGGGTCGCCCATTTTTAGCTACTGCCCGAGCCGTCATAGACATGAATAAGGAATTTTGACACTTCGTGTTGGAAAACAATCAGTGACCTACAACATCAGAGGAAATGAGTGCTTATCCAATGATCCCTTTGAAATTGCACAATTCATCGATACTAATCTGGACTACCAGCTGAAGAAAGCTAAAGAATTCAACAAAAGAAAGAAATTAGATCTTGGCAAGGGTTTTGACAAGGCTAACTGCATCGATGAGTACTTTGATAAGCTACCAAAACTAAAGGACTTGAATGAAGGAACAGGAGATACAATGGAAGTCGATGGCTCCCACTTGAAGAAAGACTGATGAAACACGTATGGGTCTGGCTAACAACCCTTAAATAAACATGGCGCTTCTGGGAGGCAACCCGATGATCATGAATAAATTAAGAAGTTGGTGCATACTGCAGAAAGCATGGACCACAGGTTTGGTTTTCCAAATTTAAGTTTCTATTACTTAAGCCCCTAGGTATGCCTTCTCGATACTAGGACTTTATTAGCTTAACTGCTACCTTATATTTTCCTTGTCTACTTTTATGTTTTCCTTTATGTGTCAGGTAGAATAGCGTCACTAGATAGTCTCTCTATTTCTTTGAGGAATCACACTCCATCTCTACAACCTGAGGAACCGGAAACCACATCAAATTTCTGAGAAATTAGATGAAGTCTTTAAAGCAAAGTGTTGACATCAGTAATAAGTTTTGGCCTTAGGTTATATACCGAATTGATGGGGGAGTACCAGTTTCTTTTCCCTTAAAACTTCATGCATTTAATTCATGCATAGCATTCCATTACATGCATTTGTACATTGAGGGCAATGCATAGTTTTAAGTGTGGGGTGGAAAATTAGAGATTCAGGACTACTTGTAACCTCAAAGCAGTAAAAATAAACTTGTGGTTTTCTACCCATTTGAATAAGACCTTACAAAAACCTACCTTTTGAAAAACCCGAAAAATTTTCAAAAATTTTAAACCTTAAAATCTAAATCTCTTTGAGTTCGCACCTAATTAAATAAAACGAATACATGGCAAGTAGAAACAAATGGATATTATGCATAACAAATCACTAAACCCTATCCCATCCATTTCCATGTGTGAATAATCTGAGCCTTTTCACGAGAATTATTATCATTATTTTTCTCATGCTCTTTCGTTTGGTATATTGAGTGTTTATTCGATCGGATTCTATGCATAATTAGAACTTGTGTGACTTATACATATCAAGACCATGAACTAGTGGAAGTATGAAAGTGATTGGGGTACCTAGGACTTTATTACCCATATCTATTATCCTTAAACCTAAAAATCCCAAAAATATTATCTGCCTAGATAGCCCTTTGAGCCTTAGCCTTTTCTTTTCTACTACCCACATTTATTAACCAACCAGCTTTTCGTAAACACCGGTTATTGGCTGAATGTCTTCAAAATGAGAAAATTATCTTATGTCGTTATTTCAAGTTCATTACCATTGAGGCAATTTTGAAAAGAATCTGTTTTACTCAAAAGAATTGGAATATACAAGAAGGTGGATGTATTAGGAAGAAACAACCGAAATATCTGCAAGGAATTTATGGAAACATTATTTCAAGGAAATTGAGGAAAAAGAATTATTGAAGAATTTGTCTTGATACAAAAAGAAAAGAAAAAAATATAGAAAAAAAAGAAAAGAAAAAGAAAGAAGTGGGTCTGTTATCGGCTAGACCTTAAAGAACTGGATATGCATTCTTTTGATTTTAATTTGCTTTTCTGCCTTCATTTCGCAAAGCCTAAATTACCACCCGAACTCTGAGAGAAAGTTTTCAAAGCAACAAATGATGTAAGAAAACGGTGGCGCAATCAAGAACAATTGCCACCATTCTGCAGCTTGTCAAAAAGTGCCGCCAAAAGAAGAGCCAAAAGATACGAAAAATGTGTGAATGTGGCAACTGGAGCCACGATGGAAAGTGTAGGAGGAATCAAACTTATTCCCAGCATGAGTATACGCATCTGATCAAAGTAGGAGGTGTTAGGCTACATGCCGAAAGATCCTTACGGAAAAGGCAGTAATGTGTACTACGCAATGAGAAAAGAGTTTAGAATGATAAGAGATCTTGGTCTTGGCAATCTGACCATAAACGAGCCCTCGGATTAGTTATACCCTCATGATCTGAGTACTGTAGAGGGACCTGCTAGTATTTTCTATTTTAAGCCAGGAAGGCGTAGCTGTATGTTCCACGATAGCTGCAGCCCTTCAAAACCCTTTTAAATCCCTAAGAATCCAAAAAAAATTCATTTTCACCCTTTATTTTTCTTTTAGACACATTACAACCCTTTTAAAGTGCTCTTGATTCATGCATACTACTTAGTTAGTTGATGGAGACTTGATTTGCATACAAGCTTATGACCATTGCATAATTCGATTCGCACTTGAGTGTTCCACTTAACTTACATTATCTATACATATATAACCCTATAGTTGAGTGAACATTGTGAGGAGTGAGAGATTATGCATAATTAAAGTTCTAGTAGGCTTGCCATGGATTCCATCTTAGAAAAATACAAAAATAGAATAAGCAGCTCAAGAGTTATCCTTGGGTTTCCAACTACTTGGAACTCCATTACCATTTGTAAAGTTTTTAGTTATGGGTATGATCAAGCATGATTTTGCTTGAGGACAAGCAAAGTTTAAGTTTGGGGTATTATGATATGCCCTAAATTATACATGTTTTGCATGCATAATAATCCCTATATTATAGTACTAATCAAACAAAACCCTTGCAATTGATACTTAATGCGTTAATATTTCATAATTGCAGGTTATTCGGTGTCCCAAGATAAACAGAGCAAAAACCAGCTTAAAACATGACAAAATCAAGCTTTTGGAGGACCAAACCCGAGCATTGACCCCAAGAAGTCAAACCAGGTCAAAGGAAGTCAACACAAGCAGCTAAAAGATAAAACAAGAGGCAAGGAGGGGATGCACGGCCGTGCATCCCATTGCAAGACCGTGCAAAGCCCAACTTGCTCTCCAAGAGACCAGTACATTGTTTCGTGTACCCTGTTTGATTCCCGAGGTGTTTGCACGCCCGTGCAATCCAATGCACGGTCGTGCATTGCTCATTTTGAGGCCTATAAATAGATGGCTTGAGTTCTTCATTCCACACACCCACCCACACCATAACACAACCAAAGATAGAGAGAATAGTTCATTTCTAGTAGTATTAGAGTAATAGTAGTGAGTAGAGGGGCTCTTCCTCCTTGTTCCACAATAGGGGAGCCTACGAAACTCGACGTTACCCTAGTTAGCATGGCCATTCGTGGCTAAGCTTCTTGTATTGCTAGGATGAAGATGATGTTTGGTGCATGTTAATGTTTGATGTATTAATCTAGTGGTATGTTTATGTCTTTAATTATTCGTCCTTAAAACCACCATTTGGTGGGCTTTTATTACTGTCTAAATCCGTCTTTATATTTATGAGTGTTCTTGATTTTAAAGGGTAAGATCGTAAAACCTTTTTAATTAAAATTCCTTTGAAGCTTGTACGTCTTTATACAAGCAGAGATTGATAAGCCAAGGCTTGGTTAACATTATTAAGGTCGTACGTCTTTATACGAACTTATTATACGACCAAGAATTGGTGAACTCATGTTGGGAACGGTACGTCTTTATACTCGTTCCCATTGTTACACTGCATCCCGGTGAACAAAGTATAATCACCTATTTAAATTTAATACAAAGCATTTACATTCGGTGTCTTAAACCAACCCGGAGATGACCATTTTGATGGTTGAGGGTAACCGTTTTCCTTAACGGGAGGCACTACTATTTTAATTTAAGGATTTTAATTCGTGAATCAAATATCGTGAGGATGAGGCTCTAGCGGTGACCCGGGTCACAAGTTTGTAGTAGTCATATCATTTGATTAGTCAACTTAACATTATCTCATACCAAGTTGATTCGAAGACCAAAGCAATACTCTTCGTGACCTAATCATTTCCGAGATATTTACTTTCTTGTTGTTTACTATTCTGCTATTTACATTCCTGTTACACACTTCATGCACGTTTTTACTTTTATGATATATACTTTACCGTCATTTACTTTTCTATCATTTACTATTTCGCTTCTCAAGCACACAAAACCCACTCACTAATTAATCCAGCTAAACGATAACAAAAGTTGAGTATTGGAACTCGACCGTGTCCATTGGTTCGATACTTGGTTCTTACCTAAACTATATTACGCTGTGATAGGTACACTTGCCTATTGTGTGTGTTTTTAAGTTAAAGTAAATATCATTTTATAAATTTAAAGCCTGATCTCGTAAAACTATTGGAGTATTTTCTGTGACATGTAGCTTTCTGTAATAGAATAGGTCTTTTGTAGTCTTTATCATTGTAATGTGTCTTGAATGGTTAAGTTTTGTGAATGGCGAACTTAACAAGTTCGCCTAAGCCATGGGTGTGGCGAACTTGTTAAGTTCGCCTGTAGCAGATTTTGTTTACCTATAAATAGTGCTTAGTTGTAGATCTTAAATAGATTTGTACTTGTAAGCACATTTTGCAGAGTAATACAGAGAGCTTTCAGAGAATCTTGTCTTGTGTGTTCCTATTGTATTCTTATCAATTCGAGAAGCGTTTATTAGTTTGGATTCCGCACTACGAGTATACGTCGAGTGTTATACGTGAGAGATCGATCCATAGACCATAGTGGACCTACAAAAACCATAGTAAAAATGTATTATATTTTTATATATTAAAAACGACACATCAACATCTTTGTCTAATCAAGAAATCCAGACTTTCATTTGTAAAACTAAACCTTTAGTCGCAATATCCGATCTGCAATTGGTTCGTTTATCTCTTACTCATGTATCAAGGGTTACTGGTTTGCTTAGTCCCACATATGGACTTAGCTTATTTTCCTTTCAAATTTTGAACTACACCTTTTCAAGATGAAACCTTTAATAACGTCTTATCCTTGACGTATATTTTCAACGAATCTTTCCTCTTATCAGTATAATCCTTTTGCCAATCGAAATCCTTTTCTTGGGTTTGTAAAAACCAACATGGTAATTTCCCATATTTCTTAGATTCTGATATGCGGTTTCTCTTTGATTTATGATTTAACATATAGGTGTTCTTGTTGGAGCACGTTTGTGTGACAAACACTCTGGATGTTGTCTATGCTTATGTAATGTCTTTATGTATCTGTATTTGTATTGGTTTATCAAGTTGTAATCATGTTCTTAGGTACTTGTCGTTGGAATCGTCTTGTTATGTGTTGTGCGCACTTAATAGCAAGTATGCAAGAACAAGTCTGTGTACTTTCTAAGTACGCAGGAACAATGTCCTGCGCACTTGTTAAGTACGCAAGCATCAGGTCTGTTAGTATATATAGCCGATTGTAGACGTTGATAAGTACGCAGGTATTGTTCCTGCCCCTATAAATTGAGATGATGGCCTCACTTGTAGGTGGAACTTCTGGAACAAGGTTGAGAGGTGTCCGGGCGGGATGAGCTCTCCCGCCCCTGGACCGTGAGCGTAGACGAGAGATGCGTACTTCTTCGGTATGTAATGTGATATGACTTCTTTGTTATTTGATTTTTGTTCCTACGTACATAACATTTACTCCTGCGTACTTACTTAGTACGCAAGAGCAAATCACAAGTGCGCAAGACCAAAAATCAAATACGGAGAAAGTTGGTCTTGCGTACTTAACAAGTACGCAGGAACAGGAAGAATTTTTCCAAATTAGGTAAGTACGCACGTCACTTTATCCACCTGCTCCACCAACCTTTTTCGATCGCCGGAAAATGCTTAGATCTTCAAATCTTGAAGTTATGAGCGAATTAATCAAACCAAAAGGTTAGAAACTTGTTTCTAACAAACCCTTGATGGTCAAAACACTCAAACAAACAACAAAAAGGTTGAATTTTGAAGGATTTTTGTGTCTAAAATAGCGCTCAAGAGCTACCTCTGTTTTATAACAAAAATCGACAAAATCGGTCACTTTTTCTTGTATAAAGGTTGTAACTTATGTCGAAAATTCTCCTAACACACTCACAACACTCGAAATCAAGAGCAAAATCTCTGATACCACTTGTAGGTCCCCGGGTGTCTCGGATCATCACATGCAAGTGTGTTGGCTAGTTGAATCAGGTGCGGAATGGCCGTGACTAGACGGAGTATCGACAACAACAAGTAAACCGGCAACAAACCAGAGTCACTTTAAAACCTCGTCTATGTTAGGACATAGTTTGTAAAGACAAAAGCTTGTAATAGTTAGATCTTATGTCTTTATGTTTTTGTTATGTAAAAGTCACTAAGTGTTTATTCAAGTTTACCTAGAGGCAAACTTGTTAAGTTTGCCTGGTCTAACAGAGGCGAACTTAATAAGTTCACTTTATTCTATCTGAGGCGAACTTAGTGATTCAGACTCAAGCTCAACAGATAGCTGACATGCAAGCTTTGTGTCTAAACTCGTTCAGCATCTTGACGCTCAGGGGGAGTTGAGGATACACGATACATGTCACACAGAGTCTATTCAAAGACGTGATAATGAAGACAATGATCCTGCTGGAAATGTTGAGGGTGATCGTCAATACACTGATGCTAATCCTATATCAAGGGTTCAGGGGGAGTCGACATCACAATCACTTGAAGTAAACAAAGATACTTCTAGTGCTAATGAAAAAGAAATTCTATTATTTGAGTTCTTTGCAGATTCTGAAGAAGAAGAAGAAGAAGCTGAAAATATTACATGTTTTGATGACATTGATGATTTATTCAATGACATGGACGATGAAGTGTCTGAAAATGAAATAGAAGAAGGAGAGATAGTAGATATAGAGATAGAGAAAGATAAAGATAATGTTACTTATGAAGGTTGTGATGGTCTTAAAGTGTCGTATAACTTCATCCAAGATGAAGTTATTCCTGAATTCACTTATGAAGGGGTAACAGATTCTATGGACTCTGTTGAAGACGTCACACTGCCTGAAGATACTGCTGATTCAAAGATGGATACTGATGATGAGAATATTCAATCCAATATAGATGCTGAAACTAAAACTACTCACACTGAGTCTCCGAAGGTTAATGAAGAACCTGTGATGTGTAGAAATACAGGGATGACAAGAGAACAGTGGAGAGAAGTTGTAAATAGTTGGATGAAGGTGCTACCCAAGTCTCCAGCACAACCTGCCCAGAAAGAGAAATATGTGAATAACGAGCGGTGTGTAGGAAGGATCATAAGTTGGTTCTATGATGGTGATACAAAATTATTTGCAATTAAAAGATCTGATGGTGTTCAATACTTAAAGCCGAGGATCAAATATTTCAATACCTTGCCAAGGTGTGAAATGAATGGTCTAGCTTCAAAGCCTCTTATTAATAGATCGAAGAATGGTTTGGCTGATGTGATAGCAAACTTGATCAAGAGAGAAGGTAGTTCAGGAAAGTATGAACGACTGAAACCACAAAAAGGAAAGAGAGTGAAGAACACAGATCATAAGACTGGGAAGGTGACCTAGAATTACAAGTATAAACCAGTACGTGTTGTACACAAGATACCGTTGAAGAAGATTCCTCAAGACTTTCTTGGGAATATGAAATGGTGGTATGTCGATGTTAATACTGGTGAAGCAAGGATTGAAGATAAAAACAATAAGGTCATTGTGTGTTTCTATGACGCAATGAATCTTATAAATTTTTCAAAGAAAGATCAGAGGACGTTGCGAAAGAATGAAATAATGTTCACTGATGAATGGAAAGAACAAGGATTATAGTACAAGAGAGTTTTGGAGATATGCAGAAGATATGGAGTGCATGCTGGCAGTAGACTACCGGATAACTGGAAAAGCTCATCATGAAGAATGAAGACTGAAGATCAAGCTATTGTCAAGGGGGAGTCTGTTAGGACATAGTTTGTAATGACAAAAGCTTGTAATAGTTAGATCTTATGTCTTTATGTTTTTGTTATGTAAAAGTCACTAAGTGTTTATTCAAGTTTACCTAGAGGCGAACTTGTTAAGCTCGCCTGGTCTAACAGAGGCGAACTTAATAAGTTCGCTTAAGTCTATCTGAGGCGAACTTGTTAAGTTCACTTAGTCTGTTAGAGGCGAACTTAATAAGTTCTCTTATAGCAGGTCAGACGGCTATATATATGTGTGTTTACAGAGTCAGTTAGTGTGATTTTAGAGAAACAGAGAACAGAGAGAATACATCGATCAGTCTGATTGAGTCTGTAAACACCATTGTGATTTGGAATACAATTGAGAAGGTTATTTACGTGATTGTCTATATTGTCTTTTATGCATATAAACGTTGATTCGTTGGATTCCGCACTCTGAGTTAACGTCACGTCTTATCACGAGATCGATCCATAGAAGCGCCATGAGGACCTACAGTCTATTATCAATATCAGCCGATTCTAAGTTACAGAAATGAGAGCGTACTTATCAACTTCTACAATCAGCTATATATACTAACAGACCTGATGCGTGCGTACTTAACAAGTGCGCAGGGCATTGTTCTTGCGTACTTAGCAAGTAAGCATACATGTTCTTGCGTACTTGCTAAGTACGCAGGTTATACAACCTGCGCACTTGTTAAGTGCGCACAACACATAACAAGACGATTCCAAGGACAAGTACCTACGAACATGATTACAACTCGATGAACCAATACATACAGACGCTGAAATACAAATACAAATACATAAAGACATTACATAAGCAGAGAAAACATCCAGAGTGTTTGTCACACAAACGTGCTCCAACAAACTCCCCCTTGACAATAGCTCTGGATTATCTTCGGTTTTCAACAGCTTCAGAGTTCTTGTCACGGGAATTGCTTCAACAGTTCTGTAATTCTTATTGTACAATACTCCGAATGGTCTTGCCTTAATTCTACATCTTTTCGGGGTTTATTATATGGTTTCGGAGCGTATCTTCCAGAATCCTTTATTAACTGCCCGTAATCGGCTTCCGAATGATTCATTCTTAGGAATTCATTATTTCCTCTGACTAATTGGTCAATCCTTTCTTCTTTAAAAAACTTTCTTTAAATTCGGCTTGATCAATTCACCTTAACAGCAAATCTTAAGGTCATTATTTCCATGAAGTATAAACTTTCATTTCCTCTTACATTTCTTAATCACATAACTGTTTCATCAGTTCGTGACTCTTCGATGACTAAATTCTAATTCGTTTACACATGTCATCCCTATAAGATTACTTGATATATCATCATCGTTCTTTTTAAGGATTACTCTAATCCTTCATTCTTCTCCGGTGTTTTCTTCTTTAACACATGGAGTAGAAATACTTAATGATCCTTATAGATGATAAGGTACATAGGGCCTATTTGAATCCGCCCCTTTCTTTTCCTTCGAGGATACTAACACTTTCGTAAAGAACTTCTAGTAATCCCTCATAAGGGTTTACATAGGTATGGTTATGGCTTCTAACCATAACGCTTAATTGAAAGCTTGCGGAATGTGTATATAGATTGTTCGTAGTTTCTAATTCTTCAAGATTTTTTAAAGTTCATCCGGTACTTTCTGTATCTATACCGGGTTCATTAACGGTTTCGTTTGTTAATTGCCTGTCTCCGAATAAAACTCGGTCCTTTTCCTTTTCTGGGCATGTAACATCCCAAAAAAATGAAACGATAGTTAAAATGACGAAATAAATGAACGAGGCATGTCGGGTCGGGCCGGCGGGCTGGAAGGGGAGCCTCCCCTATAAATAGCTTAGACCTCCACCATTTCTCTCATTTACAAGTTCTAGAGAGAGAAACCGTAGAGAGAGAAAGTTGGCGGATCGACCCGAGATTTCAACAAAGTGTTGCTCCATAGCTCGTGAGAAGAACCTCCGGATCAGAAACTAGATTCAGGTAACGATCGGGCCTAAATCTGAGTTTTTGTTCGTTTTTGGTTTTTTTCGGGTTTTCGGTTCAAAAGTAACGTTTTCACGGATAAAACTGAAAGATAAACATAGATTTGAGTTCCTTAATGGAAAACGAAAGTCTTGAATGTAAACAGGTTCAGGATCTTGACGTGATCAGACCTGAATGCAAAAGTTAGGGTTTTTGCGAAGAAACATATCGTGCGTACTTATCAAGTACGCACATCAAGTACGCAGGAAGAGAGCACTGCGTACTTATCAAGTACGCATGAAGAGGATCCCGCGTACTTATCAAGTACGCAGGAAGCAGGGTCTGCGCACTTGCTAAGTGCGCAGGCATCAGGCTGGTTAAGTAAAGTTAGTATGTTTAGAAGGGTTAAACCGTTAGAGTCGGTATTGGTCTGATGTGTATTTAACTAATCAATTCAGATCGGAAGTGACGTTGTTGGGCCTTTGTTTAGGACAACCGAGACTAGCTTATAAGGTGAGTTCTAGAAGCCCTTCTTTAAATGTTTTAATTAAATGTTTTTGGGCTGGTGTGCATACATACGGAACGATGTTTTGAAATGAGGTTTACGAAACGATGTTTATGAAATAATGTTTACGATATGATGTTTACGAAATGAAGTTTACAGGATGATGTTTATGAAATGTTTTGCCAAATGAAGTTTACGAAAGGTTTACGAAAGAGATGATGTTTTGTTTAATAAAACGTACAAATGCTTTAACTAAAATGAGGTAAAGGTTTTATGAAAGTCACGAATGAACGAATCTGCCACGAGTTCCTACGGGAGCTAAGGTATGTATGTATGTACTGGCCTCACCTTACGGGGGGGCCTTTGTGGCTGGCTAACGGTTGTACAAATGGTTGATGATGGGGTGACGACGGTCACCCATGGGATTACCGGGTTTCCGATGGAAGGTACTATTCCTTGCGGGGAAATAATGCCTAAGTTATGTTCTGTCTACCTAAAGGTAACGAGCCTTAGGAGACATATGTTTGGTCTACCTAGAGGTAACGAGCCTTAGGAGACGTATGTTTGGTCTACCTAGAGGTAACGAGCCTTAGGAGACATATGTTTGGACCACCTAGAGGTAACGAGCCTTAGGGGACCTGTGTGATGGATGGCTTAGAGGTAACGAGCCTTAAGTTCATCCGCTGGTATGCGAGGTATGGAATTGTCGGTTACGAGAAGGCGCAGATTCGGTTCATGTTGACTTATATTATGATGCTATGTTACGATGTTTTGATGATGTTAAGTTATTGCATGTTTTACGTACGCTTTTGTTAAACAAATGTATGTTATGTTTTTGTCAAAATGTTTATGTTAAGATTTTATGTAAAGCTAGAACTCACCAGCGTAGCTGACTTTTTAGTATGCACATTCAGGTTAAGGCAGGTATGGATGATGGACGGTGATGCTTGGCAAGCGAGAAGAGTTACCTGGTTGATCATGAAGACTGGCATCCTGTTATGATTAGATTATGATATGTTTATGTAATAGATTATGTTACGCTTCCGTTGTTAAACAATGTAATGGTTATGTTTTATTGAAGTATTTTCCGCTGCGTTATTTGATAATCAAGTTTAAGAACTGTTTGTGAATGAGTAAATCCAATAAGTGAGGCCTCCTGGGTTTGGGGCCTTACAAGTTGGTATCAGAGCAATAGTTTGAGAGATTCGGACACTCCTAGTGTTTGAACTTAAACTGTGAATGGGACCGAAAGTGGGTGCCAGTACGGGTAACTCGAGCCACAGCATCAGGTATGAAAAGTAGAGTATGTGTATGTAGTATGCCTTAGAAAGGTTTAGGAAAGGACTTGTGTTCTGATGGAAATCACAAAGGTGGTCAAGTAGAAATCGAAAGGTAGTGTAATGGTTAATTGCAGATGGCCAGTGTATATTAACATCTTACAGTACTTATTGAATTTTATTTGTTAACTAACGTGATGACATTGGATTCTTGTCTTATAGAACAAAATGGCAAGAATAGGAAACGGAAGGCGTGGTGGGGGTCATACCGGTGGCCGTAACGGCGGTCGCGGCAGGACCCCTGCGCGCCAAGAGTATAGTGAAGAAGGAAGTGTTCACACTGAACCGGCGGTTGGTGTGCATGGAACCGAGCAGACACAGGTTGACCTTTCACTTTTGAACCAGAAGTGAGAGCAGCCATAGCTCGAGAGTTCACAGACTTGATGAAAGTTTCTTTTCCAGGACTGTTGGCAGAAGCATTAAAGAAGGTTGATGAGACGGGTGGGTCTAACACGACGGTTGATACCCCGAACACTGAGGCAATCAATGCAACGCTTAACCGTGGTTGCGATTATAAGTCCTTCAAGGCATGTGACCCGCCAGTCCTGACTGGGAAGAAGGACGCGGTGACTACTTTTGACTGGATAATTCGTATGGAGGCTGCCATTCGTCTGAGCGAATGTCGAACGGATCAAGTTGTGAAATTTGCTGCTAACTCCTTAAGAGAGGAAGCATCCCATTGGTGGGAAGGTGTACGTCAAGCAAAAGGGAGCGAGGTTGTGGATGCGATGATGTGGGCTGACTTGAAAACTTTGGTGATCAAGAACTTCTGCCCAAGGAACGAGATTGAGAAGGTAGAGAGGGAATTTATGGGTTTGAAGGCCGGGAGCATGACGCACCGGCAGTACACAAATCGATTCAATGAACTGGCACGTCTGGTACTACACCTTATCACGACTGAGGAAAGAAAGATTTCCTGTTACATTCAAGGGCTGCCGGACCAGGTCCGCACCTATGTTAAGGCAAACGCCCCTACTACCTACGACTCGGTAGTAGAACTGAGCGGCGTGGTATTCGATGATCTGGCGCTGAATGTCGTTGCCATTGAGGAACCGAAGAAGAGACCGAGCTTCTCGAACAAGCGAACTGGTGGAAGGATGTTTGGGACTCGTGATAAGAGGGCTCGGGTGAATGAGTCGACTGTTTGTAAGAAGTGTGGAAAGGAGCATACCGGTGAATGTAGACTGGGATCTAACTTGTGCTTCAAGTGTGGCAAGACAGGGCACTACTCCCGTGAGTGCCCACAACACTTCAAGTGCTATAATTGTGGGGATGCCGGTCATCTGAGTAGGGAATGCCCGAAACCGAGAATGGGTGAAGCCGGGAAAGGGAAAGGCCCGGAAAGGAAAGAAGAGAGGCCCCGAGCAAAGACTCGTGCGTATGCACTGACGCAAGACCAAGCCAGGGCAGACCCCGACGTGGCGTCAAGTACGTTCATCCTTGACAACACTTTTGTTTCTGTGTTATTTGATTCGGGTGCCAGTAAGAGTTTCATATCTGCGACTTTTTGTAAACGAGTGAAGAACACTGTGAGCAAGTTAGAAAGGGCCTTTAGCGTAGAAACCGCTGAGGGTAGAACTGCGAGAGTGACCGATGTAGTTGACAACTCCACGATAAAAATAGAAGGTCATAGGTTCCCTGTCAGGTTGTTTGTCATGGCTTTGGGTGGGTTCAACGTCGTGTTAGGTATGAATTGGCTAACTGCTAATGAAGCGCAAATTATATGCAAACGAAAGATAATCCGACTCAAGGCTCCGGATGGTAGCAAAGTCGAGATTTTTGGAGATCGTGACGCCCCGATGCCTAACGTCATCTCAATGATCAAGGCAGCAGATTACCTGAGGCGTGGATGCGAGGCTTATCTGGTGTATGTGATTGACAAGTGTAAGGAGGTGAAGGAACTAGACGACGTGCCCGTGGTACGCGAGTACCCAAAGGTGTTTCCAGAGGATTTGCCTGGGATACCACCTGACAGAGAGATTGAATTTCGAATCGACTTAGTACCAGATGCCCAGCCCGTGGCTAAGGCTCCATATCGACTAGCACCGGTGGAGATGAAAGAACTTATGGCCCAATTAGACGAACTACTTGAGAAGGGATTTATACAACCGAGCATCTCGCCTTGGAGTGTCCCGGTGTTGTTTGTGAAGAAGAAAGATGGTTCGATGAGAATGTGTATTGATTATCGCGAGTTGAATAAACGTACGGTGAAGAACAAGTACCCTTTACCAAGGATCGACGACATGTTCGATCAATTGCAAGGCGCAAGTTGGTTCTCAAAAAATTGACCTTCAGTCTGGGTACCATCAGTTGAAGGTGAGGGAAGAAGACATACCGAAAACTGCATTTCGCACGCGTTATGGACATTTCGAGTTCCGCGTAATGTCTTTTGGATTGACGAACACCCCCGCAGCGTTCATGGATTTGATGAATAGAGTTTGTCGACCAATGCTGGATCGATCGGTAATCGTGTTCATCGATGATATCCTCATCTACTCCAAGAATGAGAGTGATCACGCGTGTCACTTGAAGGAAGTATTGGAAGTTCTGAAGAAGGAAAAGTTGTATGCTAAGTTCTCTAAATGCGCGTTCTGGATTAGGGAAGTCCAATTCCTAGGTCACGTCATTAACCCGAACGGCGTTATGGTTGACCCAGCAAAGATAGTGACGGTAAGGGAATGGAATATTCCTAAGACGCCAACTGAAATCCACAGTTTCTTGGGATTGGCAGGCTACTATCGGAGATTCATCCAGAATTTCTCAAAAATAGCTTCGCCATTGACAAAGTTGACTCGGAAGGAAGTAAAGTACGAATGGGGTTCCACCCAGGACGAGGCGTTTAAGGAATTGAAGGAGAAACTAACCCAAGCTCCAGTCTTGGCCCTTCCCGAGGGCAATGAAGACTTAGTGGTATACTCTGACGCTTCGAGTCAGGGATTGGGATGCGTGCTGATGCAATGCGGGAGAGTGATCGCGTATGCGTCACGGAAGTTGAAGGTTCACGAAGCTAATTATCCGACTCACGATTTGGAACTTGCTGCTGTCGTATTCGCACTAAAAATCTGGAGGCACTACCTTTACGGGGTGAAGTTTACTATTTACTCCGACCACAAAAGTTTGAAGTACTTCTTCGAACAAAAGGAACTTAATATGAGGCAGAGGCGATGGTTGGAACTGTTGAAAGACTATAACTGTGAAATAATGTACCACCCTGGAAAGGCAAACGTGGTGGCAGACGCTCTAAGCCGAAAGGATGTGCCTACTCCTATTAGGGTAAAAGCTTGCCAGTTGGTGGTAACATCGGATGTGATGAGAGAAATTGAAAAGGCTCAAGATGAGGCACTTAAAGAAGGAAATGATGTTGGCCAACAGGACAAGTTGGAATATAACACCCTTGGTGTTAGGACACGTTTTGGACGGGTATGGATACCTATGGGTGGCGAGCTTAGAACCAAAATCTTGGATGAGGCTCATAACTCTCGGTACTCTATCCATCCTAGTACCAATAAAATGTACCAAGATCTGAGGAAGGAATACTGGTGGCCTGGGATGAAACTTGAGGTGACAAGGTATGTAAGCAAATGCTTGACTTGCTCACAAGTAAAGGCCGAACACCAAAAACCGTATGGAAAGATCCAACCACTTGATATACCGGAATGGAAGTGGGAACACATTACCATGGACTTCATAACCAAGCTACCTCGCACAGCTAAAGGTCATGATACTATTTGGGTAATTGTGGACCGTTTAACGAAGAGTGCTCATTTCCTACCTATTCATGAGACGTTCTCGTAGAAAAGGTTAGCAGAAGTGTTTATTAACGAAGTAGTAGCACGGCATGGGATGCCTTTGACGATCGTATCTGATCGGGACACACGATTCACATCAAGGTTCTGGAAAAGATTTCATGAGACGATGGGCATGAGGCTTAATATCAGCACGGCATACCACCCAAAAATGGATGGTTAGTCCGAAAGGACTATTCAGACCTTGGAGGATATTCTTCACGCTTGTATTATCAATTTTGGCGGCAGTTGGGACAGTCATCTGCCGTTAGCCGAATTCTCCTACAACAATAGTCATCACATGACGATAGGCATGCCGCCTTATGAAATGTTGTATGGGAGAAGATGTAGGACCCCGGTTTGTTGGGGTGAGATTGGACAGAAGGAATTAGGAAGTCTTGAAGTCGTAAGAGAAACATCGGAAAGGTTTGATCAAATCAAAGCAAGAATGAAGGCCGCTCAAGATCGTCAGAAATCCTACGCGGATAAACGACGAAGGCCTATTGAGTTTGATGTTGGGGACAGAGTAATGTTGAAAGTGTCACTCTGGAAAGGGATCATACGATTCAGGAAGAGAGGAAAGTTAAGTCCGAGGTTTGTCAGACCATTCAGGATAATGGCACGGGTTGGGGAAGTCGCTTATCGGTTAGAGTTGCCTAATGAGTTAAGTGGGATTCATCCTACCTTCCATGTATCACACTTGCGAAAGTGTTTGGCGGATGAATCAGCTCACGTACCACTTACTGACATCGAGGTCGACAACAACCTTAATTACATCGAAGAACCCGTGGCCATCTTAGACAAGAAGGAGAAGCGTTTGCGTAATAAGATTATCCAATTGGTTAAAGTCCAATGGAAACATCGAAAGGGATCGAAAGCCACTTAGGAAACGGAGAAGGAGATGAAGGAGTCGTACCCTCATCTATTTGACTTACGATAGGTTTCGGGGACGAAACCTATTGTAAGGGGGGTAGACTTGTAACATCCCAAAAAAATGAAACGACAGTTAAAATGACGAAATAAACGAACGAGGCATGTCGGGTCGGGCCGGATGGGCCGGCGGGCTGGAAGGGGAGCCTCCCCTATAAATAGCTTAGACCTCCACCATTTCTCTCATTTGCAAGTTCTAGAGAGAGAAACTGTAGAGAGAGAAAGTTGGCTGATCGACTTGAGATTTCAGCAAAGTGTTGCTCCATAGCTCGTGAGAAGAACCTCCGGATCAAAAACTAGATTCAGGTAACGATCGGGCCTAAATCTGAGTTTTTGTTCGTTTTTGGTTTTTTTTGGGTTTTGGGTGAAAAAGTAACGTTTTCACGGATAAAACTGAAAGATAAACATAGATTTGAGTTCCTTAATGGAAAACGAAAGTTTTGAATGTAAACAGGTTCAGGATCTTGACGTGATCAGACCTGAATGCGAAAGTTAGGGTTTTTGCGAAGAAACAGATCGTGAGCAGGTCCTGCGTACTAGGAAGAGAGCACTATGTACTTATCAAGTACGCAGGAAGAGGATCCTGCGTACTTATCAAGTACGCAGGAAGCAGGGTCTGCGCACTTGCTAAGTGCGCAGGCATCAGGCTGGTTAAGTAAAGTTAGTATGTTTAGAAGGGTTAAACCGTTAGAGTCGGTATTGGTCTGATGTGTATTTAACTAATCAATTCAGATGGAATTGACATTGTTGGGCCTTTGTTTAGGACAACCGAGACTAGCTTATAAGGTGAGTTCTAGAAGCCCTTCTTTAAATGTTTTAATTAAATGTTTTTGGGCTGGTGTGCATACATACGGAACGATGTTTTGAAATGAGGTTTACGAAACGATGTTTATGAAATAATGTTTACGATGTGATGTTTACGAAATGAAGTTTACGGGATGATGTTTATGAAATGTTTTGCCAAATGAAGTTTACGAAAGGTTTACGAAAGAGATGATGTTTTGTTTAATAAAACGTACAAATGCTTTAACTAAAATGAGGTAAAGGTTTTATGAAAGTCACGAATGAACGAATCTGCCACAAGTTCCTATGGGAGCTAAGGTATGTATGTATGTATGTATTGGCCTCACCTTGCGGGGGGCCTTTGTGGCTGGCTAATGGTTGTACAACTGGTTGATGATGGGGTGACGACGGTCACCCATGGGATTACCGGGATTTCGATGGAAGGTACTATTCCTTGCGGGGAAATAATGCCTAAGTTATGTTCTGTCTACCTAAAGGTAACGAGCCTTAGGAGACATATGTTTGGTCTACCTAGAGGTAACGAGCCTTAGGAGACGTATGTTTGGTCTACCTAGAGGTAACGAGCCTTAGGAGACATATGTTTGGACCACCTAGAGGTAACGAGCCTTAGGGGACCTGTGTGATGGATGGCTTAGAGGTAACGAGCCTTAAGTTCATCCGCTGGTATGCGAGGTATGGAATTGTCGGTTACGAGAAGGCGCAGATTCGGTTCATGTTGACTTATATTATGATGCTATGTTACGATGTTTTGATGATGTTAAGTTATTGCATGTTTTATGTACGCTTTTGTTAAACAAATGTATGTTATGTTTTTGGCAAAATGTTTATGTTAAGGTTTTATGTAAAGCTAGAACTCACCAGCGTAGCTGACTTTTTAGTATGCACATCCAGGTTAAGGCAGGTATGGATGATGGACGGTGATGCTTGGCAAGCGAGAAAAGTTACCCGGTTGATCATGAAGACTGGCATCCCGTTATGATTAGATTATGATATGTTTATGTAATAGATTATGTTACGCTTCCGTTGTTAAACAATGTAATGGTTATGTTTTATTGAAGTATTTTCCACTGCGTTATTTGATAATCAAGTTTAAGAACTGTTTGTGAATGAGTAAATCCAATAAGTGAGACCTCCTGGGTTTAGGGCCTTACAGGGCATTTTATAAGAAAATATTCTTGTTATAGGAAAGGAATACAGAGTATTCATTGGAAGCGGAAAGACTATATAATAACTGAAGTTAGTCTTTCATCATCTCCTTTCCTAGTCCCTTCCTTTCCCCATACCTCCGGAGTTGTTTCTCCAGTGTTTTTTTCCTTTTCATTTGTTTTGTCATATCCTATTTCACCTCATCTGTCTACCGAAAGGCATGGCCAAGACATGAGCTAGGATAGATTGAAGGATAATCATATTGTGGAGGAGGATCTCGAATCTCCATCACCACATCATTGTACACATATTGGGACGGATTGGATGGTTCCAAAGGATGAACGTTTATTCAGATAAACTTCACATGGATCATAATCCATAGAATTTCCCGACTCAGGGAGTATACAATTTTTGAAGTACAGGTGGGGAATCAGATTTATCAGGAATATAATCATCCAGATTTTCAGAAACCGGAATCATATTTGGATCAAAGTAGTAATGTGGCTTCATCATCAGAGTGCTCTCCAACCCAAGGTAAGTTCTGACATAATCCTCCATCCCTTCTGCTGAGGGCATGGATACTGTCTCGGATGACCATACCACCTGTATTCTTAGCTGCGTAGCCTTCACTGGCTCCAGCCTGATTTACTTCACTTACCCTCGATGGAGGAGTATCTGTTCGCCAGTTACTCAAATCCGAATCTTTGTTGTGCCCTGAGCACTCGGATCCGCACCCTTGAGTGTAAACATCTTGTATTATGTTTTTCTAAAGAGGGAAGATTCCATTCGATCGTATTTGGATCATCCTTAAGAATGTTAATTGAGCTCTCCCTAGTTCCGTAGGGATTTTCTCTAGTATAGTATCTACCACCTCCAGATATTTGGAATTTCTTATACTATCGGTCTTAGATGCAAGCATCTATGTATAAGTATCTACCTACTTTCATCTCAGTAGGCGTTCTATCCCAATCTGGTTAAAGCTTAGATACTAAACCAAGTATCTAACTAAAACATGGGTATCATCAAGGTTAGAGCCTGGATACTATCTCAAGTATCTAATTCGCTAAAATCTCAGGCTCTGATACCAACCAATGTCACATCCCGCCCCGGGCACCCCTGAAACGTTACTGGGCTGTGGCATCCGTTGGCACCTTCTGTACCTGCTTTGATTTCAGAGTTTGTTTTTGTGCTGCGAAATAATGTTTGAAAAATGGATCATTTCATCTCAACATCAAGGGTTGGTTTTATAAATATCAAAATCTCATTGTGTAGATAAAAAATTATCTTTATTTAAATAACTAGGTATGAAAACCCGATCGTTTGTACATTTGATTTCAAATCAAAACTCTGACGCAAAGTCAGTAAGATTACAAGGAAGTAATCTGCCTAGAGAAAACGCAGTCCTTCGGTCACCTTAACTTTGTTTTCTCTTCAGGGTCTTTCTGTGCATTGCACGACCTGTATTAATATATTTTCGGATTGCACCGGGTCTAGGTATGTGGCCTAACCTCGGCTGTGCAACAAAACTGTCTTCGGGACATAGGCCGTAGCTGGTCCTGGCATGACGAGGTCATTTTATTATTTTCTTAAAAACATTTAAAAATGAACGTCAGCTACATGATGGTGAATACTTTATGACCTCAAATCAATTTCATAATCATGGCAAAACAGTTTAATTAAACAATTAAACATTTCATCATCGTTGGATTCTAGTGATCATATCACTTTCTTTTGTTTCATCCATTTGTATACATTAGAGATGTACTCGGGGGCTACGCGGCCTAACCGGCACTCCTGCGTTTTACGCAATCACCCGACATAAAAGCCAACCCCTCCCGGCCCACCTAGATCCGGAGCGAGTATAAATATTTGATCAAACTTTACGTACACTTCATGGGTATCAACATCCCCAGGGGTTAAACCCCTAGTTCTGGGATTAGTATGAGTAAATATTTAATTATCGTGTTTTGCCCTTTTTTTTGTAAAACATAAATAGTTTTGATCTTTTGTGTCACACCCCAACTGACGGAGGAATACGTCGGGGCGGGACACAGAGACTGTTCATAAGCACATGATCAAACTAAAGTTTCATATATTAATCAAACCCAAATTTCCATAACACTTGTTTCAAATAAAACATGTACAAACATACAAAGGACAACAATGTACACCAACAATGTTCAATTTGTTATTTAACTAAGTCCTCAATCCTAAGTGTAGTATATTGTAAATGATCTCAAATGTTAGTACCTGAAACATGATGAAAACAAGGTCAAGTAAAAATAGTTGGTGAGCATACATAGGTTTTGACACCTCAAATAGTTTCCAAATATTGTGTACAATTCATATGAAACATGGTTTAATATGGTAATTATGGAGAACCACTATAGTTAAAACTGGGGCGTACAATCAAACATTGTGACTGCACAAAATGTTATCCCAAATATAATACTAGAAACAATAACCCTACCTGGGTTGCATTGTTAGATCTATCACTGTTAACCGTCAGCTTGTACAGAGTTAATGATTGCACTTACACTAAATATATGTAAATGTAGTTTAAACTCATAGTGTTCAAGCATAAGGCACAAATTGCACATATGTTCATAATGTAGAATTGTATAATGTAATTACAAATAATGTTCAATGAAATCATGTTCCACCCCAAAATGTACAAAAATGAAAAAAGGACTATGTAAATTAACATTGTAATAGTAGCTTGGTAATAACACGGACAAGATGTTGTTGCACAAGTGTCTAGCTAACCACAAGGTTAACCTATGTTTAAAGGTATAAGTGTATCAATAATGAGTTCAAATGATTAAAGGAATCCTAATGTGAAAATGGATGGATGTGAGTGTCCTGGATAGTGAAATATTTATTTGAGTCTCAAATAATTATGAAATTCTTTGATAAAAAGGTATGAGTGTATGAATTTATGTATCAATGAATAGTTAGAGTTCTCTTGTAATTAGTTGCATTAGTAAATAAATAAATAGTCTTCCATTTGTTTGTAGAGGTTAGATAATAAATAAAAGTATAAGAGGATAAATAAATAGTTCAGTAAATAAATAGTTTAACGACATAAATAAATAAAATCTTTTATTTATTTTAGTTTGATTTTTATAAAATAGGTGTTAAAAAAATACCGATTTAACTTATTAGTAATTAAACCAATTTTGAAATATAATGCAATAGTTAAATAAATAATTATTTATTAAAAGCATGGAATGTGTTTAAAAAAAATAATAATAATAAGCTATATAAAAGTTTTTATAAATCTTTGCAAGATGAAAGGGTTTATAAAAATGATTATAATTATATTGCAATTAATTTATAAATCAAGGGTTTTATAATTTGTTTAAAGTAAAGATATTAAATAAATTAAACTTTATTAGGTTTTATCCTAATAATAGTAAATAAAATGGTTCTTGAAAATTTAACAATTTAAGTTTATAAAACAATTCTGAGTTTTATAGGTTTTATAAAATAATTTTTATAGAAAAAATAAAGGTCTAAAAACGGTTTTTAAAAATAAAATGGGTTCATGGGACTCGAACCCGGGTCTGTCCTAGGGAGCACACACGCACAAACCACTGGACCAGTGGTGTTAAAATGCCGGTTCACGTTAAGGATAAACAATGAGTAGCAAGAAAACGGTTTAGGGCAGGATCACGCGGAAAAAAATCATGCGGGATGTGGGTATCGAACCCACGCCATCTAGTCCAGCGGTGCAATGACTTAACCGACTGGGCTAGATGGTTTCACTGGTCATAACGGGAGTCTGATAAATTAAATGCGTGAATTCGAATGAGTAAGATTCCTAAATCAGGTTCTTGCGCAATCGATCAAGAACTTCCAATCAATTTGAACTCGATCCCCTCTGTTATCTAAAATTGATAAGGGGCTTTTGATTGGCATTACACTACAAATCTAAAGACATAAATCTTACTTGGAATGGTTGAGAATCGGATGCAATCGGCTGGAAGTTAGGGTTTGATGTTCTTCATATTTGATCGAGTTCCAGAGACGTTATGAGATGGATTTGAGTGTTCAGAGAGTTTGAAGGGGGTGTCGCGCATGATGTGGTTTAGGTTTTATAGATCGATTTAACTCATAACATACCATTGATGTCCGAGTTATGGGGGTCGGTTACAAGATCGAATTTTTGAATTCAATCATTGAATTGTTGTAATTGGGTAATCAATCACGTTCAAAACTGCCGATACAACGTCATTGCATGATCCTAGTGAGTTAATTCGCATGAATTCATCCTTTTTGTGTTTGATTTTGGTATGGGTTGACTTTTGAAGTCAACATCGACGGGGGAGGGGAGTTCAACGGCAGGAAAGGTCCAAATGGGGGTTGGGGGTTCAAATTTGAATTGAGAGGAGTTCAAAGGCATTGTAAAGGTTCAAAACACCTTTAATGGGGTTCAAAACTAATTATTTGTTTTAATTCTTTATAAAAATTGGGTTTTCTTTTATAAAAACTAAACACATTTAGTTAAATTTTAAATATATAAAACGTTTGGTTTTTATAAAACTAAACCTTATTTTATTAAGGTTTTGATATTTTTATAACTGAATAAATTCTATCTTTTTATAAATTATCAATTATCTAAATGGTTTGTTTAAAGAAATCAAAAATATATATAATTACATTTACATATCTATAAATATATATATATATATATATATATATAATATAGGTATTAGATGGGCAAAAGGGTCTCTTTACCTAAACTCTTAAAATTAAGATTTATACAAGTCTTAAGGCAAAAGCTTTGAATCCCTCACCCCTACTTCAAACGCCAGATCTGAGTTCCATTTAGGGGGTGTTTGGGATTACTTCTCAAAACTACTTATTAACTTTTTTAAAAAGTTAATAAGTAGTTTTGAAAAGTAAGTGAGACTTACTTTTCAAAAACAACTTATTTCTTCTTTATTTTCATCTCATTTTGATTTATCCAAACAAACTTTTAACTTATTAACTTTTAAAAAAAGTTAATAAGTTAATAAGTAGGTTAATAAGTAATCCCAAACACCCCCTTAGGGTTTGGGAAGATGCTCCAATTTCAAAATTCAAACGCAAGAGCGTTCTGTCTCTCTCGCTCTCAAAGTTCAAACAAGCAGCCGCCGGTCGTTTAGGGTTTCTTTAGATCTGCTTCATTCTCTCCCTCTCCATTTAGGGTTTCTTTCGATTTCTATCATCACTTCGATTTCTATCATCACTGTTGCCAGGAAACCGCGAAGAAACTGAGTTTAGAACCGGACGCAATCTGTTCTCTGGAAAACCCAAAACCCTAAGATTGGCGAGGTTGGGATGTCGGAAGTCGGAACATGCCAGGTTCCATATTCAACCAGGTTAGTTTAATACTTCAATCTACTTCATGAGTTTTTCAAATTCGGCTTGTTCAACCAGGTTCCATATTCAACCAGGTTTTTAAAATTTTTCTATTTGACCTGTTATAGGTAAATACCAGTTTTCTTTTATAAGTTATTTATTCTTCTATGTTACAGGACGGGCGGATAGATTTAACTGAATTTGTGGCAATGATGAAAGAGGGTGACTTTGGGAGGAACATAAGCCTTCGGTTAAGTTAGAATAGTAATTCTTGATCTGTTCACAGTTTTCTTTCTCTACTTACAGATCTTTTAATCTGTTTTCATTTTGTGCAGGCCTAAAATGTTACACAGTTTAATTAAATAATAAGTAAAATCTTGTGATACAGAAATTATTTAGATTTGACAAGGTTAAGTTCATTTGGCTAAGAATGACTTGTGAAAAATGTTGCTTTAGATCTTGGTTGAAGGCTTTTTGAGTGTGATTAAGCCGTTTGATGAAGATTATTGTTCTGACCCAAAAATACCTCCTGTTCATAATTTATTTATTTTTTAGAACAGAAATTAATCATAATTTTACTGTTGCTTCTTTCTTGATCTTGATCTGTAGGTTGTTGCTGTAAATAATTTGGGGAAGTGGAAAACAGCCACCAAATGACTTCCTTAACCATTCTTCCGGCCATTAGAGATTCCAGGTTCGTATACAATCATCAGTTTTGTTCTGGATGCATCGTTCCTAAAGAGGTCCACATTTTGACTGACCAACCTGGAGATTTAGTCTTGCTAAAGTCTGCTGAACATGAGGTCAAACTGAACTTTAGGAGGTGTTTGGATTGCTTATTAAAACTGTTTCACATATCTGCTTAATTGTGTTTTGATTATTTATAATGACTAATGAATATTGGTTTATGGTTTAGATAATTAATGATAATCATGAATGCTAATTATATGACATTTTTTGTCCCTCTATATCTACAGTAGTAAATAGCATGAGAGAAAATTTGTTAGAGTTGGCAAAGTGGGGTGGTCAAGGGAGGGGGGATGAGTCAAAACCGGTTTTGGTCCAGCCATATAGTTTCTAATACATTTGATGTGGGTCGGGTTGATTCACATTCACTTCTATGTCATTATTTTTTTTTAATTAAGCTATCTAGGAGGTTGTATGCTCTGAAAGTACATTTGGTTTTACGTGTTTGACCTGTTAGGCTACATCAACCCACTAATACATTTGGTTTTATCATGTCTACAACAGGGCAAGGAAGACTTGATAACTACTGCCTATTTTATCAAAGGGATCGATAGCTGAGAGGGTTAGGCTTCTGGTTCCAGGTCTCAAAGTCGTGGTTTAGGTAAAAAATTTATGGCCTGTTTAGGTAAAAAGTTTAGCAAGGCTGGTCCATCTGCAGAAAGAATTAGCAAGGCTGGTCCATCAGAAAATGGTCTTTGTTAACTTTGTTACTTGGGCAGATTGAATATAGTTTTTAAAAATAGATTATTTTTTGAAAAATAGTTTTTAAAAATAGATTATTTTTTGACCATCATCTAAAAATTGTTTTAAAAACTTTTGAAATTGCAGATCACTTTTAAAAACTTTTAAAATTGCAGACTACTTTTGAAATTGCAGACCACTGAAAACTTTTAAAAAACTTTTGAAAAATAAGTAGGTTAAGCGTTTTGAAAAAAATCGGTAGCTGATGTTTTGAAAAAAATCAGTAGGCCAATGATTAGAACCCCTGACCCATCAGTAGCCCCATCACTAGCTAGTGTACTACTGACTTTGAAAAGGACTTTTCATGTGGAGTAAGGTGTCTAAATGAACTTACTTTTGCTGTTGTTGTCTACTTTGCATGGGGAGTAAGCTGTAGCAGACCTATTTTTCTGCTGTTGTCTACTTTTCATGGAGAGTAAGCTGTAGCAGACCTATTTCTGCAGCAAAGTAGACCGATGAAAAGATAAAGATGCATCAGACCTTATTCCCCATGAAAATCCTTACTCCCCATCAGACCTTAAACCCCTTCATATTTACTCTCTCTCTCTCTCTCGGCTTTCTCCATCCAAGATCAGCCCCAAATCAGAAGGATAAAGCTTAGATCACAAGGTATTCCATGTTTTAAATTTGTAAGACTTTAAAGCATTAATAATCTCTTACTAGAGTTACTTACACCGGTTAATGATTAAAACAGGTACATGTGACCTCATGGATGTAGAATGTTGTTCGATAATTTCATTTTTTTGCCTTTAAATTGCGATTAGGCTGCCTTTTTTGTGCTTATATTGTTTTTTGTATTTTGTTTAGTTTGAATTAGGTTTATGTGAAGGAAGATTATGCAGTTAGATATTTACAGTCATATATGAGATGCTTAGCCTGCAGGACTAATATTATTTATTTTTTTGGTATGTGGATGATTTATTAAACTAGAGAAGCAAATATGATTCACATCACAAAACCAAAAACATTTAATCAGATACAAGTTAATGCAAATGTCAGTTAAGTGTAGACCAGTGTTGGTTCTTATGTGTTTACGCTTTGACAGGTTAGAATTGTTCTCAACCCATTTTCTTGAATGTGACTTTTATTAGATGTTTTTTTTTACAGCAAGAGGGCTGATGGTCTTATGAATTTTGGAGTGGGCATTTCAGTTTCAGAGACAACAGACAAGAGACTATCGGTAAGTGGGTCGTCTCTTCATCCGTTTATACCTTTAAATTTAATCATTCGAGCTGTGATTCTGTACTTTTGAGATAGGAAAAAGCAAGTTTTCTTAGGGCTGGACAGATGGTTGAACTAGATGCAAGGATAGCTGAGGTTCTAGCAACAGTAGCAAGAAGTCAAAGGCAAATAAATACATATATCACACGTTAATAATTTATTTTTCTTAGACAGGCCACAATCAATATGCAAAAGCACTGAAGAGGTAACCTTTTATTTTCTGCCAAATTTTTATATATAATTTTTACCAAAAGTACTGTATCTAACACTTTAGAAGAAATTGTAATTTGTGATGCATTTGTTTGATGGAATAATCATGTTTGGTTTTAATTTGTTAAAGTTCGGATGTGGCGATAATGGTGGTGGCGTTGGTGGTAATGGTGGTGTCGGTGTCGGTGTCGGCAGTGTCAACTGTGGCCAACATCGCCTCAGGAACCTCCGACCATACATAGGTTGTAATTTATCACGGGGCAGTCCCGGTTTTTATCAAGCTTCTAGCTTCAGCGAGTGATGATGTGCGCGAACAGGTAAACATATGGACGCAGATAATTGGTTGTGATAGTGAATATAATTTTTAAGAGGGTTGTTGGATTAAGGGTTTGGGAATGAGAGAATGATAGTTGGTGTTTGGTTTGATGACATGGGTGCCAAAGGAGATTGGTTTAGAAATTGATTCCCATTTCCATTACCATTCCACCCTGTTATCAAATATTTACCCTGGTGATTGCCGATATTCCCAACAGCTCAGAAATGCGACATGGACATTATCAAACTTTTGTCGAGGAAAACCACAACCTTCATTTGAGCACGCTGTTTACTGATTACTATTTCATCAGTTTTGTGTTTAATTATTTTAATCTTATTACCAGATAATGATTTTTTTAAATTGCAAACAAGGCCTGCTCTTCCAGCCCTTGAGTGATGAGGAGGTGTTGACAGACCATGACCATAAGAAGAGCATAAAAAAGTAATCCTGCTGGACTATCACAAACATCACTGCCGGAAACAATCTATAAATATTATGCCTTTGCAGAAGGCGTTGGGAAGTGACACTCTTTACTTTAAGTGCTTTAACCAGCTCTACTTTATCTGTAGAGAAACATGATACATGTTCCTCCTCAATAACAGAATATCAATATTTCGTGACAACCCTTGATTTGTATTTAAAGTATAATGTCACAGTAATGTTATTTTTTTCATAGTTATTAAAATTCATTGCCATTCAATTATTAACACATAAGTATGACATATTAATGATGGTAATGTATTATACTCGGGTCATCCACAAGAAAAGCAGACCTCTGCTTGGACTTTTATAAACAATTTGTCTAGGGGTATGTAAAACACTTGCGTATTTATCTGATTCGTAATTTTCTATTTTTTATAATAAAAAAATAATAATAACAAAAAACAAGAGAGATGATAAACTAACAGAAAACAAGTAGCGCATTATAAATTGTAGTCGTCGTCACATCGTGCGGGTTTCCTGCTAGTGTATATATATATATATATATATATATATATAGGAGTGTAATTACATGATTAAAGTCCATGAGTTAAAATTTTGATTTAATTAATTATAACAAGGTAGTTATGTGTAGAGGTGCACAAACCGGTTTTTTTTGGATCCGGATCCAACGATGGTCAACGGTCGGATCCATTGGAACCGGTTCTGGATCGGATCCGGTTAAGAGAGTGGAGAGTTGGAACCTATTGGGACCGGACTGGATTTATGGAACCGGACCGGATAAAAAAAAAACCGGTTCCACTGGATTTTAAAAAAAAAAATTTTAAAAATTAACAAAGATACACTATAAAATACATGTTTTATTTATTTTTTAGCTTTTTTAAGTGATTTAACAATTGTTTATACAAAAAAATTACAAAAAACATAATTGAATCACAAAATATATATTATTTATTATGACTCGTTATTCGTCGTCTACTCGTCTTAGTCTTCGTAACATCGGTTTTCAATCTTCTTCGCTTGAGATACGTTGGGCTTCATCATAAGCTTGTTCTTCGTCAGAAAGTGGATTCGCCGCCCCTTGTTCTACTTCGAATTCATGTATTTAGTTTTGCAACATGTTGTACACGTTCGGCGGCATCCAAATGGTCCTTCAAGCAAATACACATCTTCATAGATTCCGGTGTAAGTCTCGTTCTTCGAATAGATAAAACTCTGTCACTAAGAGAAAAAGCAGATTCCGAAGCTACCGTGGAAGCTTGGACGGTTAGTAGGTCACAGGCCACCAACTCAAGATATCAAAGTTTTTAAACTCTTCGGATCTTAGAGTTGAAATAAAGTCGGTTGCTTGATATCTCCCAAGCTCGCTACTTGGTGTGCTTCCACAAGCTCGTTTAGTATTTTCGTTTCTTAAAGTGTTAAATAAATTTAGCATCGGGTTCCTTGAACTACTAGAACTTGAACCCGAACCCATTGATTCACGTATGTTTGATGGATCACCACTTCCACCATATTTGCGTAAATAATAATCAAACATATTATTAAAAGCCGAATTGAAATCCCTTATTGCATTTGATTCAAAATTTGGGTCTTCCTCGAACATATTTAAATCATCCGATATTGATCCAATTAATGTTTCAACACCGGTTACATTAATCGTTGGGTTTAAGGCGGCCGAACATGTAACAACGGCCGGCATTTCCAAAAAATATTTTTTAAATTTAGCTTTCATAGGTTTTACCATTTTTTCAAAAATAGGGTCGTGATATTCAAACTCTTTTAATTTATTACATATTAAGTATAATTGTTGAAGTATTAGCGAAGACGTGGGATAATAAACTCCCGATAAACATGTAGTTGCATTTTTAAAAACCTCAAGCAAATTAGTTAGTTTCTCGATCATATCCCAACTTATATTATCAAATTTTTGTGAACAACGTTTCTTTTGTACAAGTTCATCATGAAAATGTTTTAAAGTAACTCTTTGCCTTAAGGCCGATTCAAACATTTTCCATGTCGAGTTCCATCTAATAGGTACGTCCCAATTCGGACCTAAAAAGATAGAATCCGTTTGTTGGCACAAGTTTCTATAGTTTATATATCTTTTTTTGCTTGTGCTAAAAACTTCACGTAACATCACTTTAAAATTTTCTTTTACGTCTCTTATTTCTTGGACGTTTAGACCGTCTTGCACAACCAAGTTAATGATGTGTGCAACACATCGACTATGAAAGAAAACACCGTTACAAGGCGGTTCATATTTTATTTTTAATTTTTCTACCGCGTTTGTGTTATTTGAAACGTTATCAAAAGATATTGCAAATATTTTTGGTTGAATTTTATAAGTTTGAATGACCGAGTCTAAAATATAAAATAAGTTTTCACCGGTATGTGGATATCCAAAATAATCAAACGCAATCGTACGCTTCATCATTTGCCACGACTCCGGTTGAACCCATTGTGCGGTAACGCAAAGGTACGATTCGGATAAACCATGTGGAGCGGACCAAACGTCCGTTGTTAAGTTAATGCCGGTATTTAAATTTTCAAAACCTAAACTTAATTCATTTTAGCTCTTTTTCACATTTTTAAACAATCTCTTCTCAAAGTAAAACGACTTTCATTTGTGTAACTCGGTTGAAGCGTCTCTTGTATCATCCTCGTCAAGCGCGGATTATCAAAATGATCAAAAGGCAAGCCTTCTTGAATGACGAAATGTGTCATTCTCTCACAAACCCTCTCGACATTGTATTGCCAAACTCCTCTATCTCTACCAATTTGAGTTTGATCTTCACCTTGAGTGTGTTTTGTGTGACTACCAATATGTTTCCTCAAAGTGCTATTTCCCGCAGCACCCAAAATTTTACCACAACGTTTGCAACGAGCCTTTTGCGAACCGTTCGACATTTCGCATAAATCGAAATAAGCCCATATCTCTTGGTTTCGGGAGCAAGGAAGTACTGTCACCACCGTGACATCGCTAGTAGAACCACCAACCGAATTTTGAGTGCTTGCGGAAGCGGAAGCCATGAGAGCGTTTTTTTTTGCGTAAAGCGAGCGTTTTTTTTGCGTTTTGAGAGCGTTTTTGAGTTTTGAGAGCTAGAATGTTGTGGTGAACTAACCCATACACCCAATACCTATTTATACTAAGTTTCAAACCTCAAAAACAAAAAAAAACAAAAAAACGGCCATATTAACGGCTATATAGCCGTTTTTTAACCCAACGTAACCGGTTCTATTTTGTCCGAAAAAAACCGGTTCCAAATTGTCCGATTTTTATCCGGTCCGTCAAAAACTCCTAAACCAGATCTGGATCCGCCGGTTCTTATAAAATCCGGACCGGTTCCAAAAAAACCGGTTCTAGCCGGATTCGGTTTCGAATAATCCGTCGGATCGGATTCGGATCCGGTTCTTTTGAGCACCTCTAGTTATGTGTATGAATACCAAATATATATATATATATATATATATACCAGAACTATAATATGAAGTTGTACAAATGAAACTTTGAATTAGACACACTTTGTGATTATAGTTAATGTGACACAATGTAATGAACCAAAATTGAAATTGAAATGTTATTTTTGTACAAAACAAAGCATAAGAAAATCATGAACGTTAAAGTATCCTCAAGTTGAGGGAATTTCGTCCCGAAATTCAACTAATGGAGGCTACTGAGTCATGAAAGAGATGAGGGTACTTGAGCTTCATTTGATCCTCACGTTCTCAAGTAAACCCCGAGCCACGTTTAGATACCCAACTAGCTTTGACTGTTGGTTTGGGGAGTACGATTGATAACAAGATTTATGTTTGATACTCAAATTCGGGCATTAATGATGATAGTGGACTTAGTTTAAAACGAATTAAGGAGAAAATTGTCGAAGAATATTTTGGACTCCAAAGATGGAATTCATCACTTGAAATGAGAACGATGAGAATTTGATGATCAAAACGTGTTTGTGATGTAGTCTAATATATTCAAGAAATGTCACTAAATAAGAGATTTCACCAACATTGGTCAATGTCAAAATAACATAAAACTCCATATGACACGAACAACGCCACTTCTGACAATATGACAGGAACACTTATATATAAGAAGTACCAGCGTCGTATCCACCATGCTCTTATCATATCACATTAGTTTCGTTACTATATATCAAAATAGGTTTTATGTCACAACACACGACATAATTCACTATGTTTTCCATGCGCTGACTTTTATAATTACGTGTGCACCCGTAATTACTCAAATCGTCGCATGGTCCGTATAGTTCATCCCATTGAGTGCAGGTCAAAAGGGGACACAAAATCACTTAATTCATAACTATTGTTTTCACATATGTGTTGTCAATAACTATGTCCATAAAGTAAACACCTTGTCAAGCAAGCACGTATGTAGTTAATAAAATCAATCAAAGAATAATAAGGTAATAACAATATTGCATAACCCCATGGTTGTCCTAGATAGATGGCATAACCTTCAAGATTACCCATAAAGTTTATAGCTCCCTCGTGTTTGAACAAGAATACGTCAAACCCCGAGTAGTTCAAAGTTTATAGCTTGCTCGTGTTTGAACAAGAATACGTCAAACCTCGAGTAGTTCTTATAGCAATCAACTTTCATGGATAAAATGAATAGTCATGCCTCATGTATAATATAGACAATCAATTGCAAACAATCGAGTTTCATGTATAATGTAAACAATCAATTTTCAAATAATCAAGTTTCGTGTATAATGTAAACAATCAATTTTTCAAATAATAGAGTTTCATGTATAATGTAAATGATCGAGTCTTATGGATAATGCGAACAATCAAATGTAAATAATTGAATCTCATAAGTAATGTAAACTATCGAATTTCGTAGGTGATCTAGCTTTGTGGACAAGTGTGTTGCTCAGCGTTCATGTACAATGTAGGTAGCCGAGTTTTAAATTTTTAAATTCGTCGATGTTTATACAAATGGTCAACGCACATATGGAATGATTCATTTTCTTGAAATTGTTTAGGAAGCTCTTATACAACCGAGGGTGCAAGACGATGAGGAGGTCTGGCTACAGGGTTAGATCCAGGTACAAGTCGATACGTGATTCAAATTAATGAGCAAGAGGAGGACATGATAGATCTCCGGGGACACATCCGGAAAGTTTCGTATGGTAGAAATGTCTTGATTGCTCTTCCTTTTGTCCCTCTTTCTCATCGCACGAGCTAAAAGGCTACATAATTTTCGTGTAAGTGTTCTTGGGATACGGTACAGGATATGGGTTTCAAGCCTTCTAGAAAAGCTCCTCTTCAAGGGTTTAAAATTTGCTATTCAATAGCAGGGGGGGTTTGGAATGTGCTTTTCAAAACTAGCAATTTTGGCGCGGTGTTTGAGTAATCTTGATGATAATATAACGGATGTATTTTATGCTTGCAATATTAAGTCAGCGAGTAATAAATTTCACATAAGAAAATTGTAAGATAAATTTTAATACTGAATGATAAAATGTCAAACACATAATCCAAACATAGAGTAGCAGTTTCAAACTGAAATTGAAAAAAAAAACGAGAATAGAAAATTCGGCTAACGTCTCAGGTAGCTTTCCACCAGGAAGCAGATGAGCACTAAGATTAACATCGTTATGGTTACTCGTATTGCAAACTGGGCCTCAGCTCTAGCTATTTCCATACGAGCATCAAATATCTCCCTGTCTCCTTCCATCACGTCTAGTTGGGTACCTAGATTTGAAATTAGGTCTTCCTGGTACCGCACTTGAACCAATAGGCCATCTATTCGTTGACCTAGCAGGTCGTGCCTTATCCCATACTTCATTCTCTGCCTCAGAAACTCTGTGGATCTCACATATTGGTGAGCGACATCAGCTGGAACTCCAATAACACTGGTAGGTTCCATAGTCTGCCTTGTCCCTGGGTTGGGTGGTATGGGTCAGGTTCTAGATAGGGGTCTCTCAGTGAGGGTGGTTCAGATGTTCGGAGTCTCATGCCCGTGCTCCTATGCCAATTTTCTCTGAGGTCAAACATGGATTTGGCAGTTGGCTGTGCCGGTGACCGGTTGTCTAGTGATGGGGATCTGAAGTCTTCCTTATGCTCGGACTCTGTTTCGTGGTGATATTCCGGGGAGTGAGGAGGGTAAGAGGCCATGTCTAGCACGAAAAGAAAAAGGTCGTAAGTGATAATAAAACGCTTAATGTTAAGTACAAAGGTTTTCACGAGTTTAAAATTTGACTTCTCATAATACCGAGTTCTCATAATATATGTTAGGAGTAACACTTGATCTATAAGTAGTGTACCCACGAAGAAAATTCCCAGGAAAGAGAGGTACAAGGGACACACTTAAGTACCCAGTCTTTCCTTAGTCAGAATCTTTGATGGGCCTACACCCACTCTTCCAGCCATCATGTACCATTAACACTATTATTTGAACTCATGGTTATGATGAGAATCGTTATGGATTGTATCTTGTGGTTCAAAGGTGAACTTCACCAATTCAAGCAGCTTCTTTCCCTTAAATGGTAAGGTCTAAGGTTTAAATTTCCCACAAGTGATGATAATGACAACATAATTCCCAAGGCATAAGGATGAAGGGATATAAGGACTTAAATAAGAATAAGTGTAAGATATGGTAATATTTAGGGTAGCATCTAGTGTAATCAAATAGGTAGCGTGTAGGCTAATCAAGTAATGTGGCAATCAAGGTATCACATGAGTAGCAATTTTTGTAAACATATAAGTTATCAAATAACATAGCACATAAGGTAACACGTATTGTATCATGCAATATAATACATAAGATGACATGTAAGATAATCACACAAGGGGTGCCCTAAGGTTATAGACTAGGTCATTGATTTCTAATAACCTAATTCCCTATAACCATGGCTCTATGATCGCATTGTCAAGGTCAATCAAAAACACTTATAAAAACTACTACTTAGCTACCTTAGACTGTAAACAGGAAAGCAGGGTTGTCGAATCCACAGGGAATCAGTGGAAAGATATAATTGTCTAGTTTAGTAAATTCTAATTAAAACACAGATCAAATAAAGATGTAACTCCCTCCAAACTTCAGGGTCTAGGTTTATGCAAAACTCAGTTGTTCATTGGACACCACATAGACATAGTGCTGGAAAATCAGTTAAAACAGTAATTGAAGACAGATTGTTGTCAGCCACCTATACGACTAGTTTCGTCACAAACCAGTACAATCCAACTACCCAATTTATCAATGTCAAGTTACCCCCTTTAGTCACCCAACCCTGCTACTAAGTTTTGTTATCAACCGAACAAGATCGTAAAGCAATCAAACTCAAATCATAAACATAAACTGTTGAAATTAACTAATACATCAATCTATCAAGTTTGTATAAAAAACTAACAAGATTCAAACAAGTAAACAACTGAACAAAACACAAAACTTATACGAACCATCCGTCTAAAGAAAGCCATAAATAATTTAGCCAAACATAATAAATAAAAAATCAAATACTATCACCATATAATTCTCCATCTAAAAACTAACAAGAATACTCTAACAACGAAAACAATAAAAACTTCCCAATTGTTCGCCTCGTTGTTCGTGTCTCAAAAGAAATCCACGACAGCAGCAAAAATATGCTGCCCTCGTTTTCCGTGCGAACTCCTTATTCTCGTGACCTGCTCTTCCGTAATGTCAGCCGCCAAGATGGCTCGCTAATTCCAGCCGTAATTCTCCTCTTTTATCCTTGCTTGAGTGTGGGCTGCCCAAACCAATGGGCCCATTATCTATTCTCATTCTCGATCCATGGAAATCAACATAGTCATTTAATTTCCAATCCATCAAATTAGTATGGTTGTTTTTGTTGACTTTTGATATCCAAATTTCCACACGAGACTCCTGTTTAACATTTGCTATTAAATCATGAATCAAATAACTTAAGTTCAATTTATTTTATTTTAGTTTAGTTTAGTTGGTATTTAATTTTTTTTTCTAGTTTAGTTTATATGAACTTATTGTTTTTAACTCATTATATATAAAAAAATCTAAAATATAAAAACAAATCAAAGTAAATTATTTGAGGTTAAAAATACATGATTATATACAATATGCCAAATAAAAAAAACCAGTCAAACTAATCTAGGGTTTGAGTCTTGGGAAAACAAACCTCGTCGTCTCTGATCTCACCGTGTGCGGCGGAGATGAAGGTTAGGCGCTTACTTTTTTTTTTGGCTGAGTGGAAGCCGGAGGCTACCTCTCTCTCAAACACAAACAAAATGGAGAAGAAAGAAGATGTGCGTGGTTATGTAGCATTAGAAGACTTGTACTCAACGCAGCAACAAGTGTACACCCCTGTTGTTACTGCTCATCCCAATGAGTCTTAAATAATAGGAGAATTAGCACGGGTTTATCAACAACTCATTACATCCCCACACTTATCTTTTTTCGTCCAGAAAAATATTTACAATGGAATCATAACTGAAAACTGTTTTTACACTTTCATTCATATACAACTCAAATATACTAACGCGTTAATTGTAACAATTAGTATTTCGGTCCGATTAAACCCAGCCAACGACCTATCGAGCCCCTGATTCTGTGATCTACTATCCTATTATTACCAAGTAGTCAGTCTATCTATGGGTCTCACACTCAGAAAGCTACGACTCAGCTTAATCCCATCTCAAGGTCATGTTTAGACCCGGGTTAAATCTTATAGATTTTTCACCACTATAAACACAAATTTATAAGTTTTAAAAATCACAATGAATGATGAATGAATGAAATGAGCTTTTATTAACTTATGAATAAACCTTAACCATTAAGTGTTTCAACCAAGTAACTATCCCGGAGGGTAACACACAGGCTTCAGTTTTTAAACAATGAAGAACATTACTCAACTTAGAGGCGTTTCAACCGGGTTTCCATCCCGTAGGGTAACACATAAGTCAAATCAGTCATCTAGAATTGATTACAAGAGTCTGCCCATGGGCGTTTCAACCAAGCTTGTAACACAGAAGCTAACACGTAGGCAAACTGAAGTTCTCAACTTAATTAATTAAAACTCATGAAAACGGCGGATTATGGAATGCGGGCGCCACCAACTTTTGGATTTTATATTCATAAAAAAGAAAGCGGTGTGCCAATAGATTTCAAAAACTTATAATTCTTGCTTATAGAGGTACCTATCACCCTATATTGACAGTTTCGACCTTACCGACACCCCTAAGATGAGAACCCACAAGATATCCTGAATTAATTATCCATTTAAACCTAGATACACTATCAAGATATTTAAGCTCTTAAAGTCGGTTGGGCCTACCAAAACGTTACAAATTAGACGCGCTTTTTATTTATTTTTATTCTTCATTTATATTTTACAAGCACTTTCCAATTATACCTATCATCTTCCATTTGTTTGCAAAAATTCTAATTCCAAGACATTTTTGAAATTTTTTTAATTTTTATAGTTTTTCTGAATTTTATGAATCCAAATATAGACTCAAATACAGACCTAGACTAAGGTCTTCCCTCCCCACACTTAAACTCTACATTGCCCCCAATGTAGGATGAGAGACGATTAAAATAAATATACAAAAATAAAAATATACAGAGAATTGGATAAGACTTAGCTGGTTTCGAGTTGTAACTGTCTTCAATCCCACACATCCTCGGGGGATTGTAAAGGATGTGATTGTGAAGGTAGGGGAGTTTTACTACCAAGTGGATTTCTTGGTGTTAGATTGTGTCAAGAACACACAACCGACTATTATTTTGGGTAGACCGTTCTTGGCCACTGCTCAGGCAATTATTAACTGTGATGAGGGAACAATGAGAATGAGATTTGGGGCTCAGAAGATGAGTTTTAAAATATTTTCTAACTTGCAAAACCCGAAGGCTAACAAGTGTGAATCACCTGAAAAGGTGAATCACACGGTCGAGAATGGTGTTGTGTTTGACAGGTCAGCTGTGAAGAAGGAAATTGAGACGTCAGAAGAGGGAAAGAAGAGAGTCAAAAAGAGGAAGCGGAAAAGGAAGAAACTGTAAGTTCTAGATGCAGAGCGAGAATTGTTTACATTATTTGTGAAAGCTTGGAGGACATATGATGATGAGAGGAACTTAAGTGCAGGGAAGGTGGACTGCAAGTATCCCACCTGACCACCGTGATTTCAGTAAGGTACACCGCGTCTGGCTGAAGATGTTAAACTTAGCGCTCTTAGGAGGCAGGCTAAGGTTAGTATGTTTTAATTTCTTGTCTAGTTAAATTAACTTTGCGGGTGTGTTTAATAGAAACCATCATGAGACTAAGCTCGTCCACTCTAGCTACCGAGGGGTTTAAAAGGCTTGTTGCATATGCTAAATGCAATCGTGATTCCTACGAAAGTGAGTTAGGACTTTGTTTTATTTATTTATTTTTTGTTTTTTTGTGTGCGTGCCGGCCAAGTGTGGGGAAGTTTCATGGGTTTTCAAGTGAGTTTAGTGCAATTGAATATTTTCGGTTTTTATCGAGTCAGTTCGAATCGGTTTTATGTTGTTATATATTGACTCAGTTTGATGCTTTTGGGTTTGTTTCGAGTTTAATTTTGCTAGGTTTTGGATTGATCCACCCGTATTCAATCTCCATTCGGTTGGTGATATTTCGAGCTTCCTGTTCTTGTAAAGGCAGCCCATTAGCAGATTTTGAAGACGATCGCGAATGAAATACTATACGATCGTGTGAGGTTGGATTGAAGAAAGTTACAACTCGAAACCAGCTAAGTCTTTTCCAATTCTCTGTATATTTTTATTTTTGTATATTTATTTTTAATCGTCTCTCATCCTACATTGGGGGCAATGTATAGTTTAAGTGTGGGGACGGAAGACCTTAGTCTAGGTCTGTATTTGAGTCATAAAATTCGTCCAAGTTCTAAATGTAGAAATGGACTCACAACTAAATCACACGCTCACGGCAAGTGTACCGGTCGCGCGTAGTAAAGACAGTAAGCCCGAGTTATCGAACCGTGGACACAAAAGGCGGCGACCCTCGATACTGAACCTCTATTGACTCCTAACCGATGTAACACAAGAGATGATTTTATTTACTACTTTTGTTAATTTAGAACATGCAATTTAGAATAAAAACAACTAAAATACTGACTCGATTCAAAGACGGACAAGACACGAAAATACTTAGACACACGGAAAGACAAACAGAGACAAAGACAAGACACTAAAGATAGACCAAACGAACTAAAATACGAAACAAAGCCCAAATATGAGATAAACACCACCTAGACTAGGAATCCTATTGACTGACTCAACTGCTTTTGGGATAACTGACTGTATGACACCGATTCTAAAGATAGACTGACCCGAGAATCACTAAAACATGCAGGATCTCCTCTTAGACTCACCTACACACCTCAAATATCCAAAGGGTCGGATTAAGCTCACCGGTAAGGAATTGGATTTCCTCTCGGACTCACCAAAACCTAGAACACTACGTACTCGAAAACGGTTTCACCTCTTAGTCTCAACCACTCTATACTCACAGGCTATCCTAGACAGACCTAAGAGCAAGGAGTAAACTCCCAAAATACTGTTTATGACACGAAATTGCAAATGATAAAAACGACTCAGACAATTCACTCTCATGCAATTGCTACCCAAATCGCTAAACCAAGAGACAACCCGACAACCTATCTCCTCTCAGACTCAAGATTGGTAAAATATTGATTTTTATGACCACATAAACCTGCTACAACGACTAGCCTAATCGTCTAGATCACAAACACAAAGTAAATGACCCGAAAACCCGAAATCTTACCCAAAACACACAAAGCATTCAAATAAAACCTCAAGTGCAGCAAGTTCATGCAAGATCAGTAGTAAATCAATATTCAAACACATTCATAAACGATAAATCAGAAGTCTTTACAATAGCATTCGTCATACGATCAAATAAAACCCGAAAACAATCAAATTATGCCAATATTCATCCTAATCTAGATAGCTATGAGTTTAGCTACTCATGATACTTAAAAACAATCCACAAAATACTGGAAACATAGTTTAATCTTGAAATAAATAACTAAAATAGGAAAAAGAACATAAAACCAGTGTTTTCAAACCGAAAGACTTCAACTTTACTCAATCCCGATGATACCAGGTCTCAAAAATTCGATCCTCAGAGCCTCTGGGTGGTCTTCAGCCGCTAGAAATCGATCCCCCACAAGAATGGCCGTCTAAAACCATTTATAATCAAATTAGGTTTTTTTCACGGAATAGCAAGTCTTCGCGTACTGCGAAGCAATCCATCCCGCCCTTCGCGTACCGCGAGGGCCAAAATAGTCGGCCCCGGTTTTGAAACCCCTCGTGTATCGTGAGGGATTCTTCCTTCTCCTTCGCGTACCGCGGAGAGTATAAATTTCAACTTTTTTCTTTTGTTTCTCTCTGACTCTGTTTCTTCAGTATAATTCTTTGGTTTATCATACAAACCTGCAAATTCAACAATAATCTCATTAAGTACCAATTTCTGTAGATATTTGCTGATAAAACCGGGTACATCGGGTCAAAAACAACCACAGAAACATATGTGTTTTAGAACACATCAAACATTCTCACACTTGAAGTTTGGTTGTCCCTAAGCAAAGCCCAAAGTAGTACATCCAACCAAGTACTCACACAAATACAAAAATCTTCAAGCTAAGGTCAGAAACAGGTCGCGAAGTCCAATAACAACGAATGACTCCCCAAGTTTTACAACGGTCAATAGATTTACAATCTAACCAGTCTAGACGAGACCTAACCTTTTGGAAACATGGGCACACCTAATCAAGACTCACTTTCTTTCAAGCTCTAACTGTGCACAACTCGTACCCCTCACAAGAGTTCTCTCCTCTCGACTTATTTCTGTGGCTGGCAAAAGATGTGCCATATCCTATTCTAACTCTCAGACCTACTAATGGAATGCCTAAGTCATATGCTTGAGAATCAATCAAATCTCCACCCGAATGTGAAGATAAAAACATAGATTAACAAGGTCTTTCTGGGTTGTAATGTCAGGCTAGGGTTCAGGGTATGGATAGGGAATTTTATTCATTGGAATACCCTATTTTTTGTGATTTTCAGGGTAAGACAAAAAGGATGAAAAGATAAAACAAAACTATGCTAAACCGTGAGGACACTTATTCATTGGAATACCCTATTTTTTGTGATTTTCTCATGAATTTTCTCTATTTTTTGTTGCTATTACTAACTGTACAAGCTTAAATCAATCCGGACCAGTGACACAGGGTTAAAATGTAAAAGGCTGCAAAGGCTAGGGTGTAATATGTGGGTTAATCAAATGAAAGGGAACAAGGCTCAAAAGGGGTCACTACAGGGTAATGTTCAGGTAGGGAAAACAAAAGAAAAGGCTAAATAAAAGGGTTAAATCCTAATGCCTTAGATCATTTCTGTGTGCTGTCTAAACCTAGGGTCTCGAAATGTATCAAGATAATCAAGTTCTAACCAGACAGATCATGCAGGTAATACACACACCAAACGAAAAGCAGTGAATACAGAATGAATATGAAAAGGCTCAAAATCTCACTGAAGTGTGTGGAATCGGGTTACCGATACAAGTCATTCACAATTATTACGTCTAATTTGTTACACTCTCCTAGGCATCCCAAATGATTTAATTACTGAAAAACCGACTAGTTGAATATACTTAATCCCGAATACTTGGAGAATACCGCGTTAGGGAAACACAAATCTACACCCGACCCGCTTAAAACTCTTGATTTACATCGCACAAAAACAGGTCTTTTGTGTGCCCGGACATAAAAATAGTATGTGATACTCTTGGGACTTGCAAAAACAAGAAAAATATTTTTTTTTAAATTTTAATTATTTTTTATTTTTTAAGAAAAACAAACCTAACAAATTTAGACTCAACAGTATCCCATCCTCACACTTGAAAGACACATTGTCCTCAATGTGAAGCAAGAAATGACTAAAAATAAAAAGACAAAAATAATCAGGAAAGGACTTAGCTAGTAATGTATATGCATTGAAGTGTCCAGCTTTGTTCTTCCATTTGTGCACCGTATTGCATTTCGGTCGCGGTTGCACACATTCCGTCGGGTTACCTTTACACAAAGATAAGATTAGGATTGACTCCACCCGAATGGATATTGAGTACGGACGGAGCGATCAATACCTACAAAATAAACTCAAACAATATCCGTAACATTAAACTGACTCATGTTACAGACTCAAATTAAAATAAAAGACTCGACTGACTCGCTAAGACTCAAGATAGAATGCAGGGGCACGTACCTAATATATGAATGCCACAGCAAGGTGGATCTTCGGTCAGGAACGACAGTGGAAAACCATGGAAAACAATGAAAAAGGGCAAATCTAGGATGGCCTAGCGTATCGCGAGGATTCCCTGGACACTCCTCGCGTACCGCGAGGAGATGACTTTTAAGCTGGCCAAAATGTTTGGCCCTCGCGTATCGCGAAGAGCCCATATTCCACTCTCGCGTACCGCGAGGGAATGTTTATCACAGAAAGTTTTTTCATTTTTGTACTTAGAAAAATTTTGGCACCCTAAAAACTTTTTCATCCCAAAACCAAATAAAACCTGTTCCAACTATAAAAACAACTGTAAAAGTACATGTAACTTCATTTCTGATGATTTGCCCCACTGAATCACGCACGAATCCTTGCAAGACACGACATAAAAAAAACACAAACACCGAAAGCAGATGAGAAATACAACTCGGGTTGTCTCCCGAGAGAGCTTGGTTTACCGAGTCCTCAGCCTGACTCATCCTCACACTTAGTTCTATGGCGGGTCGAGGTGCACTGTGACGTTTCGGATTTTCATTCACGCACTTGTGTTATATTTATCGTGTAATCATCTCCTATTTTAATAAAGTGTAAGAGTTTTATTTAGTTTTATACGATTAGGTATTTTATTTCACGGATATAAATTAATTAAAATTTTATAAGTTTTAAAAACTTATATAAAATTTTATATAAAATCTAAATTTTAAAAGTTGCATATTTAATAAAAGAATCTATTTAAATAAGATAAATAACTTTTATAAAAATTATTTATAATAATAAAAATAAATAAAATAAGTTTATAAAAACATTTTTAAATTAATTTTATTTAAAAGAAATTAAATTAATTTAGTTAAATAAAAGTTCAAGGGTTGTTTTGTAATTAATCAAACTAGAAGGTTATAAAAACTAAAATCTGTCGAGGGACCATTCCTGGACAAGTTAAAGTACAAGGACCCATCCGTAATTATTTCAAGGGTTAAAATAAGTCAAACCAAACCCAGGGACTAAAACTGCCAAATTCCAATTCGATTATCCGGTCACCCCCTTCGATTGTCCGGCGGTCCAAAGTCTTTTTCCGGCGACTCCCGACAGGGCTGTTCCCTGCACCTCAACAGCCGACAAAAAATTTTCTGGCCTCGTCGTCCCCACGCGAACAAAAGCCCTCGACAAATTTGTCGATTAAACATAGGGATCGACTGATCCTGTTGGTGGCCGAAAAACCCACGATCGAATTCGCGCTCGACAGGCCACCTCCACGCGTGTCGATTGTCTGGATAGTTTCGTCTCGTTCAGACCAATGTCGGGACATGCCCAATTGCACGTTCTAACATAGAAATCAAGCTCGCCTATAAATGACCATTGTCGGCCCTACTCGATCTCGCTACCATCCTTCCACCTGCTCTCGCACCAAATTGAGGATACCATCACTTTCGTCGTCCCTGAGTGAAGCTATGACCAGGATTTCGGAAGCTAATTCCACACAGGAATCGAATTCCACTTTTGACATTTTCGAGTTTCAAAACTGTGCCGACCAGACCCATTGCAACGTGGTTCGAGCCTCAAATCAACTCCACTACCTTCTATTAATCCCTGGTAAACAATCCAACTCGAAATCACGGCAATCGCATGAGAGTTACCGGGCAAACCCATTGTCCTCGGACACGGTTTGCCGGTCACCGAGGTCCAGCGACCTGATTTACCCTTGTGTATTTAAATTATCCATCACACACATAACCAGCGATGGGCAGTAGCCCGACTGGTTATGCGTGTGTGTGTCCGAGGCTGAGGTCGCGGGTTCGAACCTTCCGGCCTCCGGCCCAACCCCATTTTTCTTCTGTTTTCATTTTTTTTATTTTATTTAATTATCTTAACTTATTTTAATATTTTTTTTATACACTAAAGACTAAAACGAGTCGGTTTGATCGTTCGTTTATTTTGAAATCAATTAAACAATCTTTTTATCTATAAACTATTCCAATTTTTATAAATCTTATAATATTTTTATAAACTTATTTAAACACATTTTTATATATATAAAATGTCCTATATTTTTATAAATCTTATAATATTTTTATAAACTTATTTAAACACATATATATAAAATATCCTATATTTTTATAAATCTTATAATATTTTTATAAACTTATTTAAACACATTTTTATATATAAAATGTCCTATATTTTTATAAATCTTGTAACATTTTATAAACTTATTAAAATACATTTAATATGTAAAATGTCTCATTTTTATAAATCTAGCAATTGTTTTTAATAAACTTGTTTAAATTCTGAACATCAACATAATTAGTCAAATAAAGACTTTTCTTTTAATTTGTTATATTTTTTTATATAAATACATTAAATATAACAATACTTGTTTAAAACAATATATATATATATATATATATACTCATAAGTTAAAGTTTTACAAAAAAAAACTATTATCATTCTATTTCCATACTTTATACAAATAAATAGTTAGGAAGATTATATTAAAGCCTATACACATTTAAATACAAATACACACCTATACGCATACAATAATACCCATTTGTTTACATAGGGTATCAACGTGCTTAGGCTTCCACATACTTATCACCTACACGCGTGGAAAAATACCTGCTAGCAAGGTGAGTTACATAGCCCCTATTTTACATTTTTACATACTTTGGGGTGAAACATTATTTATGCTACTCAATCAAATTGTTTATACATGTTATACATGAGACTACATGCTTATTCTTTGGATGTACATACATTTAAACACAAGACAACCAACTGTAATATTGATAGATCTATTGTGCCTGACCAGCCCACCCGGTTAGGGTGTTTATTACTGCATACTCGGATATAACCGCGTGTTATATTCAATCATATCGGATATAGTGGGTAACTATATTCAAACATACCGGACTTAGCTGTGGTGCTCTGTTCAAGCGCGTCAAACTCAGTTTGAATTGTGATTAAATAAATGGTACATCATATACTATGTTTAACAATATAAACAATGAGTTGCAAAACGATTTACAACTACTATTTACAGGATATACTAAACTTATGTACTCACCAACTTTTTAGTTGACACTTGATTTAAATAATGTTTCAGGTTTGGATAAGTGACTGCTTGCCGAAGATCTCTCCACTTAGGAACTATGGACCTAGTTAAATAAATTAATGTTTTGAACTAGACTAGGTCATTTGAAATGTATTGTATTTGGAACTTGTTATCTTTAAATTTAATTAATGAATTATGCAAACTTTAGTTATCATGTGCTTTTGAACAATCATCACATTGTCCGCCTCGGTGATTCCGCCATCGGTCGAGGTGTGACAGATTGGTATCAGAGCCATGGTTATAGGGAATTAGGTTATTAGACACAATGACCTAGACTATAACCTTAGGACTCCCTTTTATGTGTTATGTGCTAAATGATTAATTGCTATGTGAATTATTTGTAATTAGGAATTGTTTAAATTTTCCCGAGTTTGGTACATGAGACTTATACACATACATACAAGACTTTGATACATGATACATACTTTACATACACATTTGATCAACACATTTATGCAAACAAATACACTACCCATCCTTATCCATACTCTTTCCTAGTCCTTATAAATTGCAACACTCCTACACATTTTATACTCATAGACTCTCAAGTCTATCAAAAATCTTGAAAATCTCGTCAACGACTTAAATTTCTTAAGACTAGTAAAGGACACGTGCAATCTGGAAGGGTGACACCTGTACATTGGGTTTTCTGTCTAGGAAAGCATTTCGTATAAATCCAAATAAACGGACCCGTATGCTTTCCTGGGAATTCCTGAAGTGAGTGTTTACCTATAGGCTAAAGCATGTCTCTTTGAAAGTTTCGGGAAATTAATTAACGTTGTTAAGTCAATGTATTCGCAAGGATACAATCCGAACTTAAACTTAAAATTTGGGGATATTATAGCAAGATAGGAAGAATTAGACAAACATGCAAAACAAATCATTATTACGAGTGCACACGTAATAACGATTTGTAATGCATGCAAGTCCCGACAATTCCTATTATGCAAATAATGATCTATAACATCATGTCCTACCCGGAAAAGATAACTTAGTTTCCCCTATCAACTTAGAATAAATACACATGCACTGACACGCGTCATGATAAATCTCGTATTTCTACTTACATTATTTCCCGCTATAACTCATATTTATCCGTCTTATCTAAAATATCATTGTCTTTTTCTTATGGTGTTAGAATGCCTCCTCGACGTGCAAACTCTAGCACTTCCAACCCGGATCTTGCTACTCTCCTTGCCCAGCTAGTAGGGCAAATGACCCAAGCAAATAACAACAGTGACGGTCTCACAACATCCAAGGGAACGGTGGTACCAACCCGCCTCATTGCACGTTTAAGCACTTTAACTCGTGCAATCTTACTAAATTCTTCGGGACTGAAGGTGCTACCGGCCTACTTCAATGGTTTGAAAGCATGGAAAGCACATTCCTAAACAACGACTGTCCCGATAATCTTCGGGTTCGTTATGCCACAAGTGTACTCCAAAAGAGAGCCCTCACCTGGTGGAACGGTGAGAAACGCACTCGTGGTGCTGAGGTTGCTACGTCCTTATCATGGGATGATCTGAAGAAGGCCATGACTGATGAATTATGTCCTCGGAATGAAATGAGGAAGCTCGAGGCTGAATTTTGGGATCTTGCCCAAGACAGCGGGGATAATCTGGCTTACACAACCCGGTTTCAAGAGCTAAGTCTGCTGGTGCCTCATATGATCACTCCCCTTGCTCGGGGAATTGAAAAATACATAGGCGGCCTGCCTATGCAAATTCAAGATGCTGTGTTAGGAAGCAATCTTCCTACACTTGAAGCTGCCATCCGTCTATCCGCTACACTATCCGACAACCACGTCAAAGCCGGAACCTTAACAAGAAAGGGTTCCAAGAAGGTTGTCTCCACTCTTGCAGCTGTCAAAGATGTAAAACCTGAGTCTTCTAACCGTAACAAGAAACGAAAGGGTCGAAACTTCGCAGCCGTAACTCCCGCTGTACCTGCTCTTCAAGTGGCCCCTTTGGGTCAAAACCCGAAACCTTATTTGGGTCCAAATCCCCAATGTCAGACCTGCAAGTACCATCATCCTGCCAACTTACCATGCCGATTGTGTTCAAGCTGTGGATGATATGGACACGTGGTCACTACCTGCCGTACCCATCCTCCCGCCCACCAAGCTGCTCCAGCCAACCGTCCGAACTATCCGGCACTTCTCAATGGTCGGGCATGTTACGAGTGTAGAGACCCAAACCATTTCCGTGACCGATGCCCAAAACTTCATCATCAAGGTGGTCCCCAAGGACGAGCGTTTAATATAAACGCTAATGAGGCACAAGCAAATAACGACGTGATAAACGGTACGTTCCTCGTAAACAATCATTATGCATCCATTTTATTTGATACCGGTGCCGATAGGAGTTTCATGTCTCTTACCTTTGAATCTCAACTTGCTAAACAAAGAACGAAACTTGACAATCCTTATTCCATGGAGATAGCAAACGGGAAATCTATTGCTATAAACTCTGTTATCCGCAACTGCAATCTCGAGCTTAATAATCATGAATTCTCTGTTGATCTCCTTCCAATGCAATTGGGAAGCTTCGATATTATAATTGGCATGGACTGGTTATCCAAGCATCATGCCGAGGTTATTTGCTACGAAAAGTGCATTCGTATACCTCTCCCTTCGGGTGACACGTTAGTTATTTTCGATGAAAAACCGTGTCGTGGTCTTCAACTCATGTCTTGCACTTTGGCACAAAAATACTTGCGGAAAAAGTACGTTGCCTTCTTGGCCCACATAGTTGACACAAAAGACAAGGGTAAGAATTTGCAAGACATTCCAATCATTCGAGATTTTCCCGAGGTATTCCCCGAAGATTTACCTGGTCTTCCTCCCCCTAGACAAGTGGAGTTTCGTATCGACCTTGTGCCCGGGGCAACTCCCGTGGCAAAAGCCCCCTAACGTCTTGCACCTTCCGAAATGCAAGAGCTTGCAAGTCAATTACAAGAACTCTCATCCAAAGGATTCATCCGCCCAAGCCATTCACCTTGGGGTGCTCCCGTGCTGTTTGTAAAGAAAAAGGATGGATCATTTCGAATGTGCATTGATTATCGTGAGCTCAACAAACTTACAATTAAGAACCGATATCCTTTACCCCGTATCGACGACCTTTTCGATCAGCTTCAAGGTTCAACATGTTTCTCCAAGATTGACCTTCGTTCCGGATACCATCAACTTCGGGTTCTCGATGAAGACATTCCGAAGACTGCCTTTCGGACTAGATATGGTCACTACGAGTTCATGGTCATGCCATTCGGTTTGACTAATGCACCTGCGGTCTTCATGGACCTCATGAAACGTGTATGCAAACCTTATTTGGACAAGTTCGTGATCGTCTTCATTGATGACATCCTCATCTATTCTAAAACGAAAGCGGAACATGAACAACATCTTCGTTTGGTCTTAGAACTCTTAAAGAAGGAACAACTATATGCCAAGCTCTCCAAGTGTGAATTCTGGCTAAAAGAGGTTCAATTTTTGGGTCATATAGTCAACGATAAGGGAATTCATGTGGACCCAGCAAAGATCGAGGCGGTAAAGAATTGGAGTACTCCTAAGACTCCTACCGAGATTCGTTCATTCCTTGGACTAGCAGGTTACTATCGTCGCTTCATCTCGAATTTCTCCAAGATTGCAGTCCCGCTCACTGCCTTGACTCATAAAGGTAAATCTTACGAGTGGGGACCCAAGCAAGAAGAAGCTTTTCGAACTCTCAAACACAAGCTCTGCAATGCTCCTATTCTAACCCTTCCTAGTGGTAATGATGACTTTGTCGTTTATTGTGATGCATCCAACCAAGGTCTTGGTTGTGTTCTAATGCAACGTGGCCAAGTAATTGCATACGCATCGCGTCAACTCAAAATCCATGAGAAGAACTATACGACCCATGATCTCGAGCTTGGCGCCGTCGTTTTCACCTTGAAAATTTGGAGACACTATTTATATGGCACCAAATGTGTGGTTTTCACCGACCACAAAAGCCTCCAACATATTTTCAATCAAAAAGAGCTTAATATGAGGCAACGACGGTGGGTCGAACTCCTAAACGACTACGACTGCGAGATTCGCTACCACCCCGGCAAAGCAAACGTTGTAGCCGACGCCTTGAGTCGTAAGGAACGTATCATGCTTCATAGTGTTTATATCCATAACGATATCCAAGCCCGCATTCTCAAAGCACAACACACCTCGGTTACCGAGGGAAACATGTACCAAGAGATGGCATGTGGCGTAGAACTCTTGCTAGAAACCAAAGCCAACGGTCTATTGTATTACTTGGACCGTATCTGGGTTCCCGATCGTGACGATCTTCGTATATTTTTGATGAACGAGTCCCACAAAACTCGTTATTCGGTACATCCCGGATCTGATAAGATGTACATGGGTCTCCGTCAGCAATATTGGTGGCCCGGCATGAAAAAGGATATTGCCCTCTTTGTAGCAAAATGCCTAACTTGTTCTAAAGTAAAGGCCGAACACCAAAAGCCTTCCGGACTCCTCGAACAACCTGAAATACCCGTATGGAAGTGGGAGAACCTTGCCATGGATTTCATCACCAAACTCCCACGCACTTCTAGTGGGCGCGATAGTATCTGGGTTATTATCGACCGACTTACAAAGTCTGCTCATTTCTTACCAATTCGTGAGGACTATCGAGTCGAGAAATTGGCTTGGATTTACATTGATGAGATCGTAAGTCGTTACGGAATCCCTTTAAACATCATCTCCGATCGTGATTCGTGTTTTACTTCCCGATTTTGGCAATCATTACAATCAGCACTTGGTACTCATTTGGATTTAAGTACGGCTTACCATCCTCAAACTGATGGACAAACCGAACGAACAATCCAAACTCTTGAGGATATGCTTAGAGCTTGTGTCATCGACTTTGGTGGCAATTGGGATTCTCACCTACCACTGATTGAATTCTCCTACAACAACAGCTATCACACACGTATTAACATGGCACCGTTTGAAGCTCTTTATGGACGAAAATGTCGTTCACCAATTTGTTGGAATGAAATTGGCGAAGCACAAATCACCGGTCCCGAGCTTATCCAAGAAACCACCGATAAAGTTTCTCTTATCCGTGACAACATTCGGGTAGCAAGAAGTCGGCAAAAGAGCTATGCCGACAAGCGACGGAAACCCTTGGAATTTCAAGTTGGAGATATGGTCCTTCTAAAGGTATCACCTTGGAAAGGCGTAGTCCGTTTTGGAAAGAAAGGAAAACTTGCACCTCGATATGTGGGTCCATTCAAGATACTCGAAAGGGTAGGAAAAGTGGTCTACAAACTCGATCTTCCTTTAGAACTCAGCAACGTTCATCCGACTTTTCATGTGTCTAATTTGAAAAAGTGTCTAGCCGACGAGAACCTCCACATCCCCCTTGACGAAGTGCGTATTGACGAGAAAATGCACTTTGTTGAGAAACCCATGGAAATCATGGACCGAGAAGTTAAGAAACTCAAGCGTAGCCGCATCCCCATTGTCAAGGTCCGTTGGGAGTCTAAATGTGGACCCGAGTTCACTTGGGAACGTGAAGACCAAATGAAGACCAAGTATCCGCATCTCTTTTCATAGCCTCCACTAGTTGAATTTCGGGGCGAAATTCCTCTAACATGGGGAGACTGTGACGTTTCGGATTTTCATTCACGCACTTGTGTTATATTTATCGTGTAATCATCTCCTATTTTAATAAAGTGTACGAGTTTTATTTAGTTTTATACGATTAGGTATTTTATTTCACGGATATAAATTAATTAAAATTTTATAAGTTTTAAAAACTTATATAAAATTTTATATAAAATCTAAATTTTAAAAGTTGCATATTTAATAAAAGAATCTATTTAAATAAGATAAATAACTTTTATAAAAATTATTTATAATAATAAAAATAAATAAAATAAGTTTATAAAAACATTTTTAAATTAATTTTATTTAAAAGAAATTAAATTAATTTAGTTAAATAAAAGTTCAAGGGTTGTTTTGTAATTAATCAAACTAGAAGGTTATAAAAACTAAAATCTGTCGAGGGACCATTCCTGGACAAGTTAAAGTACAAGGACCCATCCGTAATTATTTCAAGGGTTAAAATAAGTCAAACCAAACCCAGGGACTAAAACTGCCAAATTCCAATTCGATTATCCGGTCACCCCCTTCGATTGTCCGGCGGTCCAAAGTCTTTTTCCGGCGACTCCCGACAGGGCTGTTCCCTGCACCTCAACAGCCGACAAAAAATTTTCTGGCCTCGTCGTCCCCACGAGAACAAAAGCCCTCGACAAATATGTCGATTAAACATAGGGATCGACTGATCCTGTTGGTGGCCGAAAAACCCATGATCGAATTCGCGCTCGACAGGCCACCTCCACACGTGTCGATTGTCTGGATAGTTTCGTCTCGTTCAGACCAATCCAGACCAATGTCGGGACATGCCCAATTACACGTTCTAACATAGAAATCAAGCTCGCCTATAAATGACCATTGTCGGCCCTACTCGAGCTCGCTACCATCCTTCTACCTGCTTTCGCACCAAATTGAGGATACCATCACTTTCGTCGTCCCTGAGTGAAGCTGTGACCAGGATTTCGGAAGCTAATTCCACACAGGAATCGAATTCCACTTTTGACATTTTCGAGTTTCAAAACTGTGCCGACCAGACCCATTGCAACGTGGTTCGAGCCTCAAATCGACTCCACTACCTTCTATTAATCCCTGGTAAACAATCCAACTCGAAATCACGGCAATCGCACGAGAGTTACCGGGCAAACCCAGTGTCCTCGGACACGGTTTTCCGGTCACCGAGGTCCAGCGACCTGATTTACCCTTGTGTATTTAAATTATCCATGACACACATAATCAACGATGGGCAGTAGCCCGGCTGGTTATGCGTGTGTGTGTCCGAGGCTGAGGTCGCGGGTTCGAACCTTCCGGCCTCCGGCCCAACCCCATTTTGCTTCTGTTTTCATTTGTTTTATTTTATTTAATTATCTTAACTTATTTTAATATTATTTTTATACACTAAAGACTAAAACGAGTCGGTTTGATCGTTCGTTTATTTTGAAATCAATTAAACAATCTTTTTATCTATAAACTATTCCAATTTTTATAAATCTTATAATATTTTTATAAACTTATTTAAACACATTTTTATATATATAAAATGTCCTATATTTTTATAAATCTTATAATATTTTTATAAACTTATTAAAACACATATATATAAAATATCCTATATTTTTATAAATCTTATAATATTTTTATAAACTTATTTAAACACATTTTTATATATAAAATGTCCTATATTTTTATAAATCTTGTAACATTTTATAAACTTATTAAAATACATTTAATATGTAAAATGTCTCATTTTTATAAATCTAGCAATTGTTTTTAATAAACTTGTTTAAATTCTGAATATCAACATAATTAGTCAAATAAAGACTTTTCTTTTATTTTGTTATATTTTTTTATATAAATACATTAAATATAACAATACTTGTTTAAAACAATATATATATATATATATATACTCATAAGTTAAAGTTTTACAAAAAAAAAAACTATTATCATTCTATTTCCATACTTTATACAAATAAATAGTTAGGAAGATTATATTAAAGCCTATATACATTTAAATACAAATACACACCTATACGCATACAATAATACCCATTTGTCTACATAGGGTATCAACGTGCTTAGGCTTCCACATACTTATCACCTACACGCGTGGAAAAATACCTGCTAGCAAGGTGAGTTACATAGCCCCTATTTTACATTTTTACATACTTTGGGGTGAAACATTATTTCATGCTACTCAATCAAATTGTTTATACGTGTTATACATGAGACTACATGCTTATTCTTTGGATGTACATACATTTAAACACAAGACAACCAACTGTAATATTGATAGATCTATTGTGCCTGACCAGCCCACCCGGTTAGGGTGTTTATTACTGCATACTCGGATATAACCGCGTGTTATATTCAATCATATCGGATATAGTGGGTAACTATATTCAAACATACCGGACTTAGCTGTTGTGCTCTGTTCAAGCGCGTCAAACTCGGTTTGAATTGTGATTAAATAAATGGTACATCATATACTATGTTTAACAATATAAACAATGAGTTGCAAAACGATTTACAACTACTATTTACAGGATATACTAAACTTATGTACTCACCAACTTTTTAGTTGACACTTGATTTAAATAATGTTTCTGGTTTGGATAAGTGACTGCTTGCCGAAAATCTCTCCACTTAGGAACTATGGACCTAGTTAAATAAATTAATGTTTTGAACTAGACTAGGTCATTTGAAATGTATTGTATTTGGAACTTGTTATCTTTAAATTTAATTAATGAATTATGCAACCTTTAGTTATCATGTGCTTTTGAACAATCATCACATTGTCCGCCTCGGTGATTCCGCCATCGGTCGGGGTGTGACATGCACCGCCTCTACTGAGCGTTCCGCAATCGGGCCAGTGATATATTGCTTCAATCTATGCCCATTTACCTTGAACTTCGCTACATCTTCTCCCTCTATCTATATCGTCCCATAAGGAACAAACTGAATGACTGTGAACGGGCCCGACCATCGAGATTTCAACTTTCTCGGGAATAACCTCAACCGGGAATTAAACAATAGCACTCGATCTTCTACCTCAAACTCCTTACCACCTTTTATGTGGCGATCATGCAACTCCTTAGTTCTCAACTTATAATCATATGAACGCGTATATGCATGATCTCTCAGCTCCTCAAACTCATGCAACTCGTACATCCGGTTTTCCCCCCACCTTAGGCTCGTCAAGATTGACGGTGCGGAAGGCCTAGTATGCACGATGCTCTAACTCAACCGGCAGATGACACACTTTCCCATAAATCAACCTAAACGGTGTGGAACTGATAGGTGTCCTGAATATTGTACGGAAAGCCCAGAGTGCATCATCTAGCTTATCTGCCCAATCCTTCCTATTCGATCCAACCGTTTTCTCCAGTATCCGCTTAATCCCACGGTTGCTGACCTCTACCTGCCCAGTAGTCTGCGGATGATAAGCCGTTGTAAGTCGATGGGTGACCCCATATCTTTGCAAGGTTTTCTCCATCTACGCATTGCAGAAGTGGGTACCTCTATCGCTAATCAGTGCCTTTGGCATACCAAATCTAGCAAACAACTTCCTCAAGAATCTCACAACTACTCTCGCATCATTCATGGGTAGAGCATCGGCCTCCACCCACTTAGAAACGTAATCCACCACGACGAGTATGTACTTATTCCCTCGAGATGATGGGAACAGTCCCATAAAATCAACCCCCCAGACATCAAACACCTCAACAATCTGGATGGGGTTCTGTGGCATCTCATTCCTAGAAGAGATGTTCCCCGTCCTCTTGCATGCATCACATCTCCTAACAAACACGTGAGCATCCTTAAATATCTTTGGCCAATAAAAACCTGAATCAAACACTCGCTTAGATGTGTAGCTGGCCCCATTATGACCTCCAGTGGGACCCTCATGGCACTGCCTCAAAATGCTCTCAACCTCACTCTCGGTTACACATCTCCTAATTACCTGATTCGCTCCTACTCTGAACAGATGTGGATCCTCCCAAATGTAGTGCCTAATATCCGCGAAGAATTTCTTCTTCTCCTGGTGAGTCATGCCCTTTATCAAGGTGCCATCAACAAGGTAGTTCGCGTAGTTCGCGAACCAAGGGCAATCATCCTCACTCGCACTCACTCTCATCAAGGTCTCCATGGGGAAACGATCATCAATCTGAACTCCCATGTGCTCACTCTCAGCACCCTATAATCGTGACAAGTGATCGGCTGCCACATTTTCTGCCCCTTTCTTATCTCTAATCTCTATATCAAACTCTTGCAGCAACAGGATCCAACGAATAAGGCGGGGCTTAGCATCCTGCTTGATGAAGAGATATCTCACTGCTGTATGGTCTGTGTAAACGATGGTTTTGGACAGCACAAGATAGGAGCTGAATTTATTGAATGCAAACACCATGGCTAACAACTCCTTCTCCGTGGTGGTGTAGTGCTCTTGAGCATCATTCAAGGTCCGGCTAGCATAGTAAATGGGATGGAAGTGTTTGTCCTTCCGCTGTCCTAAAACCGCCCCTACTGTGAAATCGCTCGCATCGCACATCAACTCGAATGGAAGTGACCAATCCGGGGCTACAATGATAGGGGCATCAACCAACTTGCCCTTCAACAACTCAAACGCCCTCAAACACTCATCAGAAAACATGAAGGGCACATCCTTCTCCAACAACTGAGTCATCGGCCTCACTATCTTAGAGAAATCGTGAATGAATCGCCGGTAGAAGCCGGCGTGGCCAAGAAAACTTCTAATCACCCTCAAACATTTCGGCGATGGAAGTTTAGAGATCGTCTCCACTTTAGCTCTATCTACCTCTATGTATGCATGTGATATCCTGTGCCCTAGCACTATGCCCTCTCTCACCATAAAGTGGCACTTCTCCCAATTCAACATCAGATTTGTCTCCTCACAACGTGCTAACATTCTCTCTAAATTCCTCAAGCAGTGGTCGAAGGAGCTCCCAAAAACCGAGAAATCATCCATAAAGACCTCCATAAAGTATTCGACTGTGACACCCAGTATTTCAGGTCAAAAGCTATATTTATGATTTCACGTTCATAATTTATATTTCTGTTTTATTGTTTGATAAAGTATTGTCAAGGAGTTTAGCAAAGGAACTCACATTATATTTTAGCAATTTTTAGAATTACTAAGGAATAAACAATTATAACCCGTAAGGAACGTCCGTTGGTGATTAACAAGATTTTATTTAAATAAAGTCTAGTGACGCGTTATAATATAAAAACTTAAATATTGGTAACTAAACTTTAAAAAAAAAGTAGACGTCTAAATGATTATTACATGACGTTAAGTTATTTTTTTTTGGTGTATACATGTTTATTATAATTAAAATATTAACTATGTCGGGTTTAACTAGTAGATTATTAAAACTAGTCAAGATACAAAATATATAAAGTTATTCGATCATAACAAGTCATACACCGGGTATTATATCACGGGATCACCTACCGGGTATACACTACCTAAATACCATATAGTAATCATTGTAATAATTACTTGATTTGACAAGACCCAACCCCCTATGCTTAGTAATGATGGCCGAAATATGTGGGGGCCACCCACATGTCCTCACCCATCCCATCATCATGATGATATTGTTAGAGTTTTGTCTAATCAACCATCCCATCATCATGATAATGTTGTAAGAGTCTTGTCTAATCAACCAAATCGTCATAATAATGTTGTAAGAGTCTTGTCTAATTAACCAAATCATCATTATTATGTTGTAAGAGTCTTGTCTAATCAACCAAATCATCATGATGATGTTGTAAGAGTCTTGTCTACTTAACCATTCCTCATGATGATGTGTAAGTGTTATGTCCTTTCAACCCTTTTTCATGCACACATCAAATCGTCTCTTCTTCCATCATTACTTGGTAAAGATGACGATGGAACAACACACCATCTTTATCTTTCTCTCTCTATATATAGACATACACACATATGCACACACTTGCACACTCAAAAAAATCCAAGAACACAACAAGTCTAGAGAGTTTGAGTTAGAGTTTGGAGATTCAAGGAAGATTTGAAGCTAGGAGTCGGGTTTTAGTAGCAAAACGAACATCTATCATCTTCTACAAGTAAATATTCACCTAGCTTTGACTAGTGGTATGAATCCGTCATGAACCTTTCTTTTCATCTTCATGTTCTTGTTTAAAACATGTTGTTTACCAAGAAAAACAAAGGATTTTAATGATTAAAAGAGTCTTTATGAAGCCTAACCTTATTAAGTTTAAAAATTAGGGTTTTGGTATAAAAATATATACACGGGTCGAAAATAATAAAAGTACATGTATCAATTGTGGTTTTGATCATTTTATGATAAGTTGTTGTTAATCACATGATATTAAGATTTAAAAACAAGGAAAACTAAAATATGTATACCTATAATTATAGGCCTAGATATGCAAACATATATGTATACATGTTTGATTTGATTAATGATTTGAAGATGATCAAGTGGATGGATACATGTATAAGGAATGTAATCTGTATATATATATATCTATGAATAGATATTCTTGTGTGAGCATTTGATGACAAAAGGGAAAGATTAAGTTGAGAAGTATGGTTAATACTTGGATAAGTGAAATATATGTATGCATATTTAGAAACGGGACTATACATGTATATAAGTGGGTACATGATCCTAAGTTGTAGAGCTTGGAAAAATTAGAAACACCATGCATGTATATATATATATATATATATATATATATATATATATATATAAATACACACACACACATATATATACATATATATATATATATATATATGTATATATATATATATCAGGACTTCCATATATATATATATATATTTACATTTACATGCATGTTGTTTCTAATTTTCCAAGTTCTACATGCATGTAAATATATATATATATATATATATATATATATATATATATGAATGATGGAAAAATTGTTAACTCGGAATGAGTAATGAAATGGTTAAATGATGGAAATCAAGTTATATGTATGTATGGAAACACGATTATGATTATTATCTTGAAAATGAAAATATTAGATAACATGAAACTTGTATGTTGAAAGTGGTTATACTCGTATGCATATATTAGTAAAAATAAATGCATGACGTACGTAAACAACCTAATAAATGCCGTTCGGAACAAGTATTTGCATGTGGAGGTGTTAACGTGGTTTATACGCACGTACGATAAATAACATGCATAGAATATACTTGAACGATATTTGTGATTTTATATAACTATATTTAAGAAATAATTATATGTTTATATGCGAACGATAATATGAATGTATTATGAGCCGATGCAAAAATAATATTTGTTTTTGGTACACCTAAGAAGTCACCAATATGGATACATAATATTTTCTCGGAAAATATATAAGCGTCTAGACTAGAATAATAATCACCAATGAGTCGTCACATGAAAACACTGTTTTTCTAAACAAAGGCGTACTTAACGGGATTCGTTAAGTCGGGTGAACAACTTGCATTTAATACGGGTAGTATTAACACATTAGTACCCTTGTGTGATTAGGGTACGGATAGACAGGAACTTCTAGCACACTGTTATTTGCTAGGATTTCATCGGACACAAGGTGAGTTCACGGCCCCCTTTTCGCTTTTTAATGTTTTTTAAACTGCGGAGGAGAAACATACTTACATATTATGTATTACATTATTGTTTAATACATTTGGAAACATTGTTGTTTTATACAACTGAGAAAACATTGCAAATATTTTTATATGATAACAAGGAAACAAGACACTAACATTATGTTGTACATGAGAAACAATTATAGAGCTTGTAAAGTCCCCTGAAACAAACACACTTTGTAACCATTAGCTATACACTTAGACTGGGATTCTATGGATAGTACTATTGGGGGTGACGCCCCCGGTCATGGTTATTCACGCTAGCCAGGGGTCCACATGTCCGAATGACAGCATATTGTCTTATTCTCGTGGTTTAGCGAGGGAGGGGCATTCATTTGTCATGGTTTGGTTACGGTTTCATATACAGACATAGGTATTTGTAAGCCTAGCTAGCTTACGAATGGATCAATAACACTTGTTTCGTTTATCATATACGTTTGGAATTATTTGTACTTATTTATGATGGTAATGTCATGGGCAATGTTTTCAGGTGAAAACTACTTATTTTATGACGTTTAAGTCATAGATACGTTTTCGGGTGAAAACTACTTTTTTTATGACGGTTAAGTCATAGATACGTTTTCGGGTGAAAACTACTTACTTTACGACGATTAAGTCATGGATACGTTTTCGGGTGAAAACTACTTACTTTATGACGGTTAAGTCATGGATACGTTTTCGGGTGAAAACTACTTATTTTATGACGGTTAAGTCATAGATACGTTTTCGGGTGAAAACTACTTACTTTATGACGGTTAAGTCATAGATACGTTTTCGGGTGAAAACTACTTACTTTATGACGGTTAAGTCATAGATACGTTTTCGGGTGAAAACTACCTACTTTATGACAGTTAAGTCATGGATATGTTTTCGGGGAAAACTACTTATTTTATGATGGTTAAGTCATGTATACGTTTTCTGAGAAAACTAGTTATTTTTATGACTGTTAAGTCATGTATACGTTTACAGGGAAAACTACTTATTTTATGACGGTTAAGTCATGGATACGTTTTCGGGAAAACTACTTATTATTTATGACGGTTAAGTAATGTATAGTTTTTCGGGGAAAACTACTTAGTTTTATGACGGTTAAGTCATGTACATGTTTTCGGGAAAAACTATTAGCACTGATATAACTAACTCTGTGAACTCACCAACCTTTGTGTTGACACTTTCATGTATGTTTCTCAGGTAACCCTTAGCCATGGCGCGGTTGGAATAGGCTAGCTATGTTGTATCAGTTCCTAGTAGCTGGAAGGACATAAAATATCAAGTCTCAAGTCTATCGTTGATCTAGAAGAACTTAGATCATTGTATTACTTAGTTTTAGTAATTGTATATGTAATCAAGTCTTAGAAATCACTATTACAGCTTCCTCTATCGTGTAATGAACCAATCGTTGCAACCTTTATTTATTTATTTATTAAGTAAATAAATTTGGGGGTGTGACAGATTGGTATCAGAGCAATGGCTTTAGCGAATTAGGTTTCCTTAGTGACACCTAGGCTCTAACCGGACTCATTTAGGGACCAAGATTTCTAAGACTTGCATCACACGAAGAACACCCAAGACTTGAGTACAGAAATTCCAACCGCTGCCGAACAACTTGTGTAGACTATTAGTGTATGGAGTTACACTAGGGTATCATTAGCTACACTAATACTTAATACTATTACATGGCTCATGTAATGAACACTTAGCACGTACAAATAGACACCTACGATGTTTCTCAACAAAGTGTCACTGTTCGGATTACGAATCAAGGATAACGGGTACTCAGCACACTATAACCCTAGAAGATCGAGTTACGAGCTGAACTTGGGCGACAACGGTAGTAATCTCCAGTTACCGATCTTGGTATCCTAACATGTTGAATCCGTACCAGAACCAGTACCTATACCTGCACCACACCTACAACTACTCCAGCCGTGGAGGCAGCTTTCTTTCTGACGTATGTGCGGTATAAATACTCTAATTCATGAGTTGCCGGATCGAATGACTAGACTTTCACCATGAGGTATGGCAGAAAGGATTGCCCAGACAGAAGGGAATCCGAGGTGGATAAGCAGGACTAAATGGGAGAGAACTCCAAGGGTCAGGAGACCCAAACATTTATCAGGATCATGTGGATCCATACGTACATACAGACTTGGAGCATGAGTTGCTCGACACTGATTTGAGGATCTCTTCCCTACACATAGTGCCTGACTTCCATACACATTTTATTCTTGAGAGACACTGGTGATGCCTCTCTACCATTAACCCCATCCAGCAACAACCATATTCGGCAGATTCACGAGTATTGGTATAAATAAATTAAGGGTAATCCGGTAGAACAATACATACTCCTGTACAAGTGTGCAAACACGATCTAATGATCATTTCAAATCCTTTTTGACTAAGAAGATTGGGATAGAAGAAACACTACAGGGATCATGCAAAGTAAATTATCATTACTGGTGCACACGTAATCATAATTTGCAGTGCATGGGAACTTTAGTGAGTCTTGCTGTCCAAGCTAATGATCAACCCATGTTCTCGATCACTTGATTAAGGATTGGATCTTAACAAATCGGAATTCTCAATTAGGTGTTCACAAAGCATTTTCCTAGTTTTGGAGGAACGAGAGAAATTCAAATTGAATTCAACCAATCCCTAGTGAGTCCTGAACGAAGAAGTAATTCACACATTCATTATTTGAGATCCTACTTGTCAGGAAGGCTTCAAATTGAGCATTACCACAACTAACATTTACAATAATTGCACAATTATTGTGGGAGATTATAGCGTAATCTCATGATCCCTCATACAGTTCAGTCTCACAATTGCTTGAAAGTTACGCTAGGAGTGCTATGCACTAATGGGGCAAAAGATTATTCTGACCCGCATACACATGGCACATATGGGATATTATGGAAGCTCGACATGAGTCAAGTAGGTAATCTGACATTTTAGGTTATTGGTCAAACAGGGTTGTTCTCACAACCTTTGACATTCAGTACACCTTTAAGTCTGACTATTCTTTCGATAACGAATAAGCCGTGATTTATTTTCAAGCGAATTCCAAAGAAACCTAAGTGTGGACTAACGACTATTGACGCAATAACAGAAGGACGACGTACAAAACTCTTAAAGGAGTCCCAAATGCGGAATTTCTTGCTAATCTCATTAGCTCATGATATGCATAACGGACGAAAGCATGAGTTGTTCAGAACAGACCACTGTCCACAAGGATTCGAGAAGGATAGTTTGATACCCTTTGTACCCGCACTTTCCCGAAGATCGTCTTGTTGAATGGATCCTAGTTTTTAGCCTAGAGGAGAGGCGCGATCACCTCTCTCACTCCCATTTTTCTGTAAATAAGGATCTCTAGGGCATCTTGTAGGTCTAGATTTCTCTTTAAATCACTGATTTGATCGATTACACACAGGCGGAAACTGTGTGTATGGTGGTGAAACAGATGGTAGAAACAGAATCGGTGAAGATAACAGGCTAACCTCACAATGAATCAACACAAAATGATATGAAAATGTAAGAACACAGTGTAAAAACAACCGCAAAGTGTATTGATTCAATAACAATGTGAAAGAGAAGGTTCAGGGTTACAACCGCTACTCACACCCTAAACATTCTCAAACTAGGCTATTTATAGTAGTGACACGTATCGAAACTACTAGTTTCGATTGACCATTTACAAGTGATACACAGAACTGTCGAAACTACCATCTATCGAAACTACTAGTTTCGATTGAACAAACTCAATCGAAACTAAGTAGTTTCGATGGTTTCGATTGAACAAACTCAATCGAAACTAAGTAGTTTCGATGGCCCAGACTTAGCTAATAAAGCAGTAAATTACAGAAAACTGAAATTACATTTAATGAAATGACATAAAGTAAACTAGTCTAAAACTGTTTAAACATACAATAAATGACAACAGCTTATACATAAGATAAGACTCTACAATCTCCCCCTAAGCTGTTGCATTACTGTCTTCAGCTCTTCATCAAGCAGCTGGTCCTTCAGTTGTCCTTGGGATGAATGGTTTAACGTGGAGAGATAAAACTCTTTGGTAGGCCTTGGCATCAGCTTTATCTTCATCACTGTATGCCTGAATGTGATTCTGGAATAGTATCAACACTTAGAGAATTTTGAAATCAACACTGTCGAAACAACTAGTTTCGATGGAGATGAACTTATCGAAACTAACTAGTTTCGATCAGAGATACTAGGGCAAGTTTGGGTGTCGAAACTAGTAGTTTCGATGAAAAATCTTTTGAGAAATTTTGAAAGTGTTGAATCCCTTTTGTCGCAACTACTTGGTTTTGAAACCCAAACCCCTTTTGATTCACGATACTTAGATTAATATAGACAATTTAAAGAAGGGTTTAGAGTGGCCTGTTAGTGACGGAACTTCATCTTACCGAATGTGAGACTGTTATCTGCAAGAGTACACATTAATCATGAGTTCAAAGATGATAGAGATGTTTGTAAACGCGGATAAGCACAAAAACGACTGTTATTATGAAGATTTAGTCGAACAGATTTTGAATTTTTGAAACCCTAGGTCTGCTGATTTGAAAAATCATCTGTAGGAAGTAGTGAGACGTTACCTGATGATGGAGACGATGGTGACAACGGGGGAAAATCAGGTGATTAACACTGATTTCTTGCAACTCAGACCAAAGGCTTGAGAGATTTTTGCATATGACAGAGAAGGTAAGAGGGTTCAAAAAAGAAGAGTGAAACTCAGTATGAAGGGAGGGATTGATTATGAAGGCATTTAAATTTTCGTAAGACAAAGGACAAAAATGCCCCTGTCGAAACAACTAGTTTCGATAGGGCAAACTAGTTTCGATAGTTCAAAGTAGAAATAAGACTAACATATATACACTGTTAAAACAGACTTTCTATAGAAATGAAATTATACACAAGATATTTACACTTATCTTCTTGAAAAAGATCCAACATGAGATCAGATCTGGTCAGTCTCTTGAAACACTTCCTTTTGCAATTCACTACTGTGAGTCCCTGAAGATAGCTGATATTTGTGCAAAGTAAACCTGAACATTTGTTTGTACAAAGATTTCATGTGATTAAAAGGTACCATTTAAGCAATATACAAGGTGTACCCCACATATTAAAATAAAATGATTTTGAAAACCTATCAATCCTTAAGAAGTACCCATCTTCATCCTATCATCTCTTTCTGATTAACCAAGGTACCGTCTTAGTAATGTCAAAGTACCACCAAAATAAAATAAGATATCCAAGTGGATTTAGAAAATTAAAATAAAATATATCCAAGTAGATATTAAAAAGGTACGAGCATTCTAGATCTTTGCGTAAGCAAAACAGAAGAAGTCGTAAAATTATCCAAGCGGATAGAAAAATGTTGAACACCCGAGATCTTTGCGTAAGCAAAACAGACGGGGTCAAATCATCCAAGTGGATGGGAAAAGGATGAGCACCCGAGATCTTTGCGTAAGCAAAACATACGGGGTCATTGGTGGTAAATATCGTTATATTGACGGTCACTGTATTTGAATAGGAATCCAATACATAAGCCTGTATCTGATTGAATTGGTTTTCTTAGATATAAAAATGGGTTAGATGTTTCAATAATGGGTTCAAACACACAAGTATGAGATATATATATATATATATATATATAGGTTTTCACACTACTTACAAGTTTTAACCATATGTCGGGCCTACCAGCTATACCTCAGTAAACACCATCACTTTTGTTCTATTCCATGTCCAAGAGATGAGATCAGACACTATCATTTCTCAAAGGTCAGATTCAATTTTTCCTGCAACTCTAAACCACTTGTAAGATTATATACACAACAATTCTTTTCAATATTATATTTCTCCCCCAAAAGATTTGTGTAGAAACTGTACATAAAAATAAAATCTTTTTGGAATTTTCTTTAACAATTAAACAGAATTTAGAAAAAAGAATACTATTCACACAATTTACTGAAAGTTGATCATTCCAAGCATCTCCACCAGTTGGGCAAATCTGGTAGAGTCAAAAGCCTTTGTGAAGATGTCTGCGGTTTATTTATTAGTTTTGACTTCAACAATTTGAATATGCTTCTTTTCCACACAGTCACGGATAAAGTGATGTTTGATTTCAATGTGTTTTGTTTTGGAATGCTGAACGGGGTTTTTGGTGATTTGGGGAATAGCAGTGTTGTCACACATAATGGGTGTCTCATGGAATGTGATCCCATAGTCAAGCATCTGATGGTGTATCCATCTGACTTGGAAACAACAGAGGGCTGCGGCAATGTATTCGGCTTCGGCGGTGGATTGGGAAACGGTGGATTGTTTCTTACATTGCCTTGAGACAAGGCGGTTGCCAAGGAATTGACAACCTCCAGAAGTGGATTTTCGGTCTAAGTTGCAACCCTCGTAGTCTGAATCTGAATAAGCCACAAGATCAAATAAGTCAGTTTTAGGATACCACAGACCCAATTTTGGTTTATACTTTAAATATCTTAAAATACGTTTGACAGCAGATAAATGAGAGAGTTTAGGATTAGCCTGAAAACGTGCACACAAGCACACTACAAACATGATGTCGGGTCTGCTGGCCGTGAGATACATGAGAGAGCCTATCATAGAGCGATAGAGATGCTGATCAACGATTTCACCATCCACATCAGGAGTCAAACAATGACGAACTTCCACAGGAGTTTTTACAGGGTGGGAATCATCCATTTTGAACTTGGTCAAAATTCCTTTCACGTATTTTTCTTGATGGATAAGGATTCCTGACTCAGACTGATCAACTTGTAGTCCCAAAAAGAACTTCATTTCTCCCATGGAGCTCATTTCAAACTTAGATCTCATCACTTCCTCAAATTCTATGCAAAGACGGGGATTTGTAGATCCAAAAATGATATCATCCACATAAATTTGCACCATGATTGTATCCTTTTCATCCTTCCGTTTGAACAAAGTTTGGTCAATTGCTCCTCGTGTGAAACCATTCTCAAGCAGATGCTTTGATAAAGTTTCATACCACGCACGAGGTGCTTGGTGAAGACCGTACAATGCTTTGTCTAACTTATAAACACGGTCTGAAAATTAGGATCAATGAAACCCAGCGGCTGCTTGACATAAACTTCCTCTTGAACTTTTCCATATAAAAATGCGCTTTTGACATCCATTTGATGAACGGTGAAGTCCATGTAGGCTGCATAGGTGAGAAACATTCGGATGGCTTCCAAGCGAGCCACTGGTGCAAAGACTTCCTCATAGTCAATCCCTTCTTCTTGATAGAAACCTTGATAGATGAGCTTTATTTCGAATCACAGTGCCGCCTTCATCCTTTTTGTTGCGAAAAACCCAACGAGTGCCGACTGTAACTTTGTTCTTGGGAAGATCTACCAAATTCCACACATGCAGCTTTGAGAATTGCTGTTGCTCTTCCTGCATTGCTTCCATGCAGCTGTTTTCTAGTAGAGCTGCTATGATGTTCTTTGGTTCAGCTTGAGAAATGAAGCAAGAAAACATGCTGTTTTCAAATGCTTCACAGGCACTTTGGGTACTAACACCACCCACATTGAGTGGTGCAATGATGTTATTGGTGGGTTGAATCTTGTGAATTCGCAGTTGAGGAATTTCATCTTCTTCCACGACTTCTTCCAAATTGGTAAGATTTTCAGCAGGAGGATCGGCAATATCATTAATAGGATCTTCAGCAGGTGATTGTGGTGCAACATCTACTATTGGAATGGAGTTGTCTTCAACAGTTTCACTTGTTGCACCAGAACCGGAAGACTCCATATCAGATTCAGCATTAGCAACCACAGGAATTTCAACCTGAGCAGATGAGGAAGAGCCTTGATCATTTATGTTCCCTAGATTGTTCATAGAGAAGTAAGGATAAGCATGAGTTGATTCAATAGAAAATAAGGAAGATTAAATGACTTAAAAACTGAATCGACGTCAAAGAGCCAATTGGGACCGTCTCCTACGTCCGTATGATTGTTTTCATTCCAATTGATATCAATGGACTCCATCACTATCCTTTTCTTCTTATGGTAGACACGAAAAGCACGTTGATTGGATGAGTAACCAACAAAATAGCATTCATCAGCTTTGGCTTCAAACTTGTTGAGCTGATCTGAAGTGTTCAGCATTGTGCACACACACCCAAATTTTCTGAAGAAATCGATAACTGCTTGCGCTTGTACATGATCTCATAGGGTGTGTTGTTGCAACTTTTAGTGATAAGAACCCGATTTTGCACAAAACATGCAGTGTTGACCGCCTCAGCCCAGAAAGTCACAGGAAGCTTAGAGTCAACAATCATAGTTCGTGCAGCTTCAATTAAAGTGCGGTTTCTTCTTTCAGCTACACCGTTTTGTTGAGGAGTACGAGGTGCACTAAATTGTCGAGAAATTCCTTTGCTTTCACAGAAGGAATCAAGAGTTTCATTTTTGAATTCTGTTCCATGATCGCTGTGGATAGTCTTCACACTTAGATTGAAGAGGTTCTCAATTTGAAGCAGATAGGTTTTTAAAATCTCTGGCGTCTCATCTTTCTTAGCTAGGAAAAACACCCAGTGAATCGAGAAAAATCATCTGTTACCACCAGACAGTATGACTTTCGTCCAAGACTCATGACACCCACCAGACCAAAAAGATCCATGTGAAGCAATTGGAGAGGAGAGTCAATGGAATTGGTGGTTTTAGGCTTATGTGAAGATTTGTGCTGTTTTCCCTTGGAACATGAGATACAGTGTTCCATAGGAGTGAAATCTTTGAGAGGTAATCCAGTGACTAGGTTGCCTCAAACCAGTCGGTTCATTGTTTTGAAATTGACATGTCCCAACCTCTTATGCCACAGGAAAGATTCATCTTCGGAAGCCTTTGAGAGAAAACACGATTCAATGCCCGATGGGTTGTTCATATCCAAGCTATATGTGTTGTATCTTCTGGGAGCACGCATGAGAATAAGTTCTTTCGGAATCACCACTCCCGGCTTCAAGATAAGATATTCTTTTGAATTGAATAAAGCACAAAAGTCCTTGTCATAAATCTGTGAAACACTCATCAGATTGTATTTCAACTGAGGAACAAAGTTGACAAATTCCAGACTATTTACTCCATTTGATACTGTTCCTTGTCCTTCAATCTTTCCTCCTCTTGGGTTTCCAGCAAAAGCAACATACTCTCCATCAATTTGATGATAATTTTGCAGCAAGTTAAAGTGCCCAGTCATATGTCTTGAACATCCACTATATACATGCCAGATGTTATCGCCGGTTCTTCTTGATTGACCCTATACACAACGAACCATTTATACGATTTGACCAAAATTGTTTCAATCAAGAGATTTTAGTGTCAGGATATGACCTCTCATTGGAATCAGAATTACAACCATCCTTTGATGAAGCATGGTCATCAAATAGAACATTATTTTTAATTTTCCAAGTTCGTTTTAAATAATTTTTAGCATTTTTAATTCTTTTACGCCTAGATTTCCTACTGTAAGAAGACTTAGGCAACACATATGAATTTAATGAACTTTTGGAAGGCGATTCTTCATTAGAATTTGCAGTTGTCAATTTACAACTTTTTGACACATGATTTGAGGCACCGCAACTAAAACAAACGTTTTCACAAGATATCTTAGCCTGATAATAGTCATCACAAGATGAAGATGATTGTGATGTTGAGGAATCTGAACATGAGACGGTTCTCTCATCAATAACTTTGTCTTGAAGACGATGTGCTTCCTTTAATCTGAAAAAGTCCATGTTGCTCATGGTTTCACGTGGTACATCATTCACAATAATTCCTACACTTTTAAACTTGGTAACACATGGCATAACATTCAAAGATTTAGGAAGAAAAGGCAAAGTGTAGGTCCAGGTAACTCAACTACTGATCGAACTCGTGATATGATGTTCCTATAACACGAAGTGCGGAATCCTTCGTGTTAACGTTTGTATACTAACCGACAATTCCAAAAACAACAAGCGTAAATAAACTTCTCAAATATATTCAGAATCACAATGGTTTACAGACTCAATCAGACAAATCGTTCTCTCTGTTCGGTTTTCTGTCTAATGACTCTGTAAACTCATATATATAGAAACTAACCTCCTGTAAGCGAACTTGTTAAGTTCGCCTGAAACAGACTAAGCGAACTTAACAAGTTCGCCTCAGTTAGACCTAAGCGAACTTATTAAGTTCGCCTCTGATAGACCAGGCGAACTTAACAAGTTCGCCTCTAGGCACACTTGTACAAACACTTAGCAACTTTAAACAATTACATAACAAAACATAAACACATAAAATCTAACTATTACAAGCTTTTGTCATTACAAATCTATGTTCTAACAGACTCCCCCTTGACAATAGCTTGATCTTCTGTCTTCAGTCTTTATCTTGAACTCTTCCAGTTGTCTGGTAGTCTGCTGCCAGCATGCACACCGTATCTTCTACATATCTCCAAAACTCTTTTGTACTGTAGACCTTGTTCTCTCCATTCATCAGTATACATTATCTCATACTTTCGCAGCGTCCTCTGATCTTTCTTTGAAAAATTAATAAGATTCATTGCGTCATAGAAACACACAATGACCTTATTATCTTTATCTTCAACCCTTGCTTCACCAGTATTAACATCAACATACCACCATTTCATATTCCCAAGAAAGTCTTGAGGAATATTCTTTAATGGTATCTTGTGTATAGCACGCACTGGTCTATACTTCTATCTCCAGGTTACTTTCCCAGTCTTAGGATCTGTAATCTTCACTCTCTTTCCTTTCTGTGGTTTCAGCCGTTCATACTTACCCGAACTACCTTCTTTCTTTATCAGGTTTACTATCACATCAGCCAAACCATTCTTCGATCTATTTATGAGTGGCTTTGAAGCTAGACCATTTATTTCACACCTCGGCAAGGTATTGAAATATTTGATCCTTGGCTTTAAGTATTGAACGCCGTCAGATCTTTTGATTACAAATAATTTTGATTCACCATCATAGAACCAACTTATGATCCTTCCTACACACTGCTCTTTATTCACATATTTCTCTTTCTAAGCAGGTTGTGCTGGAGACTTGGGTAGCACCTTCATCCAACTGTTACAACTTCTCTCCACTGTTCTCGTGTCATCCCTGTATCTCTGAACATCACAGGTTCTTCATTAATCTTCGGAGACTCAGTGTGAGTTGTTTCAGTTTCAGCACCCTTATTGAATTGAAGATTCTCATCATCAGTATCCATCTTTGACTCAGCTGTATCATCAGGCAGTGTAACGTCTTCAATAGAGTCCATAGAGTCAGTTATTCCGTCATAAGAGAACTCAGGAACAACATCCTCTTGGATGAAGTTATACGGCACCTTAAGACCGTCACAACCTTCATAGGTAACATTGTCTTTATCTTTCTCTATTTCAATCTCTACTATTTCACCTTCTTCTATCTCAGTATCTGACATATCTTCGTCCATGTCATTGAATAAATCATCAATGTCATCAAGACATTCAATCTTTTCAGCTTCCTCTTCTTCTGAGTCTTGAAAGAATTCTAATAACAGAATTTCTTCGTCATTAGTACCAGAAGTATCTTTGTCCTTGTTTCCTTCAAGAGATTGTGATGTCGACTCCCCCTGAACTCTAGATATAGGATTAGCGTCAGTGTATTGACGATCACCCTCAATATTTCCAGCAGGATCATTGTCTTCATCATCACGTCTTTGAATTGAATCTGTGTGACAAGTATCAGGTATCCTCAACTCCCCCTGAGCGTCAAGACGCTGAACGAGTTCGGACACTAAGACTTGCATATCAGCAATTTGTTGAGCTTGAGTCTGAATCACCAGCTGCTGTTGTGAATCAATAGATACGAGTGAGTTAACTTGTGTTTGTAGTGACAGAACTTGAGATTCAAGGAAAGTAATCCTGTCAGAATCAGAAGGCTTTGACGGACCAGCTGTTGATTGTGGAATAGAAGGACTTGAAGTAGTAGGAATGACTGGAGGAACAGGAGTATGAACTGGAGATGGATCCTTAGATCGTGGAGGAGTAATGATCAGAGAAGCAACAAAATTAGCATCTTCAACTCCTTGAGAAGATCTTGCAGCAGCAATTGATGCAGACATTAACTTTTGACGTGAAGGATCTGGATTAAAGTCACTGTCAGTGTCAGAACTCTCATCTACCAACGATCTTTTTCCAAGTACTGATCCGGAAGGAGGATCCCGAACAGACTTGCGTCGTGGTCGTCTGGCTTGAGACTTAATGCGTTTTCCAGCATTAGCCAGTGGAATAGCAGCCAACCGTTCATAATGACCTGGAGAAAAATCCCTAGACTCATCAGAATCAGTGCTGTCATCATCAGATGATGTTGTATCACTTGAACTGGAACTAGACTCAATGTCTGTCACCACATTCCCTTCTTGTTCATGAATGGGCGAGTTCACAGCTTCATCAACAAAATCATCCATGTTCATACCTAGATCTTGATTAGGATCATGAACGACCTCTTCTTGAACTGGTTCCTGAATCAGAATATTAACTGCAACCTGTGGAATAGGAACTTGTTCAGGAATAGGAATTTGAATTTGTGGTTGTTGAACTTGAAGTTATGGAACTGGTATCTGTTGTTGTTGGGCAGGTTGTTGTGGTTGTTGCTGTTGTTGTTGTGCTGGAACGTTAACTCCTTGAGCTTGAGCAAGTTCATTAGGATGAAACCAGTTATCATTAGGTGGTGCAACATAATCAGGATTGATTAAGTGCCCAAACAGAGGTGTATTAACTGGAATCAAAGCAGCATTCTGCTGTTTCACCTTTGTACAGTCAGTAAAGATACGTTTTGACATTGGAGTCAAAGTCAATCTTATAGCATGATGTGGAAGATCCGGAATAAGATGATTTAGTATCATTTGAATAAATCGTGGATACATTAAGAAACCTTGACCTTCAGCCGGATTTATCTGCATTACCATCTCCCGATAAAAATAAAGCGGAAAATTGAATCTTTTATTCAAAGTTAAGGCCACCATTGCTGTTTGAAGAGCCATCTTCAAGCCATCTGTACCAGCTTTTCGCGGAGAGATGCATTGTATAATCACATGCATAAAGTATCTCCATTCACCTACTAGTCCACCTTTCCTAGCTTGTGTATCATTTTGTCGTCCACGATAACCCATCCTTTGAAAACAACCCATAATAAGAGTGTTAGGATAAGATATTGGATCTTCAGCATTTCCACCCAAAGCTAGAGCAACACGAATTGTCTCTTCTGAAATGGCAATCTCGGTATTATTGACTGTTGCACGAAGGACATGTGGTTCCACATCGATATCTTGATGTACCGTATCCCAGAATTGTTGGATGTACACCAAGCTAATATAAGGATCCGCAGATAATGCAACATGTAGTCTTGATCGATTCAGAAAATTGATAATGCCCTGAAAATGAACTGCTTCTGGCAAATTAGGATCTAACAATGCCACTTGATTATGCTTATATTCGACACGTCGAGCCATCTGTGAAAAAATTCGGACAACACAACAAACATTAGTAGACTAACACATATATGAAACAACAAACAAAAAAAATCAAACAAAAAAAAATCTTAAAAAAATTTCAAACAAAAACAAAACAAAAAAAATTTTAAACAAAAAATATCACAAGTCCTTTTCACTACTGACCCCTAGGCGAACTTAATAAGTTCGCTTAGTAGTGCAAGAGGCGAACTTATTAAGTTCGCTTCGAACAAGTTCGCCTGATAAAATGGGCTTGGAACAAGTTCGCCTGAACTAGAGACGTTTCAAATTCAACACACAGATTTTCAAACTCCGGCAAATCGATCATTATCATGAAATAACCATGTACAAGCAATCGAATAACACATTACAAGCAAAAATGATGATCAATTTTAGATTTAGGGCAAAAATTAGGTAAAAAATGTTACTGTAACCGTTCGACGAAATCCGAAACAAAAAAAACCTCGAATACACTCAAGTTAGTGGATGAAAATCAACAACACTACCTTTGTTAGATTCGCAATGCGATTTCGATCAAGAGGCAACCAGAAATTAACACTCACAACACCGATTTAAATTTTCGAAAAATTTGGGCAAGTTCGCTTATTTTCTGATGAAGACGATGAGAGACAAGTTCGCCTGATTCAACACTTATTGAGATTAAGTTCGCTTGACTAAGCGAACTTGTTAAGTTCGCTTAACAAGCCTTCGGCGAACTAGATAAGTTCGCTTCACCCCAGACAGTAAATTTAAGTTCGCTTCAATGATTTAAGCGAACTTATTAAGTTCGCTTCACTGTACACAGGCGAACTTAATTACTTTTCATCCTTTTTGCCTTGAACACAAATTTTACCAACTTCAACCTTTCAAATCTCAAACTTCCGTCAGCAACACATATTTGATTCAATCCCGAACAATTTTAATAAAAGTTTAAAATTTTCATGGAAAATATAAAAATCAAAATCTTTTTGAATTTTATCTATACAGACGGAAACACATATTTTTTATTTTTCTCTGTACAAACTGAAATCACATATTTTTGGTTTTTCTCTATTCTAACAAAATCACATATTTTTGATTTTTACCTGAATAAACTGAAATCACATATTTTTGGTTTGTACATCATGAGCAAGAAGATCACATCAGTATTCAATTAATTCATCACACATATTGTCAATAATAAAGGGTAACCTATTGTAATAGACCATTCAACTCAATTTTGTGCATTTTGCATCTTTTTCTTTTGAAACTCATTTAATTTGAATAATTTTTGAAATGATACGCGATAAATTTCAAAGTAAATAAGATCAGGTTATAAAATGCTCTTTTATTTATACCAAATTTGAAATATAAAGCCTGAATTCTTAAAATTGTCAATATTATATTATTTGAAACTATAAGCGTTTATTCTCCAAATTCATGTGATTTAGTACCATTTAGATGATAAACATTGTGTACCCCACATATATGCCAAATAGAAAATAAATGCACTATCTTCAAGACATATATAAGATTTTACTAAAGATTATCCGAATATTCAGAACGAGGAGACATCACTTAGCACATGAATAGCAGAATCCAAATTGGATTGTAAAGGAATCAATGAGATTCAGAATCGAATGATTCAATATTTTGGCTTATATTTGTGAAATCATAAGATTCAGGAACGTAGATCCAACTGTTATCTGGATTATGAATTCAATGGAATCAGTAAAGATGATATATCAATATGATCCAAGGGCTAGTATATGTTTGACAAATGTTGTCAAGTACATATCTTGATTATACTTCAAATTGCATGCTTTTCGGGACATGGGCACTGAAGCAAATCGAATGAATAGTGCTAAGGACATAACCCGAAACTGATCTCATAGGAAAATCCTTATTAAAAGCTAATATTCTTTATCTGATAGTGATCTTTTAACACACACACCCAGGCATATAATGGATGTAAATCACAGAAGTAATCATATTATATTTAATTTTCACACTACTATTAGCTTCAAAACGCTTTTAGCCTATTGACAATTCAAGTTTCAAATTTTATAAACAAATTATCAAGAATAGAGCATTCACAACACTATCATTTCTTATTTATGCAGACTTTGAAATTTAGATCAGATCAACTTATTTTAATCATTCAGATATCAAGGTCTATTAAGGTCGTGTGAAATGAACTAATCACTGATGTACTACCATTTCTTCTCAAAACCTCAAATGATGTCAAATTTTATATTTTTCAATTTGTTTTGACTTTTTATAATTTAAGCTTTTTGACTGAAAAAGTAAATGCAGAAATGTAATAAAGCAATAAAAGTACTTAAAAGAAAATTTTCCATGAAATTCTGATTTTGAAAAACTTTTATTCGGGATTGATCATACCAATCATTTTTATCAAGAATTCAAACCTGGTACGATCAAATGCCTTAGTAAACAAATCAGCAAAATTATCTTCAGTGTGTACCTTGACCAGCTCAATCAACCTTTTCTCTGCACAATCACGTATAAAATGATATCGAATTTCGATGTGCTTAGTTTTACTATGTTTAACAGGATTATTCGTTATGGACATAGTATTATTGTTATCAATAAACATAGGGGTTTCTGTGAAATTCAAACCGTAATCTCTCAATTGTTGTTGTATCCACAGGATTTGTGAACAGCAACTTGCAGCAGCAATGTATTCTGCTTCACATGTAGAAATCGAGACTGTGGTTTGCTTTTTGCATTGCCAAGATACAAGTCGATTTCCTAAGAATTGGCAACCACCTGTTGTAGATTTCCTGTCCAGACAACAACCACCAAAATCAGAATCAGTATAAGCATTGAAATCAAAGTTAGAACCATGAGGATACCATAGCCCTAAACGTTGTTTTCCTTTTAAATACCGAAAGATTCTTTTCACATCAATTAAGTGAGATTCTTTTGGCTTTGCCTGAAATCTGGAACAGATACACACGGCGAACATTATATCCGGCCTTGAAGCGGTTAAGTACATGAGGGATCCAATCATACCTCTGTAAAGTCGACAATCCACATCTTTTCCTTCCGAGTCAGAATGCAGCTTATGATTGACCGGAATTGGAGTATCGTATGGGGTACAGTCCTCCATCTTGAACCGGCTCCAGATGTCTTTGACATACTTGGACTGTTGAATAAAGAAACCATCTTCCTTTTGATTTACTTGTAAACCTAAGAAAAACGATAACTCTCCCATAGCAGACATTTCAAATTTCGACTTCATAACACCCTCAAAGTCTTTGCACAACCCTTCATTTGTCGAGCCAAATATAATATCATCCACATAAATCTGTACCAGTAGGTAATCTCCCCCTGATTTCTTTATGAATAAGGTCGAGTCTATCTTTCCACGAACAAATTCATTCGCCAAAAGATGTTTAGATAAAGTCTCATACCATGCACGAGGAGCCTGATGAAGACCATAGAGGGCCTTATCTAGCTTGAAAACCATGTTCAGATTCAGTGGATCTTCAAACCCCGGCGGCTGACACACATAGACTTCCTCCTTGACCTTTCCATATAAAAATGCACTCTTGACATCTAATTGAAACACCTTAAAACCTTTAAAAGAAGCAAAAGCTAGAAACAACCTTATAGCTTCAAGCCGCGCAACCGGCGCATAAACTTCGGTGTGATCAATTCCTTCTTGTTGATTGAAGCCCTGGACAACTAATCTTGCCTTATTGCGTACCACGACACCTCGATCGTCCTTTTTACATTTAAACACCCATTTTGTTCCTATCGGATACGCACCTTTCGAAAGATCAACCAGATTCCAAACCTTAAGTTTGTCAAATTGAGCAAGTTCTTCCTGCATAGCTTCTATCCAGTTATTGTCATTTAAAGCCATCTCTACATTCTTGGGTTCAACCTGTGAAATAAAGCAAGAATGTGAGCAATCATCAAGAACACCAGAATCTTTAATGCAAGTATACAAACAAGTATTGTCAACAAGAGAACGAGTTTTCACTCCATCCTGTAAATTTCCAATTATATTTGTTACTGGATGATCTTTGTGTTCCTTGATGGATGCGACCTCAGGAACCGGCAACACATCAACTTGAGTAGAGTCAGATTGATAAGAATAATTTTGAGGAATTGGAATTTCCGAGTCTAAATTTGTTGGAATCTCCCCCTGAACCTGTGTCGAAGTTAATGGATCATCACTCAACAACGGATCAGCAGAAGAATCTTGAAAAATAGCATTATCCTCCTCACTCTCTGAATCTTGTGGACCTGAACAAGAAGCAACATTTGGATCTGGAGCAGAAGTAGATGGAATCGATGAATTGGGAACTGCATTTGGTAGAAATCCATTGTGCTGAGCATCTTGACAAGAATCATAGATAACAGCAGCATCTTCATCAAAAATGTCAGAAGGTAAATGAAAAGACTTGAATAATTTTTCATAATCAAATGCCCAATCCGGACCTATCGCCATTTGTGGTAAAGACCGATTTGAACAGTCAATATGGAACCATTCTTCAACTTGACGTGTCTCTTTATTATAAACCCTCTTGGTAGTTGAATTTGCCACATACCCTAGAAAAATCCCTTCAATAGCCTTTGCACTGAATTTTGTTGGGACATCTTTAACCTTCAGTAGGGTACACGGATTACCAAAAGGTAATAAGTATTCCAGATTCGGCTTTCGATTATTTAGCAATTCATAGCAAGTCTTGTTATGTCGCTTTACGGTCATGACCCTGTTCAAAACATGACACGCAGTATTCACGGCTTCAGCCCAAAAGGTGACTGGAAGCTTAGAATCTGGAAGCATCGTGCGAGCTGTTTCGACCAACGTCCTGTTCTTTCGTTCAGCGACACCGTTTTGTTGAGGAACATATGGCGCACTGAATTCATGAAGAATTCCTTTTTGTAGATAGAATAAGCCCATTTTGCTATTCTTAAATTCGCTACCATTGTCACTCCTGATTCGTCTGACTTTCAGATGGAATAAATTTTCCAAACCCAGGATTAAGTATTGTACCAACTCAGTGGTTTCAGCTTTAGAAGAAAGAAACTTAACCCATGAAAATCTGGAGTAATCATCAGTTACGACCAAACAATACGATTTCCCACCAATGCTCCTAATACTGATAGGACCGAACAAATCCATATGCAGCAACTCCAAAGGAGTTACGATAGAATTCGTCGACTTCGATTTGTGAGATTTCTTTCTTTGCTTCCCCTTCTTGCACGGAATACAATCATCAGGAACTGAGAATTTCATTTTCGGAATACCAAGCACAAGATCATTCCTAACAATGTAATTCATCTTCCTGTAGTTTATGTGAGCGAGCTTCCTGTGCCTTGGAGAGTAAACATGTTGGAATTGAATCCGTTGTAGTGGCGACACTCATGTCAAGGACATACGTGTCATTTCTCCTTGGAGCCTTCATGAGAATCCAATCATCAGGAATCATAAAACCCGGTTTCAGAATATAACATTCATGATCGTTGAAATGGAACGAAAACTTCTTGTCACAGACTTGTGATACGCTTAAAAGATTGTGTTCCAGCTGCTCAACATAATTCACCTTTTCAAATTTGACTTTGTCATTCTTTAACGTTCCCTAGCCTGTTATGTACCCGCCTTTATTACCCGCAAAAGCGACATAACCACCATCAATTTTAATCACATCCTCAAGCAATCTAACATTCCCTGTCATATGTCGAGAGCAACCACTATCCACATACCATGTATTTATGATAGTCCTCCTTGGTTGTCCCTAAATAAACAACGAGAATCAGTTAGAAAGTGGAACCCAAGCCATCGTGGTCTTGGGTCGTCCGGATTGATCAAAATAAACAACTTCTTGTAATTTACAATCAATTTTATCATTCACTGTTGGAACAGAAGTTTGACAATCAGACCTATTCAAAGAAGAACCAATTTTATTATTTTGAAAAACATTATTTGATATATTATTGTCAGATTCAGATGTTTCCAAAATTTTCTTTAATTTTCTGTTTCTCCTTCTTCTTTGAGGTCTAGACAATTTAACCTCCTGAAAAGTATCTTTTGAAATCCCAACTTTTGGAATCTCAAGATTTTCTCTACATACAAAAGATTTAGTGTGCAATGTATTCTGTTGTTTAATTCCATGAGAATTAACAAAAGATCGTCCAGTCATATCTTTATCCAAACTAGAAGACGATTTTCCTTCATCTTTTCTTTTCAGAATTTTCCCCACTCTCGGTCGTGAAGGAACAGTCTTCATTTTACCCTTGTTCTTGGATGGACAATTAATCAAAATATGACCAGGCTCATTGCAATGAAAACACACTCGTCTTTCTTGATAACTTCTGAAATACGATTTTTTCTTTGAATTTGAAGAACCACCAGAAGAAGAAGCTTCGGATGAATGCCCAGAACAATTTACCGGCTTCTTAGGAACATAAGTCTGTTTTGGCACAATTGAAGAATTCACCTTTTGAAAACCAGCCGCAACAAACCCACTTGACTGTAAGATTGAAGAAAGTTTAGTTGGAACCACTATCACCTCTTCAGGTTCTGTCAAGATGCACCTATCCCGAGTAACATTCTTTACAACCTTTGGTTCCTCAACTTTCACTTCTCTCGGAATGCCTTCAACCTTTGAATCATTAAACACTTCATCCTCTGAATCAGAATCATACACCATGTCTTCACCCGTCACTGGATTCACTTTTAATACTGACTTGGGATCAATCTCCTCTTCATGAATGATTTCAGGCTCAACCACATAATTTGCATTGAACGGAGGAGGAACAAACCCAATACCAGCAACCCTTTTTGTGGGATCAGCATTAGCATTAAAATAATCCAACACTACAGATGAATTCTCAAACTGTTCCAACTTTCTATGTAACTTTATCACCTCAGATTCTTTTTCAGAAATCTCCTTGTTCTTTTGAGCAACTACTTCATTTCGTTTTTCAATTTCAGCATAAGTCATGTCTAGATGATAACCCTGCTCTTTGTATTTTAACCCAAGAGAATTTAAGTCTCTTTTCAAAGACTCAATTCTATCAATGCATAGCTTATCATTATCTTTCAGTTTCTGATTAACTGAATGCATTGATTTCATGTCACAAATCAAATTTGTGTTATCATCCATGACTTTTTGTAGTTTATCTTTAACAGAAATGCAATTAGAACAAAATATATGACAAACAGAGTCTTTTACCTTAGTCGGGTCAGACATGTCTGCCATGAATACTTTGGCAATCGGAATATTCTCTGAATCTTCACCAACTGAAGCATTTTCTGTAAGAACAATTTCTTCCTCAGCAACCCCTGTCACAGCATCAGAATCAATACTTTGCTCTCTTTCTTCCTCATCATCAACACTTGGAACACTATCACCATCACATGAATCATCACTAGAACTTTCATCATCAGTAGACTCTTCTGGTTTTTCTGAATGAATTTCTGCAACAAAATCCTGACTCACAGCACCCACCAAATCTTCCAGATGAATGCCCCAATCATAGCTTTCGTCATTTTGAGCAACTAAAGCTGATGATGCAGATGCATGATTTGTATTTCCAGAAGGACCATGATTTTGATTACCAGATGAACCATGTGGCTGATTCCTATTATGCAGAAAGTTAGATTGCTTCTTTTGAGAATCAAATTCTACCTTTGGCTTAACACACTCCTTAGCAAAGTGACCATACTCTTGGCAATTGTAACACCTAACTCTGCTCTTATCAAAACCCATACGAGATCGACTATTTGAACCAATATATTTTCTGCCAGTTCTCTTCAAAAAATCTTTAGCTTGTCGCATTAACATGGCCATATTCCATTGGATATTCATTTCTTCCAGATCAACAGGGTCAATCTGTCTGAAATCTTCTTCTATTACCTCAGGATCATGTATTTTTCCTCCAATGAAATTCTCATATGATGCCATGAATGAAGAAAACATAGCCAAATAATTATCAGCAACTTTCTGATTCACATGAGATCCAGATGATGTTGAAGCAGTAGTAGGAGAAAATCCAGAATGGCTTGTATGACCAGAATAAATTGGAACTCCAGAACACTGATCATTTGTAGACTCTTGAGCATCACCAGAAAAGAATGCCACTCCAGCACCAGATTTACCAACAGATTTGGCAAAATACATCGAGGGATCCTGGATATGCTCCATATTAGTCTCTTTCTTTTTCATATTCATGTCATGTGACTGAATCTTTCCTAGTACTTCTTCAAGAGACATGGTTTTGTATTTAACATTTTCTTTGATCAAAACCGTATACACATCAAACTTTGATGGTAAAGCCTTCAAGAATTTATCATTGATTTCCTCAGTCTCATATACCACAGATGCACTAGCCAGTTCACTAAGAAGATGATAGAATCTTGTAGCAAGATCATCCAAAGATTCATTCTGAAAATGTTTAAAAACTAGAAACTGCTTCTTTAGTAACTCTTTTCTACTTTTCTTCACATCTAAACTCCCTTCACATCTTTTCTGTAGTGCTTCCCACAGTTGTTGAGAAGACTTGAACTGTTTAAAACTGTGATAAATTTCCTTTGGTAGAGACATCGAAATGCTAGCCATTGCTTTCTTTTCTCGATCAAATAACAGCTTCTCTTCAGTAGTTAAAGCTGACACTGGTTTTGGAACATCATCTTTTCCCATCCATGAATAAGTAGGGTGTGTATATCCTTCCAAAATTGGAATCCACAAACTAGTATCGGTAAAAGATACGAATTGGTCAAACCGATCTTTCCAATTTGAATAATCAGCTAGATTCAGCAACTTCAGAGGTTTTTGAGATGTACCTATCTCATTGTCATAATTGAACATGTTTGTGACTTGAACCATATTTGCCATGTTAACAAATTTTATGAAAAATTTCTAAGTATTGAGCTGTTTTACCCTTAGGCGAACTTAATATGTTCGCTTTAGTGAGTACTAAGCGAACTTGATATCAGGCGAACAAGACAAGTTCGCTTAAGGAGGAAATCTGGTAAGTTCGCTTAACAGCTAAGTTCGCTTGAAAATGTGAGAAGCGAACTTAATAAGTTCGCTTGCTAAGTTCGCCTGCACAGGAACTCAGCAAGTTCGCTTAAACTGCTGTAACAGATTCAACAGAATCTTCATCCAAACACGAACTGAAACCTTCAAAATTCATGATTTCTCAGCGAATTGATGGAATTTAAGGAAATTGAACCGTAGGATTATGAATTTTATCAAATAGAACAGTTCTATCAGACTAATTTCGTCAAAAACACTTCCAAATCACGAATTCAGCAGAGAAACAATCTTCAAGAACTTGAAAAACTCCATGGTTGCAGAAACTTCAAAAATGTTGAATTTCTTGTCGAATTGTATACAAAAAGCGTCACTAATCACCGAGAATCGTACTTAATTCACGAGCATAAGCTCTGATACCACTTGTAGGTCAAGGTAACTCAACTACTGATCGAACTCGTGATATGACGTTCCTATAACACGAAGTGCGGAATCCTTCGTGTTAACGTTTGTATACTAACCGACAATTCCAAAAACAACAAGCGTAAATAAACTTCTCAAATATATTCAGAATCACAATGGTTTACAGACTCAATCAGACAAATCGTTCTCTCTGTTCGGTTTTCTGTCTAATGACTCTGTAAACTCATATTTATGGAAACTAACCTGCTGTAAGCGAACTTGTTAAGTTCGCCTGAAACAGACTAAGCGAACTTAACAAGTTCGCCTCAGTTAGACCTAAGCGAACTTATTAAGTTCGCCTCTGATAGACCAGGCGAACTTAACAAGTTCGCCTATAGGCACACTTGTACAAACACTTAGCAACTTTAAACAATTACATAACAAAACATAAAGACATAAAATCTAACTATTACAAGCTTTTGTCATTACAAATCTATGTCCTAACACAAAGCATTTTTAAATTTAGAAACATCACATCCCAAACCCGTATGCTCAGCAGGCATAGAATCAAAATACAAGTTTTTAACGTGTTCACAAATATTTGGTTTGACACGGACATATTATTACATTCATCTGACTCAAGTTATTTTAAAATTGTTCTATCATTAGTACTCGTTTCACAATCATCTTCGGAATTTACACAATTTGATTCTGCACAAGAAGCAAAACTGTCAGAATCGGAGGACGTAATATAATCATCAGGAGATAATGTACAAACAAAAGGTGTGGAAACATGTGGAGTTGGCATATCAGCAAATCTCCCTGATTTAGAATAAGGAGGTGGATAAGAGTTATACCCAAGACCCTATGTGCCTTTTCTATTAAATTGTTTATCGATTATCCCAAACAGAATTTCTAATCCATATCCATGTGATCAACTTGTAATTTGGTTTTTTATGCCTTTTGGACTCTTTCACTTAAGATCGTATTATTAATGGTTTGAGTATTGAGTTGCACAATTAAAGAGCGATTTTCACCAGAAATGTCACGAATTTTCTTTAAGTAAAGTTTCTCCTTTTTGGCCACAGAGTCATACATCACCTTAATGTGATCTCGTTCATCAATCAAGGCTTGATTGATGAATCTGTATTTTTGAATTTCATTCAAGCAAGATCTAGAATTACACAGTTTAGAAATAACCTCAGCAGGCACATCAGTGAGATCCTTAGCAGGTTCAATCATGACACACTTGCCCTTGTCCTCCACATCAGCCATCAAGGCTTTATCAGCAGCTTCCTCAGCTTGTTCTCCCCAATGATAGTGTCCATCAGCTTGACACACAAGAGCTGTGGAACTTGAAGATGTGTTTGTCTTTGGAGGATTGGCAGCTTGTTTTCCAGAGGAAATCTTTTTTTCTTGCTGATCCTTGGAGGACGGCTCCTTGCAGTTTCTGGCAAAGTGACCCAACTAATCACAATTGTAGCATCTCACCTTCTTGATATCAAACCCACGTGTCTTTCCCTGCTTGAATCTGTCTATGCCAGTCCTTTTGATGAATCTTTTGGCTCTTAAGGTCAACATGGCCATGCACCAATCAATGTCCATTTTCTCCAAATCATCAGGATTAATCTGCTCCAAGTCATCAGGTTGAAAGCTAACCGGTGTTAGATTTCCAGAAATCAGTGCATCATAGCATGACATGAAAGCAGTCATGATTGGGACATAATCATCAGGAATCATGGTGACAGTCTTTTGAGGAGCAGAGGAGCTGGTAGAAGTAATTGCAGCAGCTGAAGGAGGGACATCAGTCTGAAAGTATAGGCTACCGGATGAGCTTGATCCAGCAATAAGAGTTGTGTTTCCAGACTGATTTGACGGGGTGACTGCTCCCTTCTTAATCTCAATTTCATAACATTCAAGAATGCTATAGACTTCCTGTTGAGACAGAGCACTCAGATTCTCAGTCTTTTTGATCATGATTCGATACATATTCCATTCCTCAGGAAGAGAATCTAGGAGTTTCTTGTTTAGATCAAGAGTAGGGTACTCAACTCCCATTACTTTCAACCTTGATACAATGCTTGAGAAACGGTACACAATCAGACATTGATTCTCCCATAGGCCTTGTTGTCTCGGGCAATCAAGGCAAGATCTTTCTCATCATACTCAAATACTAACTTAGGACGTTGAACATCAGCAGTGGTAGTTACGAGCTTGTGGGGACCATCGGTGATAGAACTCAACAATGTATAATCGTGAAATTAAAAGAAAAGCTTCATCTTTTTAGTCCAGTCATCAAATTCTCTTGTGGACACAAGAGCAGGTGGTCTATTTCCCCCAGAAGGTTCTCTTGAACTTGAAGTGGCCATAATATTCGGAATCGAAACTAAACAGAAACTAGTTTCGATAGGACAACTTCTATCGAAACAACTAGTTTCGATAGGACAACTTCTATCGAAACAACTAGTTTCGATAGGACAACTTTTATCGAAACAACTAGTTTCGATACTGAAAAATTCACAGACAAGTTTCGATAACCACAGTTTCTATATAAGACAAAAATCTAGTTTCGATAGTACCTTCTCCCGACAAAACGTAGACAAGAAGTTTCGATGATCAACAAAAATCAGAAACTGTCCCCAGTAGTTTCGATGCCTTCTTCTCCAAGCTCAAAAATATTCCATTGATGATAAACTCCAGAAATCAATATGTAGGCCCCTAATTCGGTGCGTGACGGATCTCTAGACTCGCGGTATGACACGGTGATAACGTGCGGAATCCATGATCAACGTGCTCGTGTAACTCAATCAACAACAACGGTGTAGATAAACGCTTTGTATTTCCACCACAATATCAGGTTACAAGATTCTGTCTCTAATCAGTTCCTCTGATATCGTCTCTCACCTCTACTCTGTTTCACAGACTCTGTTCTGTCTATTTATAAACTACTGTTCTGCACCAGGCGAACTTATTAAGTTCGCCTCTGATAGGCTAGGCGAACTTATTAAGTTTCCTCTAGCAGAACTTACACAGAATTTTATCAACAGTTACAAAACATGTCATAACAGACTCCCCTTTAACTGTTGCTAACAATTCTATCAATTACAAGTCAAAAACTCTAAGACTAAGACATAATATCTTCAAGCTCGTTGTCACCTGAATATGCTCCAACAGACTCCCCCTTGACAACAGCTTTAGAAGATTGTCATCAGTCTTCATATATCATCAAACACACTGTAGTCTTCGTCTTGTTCATCTGCACACTCTCTCTCTATCTAGAAGAAAACTTGGGAGAAGGACCTCTTGTCAACTTCTTTCTGTAAATTTCATTTATGCAAAGGAGAACAACTAAGAATAACCAACAATTGAGATTTCCATAGAAGCTGGAAAAATAAAATCTTTTTGGTTTTTCAATCATAAGAAACACAAAATCTTTTTGGTTTTTCTCAATATAAACTAAAATGTAAAATACAAAATCACATATTTTTGGTCGAACACCATGAGTAAGAAGATCATATCAGTATATATGATATATCAATCACACATCTTGGATATAAAATCCATATAATATCAATTGGTATACTATGTCATTCTTTCAAGCCTTGACAAATCAAACCAATATCTTTCAAGATTTTCACACTCTAACTTTTCAAGACTTTTATATTGCATGTTATGATACGCGATAGACATTCAAAGAAAATAGAATCATGCTATGACACACAAATTCAAATTGTCAATATTATAAGATTTGAAACTAAAGCATCTCATTCCCACTTTCTTGTGAGTTAAAGTACCATTTAAGTATGAAATACAACGTGTACCCCACTAGTATGCCAACAGAAAGTCAATGCACTATCTTCAAGACATATGAGATTTTACTAAAGATTATCCGAATTTCAAGAATGAGGAGACATCGCTTAGCACATGAATAGCAGAATCAATTTATAGGAATCAATGAGATTCAGAATCGAATTATTCAATGTTTTGGCTTATATATGTGGAATCATAAGATTCAGGTACGTGGATCCAACTGTTATCTGGATTATGAATTCAATGGAATCAGTAAAGATGATTTATCAATATGATCCAAGGGCTAGTATATGTTTGACAGATGTTGTCAAGTACATATCTTGATTATACTTCAAATTGCATGCTTTTCGGGACATGGGCACTAAAGCAAATCGAATGAATAGTGCTAAGGACATAACCCGAAACTGATCTCATAGGAAAATCTTTATTAAAAGCTAATATTCTTTATCTGATAGTGATCTTTTAACGCACACACCCAGGCATAAATTGGGTTCAAATCACAGTTGTAACATATGAAATTATGTTTTCACACTACTAATGGTTCAGTGACGCTTTTAGTCTTCTGACAATTCAAATTATATGCATACACAACACTATCATTTCCTATTTGTGCAGTCTCTGAAGTTTAGATCAAAACATATAATTCAGATATATTAACATAAAGCACCAACCAGTCAATCTAAGGTCATGTGTGAAAGAACATCTACTGATGTACTATCTTCTCTTCTTTAACTTCAAGTAATTTCGATTTTATCTTTTTCAATTTGTTTGGCTTTTTCAAAATCTTTTTCAAAGAAAGTAAAACAAACGAAAATAAAATCTTCCATGAAAATTTTTTAAGAAAAACATTTTATTTTACTTGGTTACTCAGGATTAAGCAAGTCAATCAATTAAAAACTCAAACCGATGTAATCCTGCAATTGAATGCCTTTGCCTTTGTCACCAACACAGTTCTGTACTCCCCCTGTCCTGTAGACTCCCCCTCAACTAGTCAAATGGTTGCATCAACAACTTTATGCTCACCATCGTCATCCTAAGTTTCAGGTTATCATTTGGACTTTGTAAAACTGTTTCCAAAACATTGTGTGTGACATATTCTCCCCCTTGAGCATCAAGTCGTTGAAACAAATAGATTCTCAGTTATCAACAACTCGTTGCTCTTGCAGATGTCATTCCCTGTCATGTGCTTAGAACCACCACTATCAACAACCAAAATGGTATTAATAGTCTCTCTTGGTAAATCCTGCACAGCTAACAAGAAACATTAATTTGAAATTGGGACCCAAGCCATGGTAGTCATGGGTCTTCCATTTGTATCAAAATAATAAACCTCACTCCATTCACAACCGAATCTCTCATCGATTTTCGGAGATTGATCCGACGAGTCAGAAACAGAAACTTTAGATTTCCAAACATACTTCTGTTCATTAAGTTCTTTTTGCTTAAAATATGAAGTGTTTGAACATTTGCGTTCATTTGAAAATTGATTTGATTGTGAAAACTCTTGTTGTTCTAAAAGTTTTCTCAATCTTCCGTTTCTCCTCCGTCTTTGAGGTCTAAAAAGCCTAACCTCATATTTTGAATTACCCTTTGGCGTAACATGAGGTTTAACCACATTTGGGTTAACATAAGGCTTACCATGAGTTCTTAACTTTCCTGGAGTAACATGTCAGTTACCTTTGTCAATGTGAGGACAAGCAATCTGAATATGACCCACAATACCACAGTAAAAGCAAGATCTCGTCTCACGATATTCTCTCATATAAGGAATCTTCACACGATAAGATGCACTTGAAGAAGATTCTCCTACATGAACTTCTTTTTGCTTTATTTTCTCTAGAACTCCAGATTTTGCAACAGGTTTTGATTCAGGCTTCATCTTCTCAGGAACTACATGCTTCTTTCCTTTATTTTTGTAAGGACAGTTCACCACAATGTGACCCATCTCATTACAATGAAAGCATGTACGCCTGTCTTTATAATCTCTCACATATGGAACCCTCCTTGAATTTGAAAAACTTCCAAATATATAATTTCCAGATGAATTAGAATCAACCTTTGAGTCTTCTTTCTTAACATCTTTCGGTATCCCCTCTACCTTAGCTTCATCAAAATATTCATCATCACTCTCATCAGAATACACCATATCTTCACCTGTGACTGGATTCACCTTCAACACAGTCTTAGGATCTAAATTCTCACCGTTTATAATCTCAGGTGTAACGGAATAATTTCCGTTGAATGGTGGAGGAACATAGCCAATACCACTAGTTCCATTCCCCTCTTCAGTATTATCGTGATAATATCCTAATAAGAATGATGAATTTGCAAATCTTTCTAACTTTCTATGTAATCTAATCACCTCTGCTTTAGATTCAGCTAGGTCTTTATCTTTCTCAACAAGATCATTATTTCGTTTCTCAATTTCTGCAAAGGACATATCCAGGTGATATGCCTGCTCTTTGATCTTCAAAATCAGAGAATTTATATTCCTCTTTAGTGGTTCTATTCTCTCAATACATACAGTCTCATTATCTTTTAATTTCTGATTTACCGTGTGCATCGATTTCATATCACAAATGAGGTTTACGTTGTCATCCATAACCCTCATCATTTTATCCTTAACTGAAACACAGTTAGAACAAAATGTTTCAGAGTTAGAAAATACCTCAGGTTTTACTTCTGAAGAAGATGCACCAGGAGCCATGAATACGTCATCATCAGCTTCACCCTTTTGATCAACAATGACGGGCTCAACATCAGTTTCTAATTCACTCAGATCATCTTCAACTGTCTGAAAACTTTCTTCACTCATCACATCGGTCTCAGTAGATTGAGTACTTTCACCGGAACGAATACTCTCACTATCAGTTAAATCTGCAGAAGAATCACTTTGAGAATAACTCGGCTTCTCTAACACTTCTTTGATCAAGACCACAAACGCTTGAGAAGTTGCTTCACCCTTTTTCTTCAATGCTTCCCATAGATCTCTTGAAGTTGGACACTTCTTGAGACTATGAATGATTTCTTTTGGTAAAGACAACATTAAAGTTTCACGCGTCTTCATGTCTCGATCAAACTTCTGCTTTTCTACTTTAGTAAGAGCTGTCACTGGTTTAGGAACATCATAATATCCCATATAGTCATAAGTAGGATGCACATATCCTTCAAATATGGATGTCCAAAAGTTTTCATCAGTTTCTGATACTAACTGTTCGAACCGGACTTTCCAGCTACGGAAATCTTATATGCACAAAAGTCTCGGTGGCATAGTTTCAATCTCATTATCATCACATGAAATTGACATTTTGAAATTTTTGCGAAAATATCCGGAAAAAATTTCCCGCCAAAATACCCTTTTTAAAAAATTTCGAAACTTCAAAATTTCAAAAATGATTCAAAACGACCATATAATCTTTTTTTTTAAGAACACTAGCTAACAGATAAGTTCGCCTGATACTGTACAAGCGAACTTAATAAGTTCGCCCGAACTTCACTGTGAAGCGAACTTGACCCGAAGCGAATTTGACCAAGCGAACTTATTAAGTTCGCCTAATACTGAGTGAAGCGAACTTATTAAGTTCGCTTGCAACAGAATTTTAAGTTCGCCTGGTTCAGCTGTTCAACACGAGCCAAAAATTCTGAAAATCATGATTTCTTGCTGAATTGATGGAATTTGATTAAATTGAACCGTAGGAATGTGTAGTAAATGATTAGGAACACTTCTATAGGATCAATTTCATCAAAATAATCCAAAATCAATCGAAAATGATCAAAAATTCTCCATTTTTATCAAGAACACAAAAAAGATGAAAAATCTTCAAAATCTCTGAAATTTCATGTTGATTGGACACAAAAACACCACGAATCTTTTGCTAATCAAGAGCAATAGCTTTGATACCACTTGTAGGTCCCTAATTCGGTGCGTGACGGATCTCTAGACTCGTGGTACGACACGGTGATAACGTGCGGAATCCATGATCAACGTGCGGAATATGATCAACGTGCTCGTGTAACTCAATCAACAATAACGGTGTAAATAAACGCTTTGTATTTCCACCACAATATCAGGTAACAAGATTCTGTCTCTAATCAGTTCCTCTGATATCGTCTCTCACCTCTACTCTGTTTCACAGAATCTGTTCTGTCTATTTATAAACTACTGTTCTGCACCATGCGAACTTATTAAGTTCGCCTCTGATAGGCTAGGCGAACTTGTTAAGTTCGCCTCTAGCAGAACTTACACAGAATTTTATCAACAGTTACAAAACATGTCCTAACACAATAGAGCAGAAAAGACAAACCAATCCAGTGAAAACCTTTGCCTAACAGTCCTGATCACTAAACCAACCTTCGATGTTGAAAATACAAGCAAAAACCCTTGGAAATCGATGAAACAGTAGCCGTCAATCAATAAAACAGTACTTCCGAGAATAGATGTGCAAAAACCCAAAATAAGCTTCGAATATCCTCACAAACACCTAGAATCGATCAATAAACCTGATAACATTCAAAAACACTAGAGCATAAAGCTCTGATACCAATTGTAGGTCCAGATTTCTCTTTAAATCACTGATTTGATCGATTACACACACACAGGCGGAAACTGTGTGTATGGTGGTGAAACAGATGGTAGAAACAGAATCGGTGAAGATAACAGGCTAACCTCACAATGAATTAACACAAAATGATATGAAAATGTAAGAACACAGTTTAAAAAAAACTGCAAAGTGTATTGATTCAATAACAATGTGAAAGAGAAGGTTCAGGGTTACAGCCGCTACTCACACCCTAAACATTCTCAAACTAGGCTATTTATAGTAGTGACAGGTATCGAAACTATGTTCAATCGAAACTACTAGTTTCGATTGACCATTTACAAGTGATACACAGAACTGTCGAAACTACCATCTATCGAAACTAATAGTTTCGATTGAACAAACTCAATCGAAACTAAGTAGTTTCGATGGCCCAGACTTAGCTAATAAAGCAGTAAATTACAGAAAACTGAAATTACATTTAATGAAATGACATAAATTAAACTAGTCTAAAACTGTTTAAACATACAATAAATGACAACAGCGTATACATAAGATAAGACTCTACACATCTATTGTTAAGAAATTACTTCTTAACGCAGGCTCAGGAAAAATACAAAATTTTGATGTTTAACACTCATTACCTCAATGTTATGACCTGAGTCCTTGTACTAAGGACTTCAGGCTAGGGTCGGTAAGAGTGGAATACGTAATGGTAAGTCACCAAAGTACCATTCGAACGCCAGGGAAGTGCAGACACACTATATGACTAGTAGTTGGCCATCAACCCTTTCTGCCAACTTAATGGGTTGACAAACCCATAGCCCATTTTGGGGAAAACACTAACTCGATGAGACCATTCTCACAGTATCGTTGTTCATTTTCTCACCTAAACAGAATGTGAATATTCCAAACAAACATAGAACTTCGTATTGCTTACATACTTCGAGAGTATGGTGGTCAAGCCATGAGTTTACATATCAGGAAGTTACAACCCAAAGGTTGGTGGTACAAGAAAAGAGTAAAGTGGTGATTAGACTTGAACTTTGCCAGTAAGAGCACACAGGGAACCTTGAAATATTAAATCCATTATGACCCATTTTAATGGAAGATCCTAGAAAAGAAGAAACTTGAAATAAGAATAAAATCTTAGACCGAGAAAATGCTTTCAAAAAGCATAAGAGGGACAAACATAAAGTTCCGTTTCCATATTGTATCATTACTACACGATCTTTAACTGAAACTTGAACATCTCGTCGAGTAATTCTTTTCTAAGATCTATAGAGATCAGGCTATTGTGCATCATAGTGCGTAGATGAATAGAGAGTATGTGTCAGCATACACTCAAGATTCTCAGGCACTATTTCTATCATTATCAGGAATGAGTATCACATAACCCCACCATATTGAGGGTAATCATATATGGGGTTCTTGCACAGTTAATATCAATAATCGGAGAAGTATTCGCCTTGTTTTTGAATACCGAACACCAAGTAAAATGGAAATCAAACAATTGAAGCCTAAGTTGGATGATAAAGACAGAATTTAGGTACCAAGTACCGGTAACCTATTTGTGTGGTTATGGATGAAGTCCATAAGCCCAAGTACTCCGTTCATCCAGAGTCGAATAAAACACATAAGGATCCCGAGGAACTCCATTATGTGGCCAAACATGAAAGGAGAACTTGCTATCTATGTTGGGAGATACCTGACAGTAAAAGCAGAATGTTAGGAATCACCTGAGTAATCACAACAACCGAGGATTCCTCAATGAAAATAGGAACAGAATCCCATGGATATCATTACAAACTACCCAGAACGTCTAGCGGTTATGATACTATATGGGTAATCGTCAGTCGTTTGACGAAATCCGCTCACTCCCTGCCAATCAAGGAGACACTAAGAAGCGTGCAAGGCTAAATATTAAGGAATTTGGGGCTAGGCATGGTACGCCAGTTTCCATTATCTCAAGTAGGGACAGTCGATTCGTGTCAAGAATCTGGCAGTCAGTACAAGAAGCCTTGGGCACACGCCTTGACATTAGCACTGCATATCATCCCTAGACGGACAGTCAAGGTAAAAGGACCATCTAAATTTTAAAAGATGTGCTCCATGCGTGTGTAATCGATTTCGGAGGAAATTGGGATACTCACCGCCATTGGCTGAGTTTTCATACAATAATAGTTACCACACCAGCATCAAAGCTGCTCTGTTTGAGGCTTTGTATGGTCGAAAGTGTCGTTCACCACTATGTTGGGCGGAAGTTGTCGACACGCATTTAACTGGTCCTGAGGTTATTCAGGGAACCACGGACAAGATTTTCAAAATCAAGGATCGTCTGAAGGCCGCCCGTGACAGGCAAAAGAGTTACGCGGATAATAGACGAAGACCATTAGAATTCCATGTTAGGGACCGGGTCATTTTGAAGGTCTCACCTTGGAAAGGAGTTGCAAGGTTTGGCAACCATGGCAAGCTTGACCCTAGGTACATTGGACCATTTGAAATATTGGCTAGGGTTGGCCCTGTAGCATACAAGCTCATGTTGCCACATGAACTAAGCAATGTACATGATACGCTTCATGTGTAAAATCTCAAGAAGTGCTTATCAGACGAGACGTTAATTATACCGCCTGATGAGATTCGCATAGACGACAAGCAGCACTTCATTGAGGAATCCATTGAAATCACAGATTGGATAGTTCAGAAAACAAGGCATACCCATGTTAAATTGGTTAAGGTACGTTGGAATTCAAAGCGTGGCCCCGAGTATACGCGGGAACGAGAATATCAAATGAAAGCCAAGTACCCACCCTTGTTCACGAACACTCCAAGTCAAGATAAAAACAACTGAATTTCAGGACGAAATTTTCTTTAACATGGGGAGGATGTGACACCCAGTATTTCAGTTCAAAAGCCATATTTATGATTTCACGTTCATAATTTATATTCCTGGTTTATTGTTTGACAAAGTGTTGTCAAGTAGTTTAGCAAAGAAACTCACATTATATTTTAGTAATTTTTAGAATTACTAAGGAATAAACAATTATAACCAGCAAGGAACGTCCGTTGGTGATTAACAAGATTTTATTTAAATAAAGTCTAGTGACGCGTTATAATATAAAAACTTAAATATTGGTGACTAAACTTTTAAAAAAAAAAGTTGACGTCTAAATGTTTATTACATGTCGTTAAGTTATTTTTTTTGGTGTATACATGTTTATTATAATTAAAATATTAACTATGTCGGGTTTAACTAATAGATTATTAAAACTAGTCAAGATACAAAATATATAAATTTATTCGATCATAAAAAGTCATACACCGGGTATTAGATCACGGGATCACCTACTGGGTATACACTACCTAAATACCATCTACTAATCATTGTAATAATTACTTGATTTGACAAGACCTAACCCCCCATGCTTAGTAATGATGGCCGAAATATGTGGGGGCCACCCACATGTCCTCACCCATCCCATCATCATGATGATATTGTAAGAGTTTTGTCTAATCAATCATCCCATCATCATGATGATGTTGTAAGAGTCTTGTCTAATCAACTAAATCGTCATGATGATGTTGTAAGAGTCTTGTCTAATCAACCAAATCATTATGATGATGTTGTAAGAGTCTTGTCTACTCAACCATTCCTCACGATGATGTGTAAGTGTTATGTCCTTTCAACCCTTTTTCATGCACACATCAAATTCTCTCTTCTTTCATCATTACCTGATAATGATGACGATGGAACAACACACCATCTTTATATTTCTCTCTATATATATAGACATACACACACATATGCATACACTTGCACACTCAAAAAAAATCCAAGAACATAAAAAGTCTAGAGAGTTTGAATTAGAGTTTGGAGATTCAAGGAAGATTTGGAGCTAGGAGTCGGGTTTTAGTATAAAAATGAGAATCTATCATCTTCTACTAGTAAATCTTCACCTAGCTTTGACTAGTGGTATGAATCCGTCATGAACCTTTCTTTTCATCTTCATGTTCTTGTTGAAAACATGTTGTTCACCAAGAAAAGCAAAGGATTTTTAATGATTAAAAGAGTCTTTATGAAGCCTAACCTTATTAAGTTTAAAAATTAGGGTTTTGGTAAAAAAATGTATATATGGGTCGAAAATAATAAAAGTACATGTATGGTTTTGATCATTTTATGACAAGTTGTTGTTAATCACATGATATTAAGATTTAAAAACAAGGAAAACTAAAATATGTGTACCTATATTTGTAGTCCTAGATATGCAAACAGATATGTATACATGTTTGATTTGATTAATGATTTGAAGATGATCAAGTAGATGGATACATGTATAATGAATGTAATATGTATATATATATCTATGAATAGATATTCTTGTGTGAGCATTTGATGATAAAAGGGAAAGATTAAGTTGAGAAGTATGGTTAATACTTGGATAAGTGGGTGCATGATCCTAAGTTGTAGAACTCGGAAAAATTAGAAACAACATGCATGTAAATATATATATATATATATATATATAAGTGTGTGTGTGTGTGTGTGTGTGAACGATGGAAAAATTGTTAACTCGGAATGAGTAATGAAATAGTTAAATGATGGAAATCAAGTTATATGTATGTATGGAAACATGATTATGATTATTATCTTGAAAATGAAAATATTAGATAACTTGAAACTTGTATGTTGAAAGGTGGTTATACTCGTATGCATATATTAGTAAAAATAAATGCATGACGAACGTAAACAAACTAATAAATGCCGTTCGGAACAAGTATTTGCATGTGGAGGTGTTAACGTGGTGTATACGCACGTAGGATAAATAACATGTATAGAATATATTTGAACGATATTTGGGATTTTATATAATTATTTTTAAGAAATAATTATATGTTTATATGCGAATGATAATATGAATATATTATGAGCTGATGCAAAAATAATATTTATTTTTGGTACACCTAAGAAGTCACCAATATGGAAACATAATATTTTCTTGGAAAATATATAAGCGTCTAGACTAGAATAATAATCACCAACGAGTCGTCACATGAAAATGTTGTTTTTCTAAACAAAGACGTACTTAACGGGATTCGTTAAGTCGGGTGAGCAACTTGCATTTAATACGGGTAGTGTTAACACATTAGTACCCTTGTGTGATTAGGGTACAGATAGATAGGAACTTTTAGCACACTGTTATTTGCTAGGATTTCATCGGACACAAGGTGAGTTCACGACCCCCTTTTCGCTTTTTAATGTTTTGTAATATGCAGGGGAGAAACAAACTTACATATTATGTATTACATTATTGTTTAATTTTTAGGACATGTGTGACACCTGCAAAATTCCAGAATCTGATTGTTGGGCCAACCCAACTAGGCCCAATAAGGATTGAAGCCATTAGAGGCCCAAATTTCATAATCCGAATATCATACTAGTCGCACGGCTTCATCTAATGACCCATTGCGCGATTCCGAGAATGTAAGAAGAGAGAGGTGTACGTACGCGATTCAGAAATGTAAACGTTAAACGCGTCAAAAATCGGTTATTACCGGATACTCGACAAAATGATTAAGTAAGATAATGAATTATTAAGATTCATTTGGAAAGATTGTTTCATTAAATATATGCGTAGTACGCAAACGTTAAACCGCGATAGATGCTCGTAAGATTAGCAATAGCGGTACAGTTGTTACCTATACGTATTTTGATACGACAGATATTATAAATATTTATTTCAATATTATTAGCGAAATAATAGTAGTTAAACTCGTAGCACGAAATGATTAAAAAGAGCGAAATCGTTAAAAACACGGTATCGACACGTACCGGTTCGTACATCAATTGAAACGTAAATTCCATGATTTAAAATACGTAAATGATATTATTAATAACGTTTCATAATCCTAAGTATTTAGAAATAATAATTAGGGAATTTTAGTCGTGATAGAGGCTCGAACGGATACGCGTTGTCAGCAAACCAGTATTACTTTCCCTTGAAAAGCTCCTACTCAAAACCCTAACTATATAAGCAAGGCTTTCTTCATTTCCTCATTTTCTAGCCTCCATCCATTTACAAAGAGAGAGAATCCTCTCAAATCTTAGAGAGAAAGAGAGACCAATCGAAAGAGAGAGGAGGGGAGGTTTGGCCAGCCTCCGGCGGACCTGCAGCGGCAAAGCCGCATCGCGAAGGAGGCGGACGGCGGAGTACGACAGCAGTGGCACCAGCGACGGCGAGTGGCGGCGAGTGCATCATGTACTCTGATAGATCTCGAGGCACTGAGTACGATAGTGGTGGTGGTCTTCTTTAACTCGCGATGGTGGTGGTGGAAACCGGCAGAAACGACGGCGACGGCTAGGGTTCCAGCGGAACCTAAAGCACCGGATCTCCTTCGACGTGTCCCCTCTGTTCAACTCCGTCACGCACAAGGTAAACCCAACGTATTTGGTTTTATTTCCAACTAACACAGTCATTACCAACCACTAATAAGTTTGTTTTACGAATTCCGGTGAAAAACTAGGGTTCCGACGAGAAACGGTTTTCCGGCGAAGTCAGTTTTAGGTTCCGGCGAGAAAGAGGACGACGAGTTTAGGTGCCTTGCCCGTTTTTCCCGGCAAAAAAAGTAGGCTTCCGGCCGGCCAGATTTGTTTTCTGGTGAGACCCGTCTTTCCGGTGAGACCCAAATCACCCGATCCAAGCATAAATGCTTTCCCTCAGTTCAGATCCGTAATATCCAAGGTAAATTGCATCTCGTTCCTTTAATTTTTCGGCCACTCTTGTTCTTAGACGATTCCTTTCGACTAAATGACATTCTTAAATGATCAGATCTGTGATTCTATGTTATTTTTCCTTTCATTTTAAGGTTTCGCGTTATTTTTCCGACCAAAGGGTCGCTGCCATGACGGCTGTGATGTCGGGTCAGTAGTGGTACAACCCGAACGAATCTGTTAGAGATGATTTTGAGACTGTTTGACTCATTTTGATAGTATCGGTTCTCGGTCAAATTTGGTCAACTGTCTCGAATTTCAGTCGAAGTTAGTCAATGAAAGTCAAATCTGGTCAACTGCGGGTCAACGGGCGCGTGTACACAAATCAAACGAACGAAAAAGGTAAAAACGCACGGTTTACGTTTGATTAAACAAAAGATAAACACACGCTAAAAGGGTTTACTCTTCATTATACAAAAGTTATACGTGTGCGCGGTTAATTGCGTTGTGCCCTAAACGGTTCATTATAACGGTGGAAATAAATACTAACTTAGCAATGAATATTAACGCGTCTCAAACACATATGTTTCGTTAAGAGAGTTCGTTTCGACTAAAATATATAATTATTAATTGATGGACAAGTATATTAGCTAATGTGTAATCAGTTAAACAAGAAGCTTTAACACGACTAACGATTTATACGTATGAAAAATAGTTAATATTCTTGAATGTATAAACATTTATTTACATTATATTTGTAATACAAAAACCGTTGATCGATATAGTTTAATACGAATATACGAAATTTGGGATTTTTCGAATGACGAACATATTTTGTATAAATTTATGCAATTGATATTTCATTTGGATCTATATGGACCTATATAAAGACACGCATCATATCGGGGATTTGCCAATTAACAACCATACTTTTTCTAAATACAGGAACGCCACGTGAAAACATATACTTGTGTATAAACGTACACATTTTACAAAATCTAATGGTTATTATGAGACATGCTATGTAGATTCGAGCATATACACATATATTCGTGTACTCAAACACAAAATAGGTGCATATACAAAAATTAAGAGTCTTGGGTATGTGATACCCATAAATGGAAACTTAAATCTTATTGAACTTGAATGTATATTTTTGTATAGATAATTGAAATTATATATATACATATATAAGAATAATTTTAAATGTCTATGTTTTATATACAAACAAATGTATATATAGGTATGTACATATACTCTACATGAACTTGAACGTGTAGTTGCGAAAACAATATGGTATAAAAATATAGTTTATGGTTTTTAAATTTTATAAATATATAAAGATATATATTTATAAATTCTTGAATGAATATATTATAAAACCTTGAGATCATCATATTAAACCATAGTTGTATACATTCTTTTAAGAAAAGTACAAACGAGAATTATTATTACTTATACGTGCTTAGAGTTATGTACAATTATGTGCATGACAGGACAATATTTTAAACATGACCATGGGAACATATTCGAGTTGTGAATCCCGACTCGATCTAAGTATCTAATATTACCGATCGTTAAACCGACATCGTATACTAAATCGGTAATACCTTTGAGAATCAACGGAGCTCAACCGCACACATGATAACTCAACACGTGATAACTTGACGCGAGTTTAGACTTACTTTATTATATTAGGGTTAGTCTATAATGCTCATTAAGTACCTACAGGTATCGTATGACTCGGAAAGGATATAGACCGGCTACTACTGTATTACGTGGACTTTGGTTTCCCTTTGTTACATGAACGATGTCATTTTTTTCTGACCCGTCACCAGGTGAGTCTCACGGCCCCTTTTTACTGTTTTCTATTTTGGGGGAAAAACATGTTAATTTCAAACGGTATGATAACTGGAAAACGAGAAACAAGCATCTGATTCCCTTGTGAGCATGAGTTAACACTAAAAGGTCCTCGGTATTTCGAACTATAACCATTAGCTATGGACTTAGCCGTAGATCGATATGAATAGTACTATTCGGGTTGACACCCCCAATCATGGTTAGTCGCGCTAACCTGACCAGCAGGGTCAAATGATTGCATATTAGGTCTTGTTGTTTCTCATTGTTTAAAGGTACAATGGGCTGGGGCAAATTTCGAGAATTCGTTAAAGGTTTGGTTATAGGCTTGTGCATCACATAATTCGTAAGTGCTAGCTAGACTTCGATGAATCAACCGCTAACTTGTTTTGTTTATCATATGCATAAAGTAAATTTCGAGCAAATGATTTCACCAATGGTATACGTACCAATGGTTTTGTCAGTCAATTTCGAGAAACGGGTTTTGCCATTGGTATACGTATCAATGGTCTTGACAGTGAATTTCGAGCAAAGGATTTTGCCAATAGTACCCGTACAAACAGTTTTGTCAATCAGTTTCGTGCAAATTTTTGCCGAAGGATTTCATATAAATAATTTTTGACTAACGATTTCGTAAATATGGTTTTGCCAATTGTATTCATTTAAAACCTGTGAACTCACCAACATTGCGTTGACATTTTTGAGCATGTTTTTCAGGTAATTCATACGACACGGTTGGAATAGGTTAACCATTTGGATTAAGACCTTAGAAGCCAAAGACATATGGTCGTCAAACCTCAAGTTTATTTTGACCTATATGTATTTAGGCTAATGCACTATTTCATTTTAGTTCCTATAATGGTGTTCGACACTTTAGAAGTCTTTATTTAGCTTCCGCTGTTGTGTAATGTTACCAATCGTTGCAACCTGGATTTATTTATTTATTATTAAGTGAATAAATTTGGGGGTGTGACAGATTGGTATCAGAGCCAATGGTTTTAGCGAATTAGGTTTCCTTGGTGTCACCTAGGCTCTAACCAGACTCAATTAGGGACCAAGATTTCTAAGACTTATATCACATTTAGAACACCTAAGACTTGAGTATAGAAATTTCAACCGTTGTCGAGCAGCTTGTGTAGGCTATTAGTGTATGTTGTTACACTAGGGTATCATTAGCTACACTAATACTTAATATAATTACATGACACACGTAACGAAACTTAACACGTACAAATAGACACCTACAACTACTCTAGCTGTGGAGTCAATTTTTTTTTCTAACATGTGTTGTCTTCGTTTTGTGCGGTATATACACTCTCCTTCACTAATTGTCGGATTAAATTACTAGACCCTTCACCTTGAGATATGGCAGACGAGACTGCCCAATCATAAGGGAACCCGAGGTGGATAAGCAGGACTAAACGGGGGAGAACTCCACTGGTCAGGAGACCCAAAGATCAATGGGATCATGTGGATCCACACGTACATACAAACGAATTGCTCGACACTGATTTGAGGATCTCTGCCCTAACTTAGTGCCTGACTTCCACCACACACATCCTACTACTAGAGGACACTAGTAATACCTCTCTATTGTTAACTCCATCCAGTGGAAGCCTTAACCGGCGGGTTCATGAGTATTAGTACACAGGACTAAGAGTAATTCGATGGAACATATACATTTGTACGCGAGAGTGCAACATGATGATGCGATCTAATGAACATTTTTGCTTCCTTTTTAGTTGAAAGCATGAGATAGAGGAAACACTAGAGGGACCATGCGAAATAAATTATCACTACGGGTGCACACGTAATCATAATTTGTAGCACATGAGAACTCCGGTGAGTCTTACTGTTTGTGCTAATGTTCATGATTAATCCATATTCCTAATCTCAATTCCCAGTCACTTGATTAATGATCAAAATTTCCATAACCAAAGGGTTGAGCCAAAAAGGACATCAGATGATGCTATGGACTATCACAAGTGACGTGGAAATGTACATCATCTCCTTCATCTTCGAATTCTAATGAATCTAAAACTCCTATCTAGACTTTATTGGCGTTACAATTTTGACCGAAACACTGAAAACGTCTATTCTCAATTGATTTGGCCTTAGTATTTAGACCGAATTCGGAAATTCTCTATAAAGTACTACTTCAACCATTGAGATTTAGCTGTAGATTTTCTCCTTTTGATTTTGTTACCTATCTATCAAAGCATGAGGTTGATACACAAACACTTAAACGTGCATAGGAAAAATACAAATATTTGACGCTTAACACTCATTACCTTAATTTTATGGCTTAAGCCCTTGTGCTAAGGACTTTAAGGCTATAATCGATATAGGTGAAATACGAAATGGTAAGTCATGATAATACCATTCGAAAGCCAAGGAAGTTGCAGGCGTAGTGTACTACCAGTTATTGGCAAACTCAGAATCAATTTCAGAAGACACTACTTCTATGAGTCTACTTCCGCAATATGACTTTTACTTTTCTCACCCAGACTAACTGTGACTTTTCCAAACAACCATAGAACTTCTTAAGGCTTACTTACTTTATGGACATGATAGTCAAGTCATGAGTTCGCAACTCAATATATTACAATCTAAATACCAGACTGTAGTAGAAGTGCAGTGAAAACGATGGTAATGAGGTATTAAACTCAATCTTCGTCAACGAAAACCTACGGGAAATCTGGGAGCCTTTAACCCATTGCGATCAATCTGAATGGAAGATTTTATATGACACAAAACCTAGTATGAGAGTAGAATATTAATGTTCCCAGGATATGCTTTTGAGAAGTATGAGGGAACAACCATAACGTTTCATTATGTATTCTGTCATTGCTATCCGATTACCACAAGGTGATGTGTATGCAGTTAGAAAACAAATAGAAGTGAAACTGTGTCACTAACTCTCAGTAACTGGCTTGAGATTCATTCTCACTTTTCTTTGAACCCCATGAAGATTCAATTATCTTTATTATCTGTTGAGTCAAATCAACTGTACTATTCCCAAATACTTTGACACTCCCTTTCTTCTTCGTCTAGATTTACCCTCATCTTTAGAGGAATCGTAGAAATCTGGATGATTCAATATTACCACAAGATTTGATTGTCTCAAATTAATTGTTCGACATTTATTCCATCAAGGTCTCATTCTAAATCAAAATCTCGAATAACATTCGTGATAGAACTACCGTAATAAGATTTTACAAAACTAAGGCCAATCTCAGGAGATCATATCTCCATAAAATTTTATTCCATATCATAGCTTTCTAATTCGCTGCCTAGACAACTACCAACGTTTCTCTAAACCATTCCGACTCCCTTGTGAGAAACTGCGTACGCTGATAGCATTTTCCAAAATTCAATTGAATCTATTTAACCTATATACTGATTAGACTGATGAAATGTTAGTTAAAATCTTTTATTCTAAAAAGATAGAATACATCAAGGCATTGTCTCATTGCAACGAACTGTCAATTACCTGATTACGAACTAACAAGTGACATTCCATCAAAACCAATTACCATATCTTTATGGAACTTGAGTTAAGTTTTCCGTTATATTCTATCATGGTTTGTTTTCATGAGAGAAAACCCGAATATGAATAAAGAGAATGTGCTCCTACACTTCTGGGAATTCGCGTGCACGAATGCACCTTTGTCTTTCATTACCAATGATGATTTCCATACAGTTCCACTCCGATGAGAGTGATCATATAATGAAATTCTTCGAAATCTAATCCTTAATTATTTAGATATGATTTATGAGTTGTTCACTTGATTTGTGAAAACTCACTATCTTAATTCACACCGATTAGACATTCTCTTAATGACTTACTCATTGCACCAAAATGACCTCTCAGGTTATAATTCCTCCTCGTTAAAGAAACTCTAGTAATGACATTATTACCAAGTGCTATAGCTAACGTCATTCACATGACGACATAATAAAGGGATTCCTTAAATCTACTTATTTGATATAATATCTGCTTAATAGTAACGTTACACTGTTTCCTGATACGTTGACATCTCAAAACTTTACACATCCAATATCGTTAGTTGATGAGATATCCGCTTTATTTGCGTATATCGACTACTGTTTGGAATGAGCTAAAATTCTCCCTAACAATCCAAAAATGGAGCAAGGATAAAAAAAAATCCTAATCCATGTAAATTTAACAAATTTCGAGGACGAAATTTCTTTAAGGATGGGAGAATGTGACACCTGCAAAATTCCAGAATCTGATTGTTGGGCCAACCCAACTAGGCCCAATAAGGATTGAAGCCATTAGAGGCCCAAATTTCATAATCCGAATATCATACTAGTCGCACGGCTTCATCTAATGACCCATTGCGCGATTCCGAGAATGTAAGAAGAGAGAGGTGTACGTACGCGATTCAGAAATGTAAACGTTAAACGCGTCAAACATCGGTTATTACCGGATACTCGACAAAATGATTAAGTAAGATAATGAATTATTAAGATTCATTTGGAAAGATTGTTTCATTAAATATATGCGTAGTACGCAAACGTTAAACCACGATAGATGCTCGTAAGATTAGCAATAGCGGTACAGTTGTTACCTATACGTATTTTGATACGACAGATATTATAAATATTTATTTCAATATTATTAGCGAAATAATAGTAGTTAAACTCGTAGCGCGAAATGATTAAAAAGAGCGAAATCGTTAAAAACACGGTATTGACACGTACCGGTTCGTACATCAATTGAAACGTAAATTCCATGATTTAAAATACGTAAATGATATTATTAATAACGTTTCATAATCCTAAGTATTTAGAAATAATAATTAGGGAATTTTAGTCGTGATAGAGGCTCGAACGGATACGCTTTGTCAGCAAACCAGTATTACTTTCCCTTGAAAAGCTCCTACTCAAAACCCTAACTATATAAGCAAGGCTTTCTTCATTTCCTCATTTTCTAGCCTCCATCCATTTACAAAGAGAGAGAATCCTCTCAAATCTTAGAGAGAAAGAGAGACCGATCGAAAGAGAGAGGAGGGGAGGACTGGCCGGCCTCCGGCGGACCTGCAGCGGCAAAGCCGCATCGCGAAGGAGGCGGACGGCGGAGTACGACAGCAGTGGCACCGGCGACGGCGAGTGGCGGCGAGTGCATCATGTACTCTGATAGATGTCGAGGCACTGAGTACGATAGTGGTGGTGGTCTTCTCTAACTCGCGATGGTGGTGGTGGAAACCGGCAGAAACGACGGCGACGGCTAGGGGTTCCAGCGGAACCTAAAGCACCGGATCTCCTTCGACGTGTCTCCTCTGTTCAACTCCATCACGCACAAGGTAAACCCAACGTATTTGGTTTTATTTCCAACTAACACAGTCATTACCAACCACTAATAAGTTTGTTTTACGAATTCCGGTGAAAAACTAGGGTTCCGACGAGAAACGGTTTTCCGGCGAAGTCAGTTTTAGGTTCCGGCGAGAAAGAGGACGACGAGTTTAGGTGCCTTGCCCGTTTTTCCCGGCAAAAAAAGTAGGCTTCCGGCCGGCCAGATTTGTTTTCTGGTGAGACCCGTCTTTCCGGTGAGACCCAAATCACCCGATCCAAGCATAAATGCTTTCCCTCAGTTCAGATCCGTAATATCCAAGGTAAATTGCATCTCGTTCCTTTAATTTTTCGGCCACTCTTGTTCTTAGACGATTCCTTTCGACTAAATGACATTCTTAAATGATCAGATCTGTGATTCTATGTTATTTTTCCTTTCATTTTAAGGTTTCGCGTTATTTTTCCGACCAAAGGGTCGCTGCCATGACGGCTGTGATGTCGGGTCAGTAGTGGTACAACCCGAACGAATCTGTTAGAGATGATTTTGAGACTGTTTGACTCATTTTGATAGTATCGGTTCTCGGTCAAATTTGGTCAACTGTCTCGAATTTCAGTCGAAGTTAGTCAATGAAAGTCAAATCTGGTCAACTGCGGGTCAACGGGCGCGTGTACACAAATCAAACGAACGAAAAAGGTAAAAACGCACGGTTTACGTTTGATTAAACAAAAGATAAACACACGCTAAAAGGGTTTACTCTTCATTATACAAAAGTTATACGTGTGCGCGGTTAATTGCGTTGTGCCCTAAACGGTTCATTATAACGGTGGAAATAAATACTAACTTAGCAATGAATATTAACGCGTCTCAAACACATATGTTTCGTTAAGAGAGTTCGTTTCGACTAAAATATATAATTATTAATTGATGGACAAGTATATTAGCTAATGTGTAATCAGTTAAACAAGAAGCTTTAACACGACTAACGATTTATACGTATGAAAAATAGTTAATATTCTTGAATGTATAAACATTTATTTACATTATATTTGTAATACAAAAACCGTTGATCGATATAGTTTAATACGAATATACGAAATTTGGGATTTTTCGAATGACGAACATATTTTGTATAAATTTATGCAATTGATATTTCATTTGGATCTATATGGACCTATATAAAGACACGCATCATATCGGGGATTTGCCAATTAACAACCATACTTTTTCTAAATACAGGAACGCCACGTGAAAACATATACTTGTGTATAAACGTACACATTTTACAAAATCTAATGGTTATTATGAGACATGCTATGTAGATTCGAGCATATACACATATATTCGTGTACTCAAACACAAAATAGGTGCATATACAAAAATTAAGAGTCTTGGGTATGTGATACCCATAAATGGAAACTTAAATCTTATTGAACTTGAATGTATATTTTTGTATAGATAATTGAAATTATATATATACATATATAAGAATAATTTTAAATGTCTATGTTTTATATACAAACAAATGTATATATAGGTATGTACATATACTCTACATGAACTTGAACGTGTAGTTGCGAAAACAATATGGTATAAAAATATAGTTTATGGTTTTTAAATTTTATAAATATATAAAGATATATATTTATAAATTCTTGAATGAATATATTATAAAACCTTGAGATCATCATATTAAACCATAGTTGTATACATTCTTTTAAGAAAAGTACAAACGAGAATTATTATTACTTATACGTGCTTAGAGTTATGTACAATTATGTGCATGACAGGACAATATTTTAAACATGACCATGGGAACATATTCGAGTTGTGAATCCCGACTCGATCTAAGTATCTAATATTACCGATCGTTAAACCGACATCGTATACTAAATCGGTAATACCTTTGAGAATCAACGGAGCTCAACCGCACACATGATAACTCAACACGTGATAACTTGACGCGAGTTTAGACTTACTTTATTATATTAGGGTTAGTCTATAATGCTCATTAAGTACCTACAGGTATCGTATGACTCGGAAAGGATATAGACCGGCTACTACTATATTACGTGGACTTTGGTTTCCCGTTGTTACATGAACGATGTCATTTTTTTCTGACCCGTCACCAGGTGAGTCTCACGGCCCCTTTCTACTGTTTTCTATTTTGGGGGAAAAACATGTTAATTTCAAACGGTATGATAACTGGAAAACGAGAAACAAGCATCTGATTCCCTTGTGAGCATGAGTTAACACTAAAAGGTCCTCGGTATTTTGAACTATAACCATTAGCTATGGACTAAGCCGTAGATCGATATGAATAGTACTATTCGGGTTGACACCCCCAATCATGGTTAGTCGCGCTAACCTGACCAGCAGGGTCAAATGATTGCATATTAGGTCTTGTTGTTTCTCATTGTTTAAAGGTACAATGGGCTGGGGAAAATTTCGAGAATTCGTTAAAGGTTTGGTTATAGGCTTGTGCATCACATAATTCGTAAGTGCTAGCTAGACTTCGATGAATCAACCGCTAACTTGTTTTGTTTATCATATGCATAAAGTAAATTTCGAGCAAATGATTTCACCAATGGTATACGTACCAATGGTTTTGTCAGTCAATTTCGAGAAACGGGTTTTGCCATTGGTATACGTATCAATGGTCTTGACAGTGAATTTCGAGCAAAGGATTTTGCCAATAGTACCCGTACAAACAGTTTTGTCAATCAGTTTCGTGCAAATGGTTTTTGCCGAAGGATTTCATATAAATAATTTTTGACAAACGATTTCGTAAATATGGTTTTGCCAATTGTATTCATTTAAAACCTGTGAACTCACCAACATTGTGTTGACATTTTTGAGCATGTTTTTCAGGTAATTCATACGACACGGTTGGAATAGGTTAACAATTTGGATTAAGACCTTAGAAGCCGAAGACGTATGGTCGTCAAACCTCAAGTTTATTTTGACCTATATGTATTTAGGCAAATGCACTATTTCATTTTAGTTCCTGTAATGGTGTTCGACACTTTAGAAGTCTTTGTTTAGCTTCCGCTGTTGTGTAATGTTACCAATCGTTGCAACCTGGATTTATTTATTTATTATTAAGTGAATAAATTTGGGGGTGTGACAGATTGGTATCAGAGCCAATGGTTTTAGCGAATTAGGTTTCCTTGGTGTCACCTAGGCTCTAACCAGACTCAATTAGGGACCAAGATTTCTAAGACTTATATCACATTTAGAACACCTAAGACTTGAGTATAGAAATTCCAACCGTTGTCGAGCAGCTTGTGTAGGCTATTAGTGTATGTTGTTACACTAGGGTATCATTAGCTACACTAATACTTAATATAATTACATGACACACGTAACGAAACTTAACACGTACAAATAGACACCTACAACTACTCTAGCTGTGGAGTCAATTTTTTTTTTCTAACATGTGTTGTCTTCGTTTTGTGCGGTATATACACTCTCCTTCACTAATTGTCGGATTAAATTACTAGACCCTTCACCTTGAGATATGGCAGACGAGACTGCCCAATCATAAGGGAACCCGAGGTGGATAAGCAGGACTAAACGGGGGAGAACTCCACTGGTCAGGAGACCCAAAGATCAATGGGATCATGTGGATCCAAACGTACATACAAACTTGGAGCATGAATTGCTCGACACTGATTTGAGGATCTCTGCCCTAACTTAGTGCCTGACTTCCACCACACACATCCTACTACTAGAGGACACTAGTAATACCTCTCTATTGTTAACTCCATCCAGTGGAAGCCTTAACCGGCGGGTTCATGAGTATTAGTACACAGGACTAAGAGTAATTCGATGGAACATATACATTTGTACGCGAGAGTGCAACATGATGATGCGATCTAATGAACATTTTTGCTTCCTTTTTAGTTGAAAGCTTGAGATAGAGGAAACACTAGAGGGACCATGCGAAATAAATTATCACTACGGGTGCACACGTAATCATAATTTGTAGCACATGAGAACTCCGGTGAGTCTTACTGTTTGAGCTAATGTTCATGATTAATCCATATTCCTAATCTCAATTCCCAGTCACTTGATTAATGATCAAAATTTCCATAACCAAAGGGTTGAGCCAAAAAGGACATCAGATGATGCTATGGACTATCACAAGTGACGTGGAAATGTACATCATCTCCTTCATCTTCGAATTCTAATGAATCTAAAACTCCTATCTAGACTTTATTGGCGTTACAATTTTGACCGAAACACTGAAAAAGTCTATTCTCAATTGATTTGGCCTTAGTATTTAGACCGAATTCGGAAATTCTCTATAAAGTACTACTTCAACCATTGAGATTTAGCTGTAGATTTTCTCCTTTTGATTTTTTTACCTATCTATCAAAGCATGAGGTTGATACACAAACACTTAAACGTGCATAGGAAAAATACAAATATTTGACGCTTAACACTCATTACCTTAATTTTATGGCTTAAGCCCTTGTGCTAAGGACTTTAAGGCTATAATCGATATAGGTGAAATACGAAATGGTAAGTCATGATAATACCATTTGAAAGCCAAGGAAGTTGCAGGCGAAGTGTACTACCAGTTATTGGCAAACTCAGAATCAATTTCAGAAGACACTACTTCTATGAGTCTACTTTCGCAATATGACTTTTACTTTTCTCACCCAGACTAACTATGACTTTTCCAAACAACCATAGAACTTCTTAAGGCTTACTTACTTTATGGACATGATAGTCAAGTCATGAGTTCGCAACTCAATATATTACAATCTAAATACCAGACTGTAGTAGAAGTGCAGTGCAAACGATGGTAATGAGGTATTAAACTCAATCTTCGTCAACGAAAACCTACGGGAAATCTGGGAGCCTTTAACCCATTGCGATCAATCTGAATGGAAGATTTTATATGACACAAAACCTAGTATGAGAGTAGAATATTAATGTTCCCAGGATATGCTTTTGAGAAGTATGAGGGAACAACCATAACGTTTCATTATGTATTCTGTCATTGCTATCCGATTACCACAAGGTGATGTGTATGCAGTTAGAAAACAAATAGAAGTGAAACTGTGTCACTAACTCTCAGTAACTGGCTTGAGATTCATTCTCACTTTTCTTTGAACCCCATGAAGATTCAATTATCTTTATTATCTGTTGAGTCAAATCAACTGTACTATTCCCAAATACTTTGACACTCCCTTTCTTCTTCGTCTAGATTTACCCTCATCTTTAGAGGAATCGTAGAAATCTGGATGATTCAATATTACCACAAGATTTGATTGTCTCAAATTAATTGTTCGACATTTATTCCATCAAGGTCTCATTCTAAATCAAAATCTCGAATAACATTCGTGATAGAACTACCGTAATAAGAATTTACAAAACTAAGGCCAATCTCAGGAGATCATATCTCCATAAAATTTTATTCCATATCATAGCTTTCTAATTCGCTGCCTAGACAACTACCAACGTTTCTCTAAACCATTCCGACTCCCTTGTGAGAAACTGCGTACGCTGATAGCATTTTCCAAAATTCAATTGAATCTATTTAACCTATATACTGATTAGACTGATGAAATGTTAGTTAAAATCTTTTATTCTAAAAAGATAGAATACATCAAGGCATTGTCTCATTGCAACGAACTGTCAATTACCTGATTACGAACAAACAAGTGACATTCCATCAAAACCAATTACCATATCTTTATGGAACTTGAGTTAAGTTTTCCGTTAGATTCTATCATGGTTTGTTTTCATGAGAGAAAACCCGAATATGAATAAAGAGAATGTGCTCCTACACTTCTGGGAATTCGCGTGCACGAATGCACCTTTGTCTTTCATTACCAATGATGATTTCCATACAGTTCCACTCCGATGAGAGTGATCATATAATGAAATTCTTCGAAATCTAATCCTTAATTATTTAGATATGATTTATGAGTTGTTCACTTGATTTGTGAAAACTCACTATCTTAATTCACACCGATTAGACATTCTCTTAATGACTTACTCATTGCACCAAAATGACCTCTCAGGTTATAATTCCTCCTCGTTAAAGAAACTCTAGTAATGACATTATTACCAAGTGCTATAGCTAACGTCATTCACATGACGACATAATAAAGGGATTCCTTAAATCTACTTATTTGATATAATATCTGCTTAATAGTAACGTTACACTGTTTCCTGATACGTTGACATCTCAAAACTTTACACATCCAATATCGTTAGTTGATGAGATATCCGCTTTATTTGCGTATATCGACTACTGTTTGGAATGAGCTAAAATTCTCCCTAACAATCCAAAAATGGAGCAAGGATAAAAAAAAAATCCTAATCCATGTAAATTTAACAAATTTCGAGGACGAAATTTCTTTAAGGATGAGAGAATGTGACACCTGCAAAATTCCAGAATCTGATTGTTGGGCCAACCCAACTAGGCCCAATAAGGATTGAAGCCATTAGAGGCCCAAATTTCATAATCCGAATATCATACTAGTCGCACGGCTTCATCTAATGACCCATTGCGCGATTCCGAGAATGTAAGAAGAGAGAGGTGTACGTACGCGATTCAGAAATGTAAACGTTAAACGCGTCAAACATCGGTTATTACCGGATACTCGACAAAATGATTAAGTAAGATAATGAATTATTAAGATTCATTTGGAAAGATTGTTTCATTAAATATATGCGTAGTACGCAAACGTTAAACCACGATAGATGCTCGTAAGATTAGCAATAGCGGTACAGTTGTTACCTATACGTATTTTGATACGACAGATATTATAAATATTTATTTCAATATTATTAGCGAAATAATAGTAGTTAAACTCGTAGCGCGAAATGATTAAAAAGAGCGAAATCGTTAAAAACACGGTATTGACACGTACCGGTTCGTACATCAATTGAAACGTAAATTCCATGATTTAAAATACGTAAATGATATTATTAATAACGTTTCATAATCCTAAGTATTTAGAAATAATAATTAGGGAATTTTAGTCGTGATAGAGGCTCGAACGGATACGCGTTGTCAGCAAACCAATATTACTTTCCCTTGAAAAGCTCCTACTCAAAACCCTAACTATATAAGCAAGGCTTTCTTCATTTCCTCATTTTCTAGCCTCCATCCATTTACAAAGAGAGAGAATCCTCTCAAATCTTAGAGAGAAAGAGAGACCGATCGAAAGAGAGAGGAGGGGAGGACTGGCCGGCCTCCGGCGGACCTGCAGCGGCAAAGCCGCATCGCGAAGGAGGCGGACGGCGGAGTACGACAGCAGTGGCACCGGCGACGGCGAGTGGCGGCGAGTGCATCATGTACTCTGATAGATCTCGAGGCACTGAGTACGATAGTGGTGGTGGTCTTCTCTAACTCGCGATGGTGGTGGTGGAAACCGGCAGAAACGACGGCGACGGCTAGGGTTCCAGCGGAACCTAAAGCACCGGATCTCCTTCGACGTGTCTCCTCTGTTCAACTCCGTCACGCACAAGGTAAACCCAACGTATTTGGTTTTATTTCCAACTAACACAGTCATTACCAACCACTAATAAGTTTGTTTTACGAATTCCGGTGAAAAACTATGGTTCCGACGAGAAACGGTTTTCCGGCGAAGTCAGTTTTAGGTTCCGGCGAGAAAGAGGACGAAGAGTTAAGGTGCCTTGCCCGTTTTTCCCGGCAAAAAAAGTAGGCTTCCGGCCGGCCAGATTTGTTTTCTGGTGAGACCCGTCTTTCCGGTGAGACCCAAATCACCCGATCCAAGCATAAATGCTTTCCCTCAGTTCAGATCCGTAATATCCAAGGTAAATTGCATCTCGTTCCTTTAATTTTTCGGCCACTCTTGTTCCTAGACGATTCCTTTCGACTAAATGACATTCTTAAATGATCAGATCTGTGATTCTATGTTATTTTTCCTTTCATTTTAAGGTTTCGCGTTATTTTTCCGACCAAAGGGTCGCTGCCATGACGGCTGTGATGTCGGGTCAGTAGTGGTACAACCCGAACGAATCTGTTAGAGATGATTTTGAGACTGTTTGACTCATTTTGATAGTATCGGTTCTCGGTCAAATTTGGTGAACTGTCTCGAATTTCAGTCGAAGTTAGTCAATGAAAATCAAATCTGGTCAACTACGGGTCAACGGGCGCGTGTACACAAATCAAACGAACGAAAAAGGTAAAAACGCACGGTTTACGTTTGATTAAACAAAAGATAAACACACGCTAAAAGGGTTTACTCTTCATTATACAAAAGTTATACGTGTGCGCGGTTAATTGCGTTGTGCCCTAAACGGTTCATTATAACGGTGGAAATAAATACTAACTTAGCAATGAATATTAACACGTCTCAAACACATATGTTTCGTTAAGAGAGTTCGTTTCGACTAAAATATATAATTATTAATTGATGGACAAGTATATTAGCTAATGTGTAATCAGTTAAACAAGAACCTTTAACACGACTAACGATTTATACGTATGAAAAATAGTTAATATTCTTGAATGTATAAACATTTATTTACATTATATTTGTAATACAAAAACCGTTGATCGATATAGTTTAATACGAATATACGAAATTTGGGATTTTTCGAATGACGAACATATTTTGTATAAATTTATGCAATTGATATTTCATTTGGATCTATATGGACCTATATAAAGACACGCATCATATCGGGGATTTGCCAATTAACAACCATACTTTTTCTAAATACAGGAACGCCACGTGAAAACATATACTTGTGTATAAACGTACACATTTTACAAAATCTAATGGTTATTATGAGACATGCTATGTAGATTCGAGCATATACACATATATTCGTGTACTCAAACACAAAATAGGTGCATATACAAAAATTAAGAGTCTTGGGTATGTGATACCCATAAATGGAAACTTAAATCTTATTGAACTTGAATGTATATTTTTGTATAGATAATTGAAATTATATATATACATATATAAGAATAATTTTAAATGTCTATGTTTTATATACAAACAAATGTATATATAGGTATGTACATATACTCTACATGAACTTGAACGTGTAGTTGCGAAAACAATATGGTATAAAAATATAGTTTATGGTTTTTAAATTTTATAAATATATAAAGATATATATTTATAAATTCTTGAATGAATATATTATAAAACCTTGAGATCATCATATTAAACCATAGTTGTATACATTCTTTTAAGAAAAGTACAAACGAGAATTATTATTACTTATACGTGCTTAGAGTTATGTACAATTATGTGCATGACAGGACAATATTTTAAACATGACCATGGGAACATATTCGAGTTGTGAATCCCGACTCGATCTAAGTATCTAATATTACCGATCGTTAAACCGACATCGTATACTAAATCGGTAATACCTTTGAGAATCAACGGAGCTCAACCGCACACATGATAACTCAACACGTGATAACTTGACGCGAGTTTAGACTTACTTTATTATATTAGGGTTAGTCTATAATGCTCATTAAGTACCTACAGGTATCGTATGACTCGGAAAGGATATAGACCGGCTACTACTGTATTACGTGGACTTTGGTTTCCCTTTGTTACATGAACGATGTCATTTTTTTCTGACCCGTCACCAGGTGAGTCTCACGGCCCCTTTTTACTGTTTTCTATTTTGGGGGAAAAACATGTTAATTTCAAACGGTATGATAACTGGAAAACGAGAAACAAGCATCTGATTCCCTTGTGAGCATGAGTTAACACTAAAAGGTCCTCGGTATTTCGAACTATAACCATTAGCTATGGACTTAACCGTAGATCGATATAAATAGTACTATTCGGGTTGACACCCCCAATCATGGTTAGTCGCGCTAACCTGACCAGCAGGGTCAAATGATTGCATATTAGGTCTTGTTGTTTCTCATTGTTTAAAGGTACAATGGGCTGGGGCAAATTTCGAGAATTCGTTAAAGGTTTGGTTATAGGCTTGTGCATCACATGATTCGTAAGTGCTAGCTAGACTTCGATGAATCAACCGCTAACTTGTTTTGTTTATCATATGCATAAAGTAAATTTCGAGCAAATGATTTCACCAATGGTATACGTACCAATGGTTTTGTCAGTCAATTTCGAGAAACGGGTTTTGCCATTGGTATACGTATCAATGGTCTTGACAGTGAATTTCGAGCAAAGGATTTTGCCAATAGTACCCGTACAAACAGTTTTGTCAATCAGTTTCGTGCAAATGGTTTTTGCCGAAGGATTTCATATAAATAATTTTTGACAAACGATTTCGTAAATATGGTTTTGCCAATTGTATTCATTTAAAACCTGTGAACTCACCAACATTGCGTTGACATTTTTGAGCATGTTTTTCAGGTAATTCATACGACACGGTTGGAATAGGTTAACAATTTGGATTAAGACCTTAGAAGCCGAAGACGTATGGTCGTCAAACCTCAAGTTTATTTTGATCTATATGTATTTAGGCAAATGCACTATTTCATTTTAGTTCCTGTAATGGTGTTCGACACTTTAGAAGTCTTTATTTAGCTTCCGCTGTTGTGTAATGTTACCAATCGTTGCAACCTGGATTTATTTATTTATTATTAAGTGAATAAATTTGGGGGTGTGACAGATTGGTATCAGAGCCAATGGTTTTAGCGAATTAGGTTTCCTTGGTGTCACCTAGGCTCTAACCAGACTCAATTAGGGACTAAGATTTCTAAGACTTATATCACATTTAGAACACCTAAGACTTGAGTATAGAAATTCCAACCGTTGTCGAGCAGCTTGTGTAGGCTATTAGTGTATGTTGTTACACTAGGGTATCATTAGCTACACTAATACTTAATATAATTACATGACACACGTAACGAAACTTAACACGTACAAATAGACACCTACAACTACTCTAGCTGTGGAGTCAATTTTTTTTTTCTAACATGTGTTGTCTTCGTTTTGTGCGGTATATACACTCTCCTTCACTAATTGTCGGATTAAATTACTAGACCCTTCACCTTGAGATATGGCAGACGAGACTGCCCAATCATAAGGGAACCCGAGGTGGATAAGCAGGACTAAACGGGGGAGAACTCCACCGGTTAGGAGACCCAAAGATCAATGGGATCATGTGGATCCACACGTACATACAAACTTGGAGCATGAATTGCTCGACACTGATTTGAGGATCTCTGCCCTAACTTAGTGCCTGACTTCCACCACACACATCCTACTACTTGAGGACACTAGTAATACCTCTCTATTGTTAACTCCATCCAGTGGAAGCCTTAACCGGCGGGTTCATGAGTATTAGTACACAGGACTAAGAGTAATTCGATGGAACATATACATTTGTACGCGAGAGTGCAACATGATGATGCGATCTAATGAACATTTTTGCTTCCTTTTTAGTTGAAAGCTTGAGATAGAGGAAACACTAGAGGGACCATGCGAAATAAATTATCACTACGGGTGCACACGTAATCATAATTTGTAGCACATGAGAACTCCGGTGAGTCTTACTGTTTGAGCTAATGTTCATGATTAATCCATATTCCTAATCTCAATTCCCAGTCACTTGATTAATGATCAAAATTTCCATAACCAAAGGGTTGAGCCAAAAAGGACATCAGATGATGCTATGGACTATCACAAGTGACGTGGAAATGTACATCAACTCCTTCATCTTCGAATTCTAATGAATCTAAAACTCCTATCTAGACTTTATTGGCGTTACAATTTTGACCGAAACACTGAAAACGTCTATTCTCAATTGATTTGGCCTTAGTATTTAGACCGAATTCGGAAATTCTCTATAAAGTACTACTTCAACCATTGAGATTTAGCTGTAGATTTTCTCCTTTTGATTTTTTTACCTATCTATCAAAGCATGAGGTTGATACACAAACACTTAAACGTGCATAGGAAAAATACAAATATTTGACGCTTAACACTCATTACCTTAATTTTATGGCTTAAGCCCTTGTGCTAAGGACTTTAAGGCTATAATCGATATAGGTGAAATACGAAATGGTAAGTCATGATAATACCATTCGAAAGCCAAGGAAGTTGCAGGCGTAGTGTACTACCAGTTATTGGCAAACTCAGAATCAATTTCAGAAGACACTACTTCTATGAGTCTACTTCCGCAATATGACTTTTACTTTTCTCACCCAGACTAACTCTGACTTTTCAAAACAACCATAGAACTTCTTAAGGCTTACTTACTTTATGGACATGATAGTCAAGTCATGAGTTCGCAACTCAATATATTACAATCTAAATACCAGACTGTAGTAGAAGTGCAGTGCAAACGATGGTAATGAGGTATTAAACTCAATCTTCGTCAACAAAAACCTACGGGAAATCTGGGAGCCTTTAACCCATTGCGATCAATCTGAATGGAAGATTTTATATGACACAAAACCTAGTATGAGAGTAGAATATTAATGTTCCCAGGATATGCTTTTGAGAAGTATGAGGGAACAACCATAACGTTTCATTATGTATTCTGTCATTGCTATCCGATTACCACAAGGTGATGTGTATGCAGTTAGAAAACAAATAGAAGTGAAACTGTGTCACTAACTCTCAGTAACTGGCTTGAGATTCATTCTCACTTTTCTTTGAACCCCATGAAGATTCAATTATCTTTATTATCTGTTGAGTCAAATCAACTGTACTATTCCAAAATACTTTGACACTCCCTTTCTTCTTCGTCTAGATTTACCCTCATCTTTAGAGGAATCGTAGAAATCTGGATGATTCAATATTACCACAAGATTTGATTGTCTCAAATTAATTGTTCGACATTTATTCCATCAAGGTCTCATTCTAAATCAAAATCTCGAATAACATTCGTGATAGAACTACCGTAATAAGAATTTACAAAACTAAGGCCAATCTCAGGAGATCATATCTCCATAAAATTTTATTCCATATCATAGCTTTCTAATTCGCTGCCTAGACAACTACCAACGTTTCTCTAAACCATTCCGACTCCCTTGTGAGAAACTGCGTACGCTGATAGCATTTTCCAAAATTCAATTGAATCTATTTAACCTATATACTGATTAGACTGATGAAATGTTAGTTAAAATCTTTTATTCTAAAAAGATAGAATACATCAAGGCATTGTCTCATTGCAACGAACTGTCAATTACCTGATTACGAACTAACAAGTGACATTCCATCAAAACCAATTACCATATCTTTATGGAACTTGAGTTAAGTTTTCCGTTAGATTCTATCATGGTTTGTTTTCATGAGAGAAAACCCGAATATGAATAAAGAGAATGTGCTCCTACACTTCTGGGAATTCGCGTGCACGAATGCACCTTTGTCTTTCATTACCAATGATGATTTCCATACAGTTCCACTCCGATGAGAGTGATCATATAATGAAATTCTTCGAAATCTAATCCTTAATTATTTAGATATGATTTATGAGTTGTTCACTTGATTTGTGAAAACTCACTATCTTAATTCACACCGATTAGACATTCTCTTAATGACTTACTCATTGCACCAAAATGACCTCTCTGGTTATAATTCCTCCTCGTTAAAGAAACTCTAGTAATGACATTATTACCAAGTGCTATAGCTAACGTCATTCACATGACGACATAATAAAGGGATTCCTTAAATCTACTTATTTGATATAATATCTGCTTAATAGTAACGTTACACTGTTTCCTGATACGTTGACATCTCAAAACTTTACACATCCAATATCGTTAGTTGATGAGATATCCGCTTTATTTGCGTATATCGACTACTGTTTGGAATGAGCTAAAATTCTCCCTAACAATCCAAAAATGGAGCAAGGATAAAAAAAAAATCCTAATCCATGTAAATTTAACAAATTTCGAGGACGAAATTTCTTTAAGGATGGGAGAATGTGACACCTGCAAAATTCCAGAATCTGATTGTTGGGCCAACCCAACTAGGCCCAATAAGGATTGAAGCCATTAGAGGCCCAAATTTCATAATCCGAATATCATACTAGTCGCACGGCTTCATCTAATGACCCATTGCGCGATTCCGAGAATGTAAGAAGAGAGAGGTGTACGTACGCGATTCAGAAATGTAAACGTTAAACGCGTCAAACATCGGTTATTACCGGATACTCGACAAAATGATTAAGTAAGATAATGAATTATTAAGATTCATTTGGAAAGATTGTTTCATTAAATATATGCGTAGTACGCAAACGTTAAACCACGATAGATGCTCGTAAGATTAGCAATAGCGGTACAGTTGTTACCTATACGTATTTTGATACGACAGATATTATAAATATTTATTTCAATATTATTAGCGAAATAATAGTAGTTAAACTCGTAGCGCGAAATGATTAAAAAGAGCGAAATCGTTAAAAACACGGTATTGACACGTACCGGTTCGTACATCAATTGAAACGTAAATTCCATGATTTAAAATACGTAAATGATATTATTAATAACGTTTCATAATCCTAAGTATTTAGAAATAATAATTAGGGAATTTTAGTCGTGATAGAGGCTCGAACGGATACGCGTTGTTAGCAAACCAGTATTACTTTCCCTTGAAAAGCTCCTACTCAAAACCCTAACTATATAAGCAAGGCTTTCTTCATTTCCTCATTTTCTAGCCTCCATCCATTTACAAAGAGAGAGAATCCTCTCAAATCTTAGAGAGAAAGAGAGACCGATCGAAAGAGAGAGGAGGGGAGGACTGGCCGGCCTCCGGCGGACCTGCAGCGGCAAAGCCGCATCGCGAAGGAGGCGGACGGCGGAGTACGACAGCAGTGGCACCGGCGACGGCGAGTGGCGGCGAGTGCATCATGTACTATGATAGATCTCGAGGCACTGAGTACGATAGTGGTGGTGGTCTTCTCTAACTCGCGATGGTGGTGGTGGAAACCGGCAGAAACGACGGCGACGGCTAGGGTTCCAGCGGAACCTAAAGCACCGGATCTCCTTCGACGTGTCTCCTCTGTTCAACTCCGTCACTCACAAGGTAAACCCAACGTATTTGGTTTTATTTCCAACTAACACAGTCATTACCAACCACTAATAAGTTTGTTTTACGAATTCCGGTGAAAAACTAGGGTTCCGACGAGAAACGGTTTTCCGGCGAAGTCAGTTTTAGGTTCCGGCGAGAAAGAGGACGACGAGTTTAGGTGCCTTGCCCGTTTTTCCCGGCAAAAAAAGTAGGCTTCCGGCCGGCCAGATTTGTTTTCTGGTGAGACCCGTCTTTCCGGTGAGACCCAAATCACCCGATCCAAGCATAAATGCTTTCCCTCAGTTCAGATCCGTAATATCCAAGGTAAATTGCATCTCGTTCCTTTAATTTTTCGGCCACTCTTGTTCCTAGACGATTCCTTTCGACTAAATGACATTCTTAAATGATCAGATCTGTGATTCTATGTTATTTTTCCTTTCATTTTAAGGTTTCGCGTTATTTTTCCGACCAAAGGGTCGCTGCCATGACGGCTGTGATGTCGGGTCAGTAGTGGTACAACCCGAACGAATCTGTTAGAGATGATTTTGAGACTGTTTGACTCATTTTGATAGTATCGGTTCTCGGTCAAATTTGGTCAACTGTCTCGAATTTCAGTCGAAGTTAGTCAATGAAAGTCAAATCTGGTCAACTACGGGTCAACGGGCGCGTGTACACAAATCAAACGAACGAAAAAGGTAAAAACGCACGGTTTACGTTTGATTAAACAAAAGATAAACACACGCTAAAAGGGTTTACTCTTCATTATACAAAAGTTATACGTGTGCGCGGTTAATTGCGTTGTGCCCTAAACGGTTCATTATAACGGTGGAAATAAATACTAACTTAGCAATGAATATTAACACGTCTCAAACACATATGTTTCGTTAAGAGAGTTCGTTTCGACTAAAATATATAATTATTAATTGATGGACAAGTATATTAGCTAATGTGTAATCAGTTAAACAAGAAGCTTTAACACGACTAACGATTTATACGTATGAAAAATAGTTAATATTCTTGAATGTATAAACATTTATTTACATTATATTTGTAATACAAAAACCGTTGATCGATATAGTTTAATACGAATATACGAAATTTGGGATTTTTCGAATGACGAACATATTTTGTATAAATTTATGCAATTGATATTTCATTTGGATCTATATGGACCTATATAAAGACACGCATCATATCGGGGATTTGCCAATTAACAACCATACTTTTTCTAAATACAGGAACGCCACGTGAAAACATATACTTGTGTATAAACGTACACATTTTACAAAATCTAATGGTTATTATGAGACATGCTATGTAGATTCGAGCATATACACATATATTCGTGTACTCAAACACAAAATAGGTGCATATACAAAAATTAAGAGTCTTGGGTATGTGATACCCATAAATGGAAACTTAAATCTTATTGAACTTGAATGTATATTTTTGTATAGATAATTGAAATTATATATATACATATATAAGAATAATTTTAAATGTCTATGTTTTATATACAAACAAATGTATATATAGGTATGTACATATACTCTACATGAACTTGAACGTGTAGTTGCGAAAACAATATGGTATAAAAATATAGTTTATGGTTTTTAAATTTTATAAATATATAAAGATATATATTTATAAATTCTTGAATGAATATATTATAAAACCTTGAGATCATCATATTAAACCATAGTTGTATACATTCTTTTAAGAAAAGTACAAACGAGAATTATTATTACTTATACGTGCTTAGAGTTATGTACAATTATGTGCATGACAGGACAATATTTTAAACATGACCATGGGAACATATTCGAGTTGTGAATCCCGACTCGATCTAAGTATCTAATATTACCGATCGTTAAACCGACATCGTATACTAAATCGGTAATACCTTTGAGAATCAACGGAGCTCAACCGCACACATGATAACTCAACACGTGATAACTTGACGCGAGTTTAGACTTACTTTATTATATTAGGGTTAGTCTATAATGGTCATTAAGTACCTACAGGTATCGTATGACTCGGAAAGGATATAGACCGGCTAATACTATATTACGTGGACTTTGGTTTCCCGTTGTTACATGAACGATGTCATTTTTTTCTGACCCGTCACCAGGTGAGTCTCACGGCCCCTTTTTACTGTTTTCTATTTTGGGGGAAAAACATGTTAATTTCAAACGGTATGATAACTGGAAAACGAGAAACAAGCATCTGATTCCCTTGTGAGCATGAGTTAACACTAAAAGGTCCTCGGTATTTCGAACTATAACCATTAGCTATGGACTTACCCGTAGATCGATATGAATAGTACTATTCGGGTTGACACCCCCAATCATGGTTAGTCGCGCTAACCTGACCAGCAGGGTCAAATGATTGCATATTAGGTCTTGTTGTTTCTCATTGTTTAAAGGTACAATGGGCTGGGGCAAATTTCGAGAATTCGTTAAAGGTTTGGTTATAGGCTTGTGCATCATATAATTCGTAAGTGCTAGCTAGACTTCGATGAATCAACCGCTAACTTGTTTTGTTTATCATATGCATAAAGTAAATTTCGAGCAAATGATTTCACCAATGGTATACGTACCAATGGTTTTGTCAGTCATTTTCGAGAAACGGGTTTTGCCATTGGTATACGTATCAATGGTCTTGACAGTGAATTTCGAGCAAAGGATTTTGCCAACAGTACCCGTACAAACAGTTTTGTCAATCAGTTTCGTGCAAATGGTTTTTGCCGAAGGATTTCATATAAATAATTTTTGACAAACGATTTCGAAAATATGGTTTTGCCAATTGTATTCATTTAAAACCTGTGAACTCACCAACATTGCGTTGACATTTTTGAGCATGTTTTTCAGGTAATTCATACGACACGGTTGGAATAGGTTAACCATTTGGATTAAGACCTTAGAAGCCGAAGACGTATGGTCGTCAAACCTCAAGTTTATTTTGACCTATATGTATTTAGGCTAATGCACTATTTCATTTTAGTTCCTGTAATGGTGTTCGACACTTTAGAAGTCTTTATTTAGCTTTCGCTGTTGTGTAATGTTACCAATCTTTGCAACCTGGATTTATTTATTTATTATTAAGTGAATAAATTTGGGGGTGTGACAACATGTTTTGTAACTGTTGATAAAATTCTGTGTAAGTTCTGCTAAAGGCGAACTTAATAAGTTCGCCTAGCCTATCGGAGGCGAACTTAATAAGTTTGCCAGGTCTATCAGAGGCGAACTTAATAAGTTCGCTTAAGTCTATCAGAGGCGAACTTAGCCCAAACACTGTTTAACCAAAACACGAACCAAAAATTCCGAAAATCATGATTTCTAATCAAAATGATGGAATTAAGCAATTCTGAACCGTATGATTGTGTAGAAACTGATTAGGAACAATCCTATCGGATCAATTTCTTCAAACCAATCCAAAATCAATCCAAATTAATCAAAAATCTTCCATTTTTATCAAGAACACGAAAAAGATGAAAAATCCTTCAAATTCTCTGAATTTTGATGTTGATTGGACACGAAAACACCACGAATCTTTTGCTAATCAAGAACAATAGCTCTGATACCACTTGTAGGTCCCTAATTCGTTGAGTGAAGGATCTCTAGACTCGCGGTACGACACGGTGATAACGTGCGGAATCCATGATCAACGTGCTCGTGTAACTCAATCAACAACAACAGTGTAAATAAACGCTTTGTATTTCCACCAGAATATCAGTTTACAAGATTACAGAATTTATCTCAGTCTCTAATCTGTCTTGTCTCTTCTGTGTGTTCAACCACTCTGTCTACTGATATCTCTTATTTAAAGCCACAGACCTGCATCAGGCGAACTTAAAATTCTGTTGCAGGCGAACTTAGTAGGCGAACTTAATAAGTTCACTTCACTCAGTATTAGGCAAACTTAATAAGTTCGCTTGGTGAAGATCAGGCGAACTTAACAAGTTCGCTTGGGGTTAAGTTCGCTTGGGTGTCTCTGACGTGAACTTATTAAGTTCGCTTGTACAGTATCAGGCGAACTTATCTGTTTGCTAGTGTTAAAAAAAAAGTATTTTGGGTGGAAAATTCCGAATAAAAGTTTTTCAAAATCAGAATTTCATAGAAAATTTTCTTTTAAGTTCTTTTATTGCTTTATTACATTTCTGCATTTACATTTTCAGTCAAAAAGCTTAATTTATAAAAAGTCAAAACAATTTGAAAAATATAAAATTTTGACATCATTTGAGGATAGAGAAGAAACGATAGTACATCAGTGATTAGTTCATTTCACACGACCTTAGTAGACCTTGATATATGATTGATTAAGATAAGTTGATTTGATCTAAATTTCAAAGTCTGCATAAATAAGAAATGATAGTGTTGTGAATGCTCTATTCTTGATAATTTGTTTTAAAATTTGTGTATAAAATTTGAAACTTAAATTGTCAAAAGACTAAAAGCGTTTTGAAACTAATAGTAGTGTGAAAATTAAATATAATATGATTAAATCTGTGATTTAAATCCATTATATGCATGGGTGTGTGTGTAAAAGATCATTATCAGATGCAGAATATAAGCTTTTAATAAAGATTTTCCTATGAGATCAGTTTCGGGTTATGTCCTTAGCACTATTCATTAGATTTGCTTCAGTGCCCATCTCCCGAAAAGCATGCAATTTGAAGTATAATCAAGATATGTACTTGACAACATCTGTCAAACATATACTAGCCCTTGGATCATATTGATATATCATCTTTACTGATTCCATTGAATTCATAATCCAGATAACAGTTGGATCCACATACCTGAATCTTATGATTCCACAAATATAAGCCAAAACATTGAATCATTCGATTCTGAATCTCATTGATTCCTATACAATCCAATTTGGATTCTACTATTCATGTGCTAAGTGATTTCTCCTCATTCTGAATATTCGGATAATCTTTATTAAAATCTTTTATATGTCTTGAAGATAGTGCATTTACTTTCTAATTGGCATATATGTTGGGTACACGATGTTTATCATCTAAATGGTAGTAAATCACATGAATTTGGAGAATAAACGCTTATAGTTTCAAATAATATAATATTGACAAATTTAAGAATTCAGGTTTTATATTTCAAATTCGGTATAAATACAGGAGCATTTTATAACCTGGCTCTGATACCACTTGTAGGTCCCTAATTCGTTGAGTGACGGATCACTAGACTCGCGGTACGACACGGTGATAACGTGCAGAATCCATGATCAACGTGCTCGTGTAACTGAATCAACAACAACGGTGTAAATAAACGCTTTGTATTTCCACCACAATATCAGTTTACAAGATTACAGAATTTCTCTCAGTCTCTAATCTGTCTTGTCTCTTCTGTGTGTTCAACCACTCTGTCTACTGACATCTCCTATTTATAGCCACAGACCTGCACCAGGCGAACTTAAAATTCTGTTGCAGGCGAACTTAATAAGTTCGCTTCACTCAGTATTAGGCGAACTTAATAAGTTCGCTTGGTGAAGATCAGACGAACTTAACAAGTTCGCTTGGGTGTCTCTGAGGCGAACTTATTAAGTTCGCTTGTACAGTATCAGGCGAACTTATCTATTTGCTAGTGTTTAAAAAAAAAAAAATTGGCGGGAAAATTCCGAATAAAAGTTTTTCAAAATCAGAATTTCATGGAAAATTTTCTTTTAAGTTCTTTTATTGCTTTATTACATTTCTGCATTTACATTTTCAGTCAAAAAGCTTAATTTATAAAAAGTCAAAACAAATTGAAAAATATAAAATTTTGACATCATTTGAGGATAGGGAAGAAATGATAGTACATCAGTGATTAGTTCATTTCACACGACCTTAGTAGACCTTGATATATGATTGATTAAGATAAGTTGATTTGATCTAAATTTCAAAGTCTGCATAAATAAGAAATGATAGTGTTGTGAATGCTCTATTCTTGATAATTTGTTTTAAAATTTGTGTATAAAATTTGAAACTTAAATTGTCAAAAGACTAAAAGCGTTTTGAAACTAATAGTAGTGTGAAAATTAAATATAATATGATTAAATCTGTGATTTAAATCCATTATATGTCTGGGTGTGTGTGTAAAAGATCATTATCAGATACAGAATATTAGCTTTTAATAAAGTTTTTCCTATGAGATCAGTTTCGGGTTATGTCCTTAGCACTATTCATTAGATTTGCTTCAGTGCCCATCTCCCGAAAAGCATGCAATTTGAAGTATAATCAAGATATGTACTTGACAACATCTGTCAAACATATACTAGCCCTTGGATCATATTGATATATCATCTTTACTGATTCCATTGAATTCATAATCCAGATAACAGTTGGATCCACATACCTGAATCTTATGATTCCACAAATATAAGCCAAAACATTGAATCATTCGATTCTGAATCTCATTGATTCCTATACAATCCAATTTGGATTCTACTATTCATGTGCTAAGTGATTTCTCCTCATTCTGAATATTCGGATAATCTTTATTAAAATCTTTTATATGTCTTGAAGATAGTGCATTTACTTTCTAATTGGCATATATGTTGGGTACACGATGTTTATCATCTAAATGGTAGTAAATCACATGAATTTGGAGAATAAACGCTTATAGTTTCAAATAATATAATATTGACAAATTTAAGAATTCAGGTTTTATATTTCAAATTCGGTATAAATACAGGAGCATTTTATAACCTGGCTCTGATACCACTTGTAGGTCCCTAATTCGTTGAGTGACGGATCACTAGACTCGCGGTACGACACGGTGATAACGTGCAGAATCCATGATCAACGTGCTCGTGTAACTGAATCAACAACAACGGTGTAAATAAACGCTTTGTATTTCCACCACAATATCAGTTTACAAGATTACAGAATTTCTCTCAGTCTCTAATCTGTCTTGTCTCTTCTGTGTGTTCAACCACTCTGTCTACTGACATCTCCTATTTATAGCCACAGACCTGCACCAGGCGAACTTAAAATTCTGTTGCAGGCGAACTTAATAAGTTCGCTTCACTCAGTATTAGGCGAACTTAATAAGTTCGCTTGGTGAAGATCAGACGAACTTAACAAGTTCGCTTGGGTGTCTCTGAGGCGAACTTATTAAGTTCGCTTGTACAGTATCAGGCGAACTTATCTATTTGCTAGTGTTTAAAAAAAAAAAATTGGCGGGAAAATTCCGAATAAAAGTTTTTCAAAATCAGAATTTCATGGAAAATTTTCTTTTAAGTTCTTTTATTGCTTTATTACATTTCTGCATTTACATTTTCAGTCAAAAAGCTTAATTTATAAAAAGTCAAAACAAATTGAAAAATATAAAATTTTGACATCATTTGAGGATAGGGAAGAAATGATAGTACATCAGTGATTAGTTCATTTCACACGACCTTAGTAGACCTTGATATATGATTGATTAAGATAAGTTGATTTGATCTAAATTTCAAAGTCTGCATAAATAAGAAATGATAGTGTTGTGAATGCTCTATTCTTGATAATTTGTTTTAAAATTTGTGTATAAAATTTGAAACTTAAATTGTCAAAAGACTAAAAGCGTTTTGAAACTAATAGTAGTGTGAAAATTAAATATAATATGATTAAATCTGTGATTTAAATCCATTATATGTCTGGGTGTGTGTGTAAAAGATCATTATCAGATACAGAATTTTAGCTTTTAATAAAGTTTTTCCTATGAGATCAGTTTCGGGTTATGTCCTTAGCACTATTCATTAGATTTGCTTCAGTGCCCATCTCCCGAAAAGCATGCAATTTGAAGTATAATCAAGATATGTACTTGACAACATCTGTCAAACATATACTAGCCCTTGGATCATATTGATATATCATCTTTACTGATTCCATTGAATTCATAATCCAGATAACAGTTGGATCCACATACCTGAATCTTATGATTCCACAAATATAAGCCAAAACATTGAATCATTCGATTCTGAATCTCATTGATTCCTATACAATCCAATTTGGATTCTACTATTCATGTGCTAAGTGATTTCTCCTCATTCTGAATATTCGGATAATCTTTATTAAAATCTTTTATATGTCTTGAAGATAGTGCATTTACTTTCTAATTGGCATATATGTTGGGTACACGATGTTTATCATCTAAATGGTAGTAAATCACATGAATTTGGAGAATAAACGCTTATAGTTTCAAATAATATAATATTGACAAATTTAAGAATTCAGGTTTTATATTTCAAATTCGGTATAAATACAGGAGCATTTTATAACCTGGCTCTGATACCACTTGTAGGTCCCTAATTCGTTGAGTGACGGATCACTAGACTCGCGGTACGACACGGTGATAACGTGCAGAATCCATGATCAACGTGCTCGTGTAACTGAATCAACAACAACGGTGTAAATAAACGCTTTGTATTTCCACCACAATATCAGTTTACAAGATTACAGAATTTCTCTCAGTCTGTAATCTGTCTTGTCTCTTCTGTGTGTTCAACCACTCTGTCTACTGACATCTCCTATTTATAGCCACAGACCTGCACCAGGCGAACTTAAAATTCTGTTGCAGGCGAACTTAATAAGTTCGCTTCACTCAGTATTAGGCGAACTTAATAAGTTCGCTTGGTGAAGATCAGACGAACTTAACAAGTTCGCTTGGGTGTCTCTGAGGCGAACTTATTAAGTTCGCTTGTACAGTATCAGGCGAACTTATCTATTTGCTAGTGTTTAAAAAAAAAAAATTGGCGGGAAAATTCCGAATAAAAGTTTTTCAAAATCAGAATTTCATGGAAAATTTTCTTTTAAGTTCTTTTATTGCTTTATTACATTTCTGCATTTACATTTTCAGTCAAAAAGCTTAATTTATAAAAAGTCAAAACAAATTGAAAAATATAAAATTTTGACATCATTTGAGGATAGGGAAGAAATGATAGTACATCAGTGATTAGTTCATTTCACACGACCTTAGTAGACCTTGATATATGATTGATTAAGATAAGTTGATTTGATCTAAATTTCAAAGTCTGCATAAATAAGAAATGATAGTGTTGTGAATGCTCTATTCTTGATAATTTGTTTTAAAATTTGTGTATAAAATTTGAAACTTAAATTGTCAAAAGACTAAAAGCGTTTTGAAACTAATAGTAGTGTGAAAATTAAATATAATATGATTAAATCTGTGATTTAAATCCATTATATGTCTGGGTGTGTGTGTAAAAGATCATTATCAGATACAGAATTTTAGCTTTTAATAAAGTTTTTCCTATGAGATCAGTTTCGGGTTATGTCCTTAGCACTATTCATTAGATTTGCTTCAGTGCCCATCTCCCGAAAAGCATGCAATTTGAAGTATAATCAAGATATGTACTTGACAACATCTGTCAAACATATACTAGCCCTTGGATCATATTGATATATCATCTTTACTGATTCCATTGAATTCATAATCCAGATAACAGTTGGATCCACATACCTGAATCTTATGATTCCACAAATATAAGCCAAAACATTGAATCATTCGATTCTGAATCTCATTGATTCCTATACAATCCAATTTGGATTCTACTATTCATGTGCTAAGTGATTTCTCCTCATTCTGAATATTCGGATAATCTTTATTAAAATCTTTTATATGTCTTGAAGATAGTGCATTTACTTTCTAATTGGCATATATGTTGGGTACACGATGTTTATCATCTAAATGGTAGTAAATCACATGAATTTGGAGAATAAACGCTTATAGTTTCAAATAATATAATATTGACAAATTTAAGAATTCAGGTTTTATATTTCAAATTCGGTATAAATACAGGAGCATTTTATAACCTGGCTCTGATACCACTTGTAGGTCCCTAATTCGTTGAGTGACGGATCACTAGACTCGCGGTACGACACGGTGATAACGTGCAGAATCCATGATCAACGTGCTCGTGTAACTGAATCAACAACAACGGTGTAAATAAACGCTTTGTATTTCCACCACAATATCAGTTTACAAGATTACAGAATTTCTCTCAGTCTGTAATCTGTCTTGTCTCTTCTGTGTGTTCAACCACTCTGTCTACTGACATCTCCTATTTATAGCCACAGACCTGCACCAGGCGAACTTAAAATTCTGTTGCAGGCGAACTTAATAAGTTCGCTTCACTCAGTATTAGGCGAACTTAATAAGTTCGCTTGGTGAAGATCAGACGAACTTAACAAGTTCGCTTGGGTGTCTCTGAGGCGAACTTATTAAGTTCGCTTGTACAGTATCAGGCGAACTTATCTATTTGCTAGTGTTAAAAAAAAAAAAAATTGGCGGGAAAATTCCGAATAAAAGTTTTTCAAAATCAGAATTTCATGGAAAATTTTCTTTTAAGTTCTTTTATTGCTTTATTACATTTCTGCATTTACATTTTCAGTCAAAAAGCTTAATTTATAAAAAGTCAAAACAAATTGAAAAATATAAAATTTTGACATCATTTGAGGATAGGGAAGAAATGATAGTACATCAGTGATTAGTTCATTTCACACGACCTTAGTAGACCTTGATATATGATTGATTAAGATAAGTTGATTTGATCTAAATTTCAAAGTCTGCATAAATAAGAAATGATAGTGTTGTGAATGCTCTATTCTTGATAATTTGTTTTAAAATTTGTGTATAAAATTTGAAACTTAAATTGTCAAAAGTTTAAAAGCGTTTTGAAACTAATAGTAGTGTGAAAATTAAATATAATATGATTAAATCTGTGATTTAAATCCATTATATGTCTGGGTGTGTGTGTAAAAGATCATTATCAGATACAGAATATTAGCTTTTAATAAAGTTTTTCCTATGAGATCAGTTTCGGGTTATGTCCTTAGCACTATTCATTAGATTTGCTTCAGTGCCCATCTCCCGAAAAGCATGCAATTTGAAGTATAATCAACATATGTACTTGACAACATCTGTCAAACATATACTAGCCCTTGGATCATATTGATATATCATCTTTACTGATTCAATTGAATTCATAATCCAGATAACAGTTGGATCCACATACCTGAATCTTATGATTCCACAAATATAAGCCAAAACATTGAATCATTCGATTCTGAATCTCATTGATTCCTATACATTCCAATTGGATTCTACTATTCATGTGCTAAGTGATGTCTCCTCATTATGAATATTCGAATAATCTTTAATAAAATCTTTTATATGTCTTGAAGAAGTGCATTTACCTTCTAATTGGCATATATGTGGGGTACACGATGTTTATCATCTAAATGGTACTAAATCACATGGATTTGGAGAATAAACGCTTATAGTTTCAAATAATATAATATTGACAAATTTAAGAATTCAGGTTTTATATTTCAAATTCGGTATAAATACAAGAGCATTTTATAACCTGGCTCTGATTTAACTTGTAGGTCCCTAATTCGTTGAGTGACGTATCTCTAGACTCGCGGTACGACACGGTGATAACGTGCGGAATCCATGATCAACGTGCTCGTGTAACTCAATCAACAACAACGGTGTAAATAAACGCTTTGTATTTCCACCACAATATCAGTTTACAGGATTACAGAATTTCTCTCAGTCTCTAATCTGTCTTGTCTCTTCTGTGTGTTCAACCACTCTGTCTACTGATATCTCCTATTTATAGCTACAGACCTGCACCAGGCGAACTTAAAATTCTGTTGCAGGCGAACTTAGTAGGCGAACTTAATAAATTCGCTTCACTCAGTATTAGGCGAACTTAATAAGTTCGCTTGGTGAAGATCAGGCGAACTTAACAAGTTCGCTTGGGGTTAAGTTCGCTTGGGTGTCTCTGAGGCGAACTTATTAAGTTCGCTTGTACAGTATCAGGCGAACTTATCTGTTTACTAGTGTTTAAAAAAAAAGTATTTTGGCGGGAAAATTCCGAATAAAAGTTTTTCAAAATCAGAATTTCATGGAAAATTTTCTTTTAAGTTCTTTGATTGCTTTATTACATTTCTGCAAGCTTAATTTATAAAAAGTCAAAACAAATTGAAAAATATAAAATTTTGACATCATTTGAGGATAGAGAAAAAATGATAGTACATCAGTGATTAATTCATTTCACACGACCTTAGTAGACCTTGATATATGATTGATTAAGATAAGTTGATTTGATCTAAATTTCAAAGTCTGCATAAATAAGAAATGATAGTGTTGTGAATGCTCTATTCTTGATAATTTGTTTTATACTTTTTCTTCGTGGTTTCCTTCATCCTCCTCTTTACTTTTCTTTATTGCCTCGGATAGTAGATCAGGCAATACCTTCTTCAAAGTGAGCACAACTTCACGGGCAATAGCATCCCTGATTTCAGGTTCCAACTGTATAGGCCCTGGACTGTCGTCCCTAATTGGGGTCACTTCTGTTTCGTGCACACTTTCGGTGTGCTCTGCGTGCACACTATCTTCTTCTTCAAATCTTGGGTTCAACGGAGGTCTACCTCGTCGGCCAGTGCGACCGCCTCGAGGTCCTGTTCTTCCTCCACCAGCCATAGTTCTTAATTTCCTGATAGTTAAAAAGGGAATACATCAATGTCATTTCTTCAGATCATAGTTTGGAACAGTACGAGCAAGGTAAATTCTTAATTACAGTGACCGGTTTGTGATTACTAATTTACATTGCTTTTCGGGTTCGAAACTCTTCAAATCAGTCGTGGCATTAACATCTACTTGTTCTAAGTTATGGTATCTATTCCTATGCAAGAGCATTAACTTTATGACTTACTTACCGTGCTAGCGTTGGCGTTGGTTACCCATACTGACATCCGTGCGTTGGTCCCATAATCAGTTTGAGTCCAGACATTTTGGGATGTCTGAATCTCTCAAACTAAATGCTCTGATACCAACTTGTAAGGACCCTTTCCCGGGTAACCTCACTTGTTGGATTTACTCATAAACATAGTCATAAATACTGAACTTAAATTAAAACATTCATCATTTAATTACATAATCATAACAGCGGAAGTCTTTACAAATAAAACATAACATATTCTTAACAAACAAAAGTGGGATGTCAGTCTTGTGCCGGGTATCCTTCACGCCATCGCACGACCCTTTCTTCCCTTACCTGAAATGTATGCTAAAAGTCAGCTAACGCTGGTGAGTTCTAGTTTAAAGACATTCATAATTAATACTTATCTTTTCATGAATATAACATGTATATGTATATTCGTGCCTTTAAATATTCATTACTTTATTTTATCACGTAACATTCATTGAGGGTATATACATAAGTAGTACATACATACTTTCTTTGAGAGAACACTTATTGTCCATAATCTTAAGGGAGATCAACCCATCATACTTGTCGCGAATGTCACGAAGACATCGCAGTCAGAACTACCGTCGTAGCCCATTTCATTACCGTCCGGCTCTAGAAAACCGTCCGTCATATCATTAAATCCGTCCGGCAACCTTTGTCCGTCCGCTCTTTACCGTCCTACCGTCGTAGTCCGTCATTTTTGTCCGTCTGCCCTAGGGCATCCGTTTCCCACGTGACCATTATGTATGCAACCGTTCTACATTAGTTAAGGCAATTGCTTCGACCGTCCATTTGTACCTTTTCATACGTCCTAGCTTGCGAAGGAACGTTTTTGTCCCGGTTGCAAAATAATCACGTGGTCGTCCGTCTACCGAAGTAGCCGTTGTCATAGAAGGGTTTATAACGTTTACATTCATTCATAACATGCAATATATATGTAATATAAAGCAAGATTTCATTCTTTTACGTTATGTCCTTCTTTCATTCATTCTTTATAGTCATACGCTTCATTCTTTATTCATAATTCATTTTCATATATAAGTATTTATATATATATATATATACGTATGATCACATTGACATTTATAACATTTATTCATTTAGTGTATACACTTCAGCCCCAAAACATTTATAAATCATTTGCACATAACATAGAAGGGGGCACATAGAACTCACCTGATGAGCTACTCTAGGTTGTCCTAAACAAAGGTCCAACAGCGTCACTTCCGATCTGGATTAGGTAGTTAAATACACATGAGACCCAACCCCGACTCTAATGGTTTAATCATTCTAAACTTACTGACTTTACTTAACCAACCTGCTGTCTACTGCCTGCGCACTTAGTAAGTGCCCAGGGACTTGCTCATGCGCACTTGGCAAGTGCGCAGGAGTCTTCCTCCTGCGTACTTGGTAAGTATGCAGGGACTTCCTCCTGCGTACTTGGTAAGCACGCAGGAATTCCTTCCTGCGCACTTGGTAAGTACGCAGTACCTGGTTCATGGACCAAAATTTCGGAATTCATGCATGTTAATCCGATCATGCTAATCTTACAATTTTCTTTGATCAAAATGTGCGGTTTCCATTCTAGATGCTATTTCTAAGCTTATTATCAAGTTTCATCCGTAAAAACATCATCTATTTAGCTAAAACTCGAGAAACCCCAAAGTGAACAAAAACTCAGATTATGGTCGAATCATTACCTGGATTGAAGTTCTGATTCAGAGGTTTTGCTCACGAGCTCAGATGTAACGTGCTCCTCTAATCTCGTGATGATCCGTCGACTTTCTCTCTCTAGACCCGAGCTCCCTTTCTCTCTCTAAGATGGTGAAAATGAAGGTGAAATGAGCTAGTGGGCTGCCTTGCCCCTTTTATACCTGGGCTTCCCTCGGCCCGTTGGAGCCGAGCCCAAGCCCATCCGTTCTTATTTCGTTTTATGACGTTTAAATCTCTATCGTATTATTATTTACTTATTTACTATTTTCGGGATGTTACAAGTCTACCCTCCTTAAAGAGGTTTCGTCCTCGAAACTGTTTATACGTTAAACAATTGAGGGTATAGTCCCCTCATCTCGTCTTCTTTTTCCCATGTAGCTTCTGACCCTTTTCTATGCTTCCATTATATTTTGACTAAAGGTATCGACTTATTGCGTAGTCGTTTTTTAGCTCGGTCAAGAATGGCAATCGGTTCCTCTACATAATTTAAATTGTTATCCACCTCGATCTCGTCGTAAGGTATGTGAGCTGTGTCGTCAGCTAGGCACTTGCGTAAGTGCGACACGTGGAACGTAGGGTGTATTCCACTAAGCTCGACGGGAAGGTCGAGTCTGTAAGCAACTTGACCCACTCTTGTTAGAATCTTGAAAGGTCCAACAAACCTTGGACTTAGTTTGCCACGCTTTCTGAATCGGATGATTCCTTTCCATGGTGATACCTTTAACAGTACCATGTCCCCTACCCGAAACTCTAAATCCCTTCTTCGCTTGTCCGCGTATGATTTCTGTCTGTCCTTTGCGGCTTTCATCCGAGCCTTGATTTGATCAAATTTCTCGGAAGTAGCTTTGACCACTTCGAGACTTGCAAAATCCTTCTGTCCAATTTCCCCCCAACAAACCGAGGTCCTACATTTCCTCCCATACAACATTTCAAATGGCGGCATGCCAATAGTTGTGTGGTAGCTATTGTTATATGAAAATTCTGCCAATGGTAGATGGCTGTCCCAACTCCCACCGAAATCAATGATACAGGCTCGGAGCATGTCCTCCAAGGTCTGAATGGTCCTTTCCGATTGTCCATCGGTTTGGGGGTGGTAAGCGGTGCTGATGTTCAGTCTAGTGCCCATTGCTTCATTGAATTTCTTCCAAAACCTTCATGTGAATCTAGTATCCCTGTCGGACACAATTGACAGTGGCATACCATGTCTGCTCACAATCTCCTTGATAAATACTTCTGCTAGTCTTTCTGACGAAGAAGACTCACGTATTGGCAAGAAGTGAGCACTTTTCGTCAAACGGTCGACGATCACCCAAATGGTATCATTGCCTTTAGCTGTTCGCGGTAGCTTGGTAATGAAGTCCATTGTGATCTCCTCCCACTTCCATTCTGGTATTGGTAAAGGTTGCATTTTACCGCATGGTTTCTGGTGCTCGGCCTTAACTAGTGAACACGTTAAGCACTTGTTCACGTATTCAGTCACATCATTCTTCATGCCAGGCCACCAGTACTCTTTCTTCAAGTATTGATACATTTTGTTTGTCCCGAGGTGGATAGAATAACGAGACATATGGGCCTCATCAAGTATTTTGGCTCTAAGCTCGCCAATCGTAGGTATCCACATCCGGCCAAACCTGGTTCGTACACCGAATGTATTTGCACTTAAGTTCCCTTGTTGTCCTACTATTCTTTCCCGTTTCACATTTCTTTCTAACAGTGCTTCATCTTGTGCCTTTGATATTTCACCCATCAAATCTGGCGTTATAATTAGCTGACACGCTTTGATTCAGATAGGTGTCGATCCTTCCTTTCTACTTAAAGCGTCGGCCACTACGTTTGCCTTACCCGGATGGTACAATATCTCACAGTCGTAGTCTTTCAGTAACTCTAGCCACCTCCTTTGCCTCATGTTTAATTCCTTTTGTTCGAAAAAGTAATTCAGGCTTTTGTGATCGGAGTAGATGGTGCATTTAACTCCATACAGATAGTGCCTCCATATCTTCAACGCGAAAACTACTGCTGCTAATTCTAGATCGTGAGTTGGGTAGTTAACCTCGTGAATCTTTAGTTGCCGCGATGCATACGCAATTACCTTTCCTCGTTGCATAAGTACGCACCCTAAACCTTGCCCCGAAGCGTCAGAGTAGACTACCAAGTCTTCATTTCCCTCAGGTAGTGTAAAGACTGGAGCTTGGGTTAATCGTGCCTTAAGTTCCTCAAACGAGTTGTTTTGGGTTTGACCCCATTCATATTTTACTTCCTTACGTGTCAATTTAGTTAGTGGCGAGGCTATTCTTGAGAAATCTTGAATGAACCTTCGATAGTAGCCTGCCAAACCCAAGAAACTTCGTATCTCTGTTGGTGTCTTTGGGATGTTCCATTCCTTTACTGTCTCGATCTTTGCAGGATCTACCATGATGCCGTTTGGGTTTATCACATGACCTAGGAATTGGACTTCCCTAAGCCAAAACACGCATTCGGAGAATTTTGCGTACAACCTATCCTGCTTTAGCACCTCCAGAACTTCTCTTAGGTGACAGTGGTGATCACCCTCGCTTTTCGAATATACCAGTATGTCGTCTATAAAAACTATCACTGATCGATCCAACATGGGTCGACACACTCTATTCATCAAATCCATGAACGATGCTGGTGCGTTAGTTAATCCGAAGGATATCACGAGAAACTCATAATGCCCATAACGCGTGCGAAACGCGGTCTTTGGTACGTCTTCTTCCCTTACTTTCAACTGATGGTAACCCGACCTAAGATCGATCTTTGAGAACCAACTCGCACCTTGCAGTTGATCAAAAAGGTCGTCTATTCTAGGCAATGGGTATTTGTTCTTTACTGTCCTCTTGTTCAGTTCGCGGTAGTCAATGCACATGCGCATGCTGCCGTCTTTCTTCTTTACGAATAGTACCGAAGCGCCCCATGGTGAGATGCTAGGTCTAATAAATCCCTTTTCTATTAATTCTTGTAGTTGAGACATCAATTCTTTCATTTCTGACGGAGCCAATCGGTAGGGGGCTTTGGCAACGGGCTCAGCTCCTGGCAGTAAATCAATCTGAAATTCTATTTCCTGATCAGGTGGCAACCCAGGTAGATCCTCAGGGAATACTTTCGGAAAATTGCACACCACGGGTACATTCTTGAGTTCTTTCGTTTACATTCTATCGTCAATAACATATGCCAGATAAGCTTCGCAACCGCGCCTCATGTAACTTTCGGCCTTGATCATCGAGATGACGCTCGGCATCATGCAATTCCAATCCCCATAAACCGTAATTGGACTGCCGCTTGGAGTCTTGAGGTGTATCCTCTTACGTTTACATATGATTTGAGCTTCGTTGGCAGCTAGCCAATCCATCCCCAATACTATATCGAATCCTCCTAAGGTGAGAAGGAATAATCTAGAAGGAAACTTATGTCCCTCTATTTCTATTATGCAGTCCTCTGTTACTTGGAATACTGCCGAATTTTTACCAACGGCAGTTTGTACGCTAAAGACCTTTACTATGGTGTTGATAGTGCAATCTAGTTTACGACTAAATGCATTGGATATAAAACTTTTACTAGCACCAAAGTCAAATAAAATAGCAGCATGTTCATCATTAACTAGGAACGTACCTGACACGACATCAGGGTTTCCCCTTGCTTCTTCCTCAGTTAAGGCATAGTCCCGAGTCCTTGCCTTTTGTTGTTCCTGTTCCTTCTCCTTTCCCGAACCAGATTGGCCGGCCTTCCTACACTTCTTTGTCAGATGTCCAAACAATCCACATACTTAACATTTGGCGTCCTTCCAACAATCTCGGGAGTAGTGCCCCGGCCTCCCGCACTTATAACACACGGTGGTGCCGATTCGACACTCGCCAATATGCTGCTTTCCACATTTCTTGCACGTTTCATATCCGTCCAACCTCGGTTTCTTAATTTCAGTTGTTTCATTCCCTCTTCCGGTGCCTCTAGACGGATTCTCCCACTTTCTCTTTTGTGTCACAGGTGTCAGGTCCTCATTGGCATAATCGTCGTAAACGATTCCGGACAGGTTGACTACCGACTCAAAGGTCGAGGGTAGGTTGGCTTTTACGTGGACACGGACCCTTTGTGGCAGACCCTTGAGATAGTATTTGATCATACGTTCTTCGGTTTCCACCAAGTATGGTACCAGTTGGGCCAGCTCGTTGAACCTTGAAGTATATTGACGATGAGTCTTGTCGCCAGCTTTGAAGTTTAGGAACTCGTTCTCCACGCGATCAATCTCGATCTGTGGGCAGAACTTTTGGATTATGAGTTTCTTCAGGTCTTCCCATGTTATTCTAGCAAGAGCATTTGGCGACTTTGTTCTTTGAATGTTTCTCCACCAACCTAGCGCTTCATTGGTGAAAGAATGAGTAACATATTTAACCGCCTGGTCCGGTGGGCACTCGCTGATGTTGATTACAGCGTTCATCCTCTAGATCCATTCGAAAGTAGCCACCGAATCCTTTCTACCATCAAACTTGGGTGGGTCTCCATCTTTGAAACCTTTATAAGTGCACCCTTTAGTGCTTGACCCCACTTTTATCTCATCCCCGTCGCTGTCATATACTTTTTCTTTGTGGTTTCCTTCATCCTCCTCTTTACTTTTCTTTATTGCCTCAGATAGTAGATCAGGCAATACCTTCTTCAAAGTGAGCACAACTTCACGGGCAATAGCATCCCTGATTTCAGGTTCCAACTGTATAGGCCCTGGACTGTCGTCCCTAATTGGGGTCACTTCTGTTTCGTGCACACTTTCGGTGTGCTCTGCGTGCACACTATCTTCTTCTTCAAATCTTGGGTTCAACGGAGGTCTACCTCGTCGGCCAGTGCGACCGCCTCAAGGTCCTGTTCTTCCTCCACCAGCCATAGTTCTTAATTTCCTGATATTTAAAAAGGGAATACATCAATGTCATTTCTTCAGATCATAGTTTGGAACAGTACGAGCAAGGTAAATTCTTAATTACAGTGACCGGTTTGTGATTACTAATTTACATTGCTTTTCGGGTTCGAAACTCTTCAAATCAGTCGTGGCATTAACATCTACTTGTTCTAAGTTATGGTATCTATTCCTATGCAAGAGCATTAACTTTATGACTTACTTACCGTGCTAGCGTTGGCGTTGGTTACCCATACTGACATCCGTGCGTTGGTCCCATAATCAGTTTGAGTCCAGACATTTTGGGATGTCTGAATCTCTCAAACTAAATGCTCTGATACCAACTTGTAAGGACCCTTTCCCGGGTAACCTCACTTGTTGGATTTACTCATAAACATAGTCATAAATACTGAACTTAAATTAAAACATTCATCATTTAATTACATAATCATAACAGCGGAAGTCTTTACAAATAAAACATAACATATTCTTAACAAACAAAAGTGGGATGTCAGTCTTGTGTCGGGTAACCTTCACGCCATCGCACGACCCTTTCTTCCCTTACCTGAAATGTATGTTAAAAGTCAGCTAACGCTGGTGAGTTCTAGTTTAAAGACATTCATAATTAATACTTATCTTTTCATGAATATAACGTGTATATGTATATTCGTGCCTTTAAATATTCATTACTTTATTTTATCACATAACATTCATTGAGGGTATATACATAAGTACATACATACTTTCTTTGAGAGAACACTTATTGCCATAATCTTAAGGGAGATCAACCCATCATACTTGTCGCGAATGTCACGAAGACATCGCAGTCAGAACAACCGTCGTAGCCCATTTCATTACCGTCCGGCTCTAGAAAACCGTCCGTCATATCATTAAATCCGTCCGGCAACTTTTGTCCGTCCGCTCTTTACCGTCCTACCGTCGTAGCCCGTCATTTTTGTCCGTCTGCCCTAGGGCATCCGTTTCCCACGTGACCATTATGTATGCAACCGTTCTACATTAGTTAAGGCAATTGCTTCGACCGTCCATTTATACCTTTTCATACGTCCTAGCTTGCGAAGGAACGTTTTTGTCCCGGTTGCAAAATAATCACGTGGTCGTCCGTCTACCGAAGTAGCCGTTGTCATAGAAGGGTTTATAACGTTTACATTCATTCATAACATGCAATATATATGTAATATAAAGCAAGATTTCATTCTTTTACGTTATGTCCTTCTTTCATTCATTCTTTATAGTCATACGCTTCATTCTTTATTCATAATTCATTTTCATATATAAGTATTTATATATATATATACGTATGATCATATTGACATTTATAACATTTATTCATTTAGTGTATACACTTCAGCCCCAAAACATTTATAAATCATTTGCACATAACATAGAAGGGGGCACATAGAACTCACCTGATGAACTACTCTAGGTTGTCCTAAACAAAGGTCCAACAGCGTCACTTCCGATCTGGATTAGGTAGTTAAATACACATTAGACCTAACCCCGACTCTAATGGTTTAATCATTCTAAACTTACTGACTTTACTTAACCAACCTGCTGTCTACTGCCTGCGCACTTAGTAAGTGCCCAGGGACTTGCTCATGCGCACTTGGCAAGTGCGCAGGAGTCTTCCTCCTGCGTACTTGGTAAGTATGCAGGGACTTCCTCCTGCGTACTTGGTAAGTACGCAGGAATTCCTTCCTGCGCACTTGGTAAGTACGCAGTACCTGGTTCATGGACCTAAATTTCTGAATTCTTGCATGTTAATCCGATCATGCTAATCTTACAATTTTCTTTGATCAAAATGTGCGGTTTCCATTCTAGATGCTATTTCTAAGCTTATTATCAAGTTTCATCCGTAAAAACATCATCTATTTAGCTAAAACTCGAGAAACCACAAAGTGAACAAAAACTCAGATTATGGTCGAATCATTACCTGGATTGAAGTTCTGATTCGGAGGTTTTGCTCACGAGCTCAGCTGTAACGTGCTCCTCTAATCTCGTGACGATCCGTCGACTTTCTATCTCTAGACCCGAGCTCCCTTTCTCTCTCTAAGATGGTGAAAATGAAGGTGAAATGAGCTAGTGGGCTGCCTTGCCCCTTTAATACCTGGGCTTCCCTTGGCCCGTTGGAGCCGAGCCCAAGCCCATCCGTTCTTATTTCGTTTTATGACGTTTAAATCTCTATCGTATTATTATTTACTTATTTACTATTTTCGGGACGTTACAGTAAAAGATCATTATCAGATACAGAATATTAGCTTTTAATAAAGATTTTCCTATGAGATTAGTTTCGGGTTATGTCCTTAGCACTATTCATTCGATTTGCTTCAGTGCCCATGTCCCGAAAAGCATGCAATTTGAAGTATAATCAAGATATGTACTTGACAACATCTGTCAAACATATACTAGCCCTTGGATCATATTGATATATCATCTTTACTGATTCCATTGAATTCATAATCCAGATAACAGTTAGATCCACATACCTGAATCTTATGATTCCACAAATATAAGCCAAAACATTGAATCATTCTATTCTGAATCTCATTGATTCCTATACAATCCAATTTGGATTCTACTATTCATGTGCTAAGTGATGTCTCCTCATTCTGAATATTCGGATAATCTTTATTAAAATCTTTTATATGTCATGAAGATAGTGCATTTACTTTCTAATTGGCATATATGTGGGGTACACGATGTTTATCATCTAAATGGTAGTAAATCACATGAATTTGGAGAATAAACGCTTATAGTTTCAAATAATATAATATTGACAAATTTAAGAATTCAGGTTTTATATTTCAAATTCGGTATAAATACAAGAGCATTTTATAACCTGGCTCTGATACCATTTGTAGGTCCCTAATTCGTTGAGTGACGGATCTCTAGAATCGCGGTACGACACGGTGATAATGTGCAGAATCCATGATCAACGTGCTCGTGTAACTCAATCAACAACAACGGTGTAAATTAACGCTATGTATTTCCACCACAATATCAGTTTACAAGATTACAGAATTTCTCTTAGTCTCTAATCTGTCTTGTCTCTTCTGTGTGTTCAACCACTCTGTCTACTGACATCTCCTATTTATAGCCACAGACCTGCACCAGGCGAACTTAAGATTCTGTTGCAGGCGAACTTAGTAGGCGAACTTAATAAGTTCGCTTCACTCAGTATTAGGCGAACTTAATAACTTCGCTTGGTGAATATCAGGCAAACTTAACAAGTTCGCTTGGGGTTAAGTTCCCTTGGGTGTCTCTGAGGCGAACTTATTAAGTTCGCTTGTACAGTATCAGGCGAACTTATCTGTTTGCTAGTGTTTTAAAAAAAAAGTATTTTGCCGGGAAAATTCCGAATAAAAGTTTTTCAAAACCAGAATTTCATAGAAAATTTTCTTATAAGTTCTTTTATTGCTTTATTACATTTCTGCATTTACATTTTCAGTCAAAAAGCTTAATTTATAAAAAGTCAAAACAAATTGAAAAATATAAAATTTTGACATCATTTGAGGATACAGAAGAAATGATAGTACATCAGTGATTAGTTCATTTCACACGACCTTAGTAGACCTTGATATATGATTGATTAAGATAAGTTGATTTGATCTAAATTTCAAAGTCTGCATAAATAAGAAATGATAGTGTTGTGAATGCTCTATTCTTGATAATTTGTTTTAAAATTTGTGTATAAAATTTGAAACTTAAATTGTCAAAAGGCTAAAAGCGTTTTGAAACTAATAGTAGTGTGAATATTAAATATAATATGAGTACATCTATGATTTAAATCCATTATATGCCTGGGTGTGTGTGTAAAAGATCATTATCAGATACATAATATTAGCTTTTAATAAAGATTTTCCTATGAGATCAGTTTCGGGTTATGTCCTTAGCACTATTCATTCGATTTGCTTCAGTGCCCATGTCCCGAAAAGCATGCAATTTGAAGTAGAATCAAGATATGTACTTGACAACATCTGTCAAACATATACTAGCCCTTGGATCATATTGATATATCATCTTTACTGATTCCATTGAATTCATAATCCAGATAACAGTTGGATCCACATACCTGAATCTTATGATTCCACAAATATAAGCCAATACATTGAATCATTCGATTCTGAATCTCATTGATTCCTATACAATCCAATTTGGATTCTACTATTCATGTGCTAAGTGATTTCTCCTCATTTTGAATATTCGGATAATCTTTATTTAAAATCTTTTATATGTCTTGAAGATAGTGCATTTACTTTCTAATTGGCATATATGTTGGGTACACGATGTTTATCATCTAAATGGTAGTAAATCACATGAATTTGGAGAATAAACGCTTATAGTTTCAAATAATATAATATTGACAAATTTAAGAATTCAGGTTTTATATTTCAAATTCGGTATAAATACAGGAGCATTTTATAACCTGGCTCTGATACCACTTGTAGGTCCCTAATTCGTTGAGTGACGGATCACTAGACTCGCGGTACGACACGGTGATAACGTGCAGAATCCATGATCAACGTGCTCGTGTAACTGAATCAACAACAATGGTGTAAATAAACGCTTTGTATTTCCACCACAATATCAGTTTACAAGATTACATAATTTCTCTCAGTCTATAATCTGTCTTGTCTCTTCTGTGTGTTCAACCACTCTGTCTACTGACATCTCCTATTTATAGCCACAGACCTGCACCAGGCGAACTTAAAATTCTGTTGCAGGCGAACTTAGTAGGCGAACTTAATAAGTTCGCTTCACTTAGTATTAGGCGAACTTAATAAGTTCGCTTGGTGAAGATCAGGCGAACTTAACAAGTTCGCTTGGGGTTAAGTTCGCTTGGGTGTCTCTGAGGCGAACTTATTAAGTTCGCTTGTACAGTATCAGGCGAACTTATCTGTTTGCTAGTGTTTAAAAAAAAGTATTTTGCCGGGAAAATTCCGAATAAAAGTTTTTCAAAACCAGAATTTCATAGAAAATTTTCTTTTAAGTTCTTTTATTGCTTTATTACATTTCTGCATTTACATTTTCAGTGAAAAAGCTTAATTTATAAAAAGTCAAAACAAATTGAAAAATATAAAATTTTGACATCATTTGAGGATACAGAAGAAATGATAGTACATCAGTGATTAGTTCATTTCACACGACCTTAGTAGACCTTGATATATGATTGATTTAGATAAGTTGATTTGATCTAAATTTCAAAGTCTGCATAAATAAGAAATGATAGTGTTGTGAATGCTCTATTCTTGAAAATTTGTTTTAAAATTTGTGTATACAATTTGAAACTTAAATTGTCAATAGGCTAAAAGCGTTTTGAAACTAATAGTAGTGTGAAAATTAAATATAATATGATTACATCTGTGATTTAAATCCATTATATGCCTGGGTGTGGGTGTAAAAGATCATTATCAGATGCAGAATTTTAGCTTTTAATAAAGATTTTCCTATGAGATTAGTTTCGGGTTATGTCCTTAGCACTATTCATTCGATTTGCTTCAGTGCCAATGTCTCGAAAAGCATGCAATTTGAAGTATAATCAAGATATGTACTTGACAACATCTGTCAAACATATACTAGCCCTTGGATCATATTGATATATCATCTTTACTTATTCCATTGAATTCATAATCCAGATAACAGTTGGATCCACATACCTGAATCTTATGATTCCACAAATATAAGCCAAAACATTGAATCATTCGATTCTGAATCTCATTGATTCCTATACAATCCAATTTGGATTCTACTATTCATGTGCTAAGTGATTTCTCCTCATTCTGAATATTCGGATAATCATTATTAAAATCTTTTATATGTCTTGAAGATAGTGCATTTACTTTCTAATTGGCATATATGTGGGGTACACGATGTTTATCATCTAAATGGTAGTAAATCACATGAATTTGGAGAATAAACGCTTATAGTTTCAAATAATATAATATTGACAAATTTAAGAATTCATATTTTATATTTCAAATTCGGTATAAATACAGGAGCATTTTATAACCTGGCTCTGATACCACTTGTAGGTCCCTAATTCGTTAAGTGACGGATCTCTAGACTCGCGGTACGACACGGTGATAACGTGAAGAATCCATGATCAACGTGCTCGTGTAACTGAATCAACAACAACAGTGTAAATAAACGCTTTGTATTTCCACCACAATATCAGTTTACAAGATTACAGAATTTCTCTCAGTCTCTAATCTGTCTTGTCTCTTCTGTGTGTTCAACCACTCTGTCTACTGACATCTCCTATTTATAGCCACAGACCTGCACCAGGCGAACTTAAAATTCTGTTGCAGGCGAACTTAGTAGGCGAACTTAATAAGTTCGCTTCACTCAGTATTAGGCGAACTTAATAAGTTCGCTTGGTGAAGATCAGACGAACTTAACAAGTTCGCTTGGGGTTAAGTTCACTTGGGTGTCTCTGAGGCGAACTTATTAAGTTCGCTTGTACAGTATCAGGCGAACTTATCTGTTTGCTAGTGTTTAAAAAAAAAGTATTTTGCCGGGAAAATTCCGAATAAAAGTTTTTCAAAACCAGAATTTCATAGAAAATTTTCTTTTAAGTTTTTTTTATTTCTTTATTACATTTCTGCATTTACATTTTCAGTCAAAAAGCTTAATTTATAAAAAGTCAAAACAAATTGAAAAATATAAAATTTTGACATCATTTTAGGATAGAGAAGAAATGATAGTACATTAGTGATTAGTTCATTTCACACGACCTTAGTAGACCTTGATATATGATTGATTTAGATAAGTTGAGTTGATCTAAATTTCAAAGTTTGCATAAATAAGAAATGATAGTGTTGTGAATGCTCTATTCTTGATAATTTGTTTTAAAATTTGTGTATAAAATTTGAAACTTAAATTGTCAATAGGCTAAAAGCGTTTTGAAACTAATAGTAGTGTGAAAATTAAATATAATATGATTACATCTGTGATTTAAATCCATTATATGCCTGGGTGTGTGTGTAAAAGATCATTATCAGATACAAAATATTAGCTTTTAATAAATATTTTCCTATGAGATCAGTTTCGGCTTATATCCTTAGCACTATTCATTCGATTTGCTTCAGTACCCATGTCCCGAAAAGCATGCAATTTGAAGTATAGTCAAGATATGTACTTGACAACATCTGTCAAACATATACTAGCCCTTGGATCATATAAATATATCATCTTTACTGATTCCATTGAATTCATAATCCAAATAACAGTTGGATCCACATACCTGAATCTTATGATTCCACAAATATAATCCAAAACATTGAATCATTCGATTCTGAATCTCATTGATTCCTATACAATCCAATTTGGATTCTACTATTCATGTGCTAAGTGATTTCTCCTCATTCTGAATATTCGGATAATCTTTATTAAAATCGTTTATATGTCTTGAAGATAGTGCATTTACTTTCTAATTGGCATATATGTGGGGTACACGATGTTTATCATCTAAATGGTACTAAATCACATGAATTTGGAGAATAAACGCTTATAGTTTCAAATAATATAATATTGACAAATTTAAGAATTCAGGTTTTATATTTCAAATTCGGTAGAAATACAAGAGCATTTTATAACCTGGCTCTGATACCACTTGTAGGTCCCTAATTCGTTGAGTGGCGGATCTCTAGACTCGCGGTACGACACGGTGATAACGTGCAGAATCCATGATCAACGTGCTCGTGTAACTGAATCAACAACAACGGTGTAAATAAACGCTTTGTATTTCCACCACAATATCAGTTTACAAGATTACAGAATTTCTCTCAGTCTCTAATCTGTCTTGTCTCTTCTGTGTGTTCAACCACTCTGTCTACTGACATCTCCTATTTATAGCCACAGACCTGCACCAGGCGAACTTAAAGTTCTGTTGCAGGCGAACTTAATAAGTTCGCTTCACTCAGTATTAGGCGAACTTAATAAGTTCGCTTGGTGAAGATCAGGCGAACTTAACAAGTTCGATTGGGGTTAAGTTCGCTTGGGTGTCTCTGAAGCGAACTTATTAAGTTCGCTTGTACAGTATCAGGCGAACTTATTTGTTTGCTAGTGTTTAAAAAAAAAATAAATAAAATTTGGCGGGAAAATTCCGAATAAAAGTTTTTCAAAATCAGAATTTCATGGAAAATTTTCTTTTAAGTTCTTTTATTGCTTTATTACATTTCTGCATTTACATTTTCAGTTAAAAAGCTTAATTTATAAAAAGTCAAAACAAATTGAAAAATATAAAATTTTGACATCATTTGAGGATAGAGAAGAAATGATAGTACATCAGTGATTAGTTCATTTCACACGACCTTAGTAGACCTTGATATATGACTGATTAAGACAAGTTGATTTGATCTAAATTTCAAAGTCTACATAAATAAGAAATGATAGTGTTGTGAATGCTCTATTCTTGATAATTTGTTTTAAAATTTGTGTATAAAATTTGAAACTTAAATTGTCAATAGGCTAAAAGCGTTTTGAAACTAATAGTAGTGTGAAAATTAAATATAATATGATTACATCTGTGATTTAAATCCATTATATGCCTAGGTGTATGTGTAAAAGATCATTATCAGATACAGAATATTAGCTTTTAATAAAGATTTTCCTATGAGATCAGTTTCGGGTTATGTCCTTAGCACTATTCATTCGATTTGCTTCAGTGCCCATGTCCCGAAAAGCATGCAATTTGAAGTATAATCAAGATATGTACTTGACAACATCTGTCAAACATATACTAGCCCTTGGATCATATTGATATATCATCTTTACTGATTCCATTGAATTCATAATCCAGATAACAGTTGGATCCACATACCTGAATCTTATGATTCCACAAATATAAGCCAAAACATTGAATCATTCGATTCTGAATCTCATTGATTCATATACAATCCAATTTGGATTCTACTATTCATGTGCTAAGTGATTTCTCCTCATTCTGAATATTCGGATAATCTTTATTAAAATCTTTTATATGTCTTGAAGATAGTGCATTTAGTTTCTAATTGGCATATATGTGGGGTACACGATGTTTATCATCTAAATGGTAGTAAATCACATGAATTTGGAGAATAAACGCTTATAGTTTCAAATAATATAATATTGACAAATTTAAGAATTCAGGTTTTATATTTCAAATTCGGTATAAATACAAGAGCATTTTATAACCTGGCTCTATTACCACTTGTAGGTCCCTAATTCGTTGAGTGACGGATCTCTAGACTCGCGGTACGACACGGTGATAACGTGCGGAATCCATGATCAACGTGCTCGTGTAACTGAATCAACAACAACAGTGTAAATAAACGTTTTGTATTTCCACCACAATATCAGTTTACAAGATTACAGAATTTCTCTCAGTCTCTAATCTGTCTTGTCTCTTCTGTGTGTTAAACCACTCTGTCTACTGATATCTCCTATTTATAGCCACAGACCTGCACCAGGCGAACTTAAAATTCTGTTGCAGGCGAACTTAGTAGGCGAACTTAATAAGTTCACTTCACTCAGTATTAGGCGAACTTAATAAGTTCGCTTGGTGAAGATCAGGCGAACTTAACAAGTTCGCTTGGGGTTAAATTCTCTTGGGTGTCTCTGAGGCGAACTTATTAAGTTCGCTTGTACAGTATCAGGCGAACTTATCTGTTTGCTAGTGTTTAAAAAAAAAGTATTTTGTCGGGAAAATTCCGAATAAAAGTTTTTCAAAACCAGAATATCATAGAAAATTTTCTTTTAAGTTCTTTTATTGCTTTATTACATTTCTGCATTTACATTTTCAGTCAAAAAGCTTAATTTATAAAAAGTCAAAACAAATTGAAAAATATAAAATTTTGACATCATTTGAGGATAGAAAAGAAATGATAGTACATCAGTGATTAGTTCATTTCACACGACCTTGATATATGATTGATTAAGATAAGTTGATTTGATCTAAATTTCAAAGTCTGCATAAATAAGAAATGATAGTGTTGTGAATGCTCTATTCTTGATAATTTGTTTTAAAATTTGAGTATAAAATTTGAAACTTAAATTGTCAATAGGCTAAAAGCGTTTTGAAACTAATTGTAGTGTGAAAATTAAATATAATATGATTACATCTGTGATTTAAATCCATTATATGCCTGGGTGTGTGTGTAAAAGATCATTATCAGTTACAGAATATTAGCCTTTAATAAAGATTTTCCTATGAGATCAGTTTCGGGTTATGTCCTTAGCACTATTCATTCGATTTGCTTCAGTGCCCATGTCTCGAAAAGCATGCAATTTGAAGTATAATCAAGATATGTACTTGACAACATATGTCAAACATATACTAGCCCTTGGATCATATTGATATATCATCTTTACTGATTCCATTGAATTCATAATCCAGATAACAGTTAGATCCATATACCTGAATCTTATGATTCCACAAATATAAGCCAAAACATTGAATCATTCGATTCTGAATCTCATTGATTCCTATACAATCCAATTTGGATTCTACTATTCATGTGCTAAGTGATTTCTCCTCATTCTGAATATTCGGATAATCTTTATTAAAATCTTTTATATGTCTTGAAGATAGTGCATTTACTTTCTAATTCGCATATATGTGGGGTAAACGATGTTTATCATCTAAATGGTACTAAATCACATGAATTTGGGGAATAAACGCTTATAGTTTCAAATAATATAATATTGACAAATTTAAGAATTCAGGTTTTATATTTCAATTTCGGTATAAATACAAGAGCATTTTATAACCTGGCTCTGATACCACTTGTAGGTCCCTAATTCGTTGAGAGACGGATCTCTAGACTCACGGTACGACACGGTGATAACGTGCGGAATCCATGATCAACGTGCTTGTGTAACTCAATCAACAACAACGGTGTAAATAAACGCTTTGTATTTCCACCACAATATCAGTTTACAAGATTACAGAATTTCTCTCAGTCTCTAATCTGTCTTGTATCTTCAGTGTGTTCAACCACTCTGTTTACTGATATCTCCTATTTATAGCCACAGACCTGCACCAGGCGAACTTATAATTCTGTTGCAGGCGAACTTAATAAGTTCGCTTCACTCAATATTAGGCGAACATAATAAGTTCGCTTGGTGTGACACCCGACATTTCAGGTCAATATCCGTACACGATATAAACGAGTTTATATTATATTTGTTTTCGCGATTTACCTAATTGCATAAATTAGGACATTAAGGTCTGACAAAACCGTACATGGTCTCATTTCATAGTTGGTAATTCTAGGAGTTACCGGTTCACGTACCAGGATAACCCGATTAAATACGAACGTTAGGGATTAAATTTAATAAACCAGAAAAATATATATGTATATATTACATAAAATTTACGTTGAACTATGATTTATTTTTAAGACTAAATCATATAATATACGTAAAAGCTAATAATGGACTTTTCGAAGACGTTACCACGTATCGTCACCTTTGGGTATTTATACCTACGAATAATCACCTCAACGAATTATACAATCTAAAATTTAAATATTTTTCGTTAACGAGCCATAAACTTAATAAAATTATAATACCGTGAGAAACCTAAACCGAATTAAAATACCCCCTTAAAACTATAATTGATATTAATACCTAAATCTAATTATTATACTAATTAAACCCAACCCACTCCCTTGACTTCTCGGCCGAAGTGCAGAGAAAACCATCCCCAATCTCATGTCCCATTTACCATATTTTCAAATTGACCCATACCATATCTATGAGAAAACTCAGATATAACCCATACCCCTTTTCAATCAAAACTCTCACAAACCCTTTTATCTCTCATTTTCATACGGCAAATTTCTTCATTTCTCTCCAAATCGAAGCCAAGTTTTAAGACAAAAACTACCATCATTCGGTGTTTTAAGAAGATTTCAAGGGTTTCTAAAGGAAATTTTACAGAAGAATCAAGATCATTCTCTGTTTTCTTTCATCATCTTCATCTCGGTGTTAAGGTAAAAACTCAATACTATCCACTTTATTTTCTTTAAAACCGTATCTAAGCATACAAAATGTTCAATCGCAAGTAAGATAACAAGAAAAGTGTGTCAAATTCAAGTTTTAAAACATAAATATGCAGGACTGATTCTGTCAAACAGAAGTCCAGTAATCGAAACTAGGAGTTTCGATACCAGTTAACTCAATCGAAACTAGGAGTTTCGATACCTGTTGATCAATCGAAACTAGGTAGTTTCGTTACCTTTTACTCAATCGAAACTAGGTTGTTTCGATAACAACTTTTGATACCTTTTTACTCAATCGAAACTAGGTTGTTTCGATAACAATTACTCAATCGAAACTAGGTTGTTTCGACACTCAAATACTCAATCGAAACTAGGAAGTTTCGACACCAAACTACACAATCGAAACTAGGAAGTTTCGACACTCAATTGCCCAATCGAAACTATGAAGTTTCGATACCTGTGTCAGTCCCCTTTGGGCAGTAACTAAGATCTGTTTGTATAACAAAACAGGTGTTGAATAACTAAGAGGATATTTTAAACAAAAGCAACTAGATTTACAAAGTCGGTGAACAATTTACAATATGAGACGTTCGGTCTTAACACAATTTACCCTTTGGTATCTAGGGTACGAATAGTCAAGTTTGACTACAACAAGTATCATTACAAGTATACACAAACTCAAGGTGAGTTTCATGGCCCCTTTTTACTATTTTCAATATTTGGGGGAAAAACATACTTACAACTATTTTATGGGATAACAAGAGAATAAGGCATGACTTTTATGTTTACATGAGATGAGAACAACAAGTGAGGCCGCTAAAGTCCCCTGGAACAACGTAGTAACCATTAACTGTAGCCTAGGGTCCTATGAATAGTACTATGGAGAGTGACGTCTCCCGGTCATGGTTAGTCGCGCTAACCACAATCTGGAGGATTTATGGCCGCATAGAACCGGATAACGAAATTAGGGGCGTGTACAATTGTCATGGTTTGGTTACGCCTCATGTATGAACATATTATTTGTATTCCTAGCTAGTTTACAAATGGGTCAACAATTCTTATTCTGTTTATCACATACACCTGAAACTATTTACGAACAATTGAATTTTACAAAGAACTATTTGATTAAACCTGTGAACTCACCAACCTAGTGTTGACAATTTTAAGTATGTTTTTCAGGAAATTGAACGTGACCGCAAGGTTAGCAATGTAGGATACATGCATGCACGATGGATACAACTTTTGGGGGATTTCTCTTGTATAACTCATTGTAATAGAGTCATATTTGCGAAATCTTCGCTTTTTTTGTAAACTCAATTTACATTTTGGAATGTAAAACTTTAAACTTGTTTATGTATCCATTTATCATGTATGTGTTTGCGGTAATCATATGCTTTGGAAACCATGTTACGTCACGCCTCGCGTTTCCGCCTTGGCGAGGGTGTGACAGATTGGTATCAGAGCCATTGATTATAGCGAACTAGAAGTCTAAAAACCGAACCTAGTCTATAATTTAAATGACTCACTGAGACGTTTTTCATTGCATATGCATTTCACAACTTATCATCATATAGTACGGATATCGTAGACACTGAATATCGTCACACACTAACCCCATTTCGACTTCAGACACATGGCACCCAAAAGAAGGACACCGCGTGACACTACTGGTGAAAACAACACGACGATTTCTGCAGAAGTTGAGCAACTCATATCCCAACGTGTAGCCGCCGCCTTGGAGTAGTACGAAGCCAATCAGAATAACGTCGGAGGAAATGATAGTGGTAGCGGAGGAGGTGCAGGAGGCAGTGGCACTACTGGAGGTTCTGGAGGTAATAGGATGTGTAAACACCTCTATAACACAGTCGCGATCTAAGTTAACAACATTATTAAAATATTGACTTGTGACCCTACAGATGCTTCGAACAAGAAGTGCACTTATAAGGCTTTTCTATCCTGCAACCCTCGCAACTTCAATGGCACCGAGGGTGTAGTAGGCCTGATGAGGTGGATTGAGAAGATGGAATCTGTAATTGACATTAGTGAATGCACGGCTGACTGTGTGGTGAAATATGCCACTTGCACACTTGTTGACAAAGCATTAACCTGGTGGAATTCTCAGATGAAAACTTTGGGAAGACAGACTGCCTACCAGCTATCATGGGACAATCTAAAGGCCATGATGATCGAGGAGTACTGTCCTCAAAATGAGTTGCAAAAGATCGAATCTGAAATGTGGAATTTACAAATGATAGGAGATGATGTGGCTGGTTACACTGACCGATTCAATGAGTTAGCAAGTTTGGTTCCACACATGGTCACCCCAGAATACAAGAAGGTTGAAAGATACTTGTGGGGTCTCACACCTCAAATCCGAAGCATGGTGACTTCATCGAACCTTATGGATGCAAAGAGCGCTATAACTCTAGCATTCAAGCTAAGGGATAATGCTGTGCGTGATGGTTTGTTTGAGAAGAAGGAGACCGAGGAAGGAAGGTCTGGGGAAAAGAGGAAATGGTTTGGAAAACCCAGTAATCAAAACAAGAATCAAGCTTACAAGAGACCCGAAACTATGAAAGCCTATGCTGTCAACATTTTGGAACAAAAAGGATATCTGGGAACTCTACCGAAGTGTGACAAATGTGGGTATCATCACAGTGGAAGGTGTACCCAATGTGGAAAGTGTAAAAAGCATGGGCATCTAGCCCATAACTGTTGGAACAATGCGAACTCTAATAAGATCAATCAAGTAGCAGGAAAGGTCAACCCAGGAACAGAAAGGATGAATCAGGGATGCTTTGAGTGTGGAGATCCAAAGCACTTTAGAAAAGACTGTCCAAAGTTGAAGAACCGAAACGACAATCAGGCCCGTGGAAGAGCGTTTGTGATGGGGGCTGGTGACGCACGACAAGATCCAAACATCGTCACTGGTACGTTCCCGATAAATAATCACTATGCCTCTATACTTTTCGATACGGGTGCTGATATGAGTTTTGTGTCAAATGACTTTAAGTCCCTACTCGGTATTAAGCCCAGCAAACTAGACCAAAATTATACAATTAAATTAGCAAACGGGAAATTAATTAAAACTGGGGAAGTTATTCAAGGTTGTACCTTATGTCTTAAAAACCACACATTTAGTATAGACCTACTACCTGTTGACTTGGGAAGTTTTGACGTTGTTATTGGTATGGATTGGTTGTCGAAGAATCACGCCGAGATTGTTTGTTTTGAGAAGATTGTTCATATTCCTCTCCCGAACGGAGAAGTTCTTTCGGTTCAAGGTGAGAAGAGTGGAGTGACATTGAGGATGATAAACTGCATGAAAGCTCGTAAGTACGTACGTAAAGGCTATTGCGTATTCCTGGCTCACGTCGTCGAGAAGAAACCCGAGAAACGTCGACTTGAAGACATACCAATCGTTAAGGATTATCCCGAAGTTTTTCCTGAAGACTTACCTGGATTACCACCACCGAGGCAAGTCGAATTCCGAATCGACTTGGTACCAGGAGCCGCACCGGTTGCGCGATCACCGTATCGACTAGCACCTTCCGAGATGCAGGAATTATCTAATCAACTACAGGAATTGCTTGATAAAGGTTTCATAAGACCGAGTTTCTCACCTTGGGGAGCTTCGGTCCTATTCGTAAAGAAGAAGGATGGAACCTTTAGGATGTGTATTGATTACCGAGAATTAAACAAGCTTACAATCAAAAACCGGTATCCACTTCCTCGAATAGATGATTTGTTTGATCAACTTCAAGGTTCCAGCTTCTATTCTAAAATTGATCTACGATCAGGGTATCATCAACTGAAAATTCAGGAAGAAGATATACCAAAAACGGCTTTTAGGACTCGTTACGGCAACTACGAGTTCCTAGTTATGCCATTTGGCTTGACTAATGCACCGGTCGTCTTCATGGATCTCATGAACCGCGTGTGCAAGCCATACTTGGATAAATTCGTGATAGTATTTATCGATGATATATTAATATATTCACGAACCAAGGAGGATCATGAACATCATCTGAAATTAATCTTAGAACTACTCAGGAATGAGAAGCTTTATGCTAAATTCTCTAAGGGTGAGTTTTGGATCCGAGAGGTTCACTTTCTCGGACACGTCATCAATAAGGATGGTATTCACGTAGATCCATCTAAGATAGAAGCTATCAAAAACTGGGAAGCACCAAGAACTCCGACTGAGGTACGTCAATTTCTGGGTTTGGCAGGATACTACAGACGATTCATCGAGAATTTCTCAAAAATAGCCCTGCCTTTAACCACATTAACCCAGAAAGAAAAGAAGTTTGATTGGAGTGACAAGCAAGAGTCAGCTTTTCAATTGCTGAAGCAGAAGCTGTGTAGTGCACCGATCTTATCCCTTCCTGAGGGAATCGACAACTTTGTCGTATACTGCGATGCATCACACCAAGGACTTGGTTGCGTGTTAATGCAAAGAGACAAAGTCATCGCATATGCCTCACGATAAGAATTATACGACCCATGACTTAGAGTTGGGTGCAGTTGTGTTTGCACTCAAGATTTGGAGACATTATCTTTACGGTACAAGATGCACTATCTTTACTGATCACAAGAGTCTTCAACATATCTTCGACCAAAAGGAACTTAACATGAGACAACGTCGTTGGGTAGAACTACTGAATGATTACGACTGTGATATCTAGTATCACCCTGGCAAAGCGAACGTCGTAGCAGATGCCTTGAGTCGTAAGGAACGGGTTAAAACTCTTCGTGTTCGTGCCCTAGGATTGACAATTCATGCGAGTCTCATGATTCAAATCCGGATGGCACAACAAGAGGCAATCAAAGAAGAAAACATTTATAATGAAGCTTTACGAGGAATGACCAGACAGTTAGAGCCAAAATCAGATGATACTTTATACTTTGCAAATAGAATCTGGGTGCCATGTTTTGGTAATTTACGGGAGTTAGTTATGGACGAAGCCCACAAGTCTAGGTACTCCATTCACCCAGGTTCAGATAAGATGTATAAGGATCTGAAAGAACACTATTGGTGGCCGAACATGAAAGGAGAAATTGCTATTTATGTCGGTAAATGCCTGACATGTTCACCGTCGGGGTTGTTACAACAACCCGAGATACCTCAATGGAATTGGGAACAGATTTCTATGGATTTCATCACGAAGTTACCCAGGACGTCCAGCGGTTATGACACAATATGGGTAATTGTCGATCGTCTGACAAAATCAGCTCATTTTCTACCTATCAAAGAGACGGATAAAACCGAGAAACTTGCAAAGCTTTATATCAAGGAAATTGTGGCTAGGCATGGAGTGCCAATTTCTATTATCTCTGATAGAGACAGCAGATTCGTGTCTAGAATCTGGAAATCATTACAAGAAGCCATGGGCACACGTCTTGACATGAGCACGGCATATCACCCACAAACGGACGGTCAAAGTGAAAGGACTATCCAAACATTAGAAGATATGCTCCGTGCGTGTGTAATCGATTTCGGAGGAAGTTGGGATACTCATTTACCATTGGCGGAGTTTTCCTATAATAACAGTTACCACACGAGCATTAAGGCAGCTCCGTTTGAAGCTTTATATGGTCATAAATGCCGCTCACCGTTATGTTGGGCGGAAGTTGGTGAAAAACATTTGACAGGCCCTGAGATTGTCTAGGAAACCACTGATAAGATCTTCAAAATTAAGGACCGTCTAAAAGCAGCCCGAGACAGACAAAAGAGCTATGCTGATAACAGACGGAAACCAATAGAATTTCAAATTGGTGACCGAGTAATGTTAAAAGTCCGAATAAAATTTCAGATCGTGGAAAATTCTCTCTACCATGTTCTACCGGACCACTTCTGATAACCTTCGCGCTCACTGATCTAGGAGCAAGTGTGAGTGTAATGCTATATTTCATATTTAAAAGGCTAAAAATTGGAAATCCATGACCTGTCAATGCAACTATCGAACTCACGGATGTATCAGTCAAATCACCTATAGGAGTCATTGAGAACTTACTAGTGAAAGTCGGCAAGTTTGTCTTCCCTGCCGACTTCATGGTTTTAGAAATAGGACCCGACTATTCAGTACCTTTTGATTTTGGGTCGTCCATTTTTAGCTACTGCCCGAGCCGTTATTGACATGAATGAAGGAATTTTGACACTTCGTGTCGGAAAACAATCAGTGACCTACAACATCGGAGGAAATGAGTGCTTATCCAATGATCCCTTTGAAATTGCACAATTCATCGATACTAATCTAGACTACCAGCTAAAGAAAGCCAAAGAATTCAACAAAGGAAAGAAACTAGATCTTGACAAGGGTTTTGACAACACTAACTGGATCGATGAGTACTTTGATAAGCTACCAAAAATGAAGGACTTGAATGAAGGAACAGGAGATACGGTGGAAGTCGATGGCTCCCACATGTAGAAAGACTGATGAAGCACGTACGGGTCTGGCCAGTGACCCTTAAATAAACGTGGCGCTTTCGGGAGGCAACCCGATGATCATGAATAAATTGAGAAGTTGGTGCATATGGCAGAAAGCATGGACCTCAGTTTTGGTTTTCAAATTTAAGTTTCTATTACTTCAGCCTCCAGGTATGCCTTCTCGATACTAGGACCTTAGTAGCTTAACTACTACCTTTTATTTTCCTTGTCTCCTTTTATGTTTTCCTTTATGTGTCAGGTAGAATAGCATCACAAGATAGTCTCTCTACTTCCTTGAAGAATCAAACTCCATCTTTACAACCCGAGGAGTCGAAAACCACATCAAATTTTTGAAAAATTCGATGAAATCTTTGAAGCAGAGTGTTGACAAGCAGCTGATAGGCACAGCCTGACAGCAGCAACAAGTTTTGGCTGTAGGTTATATACCGAATTGACTGGGGAATACCAGCTTATTTTCCCTTAAAACTTTATGCATTTAAATTTCTACATAGCATTTCATTACATGCATTTTTACATTGAGGGCAATGCACAGTTTTAAGTGTGTGGTGGGGAATTAGAGCTTTAGGACTACTTGTAACCTCAAAGCAGTAAAATTTTAACTCTTGATTTTCTACCCATTTGACTAAAACATTACAAAACCCTATGTTTCGTAAAACCAGAAAAATTTTCAAAAATTTTAAACCCTAAAATCTAAACCTCTTTGAGTTCTCACCTAATTAAATAAAATGAATACATGGCAAGTAGAAACAAATGGATATTATGCATAATAAATCACTAAACCCTATCCCATCTGTTTCCATGTGAGAATAATCTGAGCCCTTTCACGAGCATTATTATCATTATTTTTCGCATGCTCTTTCGTTTGGTATATTGAGTGTTTTTCAATCAGATTTTATGCATAATTAGAACTTGTGTGACCGATACATATCAAGACCATGAACTAGTAGAAGTATGAAAGTGATTGAGGCACCTAGGACTTTATTACACCTATATATTATCCTTAAACCCAAAAATCCTAAAAATATAATCCGCCTAGATAGCCCTCTGAGCCTTAGGCTTTTCTATTCTACTACCCACATTGATCAACCAACCAGCTTTTTGTAAACACTGGTTATTGGCTGAATGTATTCAAAATGGGAAATTTATCTTATGTCATTATTTCAAGTTCATTACAATTAAGGCAATTTGGAAAGAATCTGTTTCACTCAAAGGAATTGGAATATACAAGAAAGTTGATGTATTAGGAAGAAACAACCGAACTATCTACAAGGAATTTATGAAAATATTATTTCAAGGAAATTGAGGAAAAAGAAATATTGAAAAATTTGTCTTGATACAAAAAAATAGAAAAAAGAGAAAAGAAAAAGAAAGAGAGAAGTGGGTCTTTTACTGGCTAGACCTTAAAGAACTGGATATGAATTCTATCGATTTTAATTTGCTTTTCTGCCTTCATTTCCCTAAGCCTGAATTACCGTCCGAACTCCGAGAGAAAGTTTTCAAACCAACTAGTGATGTAAGAAAACGGTGGCGCAAGCAAGAACAACTACCACCATTCTGCAGCTTGTCAAAAAATGCTACCAAAAGAAGAGCCAAAAGATACGACAAATGTGTGAAGTGTTGCAACTGGAGCCACGATGGAAAGTGTAGCAAAAATCAAACTCATTCCTAACATGAGTATACGCTTTTGATCAAAGTAGGAGATGTTAGGCTACATGCCGAAAGATCCGTACGGAAAGGCGGTAATGTGTACTACTCAGTGAGGAAAGAAGTGAGAATGATAAGAGATCTTGTTCTTTGGAATCTGACCATAAAAGAGCCCTCAGATTAGTTATACCCTCATGATCTGAGTATTGTAGAGGGACCTGCTAGTAATTTCAATTTTAAGCCACGAAGCCATAGCTGTGTGTTCCATGATAGCTGCAGCCCTACAAACCATTTTTAAATCCCTAAAAATCCAAAAACATTTTTCATTTTCACCCTTTATTTTTATTTTAGCCACATTACAACCCTTTTAAAGTTCTCTTGGTTCATGCATACCACTTAGTTAGTTGGTGGAGACTTGATCTGCATACAAGCGTATGACTATTGCATAATTTGATTCTAACTTGCGTGTTCCACTTAACCTACATTATCCATACATATATAACCTTAGAGTTGAGTGAACTTTGTGAGGAGTGAAAGCTTATGCATAATTGAAGTTCTAGTAGGCTTGTCATGAATTCCATCATAGATAAACAAAAAAAATAGAATAAGCAACTCAAGAGTTATCCCGGAGTTTCCAACTACTTGGAGCTCCATTTCCCTTGTAAAGTTTTTGTTATGGGTCTGATCATGCATGAGTTTGCTTGAGGACAAGCAAAGTCTAAGTGTGAGGTATTATGATATGCCCTAAATTATACATGTTTTGCATGCATAATAATCCCCATATTATGGTATTAATCAAACAAAAGCCTTGCAAATGATACTTAATACGTTAATATTTCACAATTGCAGGTTATTCGGTACCCCAAGATAAACCGAGCAAAAACCAGCTTAAAACATGAAGAAATCAAGATTTCGGAGGACCAAACCCTAGCATTGACCCCCCAAGAAGTCAAAATTGGTCAAGAACAAGTCAAACAACAACTAAAAGACAAAACAAGAAGTAGGATGAGGGATGCACGGCCTCAAGACTTGCTCCCCAAGAACTCAGTACACTATCCTTTGTACCCTGTTTGATTCTCGAGGTATTTGCACGCCCGTGCAATCCAATAGATGGCTTGAGTTCCCAGTTTCGTTATTTAGGTTTGGGTTTGACTTATGTTGACCTGGTTTGGGTTTGCACGACTGTACAATATGATGCACAGCCATGCAACCCTCCCTTGCTTCCTAGTTTCGTTATTTAGCTGTTGGTTTGACTTATGTTGACCTGGTTTGACTTCTTTGGGGTCAATGCTCGGGTTTGGTCCTCCAAAAGCTTGATTTATTCCTGTTTTAAGCTGGTTTTTGCTCTGTTTATGTTGGGACACCGAATAACCTGCGATTGTGAAATATTAACTGTTTAAGTATCAATTGCAAGGCTTTTAGTCAATTAGTACCATAATATGTGGATTATTATGCATGCAAAACATGTATAATTTAGGGCATATCATAATACCCCACACTTAGACTTTGCTTGTCCTCAAGCAAACTCATGCATGATCAGACCCATAACAAAAACTTTACACGGGAAATGGAGCTCCAAGTAGTTGGAAACTCCGGGATAACTCTTGAGTTGCTTATTCTATTTTTTTTTGTTTATCTATGATGAAATTCATGACAAGCCTACTAGAACTTCAATTATGCATAAACTTTCACTCTTCACAATGTTCTCTCAACTTTAGGATTATATATGTATGGATCATGTAGGTTAAGTGGAACACTCAAGTTCGAATCGAATTATGCAATGGTCATAAGCTTGTATGCAGATCAAGTCTCCACCAACTAACTAAGTTGTATGCATGAATCAAGAGAACTTTAAAAGGGTTGTAATGTGGCTAAAATAAAAATAAAGGATGAAAATGAAAATGTTTTTGGATTTTTAGGGATTTAAAGGGTTTGACGGGCTGCAGCTATCATGAACCACACAGCTATGGCTTCATGGATTAAAATGGAAAATACTAGCAGGCCCCTCTATAGTACTCAGATCATGAGGGTATAACTAATCTTAGGGCTCTTTTATGGTCAGATTGCCAAGACCAAGATCTCCTATCATTCTCAACTTTTTCCTCACTGCGTAGTACACATTACTGCCTTTCCGTACGGATCTTTCGGCATGTAGCCTAACATTTCCTACTTTGATCAGATGCGTATACTCATACTGGGAATGAGTTTGATTCTTGCTACACTTTTCATCGTGGCTCAAGTTGCCATACTTCACACATTTGTCGTATCTTTTGACTCTTCTTTTGGCGGCACTTTTTGACAAGCCGCAAAATGGTGGCAGTTTTTCTTGCTTGCGCCACCGTTTTGTTACGTCACTAGTTTCTTTGAAATTCTTCTCTCGGAGTTCGGGCGGTAATTCAGGTTTTGCGAAATGCATACAAGAAAGAAAATTGAAATCAAAAGAATGCATATCCAGCTCTTTAAAGTCTAACCGGTAAAAGACCCACTTCTCTTTTTCTTTTTTTTTATATCAATACAAATTCTTCAATAATTCTTTTTTCTCAATTTTCTTGAAATAATATTTCCATAATTTCCTTGCAGATAGTTCGGCTGTTTCTTCCTAATATATCCACCTTCTTGTATATTCCAATTCCTTCTGAGTAAAACAAATTATTTCTGAAGTTGCCTCAATGGTAATAACTTGAAATAACAACATAAGGTAATATAGTAAACTTCCATATTGAAGACAGTTAGCCAATAACCGGTGTTTATGCAAAGCTGTTATGGTGATGAATTTGGGTGGTAGAAACAAAACGGCTAAGGCTCAAAGGGCTATCTAGGCGGATAATGTTTTTTGGGATTTTGGGTTTAAGGATAATATATAGGGGTGATAAAATCCTAGGTGCCTCAATCATATTCATGCTATAACTAGTCCATGGTCTTGATATGTATAAGTCATACAAGTTCTAATTATGCATAAAATCCGATTGAAAAACACTTAGTAGCGCCAAACGAAAGAGCATGCAAATAGTTATACACTGCGCCAAAAACTTGATGCTGCGTAATAGGCTTGATTATCCTCACATGAAAACAGATGGGATAGGGTTTAGTGATTTGTTATGCATAGTATCTATTTGTTTCTACTTGCCATGTATTCGTTTTATTTAATTAGGTGCGAACTCAAAGAGGTTTTAGGGTTAAAGTTTTTGAAAATTTTTTGGGTTTTACGAAAGGTAGGTTTTTGTAATGTTTTAGTCGAATGGGTAGAAAATCACGAGTTAAAATTTTACTGCTTTGAGGTTTCAAGTAGTCCTGAATCTCTAATTCCCCACCCCATACTTAAAACTGTGCATTGCCCTCAATGTACAAATGCATGTAATGGAATGTTGTTTTAAGGGAAAAGAAACTAGTACTCCCCCGGTCAATTCGGTGTATAACTGGGGGCTGAAGTAATAGAAACTTAAATTTGAAAACCAAACCTGTGGTCCATGCTTTCTGCCATATGCACCAACTTCTCAATTTATTCATGATCATCGGGTTGCCTCCAGGAAGCGCCACGTTTATTTAAGGGTCGTTGGCTAGACCCATACGTGCTATGTGAATTCCCAATTTAGTGAAGGTGGTGGAGTAATCTGTCAATTGCGTGGCTTGTAATATGGAGAGGTTCATCCAACCCATTTGACAACCATGCGTATAATGATAATAAGCTTATCTAGGAATTAGTGGAGTCCATCCTGTACCAGTTGGAAAGAGAAAAACAAGGCAAAAAGTGTTCAAACTTGAAATGATCATAACTTGAGCTGCGTTTAGAGTTAGAGGGCCCCCGACCAGGGGATGAAAAGGTTTCGACGAGCCAATTCTTCTTCTGAATCCTTTGTTTGTTTAGCTTCCAACATCTCAGAGAAGTCAAGAAGTGATTGTAAAGTTGCAGTAAAGGTCTCACCTCCGACTGATCCATGCTTGTGAAGATGGAAGGTTCTTGCTCCTTAGAGTCACTCGACCATACTAGAGATGTTGGAACTATAACTTCCGATTCTTGGACTTTGAAGGAATCATCTTGTTGTTCAGTTGAAAAGCTCTCTAGGATTTGAAGCTTAATTTCTTCCAAATGACGAAACACTTGTTGTTCACTTGGAGAGCTCTTTTGGAGTTGAACCTTAATTTCATCCAAATGATGAAACAGATTTCCTGGGGTCCATGAGTCAGAATCTAGAGATGAGTGTTGAATTTCTTAGGGCGGTGTGGTTTCCACATATAGTTTCCAGTAAGGTTGGTGAAAATCTGTGGAATACCCTTGATAGTGATAACAATCTTGAGTGTAGTGGGATTCCACACAAATCTCACACCAAACCTCCGAATAGTGGTACTTATAGTCGTCTTGGTATCCTTAATAACAACAATCGTAGTTGTCATCCATGAAAGTTGCTTTAAAGAACAATCAAAACAAACCACAAAAATAAAAAAAGGCTAATCCGTTAACTCGAATTTTTCTTGAAATCACCGTGTCCCCGACAACGGCGCCAAAAACTTGATGTGGTGTGTAGATATAGTAAATAATATATATATATATATATATATATATATATTAGAAATAATTTCACGAGATCAGGTTTTAAATTTATAAAATGATAAATACTCAAACTTAAAACACACACAATAGGCGAGTGTACATATCGCAGCGTAATATAGTTTAGGAAGGAACCAAGTATCGAACCAATGGACACGGTCGAGTTCCAATACTCAACTTTTGTTATCATTTTAATGGATCAATTAGTGAGTGGGTTTTGTGTGCTTGTGAAGCAGAATAGTAAATAACGGTAAAGTAAATAACAGAAAAGTAAATAACAGAAAAGTAAAAACGTGCGTGATGTGTGTAACAGGAATGTAAATATCAGAATAGTAAATAGCAGGAAAGTAAATATCATGGGTACTTAACATGTACGCAGGACTTAACTCCTGCGTACTTAGCAAGTACGCATGACTTAAGTCTTGTGTAGTTGTAAGTACGCAAGGTTTAATTCCTGCGTACATGTCAAGTATGCAGAAACCCCTGTGAGCTAAAATTTCAACTCAAATTATGAAGATGTCAAGTCAAATAGCGAACCGGATATGAACATTCAATCACGAGGTTTCAAAAACAATTCAAGGAAGTTATACACAAATATTTTTGGTTTTTCTTAACTTTTGATAAACTTTACTTAAAATCTTTTTGGCATTTTTGAATGAAGATAATATGCACAAGATATAGATATGGATATACATGAATATATACACAAGCTATTTTTGACCAAAGTCATGAGCAGAGGATCATATCAGGCTATTATAAGCAAAAATGATACACAATAAACATCAAAGAATATGGGATTATGTCATGGATTACTACTTATTCATACGTAATATGCAATACAAGCAAGTTAAATCAAGTTGTCAATATTATAAGATTTGAAACCATAAGCATCTTTGTATCACGTTCTTGTGTGTTAAAATATTAATTATAAGATATACAACGTGTACCCCACAGTTATGCTACAGAAATTTAAATTGCACTATCTCAAGGCATCTAATATTTTCCCAAAGATTTTCAAATCTCCAGAATGAAGTTACATCGTTTATCACAGAAAAAAATCAAGCAGAATCCGTAAGGATTATCAAGAATCATAAGATTCAGAATCGAGTGATTCATTTGTCTTGGTTTGATAGGTTTTTCTTCTGTGAATATCATATGATGATTCAGGTTAATAGATATAGAGTCTGAGGATTTAGGTAATGGGATCGAACTTTTATCTAGATTTGATTTCAATGAATCAGGTATGATTCAAGGGTGAATATATGCTTAACGGTTGATGTCAAGGCATATCTTGGCCCAACTTCCCATTGCATACTTGTGAGTATGGGAAGTGAAGTGAACCGAAAAATTGTACTAAAGACATAACCCGAAACTGGTCTCATAAGAAAATCTTTGCCAAAATCTTACATCCTTTATCTGATAATGATCTTTTTGTTTTCTTTTACACACACACACATGCATACATGGGTTCAAGTCACAGCTGTAGTCTAGATTTAGTTTCCACACTACTCATGATTCAAGAATGCTTATAGCCTATTGACAATTCAAATTACTTGCAAATATTCAAATTAAAACTGAAACAACTTAAACTTTCAAGTAATCATGACGCAATCATTTCCCATATGTGCAACCTAAGACGTTTAGATCATTTACTGATGTACTATCATTTCCTCTTTTCTTCAAATGACTCTGAAAGTTTCTCCTTTTTTCTATTTTGTTTGGATTTTTGTAAAATATTTGAACATTAAAAAAAAGAACTATTCAGAAATCATTTAAAAGAAATAAAATTTAACTTCCATGAATTGAATTGATTTAGAAAACAGAAATTTTCACTTAGGATTGAGCATTCCTATCATGTTGACAAGATGTTCAAAATGGGTCCGATCAAACGCCTTAGTGAAAAGGTCAGCAAAGTTGTCATCTATGTGGACTTTGACAAGTTCAACCAAATGCTTTTCAGCATAGTCACGGATGAAATGATGGCGAATCTCTATATGCTTAGTTTTGGAATGTTTCACCGGGTTGTTTGTGATAGACATCGTGACATTGTTGTCAATGAACAGAGGAGTTCCAGTGTAGTTCAAGCCATAATCTCTCAATTGCTGCTGGATCCACAATATCTAAGAACAACAGCTCGCGGCAGCAATGTACCCTGCTTCACATGTTGAGACAGAAACCGTTGACTGCTTCTTACACTTCCAGGAGACCAGTCTGTCTCCCATGAATTGATATCCACCTGAGGTTGATTTTCTATCAAGGTTACAACCACCATAATCAGAATCGGTATAGGCTTTGAAGTCGAATGACTGCTGCTTCGAGTACCAAAGACCAAATCAGGGTTTCCCCTTCAAGTATATGAAGATCCCCTTAACAGCTATCAGGTGAGACTCCTTTGGTTGTGACTGAAACATTGAGCATAAGCATACAGCAAACGTTATGTCGGGCCTTGAAGCTGTGAGATACATAAGAGATTCGATCATCCCACGGTACAATTTGCAATCCACATCCTTTCCATCTTTGTCTGGATGCAGACCATGATTGACTGGGATAGGTGTGCCATAAGTACTGCTATCATTCATCTTGTATTTTGTCAAGATGTCCTGCACATACTTAGTTTGATGTAGATAAATGCCATTGTTAGGACATAGAATGTGTAACATTCCTAGTTTTACGATCCCATTTTAGTTTATACAAACCCTTCATTAAATCCGGTATTTGTTCAAACACATTATGTCACATAAATTAATTTTTTTTTCTTTTTCCCTTTTACTAAAATTTCTATCTAAACTTCATGTTATCTATTAATTTTCTATAACACACTTTGTGTACACACACACACACATATATATATATATATATAATATTGTGGCATTATAATTATTTTTCCTAAAACTATGAAAATAATTACACACTTGGAATTATAAACCACATGTTGGTTTAGTTTTAGACAATATATATATATCTATTCAACACTTTTAAATAAACCATTTTAAAAGGGGTATAAAATAATTAGTTTTATAAAGTTTTATACAATATATATATATATATATATATATATATGTATACATAGTTTCTATTTTAATAAAACTAACTTGACCCCAAATTGATTCAAATGAACCCTTGGACTAGACTTGACCCCATGAAAATCAAACTTGACCCACATTTCGTCAGGTTTGACTTTAAAAGTCAAACCAACCAAAATCCATAAAATCCAAACTATGAAATCGATGAATCGGGTTGCTATGGACTTCCATTACGCACGAAATCATGAATCAGCCTTACCCTGACCCAAGTTGCAACCCAATTCCATCTATACCGTGGTTGAATTCAAATTTTAAACCCATTTGACTTTGTGGAGTCAAAGCCAAATCAATCCGATCCAATTCGATTAATAAAACGCGTTTCAATCCCGGAAATCACGCTTAAGCTGATCGTGCATGTATCTGAACCTATTACATGACCAAATTCATTTGATTACAACTGGATTAACGCGTAATCATGACCAAGACCGACACCCGTAACCTTTGCAATCGAATCAAGCATTAAAGTCCAAATCAATCAAATTAAACCCTCACGAACCTTCGCACGACCTTATATAATCTCGCTCAAACCTCAATCGAGTCTCATTCCATCTATGTTTGCCGATTGAGCACCAACAACTCCGCCACTGAACGTCTAGTCATCGGCCCTCTGTACTCAACCGATTCAGGTATGGTTTGAATCATTTGAATCATTTTCGTGTTAAGACCGAAAGCCCTTTGTCAATTTCATATGACAGAGGGCCTCAAACTCAAATATGTTTGAAATCAAGAGCTGTTCATACGGGTTCTAAATGGAGATTTTTCTAATTCAAAAGGCTTAGCGTATTTATTCATTTAAACACTATAATCTAACAGCGAACCATCTGGTCCGACCGGTTAAGACATTGCACCGTCGGACCAGAGGGCGTGGGTTCGAAACCCACAAGTCCGGCCCTTTTTGCGCGCATACGTGAACCAAACCCGGCCCCCTGTTACATACATGTTAACATGTATTCTGACCGAGTTATATCAGGGATAAGTCCCTTAGTCCAGTGGTTGGGATGTTTGCCTCACTCAACATCCACCCGGGTTCGAACCGGGTGGACTGTTTCTTTTTTCAAAATCGGAATTGGTAAATATTAGAACAATACAAAAATAATTTTATAAACATAACATTATTTAGAATGGTCTCATACAAAAATTCGTAACTTTAAAATTCAGACACCTATTTTTACAATTTTAAATTGTTTAAAACCTCATTTTTATTATTTAAAAATATATTTTAAATAATTAAACAAAATAACTAAATTTCCTAGTTTATAAATATTCTGACAAGATATTTTTATACATTATTCAATCAATTGTTTTCCTATATATATTTATGTATATACTAGAATGAATATAAAAATCTTTTCTTTCTATAATATATATATATATATATATATACATACATTTTTATTATTCTAACAATAAATAATTGAATAAAATTTATTTCGTTGTACACCTAGAGTTTTCGTAGATTTCATATATTTGACACATTGTCATAAATAAATAAACTCTAGTATAAAAAAAACTTACTTTAATTATTTAAAAATACATTTTAAATAATTAAACAAAGAAAGTATATTCGACAAGATATATTATAAAATGTATATTTTTATAAATCATTTACACTTTGACATAAATAAATAAAGCAATGGATTTATTTAATAAAAATCATATTCTAGCAATACTTATTATTTTAATTAAATAAATAAAAAGAGTTTTATTTATTTAAATCTTTAACCCTAAAAATACGTAATATTTTCATACAACGTTTTGAACTCCCAAAGTTACACCAAACTTTTGATAACTTGTAATTTTCTACATAAAATAACACAAACCTTATACAAACTCACACTTAAACAAGACCCGATGAACATTAGACGTATCCTTAGACTTTGTGCATATTTTTTTACTTAAGGTCATACTTTTCACACTAGTTTAACTTGTGATTCAAAAATCACTTGTACTACATACTTGCTCGTGCTACCCACGCAACATATACAAGTGAGTTTTACATAGCCCTTTTTACATTTTGTACTTTTGGGGTGAAACATGATTACTCTTTGAAACTCTTTGCATTTACTTATATACAATTCAATAATATGATGATATGTGTTATATGTGCCTTATGCTTGAATGATATGAGTTAAGACTACATATACATGACATTAGTACAATCATTAACTCCGTATAAGCCAACGGTTAACATTGATAGATCTATTGTGTCTGAAAAACCCACCCAGTTAGGGTGTTTGTTACCGACTTTACATAAGGGTAACCTGCGTGTTATGCCTCAGTCACAAGGTTTGATTGTACACACTTAGTTTAACTGTAGATTCTCCATAATTGCCTTATACACGCATATCGTATGAATTGTATAAAACACTTTAAGCTTGGTTGTGTGTTAAAACCAATGTATGCTCACCAACTTTTTAGTTGACCTTGTTTTCATCATGTTTCAGGTACTAATGCTTGAGAATAAGTACAAGTTGCTTCACTTAGGACCGAGGACCTAGAATCTAATTTAAAGAAGCTATTTATGTATTTCTATTTTCCTTGTATTGTTGGATTCATGATTATTTATGATATGAAATTGGTTTTTTAAATATTTAAACCTTAGCAAACCTTGAGCTTTTGAACAGTCTACATGTCCCGCCCCGACGTATTCCGCCGTCGGTTGGGGTGTGACAGATTGGTATCAGAGCCTTGGTTATAGGGAATTAGGTTACTAGATACCTTTGACCTAGACTATAACTTTAGGACCAAGGACCTAGAATCTAATTTAAAGAAACTATTTATGTATTTCTATTTTCCTTGTATTGTTGGATTCATGATTATTTATGATATGAAGTTGGTTGTTTAAATATTTAAACCTTAGCAAACCTAGAGCTTTTGAACAGTCTACATGTCCCGCCCTGACGTATTCCGTCGTCGGTTGGGGTGTGACAGAATGTATGACAAAAGCTTTGTAATAGTTTAGGTCTTACTATCTTTATGTTTTTATGTAATTGTATAGATTTTGTCTAAGTGATAGAACAAGTTCTGCTAGAGGGGAACTTGTTAAATTCGTGTGACATCCGGCATTTTCAGGTTAACTCCGTTAACTCAAACCTCGTTAGTTCAAACATTATTCATTTCAAACTTCGTTAACTCAGTTAGTTGCACGTACATTGCATTTAATTAGGATTAATTAAACGTGTCAGTTAGTTCGCACACGTCGGATCGCACTCGAGTCTAAACCCGGAACGTTGGTGATTAAGTAAAATAAATAAATTGAATATTTAATAATTTATATTTATTATAAATTGTGTGAACTTTATGTGATTATGTGACTTTACGTGAATTATGTGAATCGTATTGTTCTCGTACGTGTTTATCGAATATTAACCGCATACAATATTTTTATAAAAATCAAGGTTATTATAAATATATAAATCGAAAATTCTTAGTTAATAGTTAAGGGTTATTTAATTAATTAGAGTCTACGGGCTTTAATTAAGCTTGAAGCTCATCCTAAAAAAAACCCATTAATCCAAAATGTATATAAAGAACTTTATAAAAAAAAATCAAAAACCCTATCCCCACCCTATTGCCGTCGCGACCTCACCCCCTCACCCTCTCTCTCAGCCGAACAAAGATCAAGAGGTGGAGCACTCGTTTGAGCCCCGATCTTGAATCCGGAAATAGATACGTGCTAGTCTAGGCGTTTCTAACGTCTCTACGTAAGTCGTTTCGTTTAAATCCGTCACTTTTTCATTATTATTTTTGAGATTGAAACCCTAGATTATCCAAACATAATGATTTTGAAATATGATAATGGATTCATTAATTGTTTGATGTTATTGAATTGTATTGATGATTTGATGAACGTTTATGAAACCCTAGTTGTCATACGATGTGAAAATAGAATATGTTTGATTATGTGATGTTTAGAAATCGCATGTTAGACGTGAATAATGATTAATATTGTTGTAATTATATTAGTTGAAAGATTTGTGATTGATTTGACATGTTAATTTTGTGATTTGAGCGTGTAATGGTCGAGTTACTAAAATAGGAAACTTTTTATAAATTCTATTTTGCATGCTAGACGTGATTAGGATGATGTGATAATAGTTATGAGTTACTTGATACATGGTTAGATGAATTGTGAAATCAGATTTTGAATACATAACCCGGTTTTACAAACTTTCCAAATAAGGAAACTTTAATTGTTAAAAGTGGTTATAACTTACTAATTAGACATGCATGATATGGTTTAATGGTTGGTACATGTTAGTTAGGACATAATAACATGTTGCAATGTGTTGGATTCTTGAAACCGTGCATATCTCTCGTAGGTGGAATACCAAAAGCCATCCAGATTACTTCAACAACCGAAAATCCCAATGTGGAAATGAGAGCAGATTTCCATGGATTTCATAACCAAATTACCCCGAACCCCTTTTGGATGTGACACAATCTGGGTGATAGTGGATCGCCTAACCAAATCAGCTCATTTTCTTGCTATCAAAGAGACCGATAAAATGGAAAAGTTAACTCGTCTCTATCTTAAAGAAGTAGTATCCCGACATGGAGTGCCAATCTCCATCATTTCCGATAGAGACGCCCGATTTACCTCACGTTTCTGGCAATCATTACAGAAAGCTCTAGGCACGCGCCTGGACATGAGTACAACGTACCATCCTTAAACAGATGGGCAGAGTGAACGTACCATACAAAACCTATAAGACATGTTAAGGGCTTGTGTGATCGATTTCAGAAACAGTTGGGAGACTCACTTGCCTTTAGTGGAATTCTTTTACAATAATAGTTATCATACGAGCATCAAAGCAGCACCGTTCGAGGCTTTGTACGGGAGAAAGTGTCGATCACCACTTTGTTGGGCTGAAGTTGGAGATAGTCAACTTACGGGTCCTGAACTTGTGCATGAAACCTCAGAGGAAATAGTGCAAATCAGAAACCGTATGGCGGCTCGTGACCGTCAAAAGAGTTATGCAGACAAACGTAGAAAACCGCTAGAATTCCAAGTGGGTGACAAAGTGTTATTAAAGGTTTCACCTTGGAAAGGTGTGATTCGTTTTGGGAAACGAGGAAAGCTAAACCCGCGTTACATTGGACCCTTCGAGATAGAGAAAAGGATCGGTCCAGTAGCATACCGACTGAACCTACACGATGCACTCAATGGAGTACATAATGTATTTCATGTATCAAACCTAAAGAAGTGCCTATCAGATGAGACGCTTGTAGTTCCACTCGAGGAGTTGGAAATTGATGAACAGCTACGTTTCATTGAGGAACCAGTTGAAATCATGGACCGAGAGGTCAAGACTCTCAAGCGTAGTAAGATACCTATTGTCAGAGTTCGCTGGAACTCGAAGCATGGACCGGAGTTCACGTGGGAACGCGAGGATCAAATGATGAAAAAGTATCATCACCTGTTCAAACATTCAACGGCAGACACGGAAGGTACTAACTAAATTTCGAGACAAATTTCTTTCAACAAGGGGATGATGTGACAAACCTAAAATTTTTGTTTCAGACGTGACGGACTTCGTTTAATTTTCGGGACGAAAATTCTTTCAACAAGGGGATGATGTGACATCCGGAATTTTCAGGTTAACTCCGTTAACTCAAACCTTGTTAGTTCAAACATTATTCATTTCAAACTCCTTTAACTCAGTTAGTTGCACGTACATTGTATTTAATTAGGAGTTCGCACACGTCGGATCGCACTCGAGTCTAAACCCGGAACGTTGGTGATTAAGTAAAATAAATAAATTGAATATTTAATAATTTATATTTATTATAAATTGTGTGAACTTTATGTGATTATGTGACTTTACATGAATTATGTGAATCGTATTGTTCTCGTACATGTTTATCGAATATTAACCGCATACAATATTTTTATAAAAGTCAAGGTTTTTATAAATATAAAAATCGAAAATTCTTAGTTAATAGTTAAGGGTTATTTAATTAATTAGAGTCTACGCGCTTTAATTAAGCTTGAAGCCCATCCTAAAAAAAAACCCATTAATCCAAAATGTATATAAAGAACTTTATAAAAAAGAAATTAAAAACCCTATCCCCACCCTATTGCCGTCGCGACCTCACCCCTTCACCCTCTCTCTCGGCCGAACAAAAATCAAGAGGGGGAGCATTCGTTTGAGCCTCGATCGTGAATCCGGAAATAGATACGTGCTAGTCTAGGCGTTTCTAACGTCTCTATGTAAGTCGTTTTGTTTAAATCCGTCACTTTTTCATTATTATTTTTGAGATTGAAACCATAGATTATCCAAACATAATGATTTTGAAATATGATAATGGATTCATTAATTGTTTGATGTTATTGAATTGTATTGATGATTTGATGAACGTTTATGAAACCCTAGTTGTCATACGATGTGAAAATAGAATATGTTTGATTATGTGATGTTTAGAAATCGCATGTTAGACGTGAATTATGATTAATATTGTTGTAATTATATTAGTTGAAAGATTTGTGATTGATTTGACATGTTAATTTTGTGATTTGAGCGTGTAATGGTCGAGTTACTAAAATAGGAAACTTTTTATAAATTCTATTTTGCATGCTAGACGTGATTAGGATGATGTGATAATAGTTATGAGTTACTTGATACGTGGTTAGATGAATTGTGAAATCAGATTTTGAATACATAACCCAGTTTTACAAACTTTCCAAATAAGGAAACTTTAATTGTTAAAAGTGGTTATAACTTACTAATTAGACATGTATGATATGGTTTAATGGTTGGTACATGTTAGTTAGGACATAATAACATGTTACAATGTGTTGGATTCTTGAAACTGTGCATATCTCTCGTAGCTTACTATTTATGGAAACTTACTATTTTTGGAAACTTTCTATTTATAGAAACCTGCTATTTTGGAAACTTTCTATTTATAGAAACCTGCTATTTTGGAAACTTTCTATTTATAGAAACATGCTGTTTTTGGAAACTTGCTAACTTGTTAGAACAAATAGGATTTGTTGCTAAGTGTTACAGCATGATCATTTGTGTATAATATAGAAGTATTATACTGAACAAACATTTAATCATTAAACGAGTCACCAACGGGTCGTCGAGTCAAACTTGGTCAAACTTATTCAAACTTAGTCAAACTTGGTCAAACTTGGTCAAACTTAGTCAAACTTGTAAATTCTTTTCAAACACTTAAACAATGGGATTGTTTGGATACTTAGGGTTTGTATCAACTTGCACAAACATACACTTATAAACCGGTGTTTATAGGTGGCAGTTAGTCGTCAAGCATTCTAAGCTCGTTTTTCTTTCGCACATACTCTAAGGTGAGTTTCACGGCCCTTTTTCTTACGTTTTAAACTTGGGGGAGAAAACATGGGTACGAACATTTAGATCTTACGTTTCTTTTATATCACTTGTGTACTAAGCGCAAACATATCATGAAAGTCCTTACTTATCGAACCGTTAGTATTTGGGTTAGCGAGGTAATCTTGAGTAGTACTACTGGGCACTGACAAGCCCCACCCGCGTTAGTCGCGCTAACACGACAGGTAGTCGAACGGGTGTAACATTTACCTAAACATTTACCATTGATTGTGATAGTCATGGTGGAAGGCAGTTCAAACATACAAACAGTCAGCTTCGGTGTCGAAACGCTTTAGTAACATGTACTAGGTTAGCTACCTATGATATAATTGAATACGGTATTATCTAGTAAACTTTACAAACATTGAAACCTGTGAACTCACCAACCTAGTGTTGACACGTTTTAGCATGTTTTCTCAGGTAATTAAGGTACAAGCACGAGCTAAGGCATGCATGCATACGAAGTCTATCATTTGCAAACTCAAGAATTATTTATTTTAATTATCTTTGAATTGGTTATTTTGGCGCAAATATTTTGGCGCATGTTTTTCATTTAACTTTTCGCTTCCGCAAGTCTTACATTAAATCAGTATTTTCATTACTAGTGTTGCATCGTGACTATGAGCAATACTAGTGGTTTTTATTAAACTCATATAGAGTCGTTCAACGTAACTAATGACTGAGATCCTGTTATGTCACGCTCCTAAACGGTAAAACTCCGTTAGTGTGATTTTGGGGGTGTGACAGATTGGTATTAGAGCCATTGGTTATAGAGAACTAGGAAGTGCATACTAGACTATAACCATGTACATGCATTAGTTACACAGCACTTACACTCATACATGGCACTCACTCATCCCGTTACAGGAAATGTCGACCCCACCCAATTCACCAGCATCCCCAGTCGTTCAGGAGCACGATGTTCCTACAGTACCTTTGCCAGAGTCGAGGAGACGTCGACTCAACCCGATCAACACCACAATAGGGCATGATGAGCCTATTCATGTGCGTGTCAGAGGAAACACGCAGGACTGGGATTGGTATCCCGATAGGATCAGGAACTGGATCCGCGAGGAGGAAGTCCCACCTCCACTCACTACTGACATTGCTTCTTCTTCTTCATCATCTTCTGTACGAGCTTTACCACCATTGCAGTACCCTTATGAGCAGGTGATAGCTGCCTTTGTGGCTAGGATGGACCGGAGATCCGGAACATGAGAGATGCAGCTGGAGAGATTACTAGCATACTTCAGCGAGAGATGTTGATGAATCAGAGGATCACCAAATTGACTGCAGATTTAGCAGCAACTGATACAGCTCATGAGAACTTAGCAAATGGATGTGTGGATATGGAGGACCGGCTGAACACTACAGAGTGGAACCTAGATATACTCCACACCAGGATTGAGCAAGTGAATGCACGACTTGCAGCAGTTGAGGTAGCAGGAGTTGCACCAGAGGATGCACCTGCAGGAGACCAGGATGAGGATGATGATGCAGCATCCGATGTTACATCAGTTGGAAGTGATATTTGATCATCTATCTTCATTACTTATTTACATCTTTCCTTTTGAACCTAGATGGGCAGGGTTGTTCCCATCCAACAAATGTTTCTAGAATTTTGATGTTTGGTTGAATTTAGTTGTAATCGTTACAATTTATTTTATCAAGTATTACTATTATTGAAATGTTAGATGTTGTGGTTTGAATTTCTTTATTTACTGGTACTTGTATGATGATAAAATGCGATGTATTTTTCTCATTATTGTATGTTGTGAATGTAAAGATAATGTCTGGAAGAGGAAATGGACGTGGCGGACGCGCCGGAGGACGCGGTGGTCGCGGAAACATTAACATGACTGCAGTCGAGCTCACAGCACTCATAAATGAGCGTGTGGCTGAAGCATTAGCAGCTACTCACGCCGCTATTAATGCTGGAGGTAAAGCAACACATTATCGACTCTAGTGAGTCATTATCATCCTAAACTCAAATGCGAATATGGTATTCTTAAAACGCATTCTTGTTTACAATCCAGGTCAGCATAACCACCAGCATTTTTGTACTTTCAAGGCGTACATGGATTGCAAACCTCACTCGTTCAGTGGAGCCGAAGGGGCTGTTGGCTTACTCCGCTGGATGGAGAAATCTGAATCCGCTTTTGCAATGTGCAATTGCCCGCCGCACAACCAGGTGAAGTATGCATCTGGCACACTTGAGGGTTCGGCCCTTACTTGGTGGAACTCACAGGTGCAAATGTTAACTCTGGAAATGGCAAATGCTTTGCCATGGGATGAATTCAAGACTATGCTGAGGGAGGAGTATTGTCCCCGCGATGAAGTACAGAAACTTGAGAGCGAATTCTGGAATCTCAAGATGGAGGGATCTGAGATCGAAACCTACACTACTCGTTCGCATGAACTGGCGAACTTATGTCCGCAAATGGTAACACCTCCCTATAAGAGGATTGAGAAGTTCATTGATGGTTTGGTCCCGCAAATTCAGAGCATGGTGACGTCTTCTAATCCCACTACAATCCAGCAAGCAATCAGGTTGGCTCACAGGCTAACCGATCAAGCAGTGGCTCAGGGCACCCTACCACCTAGAGGTACACTATCAAAGACAGCTGAAAACAAGAGAAAATTTGACAGTTCATTCCCCAAAACCTTCCAGTCAAACCCACCTTCTCAACAACAGCAACAGCAACACCGTAAGTTTGAACCGTCAAAGAACAACAGTCTAACTCTTCTCAGCAGAATCAGGGTTCTTATAATAGCAAGTATCCGAAGTGCAAAAAATGTAACTTTCACCATCATGGAGCATGTGACCGGTACCGTTGCCAACGGTGTGGAAAGATGGGCCATTTGGCGAAAGACTGTAGAGTAGATCTGCAGAACAAACAGACACCACCTGGAAACGCACCCAAAGGTTGTTTTGAGTGCGGTAAGGAAGGGCATTTCAAGAAGGATTGTCCGCAGTTGAGGAGAAACGGAAACGGGAATGGGAATGGCAACAATCATCAGGGTGGTAATGGAAATGGTAATAACCACCAGGGTGGAAATGGTAATAACCACCAGGGTGGAAATGGTTATAACAACGGAAATGGTGCAAAGGGCCGAGCATTCGTGATTGGATCGGGAGAAGCTCGGAATGATCGGAACGTGGTGAACGGTATGTTTCTCTTAAACGATCATTATGCTTCTGTACTTTTTGATACTGGCGCCGATAGAAGTTTCATATCTAGAGAACTTAGTGGTCAGTTAGAAATAAACCCAACTTTATTAGAACACCATTATACCGTAGAGATAGCAGACGGTAAAGTTGTAGGTCCCTCGGGTGTGGTGGATCGTCACATGCAAGTGGTCTACTAGTCGGACCGGGTGCGGAATACCCGTGACTAGGTGGAGAGTCTAACTGAACAAAGTAAACCGAACACAAGAGTCACAATAATCGTTCTTTGTATTATAAACACTCGACGGTTACAGAGAGAATACAAGCTGCGTACTTAGTAAAACTGAGTTCGTCTGAACAAATGGTTCTGCGTACTTAGCTTCTGTGAACCTATCCTATTTATACTGACCTGATGCCTGCGCACTTAGTAAGTGCGCAGGACCAATTACTCCTGCGTACTTAACAAGTACGCATAGGTCTTCCTGCGTACTTACTAAGTACGCAGGAGCTTTCTCCTGCGCACATACAAGTGCGCACAACACTTGGAAGAAATCAACAACACATTATGTAAACGTAAATACAACTCGATAAACTATTACATAATGACTCTTACATACAAAGACAAAATACAGACATTAGACATACAAACCTAGACTCTATCCAGAGTGTTGTCACAGGAAAGTGCATCAATAAACTCCCCCTTGACAACAGCTCGGGATCTTCATCGTCTTCAGTCTTCAATCTTCAGTCTTCACAGCACTGCTTCCTTAGCTTCCATCTTCTTTTTGTAATCAAGACAGAACTTGATTAACTTGTCGTATTTGGCCGAGAGAAGCTTTGTCCATTCGTCAGTGTGGATGCAGAATTTGTCTGCTAGTACCTCCAGATCGTTCACAGAGAAATTGATGAAGCAGACTTCATCAAAAACCCTGATCACTTCCTTTGGCACTGTGTTTCCACTATCTGACTTACCTTTACCCATGATCACAGCCTCGCCCGTTTTTGGATCAACGTACCAGTACCACATGTCACCAAGAATATCCTGAGGTAACTTGCTCAGGGGAATCTTAGTTTCACATCGCACTGGCTTGTATACCAATCTCTTTAACGGCTTCTTAGTCACAGGATGCACTGCATGCTTATCCTTGACTCTTCTGGGCACCTGAGGCTTGAGATACTCATACTTTCCCGATCTTGCTTCACGCTGTAGTATACTCCACAAACCCATTGCTACTGCATGATTCGAATGATTCAGCAGGTCGCGGTTTGCAAGGTTAACTAGGTCGTACCTGGGCAAGGAGTTGAACGCCTCACTGGTTGTTTTCAAGTATTGAACCCCTCCAGATCTTTTGATGGCGAACAACTGCTTGTCCTCCTCAAACCTGACAGCTAAGATCATACCTGTCGCTCCATACTTGTCTTTGATAGACGTCTTTTGCCACACTGGAGCTGGACCCTTTGTAGATGCAGAAGGCATGTCTTTCTCTTTTTGTGCCTCGGGGTCCACAGGTATAGGGTCGACCGGGGGGGCATCAGTTGTAGCTTCAACATTACTAGCTGTATCAACTGAGCCTGTGTCTGTTTCGAGTAGAGATTCGAGCGATGGTATTTCAAAGATCTCACCATCCTCTAACTCATACTCTAGATCCCCGTCGCCCTTGGGAATCTCGATTATCACATCATCATCATCATCGTTCCAATCATCACTAGAGTCGATCTCTCCTTCTTCCAGATTAAGGAGAGCATCGATCTGTGCTTCTTTAGAATAGTCAGGCTCGAGACATAGAATCTCGCCAGCCATTGACTTCCCTTTATCACTGCCACCACCACCTGGGGTATCACCACCCTCTTGCGTAGTAGACTCCCCCTCAGCCATTGACGTAGTAGAGATGGGCATAATTGCCGAAGCTTGGTGCTCACCTCCACTAGGACCGACTTCAGGATCCTTGTCTTTGTCATCATCCTTAGTCAAATCGACTGGATGACAACCCTCTGCACCGGTGGATTTTTCTTTTTCCTTCTCCCCCTGAGCACCTAGCTTCTTGGTCAGTTCTGCAATCAATGTGACCATTGTAGCGTGCTCCTGCCTTTGAGCATCCAGCCTTAGCTCAATTGAAGTTCTGTGGGCCAGAATCATTTCATTCGTCTTCATTAATAGTTCATTCTGCGCCATCACATTCTTCAGCCGTTCATCAGTCCCCGTTCTCTGGCTCCGCAGAATCCTAACTTCATCTGCCAGAGAGTTTATCTGTGCTTGTTGAGCATCAGAATCCTCTTTTGACTGTTGAATAGTCTTCAACAAGCCAGCAACTTGGGTTTCTAGCACATCGATCCTAGCTTCATTTGGATGTGGATGCCTAGATGATGAGGCTTCGGCGTTGTGGATGGGGGAAGAGAAGATTGTGTCCAAGTCAAACCCCTGTGAGATGTCACCATAATTAAAGGGTTGACCTGACGGCTCTTTGGTGGGTGTTGGGGTTGGGGATGGTATGATGTGAGTGGGTGTTATGGTTGGGGTGACTGACTCCGTGAGAAGTGGAGCAGTCACCGTCACCTGGACGGTTGGAATAGGGAGGGTCACCGTCACAGGAATCACCTCTGTGACCGCCGTGACCGCCACATCTGCTTGTACCAGTGGCCTCCTCCTCCTACTAAACAGTTGCCGTGCTGGTTGGGTAGATTCTGGAATGGCAGCTTCAACTTGTACTGGTTGCACAGTTGGAATCTCTTCAACCCTGGGGATGGCAACCTCTTGCCTATCGCCCCTTTTCTTGTTGGTGCTCTCATGCCTCTGTCTTTGTAAAGCAGCGTCAGAGTCGGAATCCGGCTCATATTCGCTGTTGGAGCTTTGTCTCTTTCTTTTTGAAGACGACGCAGGCTTGGTTACCTGTGCCTGTCTCCTCGGATGTGCCTGTGACGGTGCATCATCGGAATCAGAAGAATCTGATTCTGTAGCCTCCGAATCGGATTCCTCAGCACCACCACCACCACCTTCATCATCACCCTCATCATTACCTTCATCATTACCTTCATCATCCTCATTCTCTTCATCTTGTTCTTCATCAGAGTGATCACTCATCTCTGGTCCCGAGTTGGGACTATACCAGTTCCAGTCCTCCGGAGCGACGTATGCTTCATTAATCAGATGGCCGAAGAGTTCAGTATGCTCAGGGGTAGGGTCTACACTGCCTGGCTTTAGAAACTGTGCAAAGACTCTCTTGGCCACCCTTTTCACTTGCAGTCTCTCCCCGATAGCACGCAGGTTTGGCAACGCATCATCGATCAAAAGTTGCACAAACCTCGGGTATAAAAGGAACCTAAATCTCTCAGCTGTATTTATCTGGTCATTAATTGCTTTGAAAATAAAGCGTGAGAAGTTGTAGCCCCGATTGAGAGACAAGCCCACCATGGCTGCTGCAAGGTCATGACCCATCGCATCTTTCCCTGCTTTCCTGGATTAGATGCACATGATCATGATGTGGGCAAAATAACGCCATTGATCTAATACCCACATTTTCTCGTAAGAAGCATAGTCCCTTTCCCCGACATATCCCATTCTCTGCCTCCAACACCCATCCTCGTAGTAATCTGGATAGGATGTCGGGTCGGTGGCAAGGTCTCTGAACTGCAGTACTCGTCTGATTGTATCTTCAGAGATTGCAATAGCCCGACCATCAACAGTAGCCCTTATGACATTAGGGGATACTGTGCAATCGTGCTCTGCAGTCTCCCAGAATTGTTCTAAGTATGGTCTTGAGACTGTTGGATTCGCCGAGATTGCATAACTTATTTTAGATCTGTTCAGAAAGTCCACAATCTCTCTATATTGTAAGGCTGCCCCTTTCCATTCTGGTTCAGTGTGCGCCAACATATTGAATTTGTCAGTGAAAGCACGAGCCATTATCTGCAAACACACACAGAAAACATAATCAGAACAATTTATAACAATGGAAATAGACACACATGACATAGAATAGTAGTTACACTTTGTAAAAAATTTCAGACTTTGAAAATTTTTCTATGTGTTGGTCCTGCGCACTTAGCAAGTGCGCAGGATTTTACTCTTGCGTACTTAACAAGTACGCAGGAATTACTTCTTGCGTACTTGCTAAGTGCGCAAGAACAACCCTTAGCAAAAATTTCAAAGATTTAAATTCGTTCAAAATGCGGGTTGATTAGGTAGCCACTAGGTCGGAATCAGGGATTCAAACCTATGGTACCATTATCAACACCATTAACCACTAAGACACGATCAAATTTTGACCTAGGTCAGTGATCGACCCACTGACGGTTCGACTTCAACCCGTCGGATCGATCGATGACCAAAGGGAAAAAATGAGGATCGATTAGGCATCCTAATAACTTGTTAGAGACACTAGTTACCCAAACAACCCATTTTACCCCAAAAATTTTACGGATTTAACCTAAAAATTCTAAGTCAAAAATCGGTCCAAAGAACACGAATCTATGGATGGAATCGGCCTAGATTCTCACCAAAGAGATGAAATACGAAGATGATAATGTGGACGAGATGAAAAACGGGTTTGAACACACTCGATTTTGAGAGAAAAATCGCAGGGGGGAAAAATTTGGGTTTGAATGAGAAAACCTGAAAATTTTCTAAGTGTCTGCTTTATACCCCACTGATATTGTTCGTGCGTACTTGCTAAGTGCGCACGAATTAACTCTTGCGTACTTAACAAGTACGCAGGAATTAACTCTTGCGTACTTGCTAAGTGCGCAAGTCTTACTTCGTGCGTACTTGACAAGTGCGCAGAAACTTTAAGTGCGCAATTTTCAACTCAGAATTATGAAGATTTTCAAGTCAAATAACGAACAAGATAAAAATATTCAATCGGGAGGATTCAAATACAATTCATGAAGGTTAAACATAAAATATTTTTGGCTTTTTCTGAATTAAACTTAAACAATGCATAAACTTAAAATCTTTTTGTTCTTTTCTAGATAGAAATATACAAGTATGCACACAAGCTATTTTTGATCAAAGACACGAGCAGAGGATCATATCAGGCTAATTTTTAGCAAAAACGATACAAAATAAACATCAAATAATATGGGATCATGTCATGTATTACTCTTTATTCTTACGTAATAAGCACATAAACAAGTAATTCAAGTTGACTATATTATAAGATTTGAAACTATATGCATCTTTGTATCATGTTCTTGTGTATTAAGTTATTAATTATAAAATATACAACGTGTACCCCACTTAAATGCTATGATATTTTGCACTATCTCAAGGCATCTAAGATTTTTCCAATGATATTCTTAATTTTCAGAATGAAGTTACATCAATTAGCACAGAAAAATCAAGCAGAATCCATAGGGATTATCAAGAATCATAAGATTCAGAATCGAGTGATTCAATTGTCTTAGTTTCATGTGATTTTCTTCTTTGAATATCGGTATGATGATTCGGGATAATGAACATGGTGTTTGATTATAAGGTAACGAGATCCAACTTTTATCTGGATTTGATTTCAATGAACCAGGAATGATTCAAGGGTGAATACATGCTCAACGGTTGATGTAGAGACATGTCTTGATTCAATCTCTCCTTGCATACATGTGAGTATGAGCAGTGAGATGAACCGCATTAATTATGCTAACAACATAACCCGAAACTGATCTCAAAAGAAAATTATTGCCAAAATCTAACATCCTTTATCTGATAATGATCTTTTCTATTCTTTTACACACACACACTTGCAAACATGGGTTCAAATCACAGTTGTAATTTAGATTTAGTTTCCACACTACTAGTGATTCAAAGACGCATACAGCCTACTGACAATTCAAATTACTTGTAAGTAAATAGATTAAAAACATAATAATTTAAACAATTAAGTAAACATGACGCAATCATTTCCCATATGAGCAGTCTATGATGGTTAGATCATTTCAGATATACTATCATTTCCTCGTTTCTCAAGTGAACTTTTGAAATTTTCTCCATTTTCTAAATTTTTTTTTTTTTTGTAAAGTATTTTAAACTAACAGAACTATACAGAAAAATTTAAAAGAAATAAAATTTAACTTTCATGAATTGAATTGATTTAAGAAAATTAATTTTTCACTCGGGATTGAACATTCCTATCAAGTTGACAAGATGCTCAAAACGGGACCGATCAAATGCCTTTGTGAAAAGGTCAGCAAGATTGTCATCCATGTGAACCTTTACAAGTTCAATTAAATGCTTTTCAGCAAAATCACGGATGAAATGATGGCGAATTTCAATATGCTTAGTTTTGGAATGTTTCACCGGGTTATTTGTGATGGACATGGTGGCATTGTTGTCAATGAATAAAGGAGTTCCAGTGAAGTTCAAGCCGTAGTCTCGCAATTGCTGCTGAATCCACAATATCTGAGAACAACCGCTAGCTGCAGCAATGTATTCTGCTTCACAAGTTGAGACAGAAACCGTTGACTGCTTCTTGCACTACCAGGAGACCAGTCTGTCTCCCAAGAATTGACATCCGCCAGAAGTTGACTTTCTATCAAGGTTACAACCGCCATAATCTGAATCAGTGTAGGCTTTGAAGTCGAATGACTGCTGCTTGGAGTACCAAAGACCCAATCGGGGTTTCCCTTTCAGGTATCTGAAAATCCTCTTCACAGCTATCATATGTGACTCCTTCGGTTGAGACTGAAACCTTGAGCACAAGCATACAGCAAACATAATATCGGGTCTTGAAGCTGTGAGATACATAAGTGATCCGATCATCCCACGGTACAACCTGCTGTCTACATCCTTCCCATCTATGTCAGGATGCAAACCATGATTGACTGGGATTGGTGTGCCATAAGTAGTGCTATCACTCATCTTGTATTTTGATAAGATGTCCTGGACGTACTTAGTTTGATGTAGTTAAATGCCATCCTCTCTTTGACTGACTTGCAGACCCAGGAAAAACGACAGTTCACCCATATTGCTCATTTCAAACTTGGACTTCATCACCTTTTTGAAATCCCTACACATCCCTTCATTGGTCGACCCAAAAATGATGTCGTCGACATATACTTGCACAAGAAGAATGTCACCTCCTGCTTTCCTTATGAAGAGAGTCGAGTCAATCTGCCCACGGTCGAAACCATTAGACAGTAAATGCTTTGATAGTGTCTCATACCATGCCCTCGGTGCTTGATGAAGACCATAAAGTGCTTTGTCGAGCTTGTACACTTTATTGATATTATGCGGATCTTCAAAACCGGGAGGTTGAGTGACACAGACTTCTTCATGAACTTTACCATAAAGGAAAGCACTCTTCACATCAAGTTGGTAGACCTTGAAGCCGACATATGTGGCATAAGCCAAGAACAGTCAAATGTCCTCAATTCTAGCAACTGGGGCATATACTTCTGTGTAATCCAAGCCCTCTTGTTGATAAAAACCCTGAACAACCAATCTTGCCTTGTTCTTGACAACTACATGACGATCATCCGTCTTGCATTTGAACACCCATCTGGTTCCAATTGGCTGAAAGCCTTTTGGCAAGTCAACCAAATCCCATACATGCAACTTTTGGAATTGGGACACTTCATCTTGCATCGCCTCAATCCAGCAGTTGTCAGTGAGAGCCTCCTTCACATTCTTCTGCTCTATCTGGGACACGAATGCAGCATGCAAACATGTTTCCATGACACCAGTGTCAAATATATCTGTGTAAAGACTGGTGTTCTCAGTGATGGTTCTATGACGAGTCTGAACACCGGCATAAGGATCACCAATAATGTTGTCGATTGGATGATTCCTATGCACTCTCGTCTCCGGTACAATTGGTTCTTGAATTTTTGGATCTAAATTTGTGCTCAACTCCCCCATTTCCTGTGTTTCAGCAGTAGAAGATTCAATGTTAATTGGATCAGCTGGAGCTTCATTTCCTACAGTTGTGTTAGGATTGGCTTGAGCGTCATCTCCAACAACATGAACACTTTCACTATTATCACTGTTATCACTGTCATGAGTTCCAGATGCAGATGCAGCATTGGAATCAGGAGTTATAATTGGTACAGTAGCACGAGTAGAAAAACTGCCGCCATTCAATAGATTATAAACATTTTCGGCGTCTTCTGCAGATAGCTCAGGAAGATTGAAAGACTTGAATAGCGCATCATAATCAAAACCCCAAGCTGGACCTTTTGGTTCTGGTGGAATGCTGTGTTTACTACAATCCACTTCGAACCATTCCTCGACAGTACGAGTTCCTATGTTGTACACTCTCTTGCAGGGCGAATTGGCAACATATCCTAAGAAGATGCCTTCCACCGCTTTCGCATGAAATTTAGATTGACGATCTTTATACTGTAGCAACAAGGAACAAGGACTACCAAAAGGAACTAGGTAATCAAGATTGAGAAGTCGATTGTTGATCAACTCATAACAAGTCTTGTTGCGTCTTTTCACCACCAAAACTCTGTTTAAGACGTGACAAGCTGTATTTACTGCTTCTGCCCAGAAAGTGACAGGAAGCTTTGCATCTGACAGCATAGTCCTTGCAGTCTCAATCAGTGTTCTGTTCTTCCGTTCAGCAACTCCATTCTGCTGAGGCGTGTACGGCGCGCTGAATTCGTGACGGATCCCTTTCTTGAGACAGAAAAGTTCCATCAAATTATTCTTGAACTCAGTTCCATTGTCACTCCTTATTCTTCTAACTTTCAGCTTGCAAAGAGATTCCAAGCTCAGGATCATGTATTGAAGAATATCAGCAGTCTCATCTTTTGTACCTAAAAAATGCACCCAAGAAAAACGTGAGAAATCATCAGTTACAACTAGACAGAATGACTTACCTCCAATACTCCTGATACTTATGGGGCCAAACAGATCCATGTGTAATAGCTCCAAAGGGGTATCGATAGAGTTTTGGAGCTTGGGCTTGTGAGACTTCCGTTGCTGTTTGCCCTTTTTACAAGGCATACAGTCATCTGCAACGGTAAATCTCAGCTTAGGAACCCCGGTTACCAAACCGTTTCGGACAAGATGATTCATTTTACGATAAGAAATATGTCCGAGTTTCCTATGCCACAAGATGGAGTCAAGCTATGTCGCTTTTGTAAGCAAACAAGTAGCAACTGATGAGGTGGTTTTTGCCACGCTCATATCAATCTGATAAGTGTCGTTTGTTCTTGGTGCTCTCATCAGAATCTAGTCATCAGGAACTTTGAAACCGGGTTTGAGAATCAGACATTCTGACTTGTCAAACATCACTGAGTACTCCTTGTCACACATTTGTGATACACTCAACATATTATGCTTCAGCTGCTCGCAGAAGTTGACATTGTCAAAGCTAACACAACCGTTCGAAACCACGCCTTGACACGTGATACTGCCGCCTTTTTCTCCGGCAAAGGCCACATAGCCGCCTCTAAATGGTTTAACGTCTTGAAGCAAGGCCATGTTTCCTGTCATGTGCCGGGAGCATCCACTATCTACATACCAGCGGTTAGAGATAGTACCCTTCGGACGTCCCTCAGATGATGAACTTTGTCCTTCTCCAATTGCCATGAGAGCGACAGCAGTGGTAGACTCCTTTTCATCAGCTACAGAAGCTTCCTCTTCTTCAGATTCAGAAGATTCCTCTTCTTCAGCTTCCTTCCTCTCGGCCTCCTTCCTCTCGGCCTCCATCAGCTCCATGATTTCTGCCATGAGACCAACCTGTGCTTGAGCAATGATGGCGTCTTCTAGATGCACACCCCAATCAAAATTTTCGTCATTATGTGCGACCAGTGCATTGGACTGATTACTTTGGGTATGATTGTGGTGACTTTGGTTGTTTTGGCCATGGCTGTTTCCCTGGCTAGGTCTGGTAAAACCAGAGGCCGGTGCTCTGTCCTTTTGACATTCACGAGCAAAGTATCCATAGTTTTGACACTTGTAGCACTTGGCCTTGGATTTGTCAAATCCAACCTTGGCATTAGAATGCCCGCCAATATACTTTCTTCCTGTTCTGTTCAGGAAACGCTTGGCTCTTCTCAGTAACATGGCCATATTCCACTGAATATCCATGTCTTCAATATCATCAGGATCCACTTGATTGAAGTCCTCTTCAATAGTCTCAGGATCCGTTAGCTTTCCACCAATGAAATTCTCATATGCCAGCATGCTAGATGAAAATAGTGCTACATGATCTTCAGCTATCTTGGCAATAGCTGACTGGTTGGTTGAGCACGTATTCTGAGGAGTCTTTGAGTTTTGTTGATTTTGTTGATGAGATCCAAACCCTGATCCTGATGCATAACATGCATGACCACCACAACCATTAGAGTGGTCTTCTTCAATGGATTTCCCAGTAAAGAGTGCAATCCCAGAGCCGGAAGACATTGACGTGGAAGTCGTCCCGTGATACATGGAAGGGTCCTGTATCTGAGGTCTTCCAGAATACTGGCGCCGATAGAAGTTTCATATCTAGAGAACTTAGTGGTCAGTTAGAAATAAACCCAACTTTATTAGAACACCATTATACCGTAGAGATAGCGGACGGTAAAGTAATCGAGGCAACCCACATTCTCAAGGGATGTCAGTTAGAACTTTCTGGTCACAAACTTGACATCGATCTCATGCCAGTTACACTTGGCAGTTTTGACATAATTGTGGGTATGGATTGGTTGTCTGAAAACCAAGCTGAGATCATCTGTAGTGAGAAGATCGTTCGTATACCCCTTCCTAGTGGAGAGATCCTATTCGTTCAAGGTGAAAAAAGTGGTGCAATCATGGGCATCATATCTTTCATGAAGGCTCAGAAGTGTCTGTGTAAGGGTCATACCGCAATATTAGCCCTTGTTGCTGACAAGTCTACCGAGGAGAAAAAGTTAGAAGATATCCCTATCGTTCGTGAATTCCCAGAAGTATTCCCTGAAGACCTACCTGGTCTTCCACCTCATCGTCAGGTCGAATTTCAGATTGACCTAACACCCGGAGCAGCGCCTATTGCTCTAGCACCCTATAGACTGGCACCAAGCGAGTTGCAAGAGCTATCCACTCAACTGCAAGAGTTGTTGGATAAAGGTTTCATCCGACCGAGCTCATCGCCATGGGGAGCTCCAGTCCTATTTGTCAAAAAGAAAGATGGAACTTTCCGTATGTGCATTGATTACCGAGAGTTAAACAAGGTAACAGTCAAGAACTGCTACCCCCTACCCCGCATTGACGATCTATTCGACCAACTTCAAGGGTCAAGTTTCTACTCAAAAATTGATTTAAGGTCTGGATATCATCAGCTGAGAGTTCGAGATGAAGATATATCCAAGACTGCATTTAGAACCTGGTACGGCCATTTCAAATTTTTGGTCATGCCATTTGGATTAACCAACGCACCCGCGGTGTTCATGGACCTCATGAACCGTGTGGGTAAACCTTATCTGGACCAATTCGTCATTGTCTTCATTGACGATATCCTCATATACTCTAAGAGTCAGGAAGAGCATGAGGAGCATCTGCATTTGGTCCTTGAACTACTGAAGCATGAACAGTTATACGCGAAGTTTTCCAAATGCGATTTTTGGATTCGCGAGGTTCAATTTTTAGGACATGTGATCAATGAGAAGGGAATACATGTCGATCCAGCCAAAGTGGAAGCTATTAAGAATTGGGCAGCACCAACAACTCCAACCGAAGTTTGGCAATTCCTAGGATTGGCCGGATACTACCGTCGTTTTATCGAGGGATTCTCAAAGATTGCCCAACCCCTCACCTCCTTAACCCAAAAAGATAAACCCTATAATTGGGGCGAGACTCAAGAATCAGCATTCCAGCTACTGAAATAGAAACTATGTAGCGCACCTATCCTATCTCTACCAGAGGTAACGGATGACTTCGTGGTGTATTGCGATGCCTCCATCCAAGGTCTCGGTTGTGTATTGATGCAACGTGACAAGGTTATCGCATACGCTTCTCGACAGTTAAAAATCCACGAAAAGAACTACACGACTCACGATTTGGAGTTAGGAGCCGTGGTGTTTGCGATCAAGATATGGAGACATTACTTGTACGGTACCAAGTGCACCATTTACACCGATCACAAGAGTCTTCAGCATATTTTTGAGCAGAAGGAGTTGAACATGCGTCAACGTCGTTGGATCGAGCTATTAAACGACTATGATTGTGCAATCAAGTACCATCCGGGCAAAGCTAATGTGGTAGCCGATGCCCTAAGTAGAAAAGAAACCAAACCCCGGCGAGTTAGAGCCTTACAACTCACTATCCATACTGGATTACCCGAACAGATCCGTAATGCCCAACTCGAAGCTTTAAAAGAGGAGAACTTATCATTAGAATCCACTCGTGGTATGGAGAAACAACTTGAGGTTAAGTCAAATGGTATTCGCTACTTTGCAGAGCGAATATGGATACCAGTTTATGGAAACCTAAGAGATCTACTCATGGATGAAGCTCACAAATCCCGATACTCTATCCATCCGGGATCTGACAATATGTATCACGATCTCAAATTTTTATATTGGTGGCCGAACATGAAAGCTGACATAGCCACCTACGTGAGCAAGTGCCTAACTTGTTCCAAGGTTAAGGTGGAATACCAAAAGCCATCCGGATTACTTCAACAACTGGAAATCCCAATGTGGAAATGGGAGCAGATTTCCATGGATTTCATAACCAAATTACCCCGAACCCCTTCCGGATGTGACACAATCTGGGTGATAGTGGATCGCCTAACCAAATCAGCTCATTTTCTTGCTATCAAAGAGACCGATAAAATGGAAAAGTTAACTCGTCTCTATCTTAAAGAAGTAGTATCCCGACATTGAGTGCCAATCTCCATCATTTCCGATAGAGACGCCCGATTTACCTCACGTTTCTGGCAATCATTACAGAAAGCTCTAGGCACGCGCCTGGACATGAGTACAGCGTACCATCCTCAAACAGATAGCCAGAATGAACGTACCATACAAACCGTAGAAGACATGTTAAGGGCTTGTGTGATCGATTTCGGAAACAGTTGGGAGACTCACTTGCCTTTAGTGGAATTCTTTTACAATAATAGTTATCATACGAGCATCAAAGCAGCACCGTTCGAGGCTTTGTACGGGAGAAAGTGTCGATCACCACTTTGTTGGGCTGAAGTTGGAGATAGTCAACTTACGGGTCCTGAACTTATGCATGAAACCTCAGAGAAAATAGTGCAAATCAGAAACCGACCGTCAAAAGAGTTATGCAGACAAACGTAGAAAACCGCTAGAATTCCAAGTGGGTGACAAAGTGTTATTAAAGGTTTCACCTTGGAAAGGTGTGATTCGTTTTGGGAAACGAGGAAAGCTAAACCCGCGTTACATTGGACCCTTCGAGATAGAGAAAAGGATCGGTCCAGTAGCATACCGACTGAACCTACCCGATGCACTCAATGGAGTACATAATGTATTTCTTGTATCAAACCTAAAGAAGTGCCTATCAGATGAGACGCTTGTAGTTCCACTCGAGGAGTTGGAAATTGATGAACAGCTACGTTTCATTGAGGAACCAGTTGAAATCATGGACCGAGAGGTCAAGACTCTCAAGCGTAGTAAGATACCTATTGTCAGATTTCGCTGGAACTCGAAGCGTGGACCGGAGTTCACGTGGGAACGCGAGGATCAAATAATGAAAAAGTATCCTCACCTGTTCAAACATTCAACGGCAGACACGGAAGGTACTAACTAAATTTCGAGACGAAATTTCTTTCAACAAGGGGATGATGTGACAAACCTAAAATTTTTGTTTCAGACGTGACAGACTTCGTTTAATTTTCGGGACGAAAATTCTTTCAACAAGGGTATGATGTAACATCCGGCATTTTCAGGTTAACTCCGTTAAATCAAACCTCGTTAGTTCAAACATTATTCATTTCAAACTCCGTTAACTCAGTTAGTTGCACGTACATTACATTTAATTATGATTAATTAAATGTGTCAGTTAGTTCGCACACGTGGGATCGCACTCGAGTCTAAACCCGGAACGTTGGTGATTAAGTAAAATAAATAAATTGAATATTTAATAATTTATATTTATTATAAATTGTGTGAACTTTATGTGATTATGTGACTTTACGTGAATTATGTGAATCATATTGTTCTCGTACGTGTTTATCGAATATTAACCGCATACAATATTTTTATAAAAGTCAAGGTTTTTATAAATATATAAATCAAAAATTCTTAGTTAATAGTTAAGGGTTATTTAATTAATTAGAGTCTACGGCCTTTAATTAAGCTTGAAGCCCATCCTAAAAAAAAACCCATTAATCCAAAATGTATATAAAGAACTTTATAAAAAAAAATCAAAAACCCTATCCCCACCCTATTGCCGTCGCGACCTCACCCCCTCACCCTCTCTCTCGGCCGAACAAAGATCAAGAGGTGGAGCATTCGTTTGAGCCCCGATCGTGAATCCGGAAATAGATACGTGCTAGTCTAGGCGTTTCTAATGTCTCTACGTAAGTCGTTTCGTTTAAATCCGTCACTTTTTCATTATTATTTTTGAGATTGAAACCCTAGATTATCCAAACATAAAGATTTTGAAATATGATAATGGATTCATTAATTGTTTGATGTTATTGAATTGTATTGATGATTTGATGAACGTTTATGAAACCCTAGTTGTCATACGATGTGAAAATAGAATATGTTTGATTATGTGATGTTTAGAAATCGCATGTTAGACGTGAATAATGATTAATATTGTTGTAATTATATTAGTTGAAAGATTTGTGATTGATTTGACATGTTAATTTTGTGATTTGAGCGTGTAATGGTCGAGTTACTAAAATAGGAAACTTTTTATAAATTCTATTTTGCATGCTAGACGTGATTAGGATGATGTGATAATAGTTATGAGATACTTGATACATGGTTAGATGAATTGTGAAATCAGATTTTGAATACATAACCAGGTTTTACAAACTTTCCAAATAAGGAAACTTTAATTGTTAAAAGTGGTTATAACTTACTAATTAGACATGTATGATATGGTTTAATGGTTGGTACATGTTAGTTAGGACATAATAACATGTTACAATGTGTTGGATTCTTGAAACCGTGCATATCTCTCGTAGCTTACTATTTATGGAAACTTACTATTTTTGGAAACTTTCTATTTATAGAAACCTGCTATTTTGGAAACTTTCTATTTATAGAAACCTGCTATTTTGGAAACTTTCTATTTATAGAAACCTGCTATTTTTGGAAACTTGCTATCTTGTTAGAACAAATAGGATTTGTTGCTAAGTGTTACAGCATGATCATTTGTGTATAATATAGAAGTATTATACTGAACAAACATTTAATCATTAAACGAGTCACCAACGGGTCGTCGAGTCAAACTGGGTCAAACTTATTCAAACTTAGTCAAACTTGGTCAAACTTAGTCAAACTTGTAAACTTTTTTCAAACACTTAAACAGTGGGATTGTTTGGATACTTAGGGTTTGTATCAACTTGCACAAACATACACTTATAAGCCGGTGTTTATAGGTGGCAGTTAGTCGTCAAGTATTCTAAGCTTGTTTTTCTTTCGCACATACTCTAAGGTGAGTTTCACGGCCCCTTTTCTTACGTTTTAAACTTGGGGGAGAAAACATGGGTACGAACATTTAGATCTTACGTTTCTTTTATATCACTTGTGTACTAAGCGCAAACATATCATGAAAGTCCTTACTTATCGAACCGTTAGTATATGGTTAGCGAGGTAATCTTGAGTAGTACTACTGGGCACTGACAAGCCCCACCCGCGTTAGTCGCGCTAACACGACAGGTAGTCGAACGGGTGTAACATTTACCTAAACATTTACCATTGATTGTGATAGTCATGGTGGAAGGCAGTTCAAACATACAAACAGTCAGCTTCGGTGTTGAAACGCTTTAGTAACATGTACTAGGTTAGCTACCTATGATATAATTGAATACGGTATTATCTAGTAAACTTTACAAACAATGAGTCCTGTGAACTCACCAACCTAGTGTTGACACGTTTTAGCATGTTTTCTCAGGTAATTAAGGTACAAGCACGAGCTATGGCATGCATGCATACGAAGTCTATCATTTGCAAACTCAAGAATTATTTATTTTAATTATCTTTGAATTGGTTATTTTGGCGCAACTGTTTTGGCGCATGTTTTTCATTTAACTTTTCGCTTCCGCAAGTCTTACATTAAATCAGTATTTTCATTACTAGTGTTGCATCGTGACTATGAGCAATACTAGTGGTTTTTATTAAACTCATATAGAGTCGTTCAACGTAACTAATGACTGAGATCCTGTTATGTCACGCTCCTAAACGGTAAAACTCCGTTAGTGGATTTTGGGGGTGTGACAATTCGCCTATTGCAGAATCTGTGTCTATAAATAGGAGTTTACAGAATCTGTTCTGTAGCGAAGTAGAGAGACTTGATTGATCGTATTCTGTAAACTCTATGTTTGGTGATATACAAAGAGAAGTTTATTTACCTGCTGTTTCTATTGTCAATTCGTATACAAACGTTAATACGGTAGGATTCCGCACTCTGTTTTATCGAGACGTCCTCTCACGAGTTTGATCTGAGATGAGTCATCTGGACCTACAAGCGGTATCAGAGCTTTTGCTCGTGATTTTTGGTTGATTCTTGGTGATTAGAGACGATTTTGTGTACAATTTGACAAGAAATTTATCATTTTTACAAGTTTTTGTATCCATGGATTTTTGAAGTTCTTGAAGTTGATTTTGCTGCTGAATTCGTGGATTTGAAGTGGATTTTGGTGAAATTAATCCGATAGAAGTGTTCTAATTCATAAAATATGAAATCCCACGGTCCAATTTCAGTAAATTCCTTCTAATCAGTAAATTCCTTCTAATCAGTAAATCCCACGGTAGGATTTGTTGCAGGCGAACTTAGCAAGCGAACTTAGCAATCGAACTTATCAAGTTCGCTTCACTCATTTTAAGCGAACTTATCAAGTTCGCTTCAGTAGGCGAACTTATCGGTTTCCTTGTTTTAAGCGAACTTATCAAGTTTGCTTGATATCAATTTCGCTTGTTTGGCTTTGAAGCGAAGTTATTATCTTCGCCTGTGGGGAGTACTTGTTCAATACTTGGAAATTTTTCTGAAAATGGCAAATATGGTTCAAGTGACTAACATATTAATTTACGATAACGAGATTGGTACATCTCAGAAACCACCCAAATTGATAAGTCTTGCAGATTATTCTAACTGGAAAGATCGGTTTAATCAGTTCGTGTCTTTTACTGATACAAGTTTATGGATTCCAATCTTGGAAGGCTATACACATCCGACATATACTTGGATGGGAAAGGATGACGTTCCTAAATCGGTATCTGCTTTAACCACAGAAGAAAAATTACTGTTTTATAGGGAAAAGAAGGCTATGGCTAGTATCTCAATGTCTCTTCCTAAAGAAATTTATCATAGCTTTAAACAATTCAGGACTTCTCAATAATTGTGGGAAGCGTTACAAAAGCGGTGTGAAGGTAGTTTGGATGTTAAGAAAAAAAGAAAAGAATTACTGAAGAAGCAGTTCTTAGTATTCAAGCACTTTCAAAATGAATCTTTAGATGATCTTGCAACGAGATTCTATCATTTGCTGAGTGAGTTGTCAAGTGCTTCAGTGGTTTATGAGACTGAAGAGATAAATGATAAGTTTTTGGAGGCATTACCATCTAGATTTGATGTGTATTCAGTTTTGATAAAAGAGAATGTCAAGTATAAAACTATGTCTCTTGAAGAGGTTCTTGGCAAGATTCAATCACATGATTTGAATATGAAGAAGAAGGAAACTAATATGGAGCATATTCAAGATCCTTCAATGTATTTTGCTAAGTCTTCTGGCAAAACTGGTGCAGGGGTTGCGTTCTTTTCTGGTGATACTCAAGATGTTTCTAATGATCATTGTTCTAGGGTTCCAAGTCATTCTGGTTTCTCTGCAAATACAACTTCTTCATCATCTAGAACACATAATATGAATCAAAGAGTTGCTGATGATTATTTAGAGATGTTTTATTCTTTTATGGCTTCTTATGAAAATTTTATTGGAGGAAAGATTCATGATCCAGATGTTATTGAAGAGGATTTCAGACAAATTGATCCTGTTGATCTAGAAGAGATGAACATTCAATGGAACATGGCTATGCTGATGAGACAAGCAAAGGATTTTTTGAAGAAGACTGGAAGAAAGTATATCGGTTCTAACAGTCGTTCACGTATGGGATTTGACAAAACCAAATTTCTTTGCTATAATTGTCAGGAGTATGGTCATTTTGCCAAAGAATGTGTGAAACCAAAAGTTGAATTTGATTCTCAAAAGAAGCCTAATAACTTAAAGAACAATCGTAATCAGTCACATGGCTCCTCTGGCTCTGGAAATTATAATCATGCATCTGCATCATCTGCTTTGGTTGCTCAAAATGATGAAAATTATGACTGGGGTATTCATCTTGAAGATTTGGTTGGTATAGTAAGTCAAGCTTTTGTAGCTGAGATTCAGTCTATAAAATCTGAAGAGTCAACTGATGATGATAGCTCAAGTGATGGTGAGAGTTTGCCAAGTGCTGATGAAGAGCGTGATCAAGTACATAATGTTGAGTCTGATATTGCATCTGGTGTATCTAAAGATGATATATCATTAACTCAAAATTCTTCCGATGGTACTGATTCAGAAAATATTCCGATTGCAAAAGTCTTCACGGCAGATATGTCAGATCCTTCAAAGGTAAAAGATTCTGTCTGTTACATTTATTACTCTAATTGCATCAGTATAAAAGATAAAATGCAAAAAGTAATGGATGATAATACAAATTTAATTTGTGATATGAAATCGATGCATTTAGTTAATCAAAAATTGAAAGATAATGATAAATTGTGTATTGGATTACTTTAATGATAAAATTCACCTGTAGTATTGGATTACTTTAATGCTAATGCTGATCCTACAAAGAGGGTTGCTAGAATTGGATTTGTTCCTCCACCATTCAATGAAAATTATATGGCTGAACCAGAAACTATCCATGAAGAGGAAGTTAATCCAAAGACGGTGTTGAAAGTAAATCCAGTAACTGTGGAAGATATGATATATGATTCTGATTCTGAGGATGAAGTTTTTGATGATAAAAAGGTTGAAGGCATTCCTAAGGAAGTGCAACTTGATGAACCAAAGGTAGTGAAAAATGTTACTCATGATAGATGCATTTTAACAGAACCTGATGAAGTGAAAGTTGATCAACCTAAAATTTCCAAAATGTTACAATCAAGTTGTTTTGTTCCTGCTGGTCATCAGAAAATAAATTCATCAACAGTAAATGAACAAGTTTTTGTTCAAAAGAAGCCAGTCAACTGTTCAGTAAAATCTTCTTAAGATTGTTCATCGGAAGGGTCATCAAATTCAAGAAAAACTTCTTATATCAAAAATCATCAAGATAGACGAGTTTGCTTTCAATGTAATGAGGCTGGTCATATTCTGATTCATTGTCCTTATAAGAATCAAGGCAAATTAAAGAGTGTTTCCTCACAACAACGAGTGGTGACGATTCTGAAAAACAAAATGTGGGAAAGCCTATGTCTAGTGTTGTAAAGAATGTGCCTTGTCAATCTTTTGCTAAATCTTCAGGATTTAAGCAACATGATAAGCATATTTCTAAACCAGTTGTTTTTCAAAATAAGTTTGAGATTCCACATGTTGGAATTCCAAAAGATTCTCAACCTGGGGTCAATCTTTCTAGACCACAACGAAGAAGACGTAACAGAAAATTAAAGAAATTTTTGGAAATATCTAAATCTGATAATCATAAATCTAATAATGTTTTTCCAATTAATCATACTGTGTCTTCATTGAGAAGGTCTTATTGTGAATCTTATGTTCCAAAGGTTGAAGACAATGTTGATTGTAAATTGCTTGAAGTTGTTTATTTTGATCCATCTGGACGACCCAAGACCACAATGGCTTGGGTTCCAATTTCTAACTGATTTTCTTTGTTTATGTAGGGGTAACCAAGGAGGACTATCAACAATACATGGTATGTGGATAGTGGTTGTTCTCGACATATGACAGGGAATATTTGTTTGCTAGAAGATGTTATTCATATTGATGGTGGTTATGTCGCTTTTGCTGGAAATAAAGGCTGGTACATAACTGGTCAGGGTACTTTGAAGAACGATAAAGGCAAATTTGAGAAAGTGAACTATGTGGAGCAACTTGAACACAATCTGTTGAGTGTATCTCAAGTGTGTGACAAGAAATTTTCATTTCATTTCATTGATTCTGAGTGTTATATCTTGAAACCAGGCTTTGTTATTCCCGAGGAATGGATTCTAATGAAGGCTCGGAGGAGAAATGACACATATGTCCTAGACATGAGTGTTGCTACTACAATGGATTCAATTCCTACATGTTTACTCTCCAAGGCGTCTGAGTCGGATTCTATTTTGTGGCAAAGGAAACTTGCTCACATCAATTATCAGAAAATGAATAATCTCGTGAAGAATGATCTGATTATTGGTGTTCTGAAAATGAACATTTCAGTTCCTGATTACTGTATTCCTTGCAAGAAGGGGAAACAACACAAGAAAACCCACAAATCTAAGTCAAAGAATTCAATTGTGACTCCTTTGGAGCTACTGCATATGGATTTGTTCGGACCAATTAGTATCAGGAGCATTGGCGGTAAATCTTACTGTCTGGTAGTAACAGATGATTTCTCTAGATTTTCATAGGTTAAGTTCCTTGCTTCTAGAGCCGAAACCACAGAGTTGGTACAATTCTTAATCCTGGGTTTAGAGAATTTGTGCAAACAGAAAGTCAGAAGAATTAGGAGTGACAATGGCAGCGAGTTTAAAAATAGCAAGATGGGTTTATTTTGTCTCCAAAAGGGAATTCATCATGAATTCAGTGCGCCATATGTACCTCAACAAAATGGCGTTGCTGAACGAAAGAACAGGACTTTGGTTGAAACGGCACGTACGATGCTTGCTGATTCTAATTGCATCAGTATAAAAGATAAACTGCAAAAAGTAATGGATGATAATACAAATTTAATTTGTGATATGAAATCGATGCATTTAGTTAATCAAAAATTGAAAGATAATGATAAATTGTGTATTGGATTACTTTAATGATAAAATTCACCTGTGGTATTGGATTACTTTAATGCTAATGCTGATCCTACAAAGAGGGTTGCTAGAATTGGATTTGTTCCTCCACCATTCAATGAAAATTATATGGCTGAACCAGAAACTATCCATGAAGAGGAAGTTAATCCAAAGATGGTATTGAAAGTAAATCCAGTAACTGTGGAAGATATGATATATGATTCTGATTCTGAGGATGAAGTTTTTGATGATAAAAAGGTTGAAGGCATTCCTAAGGAAGTGCAACTTGATGAACCAAAGGTAGTGAAAAATGTTACTCATGATAGATGCATTTTAACAGAACCTGATGAAGTGAAAGTTGATCAACCTAAAATTTCCAAAATGTTACAATCAAGTTGTTTTGTTCCTGCTGGTCATAAGAAAATAAATTCATCAACAGTAACTGAACAAGTTTTTGTTCAAAAGAAGCCAGTCAACTGTTCAGTAAAATCTTCTTAAGATTGTTCATCGGAAGGGTCATCAAATTCAAGAAAAACTCATTATATCAAAAATCATCAAGATAGACGAGTTTGCTTTCAATGTAATGAGGCTGGTCATATTCTGATTCATTGTCCTTATAAGAATCAAGGCAAATTAAAGAGTGTTTCCTCACAACAACGAGTGGTGACGATTCTGAAAAACAAAATGTGGGAAAGCCTATGTCTAGTGTTGTAAAGAATGTGCCTTGTCAATCTTTTGCTAAATCTTCAGGATTAAACAACATGATAAGCATATTTCTAAACCAGTTGTTTTTCAAAATAAGTTTGAGATTCCACATGTTGGAATTCCAAAAGATTCTCAACCTGGGGTCAATCTTTCTATACCACAACGAAGAAGACGTAACAGAAAATTAAAGAAATTTTTGGAAATATCTAAATCTGAAAATCATAAATCTAATAATGTTTTTCCAATTAATCATACTGTGTCTTCATTGAGAAGGTCTTATTGTGAATCTTATGTTCCAAAGGTTGAAGACAATGTTGATTGTAAATTGCTTGAAGTTGTTTATTTTGATCCATCTGGACGACCCAAGACCACAATGGCTTGGGTTCCAATTTCTAACTGATTTTCTTTGTTTATGTAGGGGTAACCAAGGAGGACTATCAACAATACATGGTATGTGGATAGTGGTTGTTGTAAGGCCCCTTTCCCGGGTGACCTCACTTGTTGGATTTACTCATAAACATAGTCATAAATACTGAACTTAAATTTAAAACATTCATCATTCAATTACATAATTAAAACAGCGGAAGTCTTTACGAATAAAACATAACATATTCTTAACAAACAAAAGTGGGATGTCAGTCTTGTGCCGGGTAACCTTCACGCCATCGCACGACCTTTTCTTCCTTTACCTGAAATGTATACTAAAGTCAGCTAACGCTGGTGAGTTCTAGTTTAATGCGTTTAGATATAAACATTCTTTTCTTTACTTCATAGGTAAACATTATTATAAAGTCATTCATATAAATACGTATTCATAACTTTTGCTTTTCTTTCATCTTTCTTTTCTTTATTAAGGTGATTACATATATATATATATGCGTTCACCCTTTTTCTTTCACTTTTCTTAACATTCTTTCCTTATCTTTCTTACGTGATTACATAGATATGCATTCACCTTTACTTTCTTTACCATTTATTGGTCATACACATAAGGGTGATCAACCCATCTTACGGTACGTATATCACAAAGACATACGCCCTCGAGCTACCGTCGTAGCCCTTTTACTCGTCCGGTCCTAGAAACCGTCCGCCTTAACTTTGGTCCGGCCAACCTTCGGCCGTCCTTCTTTACCGTCCTACCGTCGTAGTCCGTCATATTCGCCCGTCTGCCATAAGGCATCCGTTTCCCACTTGAGCTAATTATGCAGCCGCATATTGTTTTAGCGACTTACTCCACCGTAGTGGCCTTTAATTAGTCTAACTTTCTAGACTTCCTTCTCTAGCTGCATAATAGTCAAGTGGTCGTCCGTCTACCGTAGTAGCCGTTAGCTTCGTTTCCGTCCATAACGTATACTTACCTTCTTAGCATGCAATATATATTTATAAAGCAAGATTTCATTTATTTACGTTATACCATTCATTCACTAATTCTTTGTAAACATACGTGTCGTTCTTTGTTCATAATTCATTATTCACTTTCATATGTATCTACACATATACCTTAATATATCACGTATGATCACATTGACATTCATTTCATTTATTCATTTAGTGTATACATTTCAGCCCCAAAACATTTATAAATCATTTGCACATAACTTAGAAGGGGGCACATAGAACTCACCTGATGGGCGGGTCCCTGAAGTATAATAGCTGGTTTCGAAACGTCACTAAGGTCACCCACTATCTGTATAATAAAGTCATACATATAAGGTAGGGCTCCTAAATGACACTAGACATTACTGTTCTTGAACTCAGTAGTTTCGGGGGGGTGGGTCGCATCGAAACTATGGTAGTTTCGAGCTATGGTCTTACACTCGAAACTAGGTAGTTTCGAGTCATAATCCTTCTATCGAAACTAGGTAGTTTCGAGTCATGAGATCCTATCGAAACTATGGTAGTTTCGAGTCATTAACTTATGAAAAATCTTAGTTTAGGTTCAAGGTGACACTCGAAACTAGGTAGTTTCGAGTCCTGAGTTCCTATCGAAACTATAGTAGTTTCGAGTCATTGGCTGCTATCGAAACTAGATAGTTTCGAGTCAAACATGACTATCGAAACTAGAGTAGTTTCGACGGGTCTGTATGTATCGAAACTATAGTTTCGAGTCATGGGTCTGCATCTTCCCTGACCAGAACCTTGCTCCAGCCAACTTATTTCCAATCGATTAAACCTTGAGCATTTTACGTTAAACACCTTCCTTTATCGTTCTTGAGTTCAAATACGTGATTTGTTTCAAGTTTCGTATGCAAAAATCGTATCTTTATTTGATTTAAACCCGAGACATGCAAAGACTCAGAATCAGAGGCGATGCTTACCTCAACAGGCCCGATTTCTGTTGCTATGCGTTGAAATGGTGGAGTCGGATGATTCCCGAGCCCTTGAGTCTTCTCCTTGCGGTTTTCTTCACAAGCCAATCACTCTCTCTCTCTCTCTCTAGTATTCTTGCGCAGGAAGATGAAATGAGAGGGGTTTGGGTTGAAGTTGCTGTTTTGTAATGGGGTTTCCCCCTTTTCGTTTCGGCCCATGGGCCGAAATTTTGGCCAAGCCCACTTTATTTCCCTTTTCTATTTGTCTTGTCATTATTTGGGATGTTACAGTTGTTCTCGACATATGACAGGGAATATTTGTTTGCTAGAAGATGTTATTCATATTGATGGTGGTTATGTCGCTTTTGCTGGAAATAAAGGCTGGTACATAACTGGTCAGGGTACTTTGAAGAACGATAAAGTCAAATTTGAGAAAGTGAACTATGTGGAGCAACTTGAACACAATCTGTTGAGTGTATCTCAAGTGTGTGATAAGAAATTTTCATTTCATTTCATTGATTCTGAGTGTTATATCTTGAAACCAGGCTTTGTTATTCCCGACGAATGGATTCTAATGAAGGCTTGGAGGAGAAATGACACATATGTCCTAGACATGAGTGTTGCTACTACAATGGATTCAATTCCTACATGTTTACTCTCCAAGGCGTCTGAGTCGGATTCTATTTTGTGGCACAGGAAACTTGCTCACATCAATTATCAGAAAATGAATAATCTCGTTAAGAATGATCTGATTATTGGTGTTCCGAAAATGAACATTTCAGTTCCTGATTACTGTTTTCCTTACAAGAAGGGGAAACAACACAAGAAAACCCACAAATCTAAGTCAAAGAATTCAATTATGACTCCTTTGGAGCTACTGCATATGGATTTGTTCGGACCCATTAGTATCAGGAGCATTGGCGGTAAATCTTACTGTCTGGTAGTAACAGATGATTTCTCTAGATTTTCATAGGTTAAGTTCCTTGCTTCTAAAGCCGAAACCACAGAGTTGGTACAATTCTTAATCCTGGGTTTAGAGAATTTGTGCAAACAGAAAGTCAGAAGAATTAGGAGTGACAATAGCAGCGAGTTTAAAAATAGCAAGATGGGTTTATTTTGTCTTCAAAAGGGAATTCATCATGAATTCAGCGCGCCATATGTACCTCAACAAAATGGTGTTGCTGAACGAAAGAACAGGACTTTGGTTGAAACGGCACGTACGATGCTTGCTGATTCTAATTGCATCAGTATAAAAGATAAACTGCAAAAAGTAATGGATGATAATACAAATTTAATTTGTGATATGAAATCGATGCATTTAGTTAATCAAAAATTGAAATATAATGATAAATTGTGTATTGGATTACTTTAATGATAAAATTCACCTGTTGTATTGGATTACTTTAATGCTAATGCTGATCCTATAAAGAGGGTTGCTAGAATTGGATTTGTTCCTCCACCATTCAATGAAAATTATATGGCTGAACCAGAAACTATCCATGAAGAGGAAGTTAATCCAAAGACGGTGTTGAAAGTACATCCAGTAACTGTGGAAGATATGATATATGATTCTGATTCTGAGGATGAAGTTTTTGATGATAAAAAGGTTGAAGGCATTCCTAAGGAAGTGCAACTTGATGAACCAAAGGTAGTGAAAAATGTTACTCATGATAGATGCATTTTAACAGAATCTGATGAAGTGAAAGTTGATCAACCTAAAATTTCCAAAATGTTACAATCAAGTTGTTTTGTTCCTGCTGGTCATCAGAAAATAAATTCATCAATAGTAACTGAACAAGTTTTGTTCAAAAGAAGCCAGTCAACTGTTCAGTAAAATCTTCTTAAGATTGTTCATCGGAAGGGTCATCAAATTCAAGAAAAACTCCTTATATCAAAAATCATCAAGATAGACGAGTTTGCTTTCAATGTAATGAGGCTGGTCATATTCTGATTCATTGTCCTTATAAGAATCAAGGCAAATTAAAGAGTGTTTCCTCACAACAACTAGTGTTGACGATTCTGAAAAACAAAATGTGGGAAACCCTATGTCTAGTGTTGTAAAGAATGTGCCTTGTCAATCTTTTGCTAAATCTTCGGGATTTAAGCAACATGATAAGCATATTTCTAAACCAGTTGTTTTTCAAAATAAGTTTGAGATTCCACATGTTGGAATTCCAAAAGATTCTCAACCTGGGGTCAAACTTTCTAGACCACAACTAAGAAGACGTAACAGAAAATTAAAGAAATTTTTGGAAATATCTAAATCTGATAATCATAAATCTAATAATGTTTTTCCAATTAATTATACTGTGTCTTCATTGAGAAGGTCTTATTGTGAATCTTATGTTCCAAAGGTTGAAGACAATGTTGATTGTAAATTGCTTGAAGTTGTTTATTTTGATCCATCTGGACGACCCAAGACCACAATGGCTTGGGTTCCAATTTCTAACTGATTTTCTTTGTTTATGTAGGGGTAACCAAGGAGGACTATCAACAATACATGGTATGTGGATAGTGGTTGTTCTCGACATATGACAGGGAATATTTGTTTGCTAGAAGATGTTATTCATATTGATGGTGGTTATGTCGCTTTTGCTGGAAATAAAGGCTGGTACATAACTGGTCAGGGTACTTTGAAGAACGATAAAGTCAAATTTAAGAAAGTGAACTATGTGGTGCAACTTGAACACAATCTGTTGAGTGTATCTCAAGTGTGTGACAAAAATTTTCATTTCATTTCATTGATTCTGAGTGTTATATCTTGAAACCAGGCTTTGTTATTCCCGAGGAATGGATTCTAATGAAGGCTCGGAGGAGAAATGACACATATGTCCTAGACATTAGTGTTGCTACTACAATGGATTCAATTCCTACATGTTTACTCTCCAAGGCGTCTGAGTCGGATTCTATTTTGTGGCACAGGAAACTTGCTCACATCAATTATCAGAAAATGAATAATCTCGTGAAGAATGATCTGATTATTGGTGTTCCGAAAATGAACATTTCAGTTCCTGATTACTGTTTTCCTTACAAGAAGGGGAAACAACACAAGAAAACCCACAAATCTAAGTCAAAGAATTCAATTGTGACTCCTTTGGAGCTACTGCATATGGATTTGTTCGGACCAATTAGTATCAGGAGCATTGGCGGTAAATCTTACTGTCTGGTAGTAACAGATGATTTCTCTAGATTTTCATAGGTTAAGTTCCTTGCTTCTAAAGCCGAAACCACAGAGTTGGTACAATTCTTAATCCTGGGTTTAGAGAATTTGTGCAAACAGAAAGTCAGAAGAATTAGGAGTGACAATGGCAGCGAGTTTAAAAATAGCAAGATGGGTTTATTTTGTCTTCAAAAGGGAATTCATCATGAATTCAGCGCGCCATATGTACCTCAACAAAATGGTGTTGCTGAACGAAAGAACAGGACTTTGGTTGAAACGGCACGTACGATGCTTGCTGATTCTAATTGCACCAGTATAAAAGATAAACTGCAAAAAGTAATGGATGATAATACAAATTTAATTTGTGATATGAAATCGATGCATTTAGTTAATCAAAAATTGAAATATAATGATAAATTGTGTATTGGATTACTTTAATGATAAAATTCACCTGTGGTATTGGATTACTTTAATGCTAATGCTGATCCTATAAAGAGGGTTGCTAGAATTGGATTTGTTCCTCCACCATTCAATGAAAATTATATGGCTGAACCAGAAACTATCAATGAAGAGGAAGTTAATCCAAAGACGGTGTTGAAAGTAAATCCAGTAACTGTGGAAGATATGATAAATGATTCTGATTCTGAGGATGAAGTTTTTGATGATAAAAAGGTTGAAGGCATTCCTAAGGAAGTGCAACTTGATGAACCAAAGGTAGTGAAAAATGTTACTCATGATATATGCATTTTAACAGAAGCTGATGAAGTGAAAGTTGATCAACCTAAAATTTCCAAAATGTTACAATCAAGTTGTTTTGTTCCTGCTGGTCATCAGAAAATAAATTCATCAACAGTAACTGAACAAGTTTTTGTTCAAAAGAAGCCAGTCAACTGTTTAGTAAAATCTTCTTAAGATTGTTCATCGGAAGGGTCATCAAATTCAAGAAAAACTCCTTATATCAAAAATCATCAAGATAGACGAGTTTGCTTTCAATGTAATGAGGCTGGTCATATTCTGATTCATTGTCCTTATAAGAATCAAGGCAAATTAAAGAGTGTTTCCTCACAACAACGAGTGGTGACGATTCTGAAAAACAAAATGTGGGAAAGCCTATGTCTAGTGTTGTAAAGAATGTGCCTTGTCAATCTTTTGCTAAATCTTCAGGATTTAAGCAACATGATAAGCATATTTCTAAACCAGTTGTTTTTCAAAATAAGTTTGAGATTCCACATGTTGGAATTCCAAAAGATTCTCAACCTGGGGTCAAACTTTCTAGACCACAACGAAGAAGACGTAACAGAAAATTAAAGAAATTTTTGGAAATATCTAAATCTGATAATCATAAATCTAATAATGTTTTTCCAATTAATCATACTGTGTCTTCATTGAGAAGGTCTAATTGTGAATCTTATGTTCCAAAGGTTGAAGACAATGTTGATTGTAAATTGCTTGAAGTTGTTTATTTTGATCCATCTGGACGACCCAAGACCACAATGGCTTGGGTTCCAATTTCTAACTGATTTTCTTTGTTTATGTAGGGGTAACCAAGGAGGACTATCAACAATACATGGTATGTGGATAGTGGTTGTTCTCGACATATGACAGGGAATATTTGTTTGCTAGAAGATGTTATTCATATTGATGGTGGTTATGTCGCTTTTGCTGGAAATAAAGGCTGGTACATAACTGGTCAGGGTACTTTGAAGAACGATAAAGTCAAATTTGAGAAAGTGAACTATGTGGAGCAACTTGAACACAATCTGTTGAGTGTATCTCAAGTGTGTGACAAGAAATTTTCATTTCATTTCATTGATTCTGAGTGTTATATCTTGAAACCAGGCTTTGTTATTCCCGACGAATGGATTCTAATGAAGGCTCGGAGGAGAAATGACACATATGTCCTAGACATGAGTGTTGCTACTACAATGGATTCAATTCCTACATGTTTACTCTCCAAGGCGTCTGAGTCGGATTCTATTTTGTGGCACAGGAAACTTGCTCACATCAATTATCAGAAAATGAATAATCTCGTGAAGAATGATCTGATTATTGGTGTTCCGAAAATGAACATTTCAGTTCCTGATTACTGTATTCCTTGCAAGAAGGGGAAACAACACAAGAAAACCCACAAATCTAAGTCAAAGAATTCAATTGTGACTCCTTTGGAGCTACTGCATATGGATTTGTTTGGATCAATTAGTATCAGGAGCATTGGCGGTAAATCTTACTGTCTGGTAGTAACAGATGATTTCTCTAGATTTTCATAGGTTAAGTTCCTTGCTTCTAAAGCCGAAACCACAGAGTTGGTACAATTCTTAATCCTGGGTTTAGAAAATTTGTGCAAACAGAAAGTCAGAAGAATTAGGAGTGACAATGGCAGCGAGTTTAAAAATAGCAAGATGGGTTTATTTTGTCTTCAAAAGGGAATTCATCATTAATTCTGTGCGCCATATGTACCTCAACAAAATGGTGTTGCTGAACGAAAGAACAAGACTTTGGTTGAAACGGCACGTACGATGCTTGCTGATTCTAATTGCATCAGTATAAAAGATAAACTGCAAAATGTAATGGATGATAATACAAATTTAATTTGTGATATGAAATCGATGCATTTAGTTAATCAAAAATTGAAATATAATGATAAATTGTGTATTGGATTACTTTAATGATAAAATTCACCTGTGGTATTGGATTACTTTAATGCTAATGCTGATCCTACAAAGAGGGTTGCTAGAATTGGATTTGTTCCTCCACCATTCAATGAAAATTATATGGCTGAACCAGAAACTATCAATGAAGAGGAAGTTAATCCAAAGACGGTGTTGAAAGTAAATCCAGTAACTGTGGAAGATATGATAAATGATTCTGATTCTGAGGATGAAGTTTTTGATGATAAAAAGGTTGAAGGCATTCCTAAGGAAGTGCAACTTGATGAACCAAAGGTAGTGAAAAATGTTACTCATGATATATGCATTTTAACAGAAGCTGATGAAGTGAAAGTTGATCAACCTAAAATTTCCAAAATGTTACAATCAAGTTGTTTTGTTCCTGCTGGTCATCAGAAAATAAATTCATCAACAGTAACTGAACAAGTTTTTGTTCAAAAGAAGCCAGTCAACTGTTTAGTAAAATCTTCTTAAGATTGTTCATCGGAAGGGTCATCAAATTCAAGAAAAACTCCTTATATCAAAAATCATCAAGATAGACGAGTTTGCTTTCAATGTAATGAGGCTGGTCATATTCTGATTCATTGTCCTTATAAGAATCAAGGCAAATTAAAGAGTGTTTCCTCACAACAACGAGTGGTGACGATTCTGAAAAACAAAATGTGGGAAAGCCTATGTCTAGTGTTGTAAAGAATGTGCCTTGTCAATCTTTTGCTAAATCTTCAGGATTTAAGCAACATGATAAGCATATTTCTAAACCAGTTGTTTTTCAAAATAAGTTTGAGATTCCACATGTTGGAATTCCAAAAGATTCTCAACCTGGGGTCAAACTTTCTAGACCACAACGAAGAAGACGTAACAGAAAATTAAAGAAATTTTTGGAAATATCTAAATCTGATAATCATAAATCTAATAATGTTTTTCCAATTAATCATACTGTGTCTTCATTGAGAAGGTCTAATTGTGAATCTTATGTTCCAAAGGTTGAAGACAATGTTGATTGTAAATTGCTTGAAGTTGTTTATTTTGATCCATCTGGACGACCCAAGACCACAATGGCTTGGGTTCCAATTTCTAACTGATTTTCTTTGTTTATGTAGGGGTAACCAAGGAGGACTATCAACAATACATGGTATGTGGATAGTGGTTGTTCTCGACATATGACAGGGAATATTTGTTTGCTAGAAGATGTTATTCATATTGATGGTGGTTATGTCGCTTTTGCTGGAAATAAAGGCTGGTACATAACTGGTCAGGGTACTTTGAAGAACGATAAAGTCAAATTTGAGAAAGTGAACTATGTGGAGCAACTTGAACACAATCTGTTGAGTGTATCTCAAGTGTGTGACAAGAAATTTTCATTTCATTTCATTGATTCTGAGTGTTATATCTTGAAACCAGGCTTTGTTATTCCCGACGAATGGATTCTAATGAAGGCTCGGAGGAGAAATGACACATATGTCCTAGACATGAGTGTTGCTACTACAATGGATTCAATTCCTACATGTTTACTCTCCAAGGCGTCTGAATCGGATTCTATTTTGTGGAAAAGGAAACTTTCTCACATCAATTATCAGAAAATGAATAATCTCGTGAAGAATGATCTGATTATTGGTGTTCCGAAAATGAACAGTTCAGTTCCTGATTACTGTATTCCTTGCAAGAAGGGGAAACAACACAAGAAAACCCACAAATCTAAGTCAAAGAATTCAATTGTGACTCCTTTGGAGCTACTGCATATGGATTTGTTCGGACCAATTAGTATCAGGAGCATTGGCGGTAAATCTTACTGTCTGGTAGTAACAGATGATTTCTCTAGATTTTCATAGGTTAAGTTCCTTGCTTCTAAAGCCGAAACCACAGAGTTGGTACAATTCTTAATCCTGGGTTTAGAGAATTTGTGCAAACAGAAAGTCAGAAGAATTAGGAGTGACAATGGCAGCGAGTTTAAAAATAGCAAGATGGGTTTATTTTGTCTTCAAAAGGGAATTCATCATGAATTCAGTGCGCCATATGTACCTCAACAAAATGGTGTTGTTGAACGAAAGAACAGGACTTTGGTTGAAACGGCACGTACGATGCTTGCTGATTCTAAGCTTCCTGTAACTTTTTGGGCTGAGGCTGTGAATACTGCGAGTCACGTTTTGAACAGAGTTTTGACTGTTAAGCGACACAACAAGACATTCTATGAGTTGCTTAATAATCGTAAGCCGAATCTGGAATATTTACTACCTTTTGGTAATCCATGCACCCTGTTGAAAGTTAGAGATATCCCAACCAAGTTCAATGCTTACGCTATTGAAGGGATCTTTCTGGGGTATGTTTCAAATTCTACTACCAAGAGGGTTTATAACAAAGAGACTCGTCAGGTTGAAGAATGGTTTCATATTGACTGTTCTAATCGTTCTTTACCTCAAATGGCGATTGGACCAGACTTGGTCTTTTGATTATGACAATTTATTCAAGTCTTTTCAATTACCTTCTTATATTTCTCCTAAGGAAGCTGCTGTATTATATGATTCATGTCAGGATGCACTGAATAGTGGTTTTCTACCGACTGCGGTTTCACAATCATTTGTTCCTTCTACATCTGTTCGAGATCCTACTGTTGCTTCTTGTTCGGGAACACATGAGTCCGATAGTGAGGATGAAAATGTTATTTTACAAGATTCTTTTGCTAATCCTTTGTTAGTTGATGAATCTTCTAATTTGACACAGGCTCAGGGGGAGATTCCTACAAATCTGGACTCGGAAATACCAGTTAATCAGGATATGTCTTATCAATCTGATACAACTCAAGTTGATGTGTTGCCGGTTCCTAAGGTTGCATTAATCATGGAACTCAAAGCTCATCTGATTACTAATATCATTGGGAATTTGCGTGATGGAGTGCAAACATGTTCTATTATTGATAACACTTGATTGTATACAGGTATTAAGGATTCTGGTGTTCTTGATGTATGCTCACATTCCTATTGTATTTCTCAGGTCGAACCAAAGAATGTCGAAATGGCGTTACGTGATAACAAATGGATAGAGGCCATGCAGGAAGAACTTGCTTAGTTTGACAAACTCAAAGTTTGGAATCTTATAGATCTTCCAAAGGGTGTGTATCCAATTGGTACAAAGTGGGTGTTTAAATGCAAGAAAGACGATCGAGGTGTTGTGGTGAGAAATAAGGCAAGATTAGTTGTACAAGGTTTCAATCAACAAGAGGAAATTTATTACACCGAGGTTTATGCTCCTGTTGCTAGGCTTGAAGCTATACGGCTGTTTCTTGCTTTTTCTTCATACAAAGGGTTTAAGGTGTTTCAATTAGATGTAAAAAGTGCTTTCTTATATGGTAGAGTCAAGGAGGAAGTTTATGTGTGTCAGCCACCGGGGTTTGAAGATCCACTTAATCCGTCTAAAGTTTTCAAGCTTGATAAAGCTCTCTATGGTCTTCATCAAGCTCCTCGAGCGTGGTATGAAACGTTGCCTACACATCTTATGGATAATGATTTTGTTCGTGGACATATTGACTCGACTTTATTCATTAAGAAAGTAGGGGGAGAATATCTACTGGTGCAGATATATGTAGATGATATTATTTTTGGCTCTACAAATGAAGGGTTGTGCAAAGAGTTTGAGAGTATTATGAAATCGAAGTTTGAGATGTCAGCTATGGGAGAGTTATCATTTTTCCTAGGTCTTCAAGTTAATCAGATGGAAGATGGTTTCTTTATTCATCAGTCCAAGTATGTAAAGGACATCTTGAGCCGGTTCAAGATGGAGGATTGTACCCCATACGATACTCTGATTCCGGTCAATCATAAATTGAATTCAGACCGGGATGGAAAACAAGTTGATTGCCGACTCTACCGTTCAATGATTGGATCTCTCATGTACTTAACCGCATCAAGGCCAGACATAATGTTCGCTATGTGTATTTGTTCTAGATTCCAAGCAAAACCAAAAGAGTCTCATTTGATTGCATTAAAGAGAATCTTTCGTTATCTGAAAGGAAAACAAAGATTGGGACTATGGTTTCCACATGGTTCTAACTTTGAATTCAATGCATACACTGATTCTGATTTTGGTGGTTGTTGTTTGGACAGGAAATCTACTACAGGTGGTTGCCAGTTCTTGGGTAATCGTCTAGTTTCCTGGCAATGCAAAAAGCAAACTACGGTATCCATTTCAACGGGTGAAGCAGAATACATTGCTGCTGCAAGTTGTTGTTCACAGATCTTGTGGATCCAACAACAATTAAGAGACTACGGTTTGAATTTTATAGGAACCCCCATGTTTATTGATAATAATGCTACAATGTCTATCACAAATAATCCTGTTAAGCATAGTAAAACAAATCACATTGAAATTAGATATCATTTTATTCTTGATTGTGCAGATAAAAAGTTGATTGAGCCGGTGAAGGTTCATACAGGTGATAATTTTGCTGATCTTTTTACCAAGGCATTTGATCGTACCAGGTTTGAATTTCTGATCAAAATGATAGGTATGATCAATCCCGAATAAAAGTTTTTCATAAACAATTTTTCATGGGAGATTTTGTCCTAAATTTCTTTTATTGCTTTATTACATTCCTGCATTTTAAATTTCAGTCAAAAATTGTTATTTATAAAAATTCAAAACAAAATGAAAAATATAAAATTGACATCATTTGAAGTTAGAGAAGAAATGATAGTACATCAGTGAATAGTTCATTACACATGACCATAGTAGACCTTTGATATATGATAGTTTAAAGTAAATTGATTTGATTTAAATTTCAAAGTCTGCATAAATGAGAAATGATAGTGCTTTGAATGATCTAATCTTGATAATATATTTAATTTGAATATGATTTTGTAACTTGAATTGTCAATAGACTAGAAGCGTTTTTGAACCAACAGTAGTGTGAAAATTAAATATGATATGATTACATCTGTGATTTGAATCCATTATATGCCTGGGTGTATGTGTAAAAGATCATTATCAGATAAAGAATATATGGTTTTAACAATTTCATGAGACCAATATCGAATTATGTCTTTAGCACAATCTCTTTTAGTTCACTTCACTGCCCATGCCCCGAAAAACATGCAATGTGTTGTTGAACTAAGATATGTTTTCTAACAACATCTGTTGGAACATATATTCACCCTTGGATCAGTTAGATACATCATCTATTCTGATTTCATTGAAATTTATCCAGATAATAGTTGGATCCTCCTACCTGAATCTATTGATTCTTATTATAAAGCCAATTCATTAGAATCTTTAGATTCTGAATCATCCTGATTCTTATATCCTTTGGGATCTGCTATTCTATACTTATGCTAATAGAGATAATTTCATCTTGGAGATTGATCTAATCTTGCAATAAATTGTGTATGTCTTGAAGATAGTGCAAATTTAAATTTCTGTTGGCATATATATGGGGTACACGATGTTTTTTATCTAAATGGTACTAACTCACATGAAATTGGAAGAAAAATGCTTATAGTTTCAAATTATATAATATTGACAACTTAAGAATTCGTGCTTTGTATTACAAATTCGAAATGAAAAATTGAGCATTTCATGACCTGATCTTGTTTACTTTGAAATTTATCGCGTATCATTTCAAGTATTATTCAAATTGATTGCAAAAATTACATAAAATGAAAAAGATTCGAGTTACAAAAGAATGAGTTTGATTGTTTCATGTCATTTTTTTTGTGCATATCATAGGTTACCCATAGTTGATAATAGACTGTGTGATGAATTGCTCATATACGATATGATCTTCTTGCTCATGATGTTCATCCAAAAATATGTGTTTCAGTTTGCTCAGATAAAAACCAAAAATATGTGTTTCAGTTTGCTCAGATAAAAACAAAAAATATGTGATTTCGTTTGTACAGATAAAATCTAAAAATATTTTGTTTCTATCTTCCATGAAAATTTTATTTTCTATTAAAATGACTCGGGATTGGATCGGATACATGCTACAGATGGAAGTTAACAAGAATGTGTCGTTTTGAAGGTGAAGAAATTGTTCAAAGGCAAAGGTTTGGAGCGAACTTAATATGTTCGCTTGTTTCTGATTAAGCGAACTTAATATGTTCGCCTGGGGCTTGTTAAGCGAACTTAACAAGTTCGCCTAATGAAGCAAACTTAATTGTGATTAAATATTTTGTTATGGCTAACTTATCCTTATTATTTGTTTCACTGTGGGAGCGAACTTATTGAGCGAACTTACGGGTTTTTTAGTGAACTTGTGAAAATTCTGAACTAGGGTTTTCGATTTGAAATTTTCGTGTTTCTATCTGGATCGGATTTGAACTGCGAATCTTTCTAAGGTAATTTCAGGGTTTTTTATCCATTAAATCGATGGTAAATTGAACTTTTGACCATGTGTTCATCGTATTTTGACCGCCGGTCTGAGATTGATCTGATATGGTGTCTTTTCATGGTTAAAACTTACAATTGACGCTTAATATTGTTTCGTGGTTGAGAATCGATGATTATGATGTGTTTAATTTGATAAAAATTTCTAGATTTAGACATTTTGGATTTTGCTGTAGAATTTGTATCGACAAACTTGTTCAGGCGAACTTGTTCAAGCGAACTTGTTTAGGCGAACTTATTATGTTCGCATCTTGCAACACTAAGTGAACTTATTAAGTTCGTCTAAGGGCTAAGCAGTGTTTGGACTTGTCACTTTTTTGTGTGAAATTTTTTATGAATTTTTTTTTCTTTTGATTGTTATATGACTAATGTGTGTTCTTTGTGCAATACAGTTACAGATGGCTCGTCGTGTTGAGTACAAACATAATCAAGTGGCGTTATTAGATCCAAATATGTCTGAGGCTATAAATTTTCAAGGAATTATCAACTTCCTGAATCGTTCACGTTTACATGTGGCCTTATCTGCAGATCCATACATCAGCTTACCGTATATCCAACAATTCTGGGATAGAGTACATCAAGACACAGATGTTGAACCTCACGTACTTCATGCAACGGTGAATAATACAGAGGTAGCTATTTCAGTGGAAACTATTCGTGCTTCTTTGGCATTGGGATGTGCTAATGAAGATCCTATGTCTTATCCTGGAACAATGATTATGGGGTGTTTTCAGAGGATGGGTTACAGAGGTAGACCAAATGATACTCAAGCACGAAAAGGTGGTTTAGTTGGAGAATGGAGGTATTTTATGCACGTAATCATTCAATGTTTGTCTCCAAGAAAGGCTGGTACTGATGGTTTGAAGAGTGCATTACAAGCTGCAATGGTTGCATTGACCCTGAACAAACGATTTAACTTTGCTTTATATATATACCGTGAGTTGGTCATGCAAATCAATCCTCCAGAAGGTCAAGGGTTTCTTATGTACCCTAGGTTCTTGCAAGTGATTCTGAACCATTTAATTCTAGATTTACAGCAACATCTAATACGTTTGACCTTGAATCCTATGTCCAAACAAATCTTTACTGATTGTACTAAGGTTAAACAACAAAATGTTGCTTTGATTCCTATTCCGACTCCTTTGTTTGGTCACTTAATCAATCCTGATTATGTTGGCCACCTAATGATAATTGGTTTCATCCTGAGGAGTTAGTTCAAGGCCAAGTCCAGAATCAAGAACAACAACAACAAGTTCCTATTCAACAACAACAAGTTCCTATTCAACAACCACAAGTTCCTATTCCACAAGAACAGGTTCACATTCCTATTAATGAACCAGTTCAAGAAGATATTGCTCAAGATAATGAACAAGATTTGGGTATGAATATGGACGATTTTGATAATGAAGTTGTGAACTCACCCATTCATGAAGCTGAAGGAAATGTGGTGGATACGAGTTCCGGTGATACTATTTTACCTGATTCTGAGGCTACTGACTCTAATTCGTCTAGATATTTTAGCTCAGATCATTATGAGAGATTGACTACGTTACCATTGGCAAATGCAGGGAAACGTATTAAATCTAAAGCCAGAAAATCGAGGCGTAAGTCTGTTCGGAATCCTCCTTCTGGATCAGTACTTGGCAAGAGAAAATTAATTGATGAGAGTTCTGACTCGGATAGCAATGTTATTCCAGTTCCAAAAGCTCAAAAGCTTATGTCTGCTTCTATTGCTGTTACTCATTCATCTCAAGGTGTTGAGGACGCTACTTTTGTTGCATCCTTACTGGTTACACCTCCTACATCTAAACATCCATCTCCGGTGATTTCTCCACATGTTCCACATTCATATGACGCTGGTCCTTCAAAGCCTTCTGATTCTGAAAGGATTACCTTCCTTGAATCACAGGTGCTTGCTTTGCAGACTCAGGTAGATACTCTTGTATCTACTGATACTCAGAGACAGTTGGTCCTTCAAGCTCAAGGTACACAGAATGCTGACATGCAGTTATTGGTGTCCAAACTTGTTGAGCATCTTGACGCTCAGGGGGAGTTAAGGATACATGATATTTGTCATGCTGAGTCAATTCAACGAAAGAATGATGATGACAATGATCCTAGTGGTAATATTGAGGGTGATCATTAATACGCTGACGGGAATCCAATATCAAGAGTTCAGGGGGAGTCTACATCAGGTAATACTGAAGAAACCAAGAATGATTCTGGAGTGAATGAAGATATTTTACTATTGGAATTCTTTGTTGATTCTGAAGAAGAAGAAGCTGAGAAGTTAGAATGTCTGGATGATATTGAATAATTATTTGATGATATTGAAGACGAAGTGTTGGATAATGAAGTTGAAGAAGGAGAGATTGTATAGATTGAGATAGAAAAGCGTAATGATAAAGTTACATATGAAGGCAGTGATGGTCTAAATGTATCATATAACTTCATTCAAGATGATGTTATTCCTGAGTTTTCTTATGAAGGAGTAACAAATTCTATGGACTTTGTTGAAGATATCACTACACCTGATGATACTGCTCAATCCAAGATAGATTATGATGTTGATACTACTCATCCTATGTCTCCTAAGCTGAATGAAGAACCTGTGATGTATAGAAATACAAGAATGACTAGAGAACAGTGGAGAGAAGTAGTTAACAGTTGGATGAAAGTATTACCCAAGTGACCTATACAACCTGCTCAGAAAGAAAGATATGAGAATAAAGAGAGATGTATTAGAAGAATCATCAGTTGGTTTTATGATGATAACAAGAAGTTGTTTGCTCTTAAAAGATCTAATGGTGTTCAATACTTAAAGCATAGGATCAAGTATTTCAATACCTTGCTAAGGTGTGAAATGAATGGTCTAGCTACGAAACCACTGATTAATAGATCCAAGTGTGGATTAGCCGATGTGATTGCCATCCTAATTAAAAGAGAAGGTGGATCAGGGAAGTATGAAAGATTAAAGCCACAGAAAGGAAAAAGAGTGAAGATTGTAGATCAAAAGACTGAGATTGTTACTTGGAAGTATAAGTTCAAGCCAGTACGTGCTGTACAGAAGATACCATTGAAGAAAATACCACAAGATTTTCTGGGGAGTATGAAATGGTGGTACGTAGATGTGAATACTGGTGAAGCTAGGATTGATGATAAAGATAATAAGGTCATGGTTAGTTTCTATGATGCAATGAATCTTATTAACTTCTCAAAGAAAGATCAGAGGACGTTAAGAAAGAATGAGATTATGTTTACTGATGAATGGAGAGAACAAGGATTGCAGTATAAAAGAGTGTTGGAGATCTGTCAGAGATATGGAGTGCACGTAGGAAGCAGATTACCAGATAACTGGAAGAGCTCGTCATAAAGACTGAAGACAAAAGATCAAGCTATTGTCAAGAGGGAGTCTGTTAGGACATAGAATGTATGACAAAAGCTTTGTAATAGTTTAGGTCTTATTGTCTTTATGTTTTTATGTAATTGTATAGATTTTGTCTATGTGATAGAACAAGTTCTGTTAGAGACAAACTTGTTAAGTTCGCCTAGCCTATTAGAGGCGAACTTGTTAAGTTCGCCTAGTCTCATGTGAGGCGAACTTGTTAAGTTCGCCTAAGCATCTTTGAGGCGAACTTGTTATGTTCGCCTATTGCAGAGTTTGTGTCTATAAATAGGAGTTTACAGAATCTGTTCTGTACCGAAGTAGAGAGACTTGATTGATCGTATTCTGTAAACTCTATGTTTGGTGATATAGAAAGAGAAGATAACTGAGGTGAGACGATATCAGAGTAGACGAGAGAGAATTCTTGTAACCTGATATTGGTGGAATACAAAGAGTTTATTTACACCGTTGTTGATTGAGTCACACGAGCACGTTGATCATGGATTCCGCACGTTATCACCGTGTCGTACCGCAAGTCTAGAGATCCGTCACGCACCGAATTAGGGACCTACAAGTGGTATCAGAGCCATTGCTCTTGATTAGCAAAAGATTCGTGGTGTTTTCGTGTCCAATCAACATCAAAGTTCAGAGATTTTGAAGATTTTTGATGAATTCGTGTTCTTGATAAAAATGGAAGAATTTTGACAAATTTGGATTGATTTTGAATTGTTTTGATGAAATTGATCCGATAGAAGTGTTCCAAATCAGTTTCTACACATTCTTACGGTTCAATTTTATCAAATTCCATCAATTAAGAAAGAAATCATGATTTTCGGAATTTTTGGTTCGTGTTTGGGTTGAACAGCTGAACAAGGCGAACTTAACGTTCTGTTGTAGGCGAACTTAATAAGTTCGCTTCATTTAGTATTAGGCGAACTTAATAAGTTCGCTTGGTGAAAGTCAGGCGAACTTAACAAGTTCGCTTGGTCAAATTCGCTTGGGTTAAGTTCGCTTCGGGTCAAGTTCGCTTGTACAGTATCAGGCGAACTTAGTGTTCTTAAAAAAAAAAAGTATTTTGGCGGGAAATTTTTTTTCTTCTTGTCCAAATTTTTTTAGGGAAAATTCTTCTTGTCCAAATTTTTTAGGGAAAGTTTATATACTTGTTTCGGATCATTTTTAAAATTTTGAATTTTCGAAATTTTTAAAGAGTATTTTGGCGGGAATTTTTTTTTTCCGGGTATTTTCGCTAAAATTTCAAAATGTCAATTTCATATGATGATAATGAGATTGAAACTATGCCACCGAGACTTTTGTGCATATCAGATTTTCGTAGCTGGAAAGTCCGGTTCGAACAGTTCGTATCAGCAACTGATGAAAACTTTTGGACATCCATATTTGAAGGATATGTGCATCCTACTTATGACTATATGGGATATTATGATGTTCCTAAACCAGTGACAGCTCTTACTAAAGTAGAAAAGCAGAATTTTGATCGAGAGATGAAGACGCATGAAACTTTAACGTTTTCTTTACCAAAAGAAATTATTCATAGTCTCGGGAAGTGTCCAACTTCAAGAGAACTATGGGAAGCTTTGAAGAAAAAGGTTGAAGCTACTACTCAAGCGTTTGTGGTCTTGATCAAAGAAGAAGTAGTAAAGCAGAGTGTTTTTGAAAGTGATTCTTCTACCGTGTTAAGTGATAGTGAGAGTATTAGATCTGGTGAAAGTACTCAGTCTATCGAGAGTGATGTAGAGACTGAAGTAAGTTTTCAGACAGTTGAAGATAATCTGAGTGAATTACAAAATGATGCAGAGCCTGTCATTGTTGAATAAAAGAGTGAAGCTGATGATGACGTTTTCATGGCTCCTGGTGCATCTTCTTCAGAAGAAAAAGCTGAGGTACTTTCTAACTCTGAGACGTTTTGTTCTAACTGTGTTTCAGTTAAGGATAAAATGATGAGGGTTATGGATGACAACTTCAACCTCATTTGTGATATGAAATCCATGCACACGGTAAACCAGAAATTAAAAGATAATGAGAATGTGTGTATTGAGAGAATAGAATCACTGAAGAGGGATATAAGTTCTCTGACTTTGAAGATCAAAGAGCAGACATATCACCTGGATATGTCCTTTGCAGAAATTGAGAAGAGAAATAATGATCTTGTTGGGAAAGATAAGGAACTAGCTGAATCTAAAGCAGAGGTGCTCAGATTGCATAGAAAGTTAGAAAGCTTTGGAAATTCATCATTCTTATTAGGATATTATCATGACAATATTGAAGAGGGGAAGAGAACTAGTGGTATTGGTTATGTTCCTCCACCATTCAACGAGAATTATTCTGTTGCACCTGAGATTATAAACGATGAGGATTTAGATCCTAAGACTGTGTTGAAGGTGAATCCAGTCACATGTGAAGATATGGTGTATTCTGATGAGAGTGATGATGAATATTTTGATGAAGCTAAGGTAGAGGGGATACCGAAAGTGGTTAAGAAAGAAGACTCAAAGGTTGATTCTAATTCATCTGGAAATTATACATTTGGAAGTTCTTCAAATTCAAGGAGAGTTCCATATGTCAGAGATTCTAAAGACAGGAGTACATGTTTTCATTGTAATGAGATAGGACACATTGTGGTGAACTGTCCTTACAAAAATAAAGGGAAGAAGCATGTAGTTCCTGAGAAGATGAAACTGAATCAAAACCTGTTGAGAAAAAGTTTGTTCCGTCTCAAACTCCAAAAGAAGTTCATGTAGGAGAATCTTCTTCAAGTGCAGCTTATCGTGTGAAGATTCCGTATGTGAGAGAATATCGTGAGACGAGATCTTGCTTTTACTGTGGTCTTGTGGGTCACCTTAGGATTGCTTGTCCTCACAACGTCAAAGGTAACCGACATGTTACTCCAGAAAAGGTAAGAACTCCTGGTAAGCCTTATGTTAACCCAAATGTGGTTAAACCTCGTGATACACCAAAGGGTAATTCAAAATCTGAGGTTAGGCTTTCTAGACCTCAAAGACGAAGGAGAAACAGAAGATTGAGAAAAATTTTAGAACAACAAGAGTTTTCACAATCAAATCAATTTTCAAATGAAAGAAAATGTTCAAACACTTCACATTTTAAGCAAAAAGAACTTAATGAAAAGAAGTATGTTTGGAAATCTAAAGTTTCTGTTTCTGACTCGTCGGAGCAATCACCAAAAATTGATGAGAGATTCGATTGTGAATGGAGTGAGGTTTATTATTTTGATACAGATGGAAGACCCATGACTACCATGGCTTGGGTCCCAATTTCAAATTAATGTTTTTTGTTAGTTGTGCAGGAATAACCAAGAGGGACTATTATAACATTTTGGTTGTTGATAGTGGTGGTTCTTAGCACATAACAGGGAATGACATCTGCAAGAGTAAAGAGTTGTTGATAACTGAGAATATATCTGATTCAACGACTTGATGCTCAAGGGGGAGAATATGTCACACACAGTGTTTTGAAAACATTTTACAAAGTCCAAATGATAACCTGAAACTTAGGATGACGATGGTGAGCATAAAGTCATTGATGCAACCATTTGACTAGTTGAGGGGGAGTCTACAGGACAGGGGGAGTACAGAACTGTGTTGGTGACAGAGGCAATGACATTCAATTACATTACATCGGTTTTAGTTTTTAAATTGATTGACTTGCTTAATCCTGAGTAACCAAGTAAAATGTTTTCATAGAAGATTTTATTTTTCATTTGTTTTACTTTACTTTCTTTGAAAAAGATTTTAAAAAGCCAAACAAATTGAAAAAGTTAAAATCGACATTACTTGAAGTTAAAGAAGAGATGATAGTACATCAGTAGATGTTCTTTCACATATGACCTTAGATTGACTGGTTGGTGCTTTATGTTAATATATCTGAATTATATGTTTAGATCTAAACTTCAGAGACTACACAAATAGGAAATGATAGTGTTGTGTATGCATATAATTTGAATTGTCAGTAGACTAAAAGCATCACTGAACCATTAGTAGTGTGAAAACATAATTGCATATGTTACAACTGTGATTTGAACCCATGTTGTAACATCCATGATTTTCTGGCTAAATTCTTACCTTATTTATTTCAATAGTATCGCTATATTTAAATCATGTATTTATTCAAGCATTTTTTTTATATATATTACAATGAAAAATTATAGTTAATTTTTATAAATTTATAATGAGTGAAAACCAAATTTTATAAAAATACATTCATTTTAATAAATGATCCATTTACACATCTATACATATATATTTTCATCCCTTTTTATCCAGATTCATCCCTTTATAAAAAAAAATAATGAAAATAAATAAAATTTCATCTTTTATAAACGATAACAATTATCCATCTTTTTTTTGAATTCATTTAACTAACCTTTTCTAATTTTGACTTCTAAGAGTCAACAAGCGCAAATTCTTGAAAATTAGACACTAAAACCAATTAACCCGAACTCTTTAGACTTACCATGATTACATGAATGATTCCCGACCAGTTTCCAATCCAATTAGCATGTCATGTTAACGAATTTTGCGATTGAATGCAATTCAAACCCGTTAGACTACCCAGAGTCGACATGAGCCAAATTTTGCCTTCAGTTCATGAAAATAAGTATGTTTAATAGCCCATAATCATGATAGAACATTACTGGGATGCCTTAACAAACCATTTTAATAGAAATCAATAATAGGGTCCAAGTTCAAGCATCCCCATCAGAGTTGACTTCTGAAAGTCAACAACCAACTAAAACAGTTTCCAAATTTAACGATTTCACGTGCTTTTATTCGCCCAGATCCTGTATAATCTGTTAGAGAGATGTTTCGAATAACTATGATTGGCCAATTCCACCTTTCAATGACTTGAATCGAAATTGAATTACCGTAACCGTCCCATTAATAGAACCAAATCAATTTGAGCGTTTGATTAAAATTAGGGCATAACATCAACTCGCACCCTTTCACAATACCCTTTCCTCACTGCCCAACTAGCGTTTTCTCTCCGAATCATCCCTGGAATTCAACCGCAGTCGAAGAAACTCGACCCTGCGTATTTCAATCGTTCGCCCCCTGCACGAAATTGTCACATGTATCTCTTATCTAGATTTTTCCGTTTCTGTCTTCTAAGTAGAAGCCCCAAGGTTTGGTTCCATATCTGCGCATAATCGAAACCAATCTGGGGCCTAGGGTTCGGGAAAACGATTTGAGGGAAAGAGATGAACTGGGGGTTCTATGTTAATCCATTTTCGTATGCTTTCTGTCAAGGCTTCTAGCCCAGATAACCCGGTTAAGACTTAAAGCCTCTAAACAAGATATCACGGGTTCGAAACCCATAACCCCACACCTTTTTAAATCCAGTCCAAGTACTGAATTCCGGTCCCCATGCAAGGTCGCGATAATACACAATCAAGGTGACTCTTTGACAAGGATACTTCCCTGGTCCAGTGGTTGGTACTCAATACTCTCACCGGACAGATCCGGGTTTGACCCGGGCAGTGTCCATTTATTTTTTCGGCTATTTTTAAAACTCCATTAATTTTATAAAAAATATTTTTATAAACCTCGGAACAATTGTGACAGAATAAAAGCAAGATCCTTAATTTTCCATATAAAATTTGATTTAATCCAAATTAAAAGTGTTAAATTATGTATTAACCTTTTAAATCAAAAACTTAAATTATTTAAATAAATTTATAAATGAAAACGGTTTAATTTTTATAAAAGTCATAAAAGATTAAATTTATTTAAAACAATCAAGACTCGTTTTTACACACCTTTATAGATAAATATCATTTTTATATACCTTTCTAAATAAATAAATAAGTTATTTATTTAAATAAAATAAATCATACAACAAATTTTTATATAACTAAATTATTTAAGTAATAATAATTATTTAATTCATTTAGTTATTCGAATTCAAAGCGTGGTTTAAATATTTTAAAACTGTTTATCTAAACCCCCTCAGTTTATGAAATAGTTCATTTAAGTTCGAACCACTAATACTTAGCACTCTAACACTTGTCACACATAACCGATTCAATCCTAGACTTAGACATAGACTATTGTGCACTATTAATTCAATATATATTTCACACTAGGTTAACGTTGTGCATTACAAGGACCACATTACTATCTAGTATCTCGTGATAGCTACGCCTTCGAAGCAAGTGAGTATTTCACAACCCCTTTTACTCTTTTTCACTTTTGGGGTGAAACATGAACACTATTCAAATTACATGTTTACATTTACACAAACAACACAAGTACAAATCCTATTTACATTCATGTGTGCAATTTGAGCTTTATGCCCGAGTGCTAGTTGTGCTAACTCTTGTATGCTATGTGCAATCATTAACTATTCAAGCCGACGGTTTTCAATGATAGATCTATTGAGTCTGACAAACCCACCCAGGATGCGCGGTGATTGAAACCGACAACACACTTTGTTTTGCATGCTAGTTACAAAGGTTTGATTGTACTTGGTTACACAATAGCGGCTCCCCATAAATGCCTTATTTATCATGTTATGTAAAGGATTTGGTTTACAAACTATATGCTATCTATATACAAACTTGTGTTATACTCACCAACTTTTTAGTAGACCTTATTTTATTCATGTTTCAGGTGAATTCATATGAGTTTGATCAAGACATGCTACACATAGGCTTTAGACCTAGTTAATCTTAATTCAAAAACAAATTGTATTTCATTATGTACATTGAATTTGATTCGTGTTTGTTTGAATGGAAATTGATTTAACATATTACAATTTAGTCAACCTTGAGCTCATGAACAGTCTTACATGTCCCACCCCGATGATTCCGCCGTCGGTCGGGGTGTGACAGATTGGTATCAGAGCCTTGGTTATAGGGAACTAGGTTATTAGACACTCTTGACCTAGACTATAACTTTAGGACACCCATACAATGCTATGCTACTACATGTTACATTATCAATTCATGTGTGATTATTTTTACATGATATCCTAAGTATTTACACCATTTGATACAATACATGATGACTTATGTGTCACACTACTTGATAACTCTCATGCTTGCACTCATTACTACCTACATGCTATATGATTATTCCCTATGTGAATATCTTCATATGTTATACTATATGATTACATTACATGATACAATACTCAATAGTTTACGTGTCAACTTTTCCTTCTATTCATAGCTACCTACTTAAATTATTTAAAACACTATCCTAAGTTTAACACACACACATACACACCAAATTATTCATACACATTTAGACTCCCATACATGATACCATCACCTTTATGAACAAAGACTTGAATTATTGGGCCTAATGTCCACCAATAATAAACCAAGAAGCCCATCTATCCTACAAGAAGAAGAAGCCCACTAAAATGCATAAACCTTACTCTTGGACCTCAAGGCCCAGTTCACAACAATTCTCATCATAACCATGAGCCCAACAATAGTATTATTAATACATGATGGCTGGAAGAGTGTGTAAGCCCACGAGGAATTCTGGCTAAGGAAAGATAGGGTACTTAAGTGTGTCTTAGTGACCCACCCCTCTTTCCTGGGAATTCTCCTTAGGGATACATTACTTATAGGTCAAGTGTATTTCTAAAATATTATCGTGAAGGTTCGGCGTTATGACTAATCAAACTCTAAAACCCATAAGAACTTCTATATTTGACATTTTATATTTCATTATCACTTACAACTTTTTCATTGTTTTTTTTGCTAGACATGGACTCCTACCCTCCTCCCTCCCCGGTTTACCGTCCTGGATCAGAATCTGATTGGGAGGAAGACGCTGAGACACCCATGTATTGGTCACCAACACCCCCAACTGCTAGGCCAAGGTTCGATGTAAGGGCGTACGGGATTAGGAACACCGACCTGAGACTTCGAACACCTGGATCACCCGTACCCATAAACCCGTATCATACACCTCACCCCCATAATCAATTGCCACCCCCACTAAGCGACCCATATCTAATGCCCGACCTATACCATCCTAACCCTTGGGTAAGACAAACCATGGCACCCACTAGTGTCATGGGGATTCCAACCCATGACCTCCATCAATATGTAAGAACCTCAGAATTCGAGAGGCAAAGGATAGAGCAGGGAGTGATACACGACTTGCAAAGACAAAGAATGGATAGCCTAGCAAACCAATTAGGGTACCAAAAGGAGTTAATCTCCATCCTCGAAAAGGAAGTACAAGAACATCGCACGGAGACCGCCAGGGCTGAAGCCAGATCTACTACTCGAGTGACCATAGCAGTGCTCATCTTGGCGATTATCTTCTTCCTAGTGGAAAGCTACCAGCGACGTTAGAAGAAGCTTCTACCGATTTCCTTTGAATTTTCGATTTGAGAACCCTTTTCCTTATGTTTTGAGTAATGTCTAACATTTCAGCATCTAGTCAATTCCATATATTTCAACTCTACAGTTATTTTTCATTGATTTGACCCGTGGAGCGTAAATTACACCTGTTATATTTTCATCAAACCTTCTCAAATATTACTTCTTTCATTCAACATGATTTAGTACATTACCAACAATCCCTTTTATAATTAAATCATCCTATTTGATGATCTAAATAAAACATCACTATTTTGTTTAACAAAATATTTATTGAATTTTTAGAACATAAATTTTCCATAAAACTTTTCACCTAATAAGGAAAATTAATGCAATCAATTTTATAAAAATATTTTTGTTTCTTCCTTTTGACTGATAAATAGTCATGATTTTTATTTCATTAAAGTAAATAATTCCAAATTTTGGCTAAATTAATATGCTACTACTTGTTTAACCAAAAGTTGAAATTTTAAATTAAAAAAATATATATATATATATATATATATATATATATATATATATTTTCTCATAAATTGCATATTCATTTAAAATATGCGATTCAATGATTTCACTACTTTATATGTGCACAACCAAAAACAATTTCCCACTTTTTATGTTCAAACAAAGACCCGTATTTGTAAACATAATTCCCGAATATTTTCAAAACCTCCTCGTTACCTCTCACTTGGCACTTCAAAAGACGAACCATACCACGTAGACGTTAACCCTTGTCACCAACATCAATGAGATTTGAGGACTTGAACCTAACTACCACATGATGCAAGAACGCCAAACAACACGTTTGTCCGCAGCACTCGATCACATGCAAAACCCGTTAGTACACATCGCACGCGAAGTTCAATACTCACGTATACACGTTTACAATATATCCAGCGCAACCACATGATACATGAAACTAAATTGATTACAAAGTACTTTATACTAAACGGTGTACACTATACAAGATACATGATACTACGTTGCTAACACTATATATGAGATCCATTTTCTTCAATACACATAATACTATGTTGTTTACATTACACGTTATAGTTTATCGATTACAAAATACAAGACGCTAAATTGTTTACTCTATATATATGAGAATTATTTGATTACGAACTACGTGACACTAGATCATACATGAGATTTGTGTGCTTACTATATACTTGAAACAAAATTTGCTTACCATTATTGCAATGGATTGATTTCATTATACACAAGACATGATCAAGCACTTTGTACACCAAAGTTGAAGACTATGATACATTGAAACGCCTCGGGGTTTGACGTATTCTTGTTCAAACACGAGCAAACTAAGAAACTTTAAGTGTTACTACTTTACTACTCTTTAGTTGCAAACTAATCTGACTTGGGACATGATTAATTGTTAGTGACTTTTATGTGTAAATAATAGACGTGATAATAGTGAAATTGTGCACTTTCCCACACACAACGAAACTATCTATACGGACCATACGATGATTTGAATAATTACGGGTGCACACGGAATTATAAAAATCAGCGTATGGAAACTATAGGGAAATTTTGTCGTGTGTTGTGACCTAAAACTTATCATGATATGTAACAACGAAACTGATGTGATATGACAAGGGCATGGTGGATACGCCGATGGTACTTCCTATATATAAGTGTCCTATCATATTATCACGAGTAGCGTTGTTCGTGTCACGTGGAGTTTTGACCCAGACCAGTGCTTATGAAATCGTTTACCCACTAACAATTTTGAGTATATTAGACTAGATCCTACGCAAATTCTAAATTTTAAAATCCCTCCAAATCCATGTCAAGTAATACCTTTCATACTTAAACTGGAGCTTTAGACTTAAATCCTATTGTCTATCATACTTCCCAAACCAATAATCAAAACTCCAGCTCACTTCCTTCCGGGTTCAGTAGTCTCTGTTAGTTAAATTTCGGGACGAAATTTCCTTAACAGGAGGAGACTGTAACATCCATGATTTTCTGGCTAAATTCTTACCTTATTTATTTCAATAGTATCGTTATATTTAAATCATGTATTTATTCAAGCATTTTTTTTATATATATTACAATGAAAAATTATAGTTAATTTTTATAAATTTATAATGAGTGAAAACCAAATTTTATAAAAATACATTCATTTTAATAAATGATCCATTTACACATCTATACATATATATTTTCATCCCTTTTTATCCAGATTCATCCCTTTATAAAAAAAATAATGAAAATAAATAAAATTTCATATTTTATAAACGATAACAATTATCCATCTTTTTTTTGAATTCATTTAACTAACCTTTTCTAATTTTGACTTCTAAGAGTCAACAAGCGCAAATTCTTGAAAATTAGACACTAAAACCAATTAACCCGAACTCTTTAGACTTACCATGATTACATGAATGATTCCCGACCAGTTTCCAATCCAATTAGCATGTCATGTAAACGAATTTTGCGATTGAATGCAATTCAAACCCGTTAGACTACCCAGAGTCGACATGAGCCAAATTTTGCCTTCAGTTCATGAAAATAAGTATGTTTAATAGCCCATAATCATGATAGAACATTACTGGGATGCCTTAACAAACCATTTTAACAGAAATCAATAATAGGGTCCAAGTTCAAGCATCCCCATCAGAGTTGACTTCTGAAAGTCAACAACCAACTAAAACAGTTTCCAAATTTAACGATTTCACGTGCTTTTATTCGCCCAGATCCTGTATAATCTGTTAGAGAGATGTTTCGAATAACTATGATTGGCCAATTCCACCTTTCAATGACTTGAATCGAAATTGAATTACCGTAACCGTCTCATTAATAGAACCAAATCAATTTGAGCGTTTGATTAAAATTAGGGCATAACATCAACTCGCACCCTTTCACAACACCCTTTCACAACACCCTTTCCTCACTGCCCAACTAGCATTTTCTCTCCGAATCATCCCTGGAATTCAACCGCAGTCGAAGAAACTCGACCCTGCGTATTTCAATCGTTCGCCCCCTGCACGAAATTGTCACAGGTATCTCTTATCTAGATTTTTCCGTTTCTGTCTTCTGAGTAAAAGCCCCAAGGTTTGGTTCCATATCTGCGCATAATCGAAACCAATCTGGGGGCTAGGGTTCGGGAAAACGATTTGAGGGAAAGAGATGAACTGGGGGTTCTATGTTAATCCATTTTCGTATGCTTTCTGTCAAGGCTTCTAGCCCAGATAACCCGGTTAAGACTTAGAGCCTCTAAACAAGATATCACGGGTTCGAAACCCATAACCCCACACCTTTTTAAATCCAGTCCAAGTACTGAATTCCGGTCCCCATGCAAGGTCGCGATAATACACAATCAAGGTGACTCTTTGACAAGGATGCTTCCCTGGTCCAGTGGTTGGTACTCAATACTCTCACCGGACAGATCCGGGTTCGACCCGGGCAGTGTCCATATATTTTTTTCAGCTATTTTTAAAACACCATTAATTTTATAAAAAATATTTTTATAAACCTCGGAACAATTGTGACAGAATAAAAGCAAGATCCTTAATTTTCCATATAAAATTTGATTTAATCCAAATTAAAAGTGTTAAATTATGTATTAACCTTTTAAATCAAAAACTTAAATTATTTAAATAAATTTATAAATGAAAACGGTTTAATTTTTATAAAAGTCATAAAATATTAAATTTATTTAAAACAATTAAGACTCGTTTTTACACACCTTTATAGATAAATATCATTTTTATATACCTTTCTAAATAAATAAATAAGTTATTTATTTACATAAAATAAATCATACAACAAATTTTTATATAACTAAATTATTTAAGTAATAATAATTATTTAATTCATTTAGTTATTCGAATTCAAAGCGTGGTTTAAATATTTTAAAACTGTTTATCTAAACCCCCTCAGTTTATGAAACAGTTCATTTAAGTTCGAACCACTAATACTTAGCACTCTAACACTTGTCACACATAACCGATTCAATCCTAGACTTAGACATAGACTATTGTGCACTATTAATTCAATATATATTTCACACTAGGTTAACGTTGTGCATTACAAGGACCACATTATATCTAGTATCTCGTGATAGCTACGCCTTCGAAGCAAGTGAGTATTTCACAACCCCTTTTACTCTTTTTCACTTTTGGGGTGAAACATGAACACTATTCAAATTACATGTTTACATTTACACAAACAACACAAGTACAAATCCTATTTACATTCATGTGTGCAATTTGAGCTTTATGTCCGAGTGCTAGTTGTGCTAACTCTTGTATGCTATGTGCAATCATTAACTATTCAAGCCGACGGTTTTCAATGATAGATCTATTGAGTCTGACAAACCCACCCAGGATGCGCGGTGATTGAAACCGACAACACACTTTGTTTTGCATGCTAGTTACAAAGGTTTGATTGTACTTGGTTACACAATAGCGGCTCCCCATAAATGCCTTATTTATCATGTTATGTAAAGGATTTGGTTTACAAACTATATGCTATCTATATACAAACTTGTGTTATACTCACCAACTTTTTAGTTGACCTTATTTTATTCATGTTTCAGGTGAATTCATATGAGTTTGATCAAGACATGCTACACATAGGTTTTGGACCTAGTTAATCTTAATTCAAAAACAAATTGTATTTCATTATGTACATTGAATTTGATTCGTGTTTGTTTGAATGGAAATTGATTTAACATATTACAATTTAGTCAACCTTGAGCTCATGAACAGTCTTACATGTCCCACCCCGATGATTCCGCCCGTCGGTCGGGGTGTGACACATGTTATGCCTAGGTGTGTGCGTTAAAAGATCACTATCAGATAAAGAATATTAGCTTTTAATAAAGATTGTCCTATGAGATCAGTTTCGGGTTATGTCCTTAGCACTATTCATTCGATTTGCTTCAGTCAGTGCCCATGTCCCGAAAAGCATGCAATTTGAAGTATAATCAAGATATGTACTTGACAACATCTGTTAAACATATACTAGCCCTTGGATCATATTGATAAATCATCTTTATTGATTCCATTGAATTCATAATCCAGATAACAGTTGGATCCACGTACCTGAATCTTTTGATTCCACATATATAAGCCAAGATATTGAATCATTCGATTCTGAATCTCTTTGATTCCTATACAATCCAATTTGGATTCCGCTATTCATGTGCTAAGTGATGTCTCCTCATTCTGGAAATTCAGATAATCTTTAGTAAAATCTCATATGTCTTGAAAATAGTGCATTTACTTTCTGTTGGCATACTAGTGGGGTACACGTTGTATTTCATACTTAAATGGTACCTTAACTCACAAGAAAGTGGGAATGAGATGCTTTAGTTTCAAATCTTATAATATTGACAATTTGAATTTGTGTGTCATAGCCTGATCCTATTTTCTTTGAATGTTTATCGCGTATCATAACATGTAATATGAAAGTATTGAAAAGATAGAGTGTGATAATCTTGAAAGATATTGGTTTGATTGGTCAAGGCTTGAAAGAATGACATAGGATACCATTTGATATTATATGGATTTTATATCCAAGATGTGTGATTGATATTATATATACTGATATGATCTTCTTACTCGTGATGTTCGACCAAAAAGATGTGATTTTGTATATTACATTTCAGTTTATATAGAGAAAAACCAAAAAGATTTTGTGTTTCTTATGTTTGAAAAACCAAAAAGATTTTATTTTTTCAGCCTCCATGGAAATCTTAATTGTTGGTTATTCTTGGTTGTTCTCCTTTGCAAAAATTGAAAACTGCAGACAGAAGTTGACAAAGGGTCCTTCTCCCAAGTTTTCTTCTAGATTGAAAGAGAGAGTGCAGATGAACAAGACGAAGACTACACCTTGTTTGATGATATATGAAGACTGATGACAATCTTCTGAAGCTGTTGTCAAGGGGGAGTCTGTTGGAGCATATTCTGGTGACAACGAGCTTGAAGATATTATGTCTTAGTCTTAGAGTCTTTGACTTGTAATTGATAGAATTGTTAGCAACAGTTAAAGGGGAGTCTGTTAGGACATGTTTTGTAACTGTTGATAAAATTCTGTGTAAGTTCTGTCAGAGGCGAACTTAATAAGTTCGCCTAGCCTATCAGAGGCGAACTTAATAAGTTCGCCTAGGCTATCAGAGGCGAACTTAATAAGTTCGCTTAAGTCTATCAGAGGCGAACTTATTAAGTTCTCTTAGCCTGTTAGAGGCGAACTTAATAAGTTCGCCTGGTGCAGAACAGTAGCTTATATATACATAACAGAGTCAGTTTGAACATAACTGAGGTGAGACGATATCAGAGTAGACGAGAGAGAATTCTTGTAACCTGATATTGGTGGAATACAAAGAGTTTCTTTACACCGTTGTTGTTGATTGAGTCACACGAGCACGTTGATCATGGATTCCGCACGTTATCACCGTGTTGTACCGCGAGTCTAGAGATCCGTCACGCACCGAATTAGGGACCTACAAGAAGTTTATTTACCTGCTGTTTCTATTGTCAATTCGTATACAAACGTTAATACGATAGGATTCCGCACTCCGTGTTATCAAGATGTCCTGTCACGAGATCGATCTGAGATGAGTCATGTGGACCTACAAACATCCTCTCTTTGACTGACTTGCAGACCTAGGAAGAATGAAAATTCACCCATGTTGCTCATTTCAAACTTGGACTTCATCACCTGTTCGAATTCCCTACACATCCCTTCATTTGTAGACCCAAAGATAATGTCGTCGACATAGACTTGTACAAGAAGAATATCACATCCAACTTTCCTAATGAAGAGATTCGAGTCAATTTGTCCGCGGTCGAAACCATTGGATAAAAGATGTTTTGATAAAGTCTCATACCATGCCCGAGGTGCTTGATAAAGACCATAAAGAGCTTTGTCAAGCTTATACACTTTATTGATATTATGCGGATCTTCAAAACCGGGTGGTTGAGTGACATAGACCTCTTCATGAACTTTCCCATATAGAAAAGCACTCTTCACATCAATTTGATAGACCTTGAAGCCGACAAAGGAGGCATAATCCAGAAATAGCCGAATGGCCTCAAGTCTAGCAACTGGGGCATACACCTCTGTGTAATCAAGGCCCTCTTGCTAATAAAAACCCTGAACAACCAACCTTTCTTTGTTCTTCACTACAACATGTCGATCGTCCGTCTTGCATTTGAACACCCATCTGGTTCCAATCGGATGCATACCCTTCGGAAGGTCAACCAAATCCCACACGTGCAACTTTTGGAATTGAGACAATTTATCTTGCATCGCCTCTATCCAGCAGTTGTCAGCGAGAGCCTCTTTCACATTCTTCGGCTCCAATTGGGATATGAAAGCAGCATGCAAACACGATTCCATGACACCTGTGTCAAGTATCTCAACATACAGTCTGAATGGTTCTATGACGCGTTTGAACACCGGCATCAGGATCACTAATAATGTTGTCAATTGGATGATTCCGATGCACTCTCGTCTCTGGTAATTGAGGTTCTTGAATTTCTGAATCTAGGTTTGTGCTCAACTCCCCCACATCATGTGTACCCGAAGATGACTCATTGTTGATTGGATCAACTAGAGCTTCATTTCTTACACGAACATTAGGATCAACTTGAGCATCATTTCCATCAACATGAACATCTTCATTATCGGAAGTTGGAATAGGTACAGTTGATCTGGTTGAGAAATTAAAGTTGTCGCTGCCACAACATAAATCATACAACTTGGCAGCATCATCTGCAGATAAATCAGGAAGGTTAAAAGACTTGAACAGAGCATCATAATCAAATCCCCAAGCAGGACCAGTTGGTTCTGGTGGAATGTTATGTTTACTGCAGTCCACTTCGAACCATTCTTTCACAGACCTACTCTTAATATTGTACACTCTTTTGCATGGCGAATTGGAAACATATCCTAAGAAGATGCCTTTCATCGCTTTTGCATGAAACTTAGATATGCGGTGTTTGTACTGTAACAATAAAGAGCAGGGACTACCAAAAGGAACTTGGTAGTCAAGATTTGGAGGACGATTGTTGATCAGCTTATAACAAGTTTTGTTGTGCCTCTTAACCACCAGAACTCTATTTAAGACGTGACAAGTTGTGTTGACTGCTTCCGCCCACAATATTACAGGAAGCTTGGCATGTGATAGCATCGTCCTTGCATTCTCAATTAATGTTCTGTTCTTCCGTTCTGCAACTCCATTCTGTTGGGGTGTATACGGTGCATTGAATTCATGACGAATGCCCTTCTTGAGACAGAAAAGCTCCATCAAATTGTTCTTGAACTCCGTGTCGTTGTCACTCCTTATTCTTCTAACCTTCAGCTTGCATAAAGATTCCAGGCTCAAGATAAGGTATTGAAGAATATCAACAGTCTCATCCTTGGTACCTAAAAAATGCACCCAAGAAAAACGTGAGAAATCATCAGTTACAACTAGACAGTATGACTTCCCTCCAATACTCCTGATATTTATGGGCTCAAACAGATCCATATGTAAGAGCTCCAAAGGGTATCGATGGAGTTTTGGAGCTTGGGCTTGTGAGACTTACGTTGCTGTTTGCCCTTTTTACAAGGCATACAGTCATCTGCAACGGAGAATCTTAGCTTAGGAACCCCGGTAACTAAACCGTTTTGGACAAGATGATTAATTTTTCTATAAGAAATATGTCCGAGTTTCCTATGCCACAAGATTGAGTCAAGCTCTGTCGCTATGGTAAGAAAACAAGTAGCAACTGAAGATGTGGTTTTCGCCACGCTTATGTCGATCTGATAGGTATCATTCGTTCTTAGCGCATGCATCAAAGTCCAGTCTTCATGAACCTCAAACCCAGGTTTGAGAATCATGCATTAAAACTTGTCAAACATGATTGAGTACTCCTTATCACACATCTAAGAAATACTCAACAGGTTATGCTTTAGCTGCTCGCAGTAGTTGACGTTGTCGAAGCTTACACATCAATTCAAAACTATGCCTTGACACGTAATACTACCGCCTTTTTCTCCTGCAATGGCCACATGGCCACCTCTGAATGGTTTAATGTCTAGAAGTAGTGCCATGTTGCCTGTCATGTGCCGGGAGCATCCACTATCTACATACCGACGATTAGAGATAGTTCCCTTCGAAAGTCCCTGCACGAGTCACAAGAAATTAATTAGATTTGGAGACCCAAGCCATGGTGGTCTTGGGTCGTCCGTCTTTCTCAAAATAAACTACTTCTATTAATTCACAGTCATGACTATAAAAAATTGGTGAATCCTTTGGAGATTTGGGATTAGAAGATTGAGAACTTTTGGTTTTCTTGTTCCAGGACCTTTTCTTTTGTTTTACTGGAACAGTCGGCTTGCATTCAGACGCACCAGGTGAACTAGTAGAAGCTTCACCTGATTGAATTCCAGCCAGCTATTCCAGCTTTCTCAATCTCTTGTTCCTTCTTCTCCTCTGTGGCTTAGAAAGTTTAACCACAGGCCTCTCACCAGTTGGTGCACTACCAGAGGTAGACACACAGGGTTTAGTAGGTTGCTTTTCCCTTTTTGGAACATATGGCTTAGCCTCAGATGTGGTCTTTGGCTTCACCATAGGTTTCACTGGTGGTTTCACCACATTTAATTTGGGATTCTTGGGTTGCTTCACTGGTGGTTACTTAGAGATAACAACCGGTTGTGAAACAATTGGCTGTTTCCCTTGGTTCTTAGCAGGGTAGTTCAAAAGGATGTGACCAACCATACCACAGTGAAAGCAAGCACGCTTTTCCTTATAAATTCTCCTGTAGGGCTCGTTAGATCTAGCATTTGATGACTCAGCATGATTAGCTGGAAGAGTTGCTTGATGAACATGAGTAGTGGTTTATGATGGACCTGATGTTGATTCATTTTTGGGAATGTAATATTTTTCCAAATTTGCTTTATAGCCAAGCCCATAATGATTTGCGAAGGTTTCTTTCTTAACTTGGTTAATATTCTTATATCCCCCATAAAGCATTACTTTTAGTTTTTCATTTGTTTTAATGGTATCAGTCTCAGTCAAAATGCAATTATCACGATCAGTGACAATGTTTTTCACAACTTTGTGTTCATCATTCAGATCCTCTGAGACAGCACCATCAGGGATGGTGTTCTCAGAGCCTTCATCCGTGAAGAACTCCTGATCAGACGCAAAGTCAGCCTTACTTGAGGAATCATCCTTTCTTGAGGATTCATCAAGGCATTACAAGTAAATATCAATTAAGCCATTGACAAATTTCCTGCTTACTGGTGGAGGAATGGCATTAGTACCCAACCCTAAGCCATTCACTTGTCTCACTACTGATTCGTAGTGTTCCACCACAAAACAAGAATTATTCAACTTCTCAATTCTACCATTCAATTGCAAGACCTCATTCTGCAGCTTGGCAATTTCATTATTTATCTTTTCCAACCCCTTCTACGCAACATCCAAATGAAACTGTTGTTCACTAATTTTAAGTGAAAAATCACGTCTTTCTTTCTTTAAAGTTTCAATTGAATCTTTGTAACGTTTTTCATTTTCTTTGTAACTGAAAGCTACAATACAAAGGGGTTCGACCTTGTCCTGAAGCTTAGAATTTTCTTCTTTCAAGCCAAGACATTTGTAACACGAAATAATAGCAAATGAGTTAGAGTCTACCTCAGTTGACGAATTTGATGCCTCGCCAATAGCCATGAGGGCAAATGCAGTTGTAGACTCCCTTTGGTCAGCTACAGAAGCTTCCCTCTCTTCTGCTTCCATCATCTCAACGATCTCAGCCACGAGACCAACTTGTGTTTGAGCAATAATGACATCCTCCAAATAAACACCCCAATCAAAGCTTTCGTCCTGTTGAGCTACCAAAGCATTGGACGTTCCACTTTGACTTTGATTGCTATTGTTAGAATTGTTGTACCCTAGAATATTTCCTTGGTTGTTTCCCTGGCTTGGTCTAGTGAATCCTGAAGTAGGTGCTTTATCCTTCTGACATTCACGAGCAAAGTGTCCAAAGTTCTGACACTTGTAGCACTTGGCTTTGGATTTATCAAAACCCACCTTGGCATTTGAATGCCCACCTATGAACTTCCTTCCAGTTCAATTCAAGAAACGCTTGGCCCTTCTCAAGATCATGGCCATATTCCATTGAATATCCATGTCCTCCATGTCATCTAGATCCACCTGATTAAAATCTTCTTCAATGGTTTCAGGATCCGTATGCTTGCCACCATTGAAGTTCTCATAGGCAAGCATACACGATGAAAACAATGCTACATGATCTTTAGCTAGGCTATAGCAGTCTGGTTAGCTGAAGATGTGGAGGTAGGATTTCTTGAGGAATGTTGGTGGTGAGAACCAGATCCAGATGCTGTAAAGCATGTATGACCACCACAACAATTCGAGTTATCTTCTTCATGAGAGTTCCCTAAGAGTACGGCGATTCCTGAACCAGATGACTTAGCTGTGGAAGACGTCCCATAATACATAGAAGGGTCTTGGATTTGAGGCCTCCCTGAGCTTTCTTTTCTTTTCAGGTTCATATCGTGTGCTTAAACCTTTCCAATTGCTTCTTCAGTCATCATCTCATAGAACTTGGGGTTCTCTCTTAGCAGAGTGGTATACATCTCAAACTTTGGTGGTAACGCATCCAGAAAATTTTCAACTAATTCCTCATTAGGATACTTTAGCTCAAAAGCTTTTAACTCAGTTTGCAGATGATAGAATCTAGATATAAGTTCATCTGTAGATTCATTCTCCATGTATCTAAAGCACTCATACTGCTTTCTCAGGAGATCTCTTTTGCTCTTCTTGATGTCACTGTTCCCGTCAAATCTTTTCTGCAATGCCTTCCAGAGATCTTTTGAATTATCATATCCTCTAAAGCTGTGAAAAAGCTCTCTAGTTAGGGCTATTGTGATAGATCCATGTGCCTTCTTTTCTCTGTCATAAACTTTCTTTTCTTCTTCATCTAGCTTAGATATAGGCTTGGGAACAATCTCATCAAGATATGTATAAGTCGGATGCTAATAACCCTCAAATATTGGTATCAATAAAGAGGAATCAGTTTATGAAATATAATGCTCAAAGCATGCTTTCCAATTCAAATAATAATTAACATTCAGCAGCTTTGGCGGTTTTTGCGGAGTACCTATCTCATTATCATAGTTAAGCACGTTACCAAGATTTTGAAGATTTGCCATAGTGTAAAAGTTAGTAAAAAACTCAGAAAGTCAACACAACTTGCGCACATAAGAATGGCCTTGCGCACTTAAGAAATTAGTCCTGCGCACTTACTATTTGCTCTTGCGTACTTAGTAAGTTCGCAGGAGTAAATGTTAAGTACGCAGGAAGAAAATTTTAATACACACAAGAATGGTCTTGCGTATTTAGTAAGTACGCACAAGACTGTCCATTTTACCAAAAAGGGTAAGTATGCAGAATGCTTTATCCACCTGCTCCACCAACTTTTTCCGATCGCCGGAAATACCTCAGATCTACAAATTTTGAAGATATGAACAAATTGATCAATCCAAAAGGTTAGAAACTTGTTTCTAACAAACCCTTGATAATCAAAACACTCAGACAAAGAAGAAAAAAGTCGTATTTTGAAGGATTTTTGCTTTTAAAATAGCGCTCAAGAGCTACCTCTATTTTATCACAAAAATACCAAAATCGGTCACTTTTCCTGTAAAAAGGCTGTAAATTGTGTCGAAAATGCTCCTAACACACTTACAAAACTCGAAATCAAGAGCAAATGCTCTGATACCACTTGTAGGTCCCTCGGGTGTCTCAGATCGTCACATGCAAGTGTGATCCTGGTCGAACCGGGTGTGGAATATCCGTGACTAGGAGGAGTATCAATCAACACAAAGTAAACCGACAACAAAGACACACGATACTTTCAAACTTCGTCTATTGATAATCACAGCCGGTTATAGAGAGAATGAGTGCGTACATAATTCTGTCATAAACTGACTATATATACTAGACCTGGGCTCTGCTTACTTAGCAAGTGCGCAGGGCAAAATGCTCATGTGTACTTAGCAAGTACGTAGAGATTTCTTGCGTACTTGCTAAGTACGTAGGAGTTTACTCGTGCGCACATGCTAAGTGAGCAAAAGACTTAGAGAAATTAGACAACGAGTACATACAAAAGTAAATACAACTCGATAACTAATACATACAAACACTAAGATACAAATACTAATACATACAAGACAAGTACAAAAGCTAAGACAATATCCAGAGTGTTTGTCACACAAAAGTGCTTCAACAGTGCAGAACTCCTGTCTATTGGACTAAAATAGGAGACAGTCAACTATCTGGACCTGAAGTTATATAGAAAATGACAGATAAAATAGTCCAGATTAAACAACGGTTAAAAGTTGCTCAAGATAGACAGAAAAGTTATGCTGATAGACGATGTAGACCGTTAGAATTCCAATTTTGAGATTTTATTATGCTAAAGGTTTCACCTTGGAAAGGTGTTATAAGATTCAGAAAATGAGGCAAGTTAGGACCAAGGTATATAGGACCTTATAAAATCATTCAAAAGGATTGGAGCAGTAGCCTACAAATTAGATCTACCTGAAACTTTACAAGGAATTCACAGTACATTTCACGTATCTTGCTTACGCAAGTGTTTAGCCGATCCAACTCAGGCTGTTACACTAGATGATGTGTATGTGGATGACAAACTTCATTTTACTGAACAGCCAATCAAGATTTTAGATACCTAAGAGCGGAAATTAAGGAAGAAAGTTATACCAATAGTATTGGTTCAATGGCAAGGTCGGATTGGAGCTGACAAGACTTGGGAATTAGAGGAGCAGATGAGAGAAAAATACTCTCATCTATTTACCTCTTAATTTCGAGGACGAAATTTTCTTAAAGGATGGGAGATTTGTAACACCTCGAAAATTCCCTAAGAAAATAAAGGACCAAATTTGCCAAAATTCAAAGTTGAATGGTTATTATGTAAACAATCAAAGTTCAAGGACTAGAGTTGAAAATTCTGAAAATCAAAGGAGTAGCGGACCGCTACCCAAGGCTTAGCGGTCCGCTACGTGCTGAGCAAGGGAATAATGATGATGGGCCACGTGTTAAGCTGACTCAAACCCTATGGCGTACAGCCAGGGATTTATTAACGGTCCGCTACGGACTTAACGGTCCGCCAAGGACCAATAACAGTCCGCTACTTGGTCCATACGACAAATTTTGCGGCTAAAGGCAGTGGCGGACCGCCACCACCTAGCGTAGCGGTCCGCTACGGGTTCCACTTTGGCATATAAATAGAAAGCTCGAATTCAGATCTTGAGCATCACTCTCATACACATTTCACACTTGAAAACACACACTTAACTTCTGATGTTCCGATTCCGAAGTCCGGTTCGCATGCGAGAATCCGGTTTCCAATGTCTTCCACTCCAAAATTTCCGTAGATAGTGCAGAGGTAAGGTTCCGACCTACTGTTAAGCTTTGGTTATGCATCCTTAAGCTAGGATTATACAAATTAAGTAATGTCATTATATCTAGGAACTCTGTCTGAAGGATTTTCCATATTACTAACATGATATGACAAAATACTGCCAATGTGAGTTCTTAAACTATGATGCATGAGCCCAATCATGACCTCGTTTAGCATGATTGATTTATGAAACATTTTAAGTATCTTGAAAAGATTGCACCGATTGTTTATATAAAATGCATTCTAAGCGCTTATTGTGTTTCACTTGCCCGTGGAACGACATGATGGGTAGGACCCGTGGAACGGTCTTTGGTTATATATATACTGAATGATTTTTCATAGTTCTCTATGAATTTGGGTGTTGAAGCCCATTAATGTGTTCAAGATACTTTGGCGGGTCATTTTAATAAACTATTTTAGTTTATGAATTTACCAGTTTTATGCTGACCTATGTCTTATCAAATGTTTTGAATGCATCACAGGTAGTCATTAGACAAGTCATTTCCAAGACTAGAATGAATAGATGAACGATCCAGATGTTGGGCATGCCAGGAACTGTAAGTCCCGAATGATATGTTCCTTGTTAGGAAAAGATGATGAAATGATGTAACCTTTATGATAACATGATGTAAACAATATTTTAATATTTTAGTAAAGGTTGATGATTTTAGTTTCCGATGTGTGTTTTTGATATCAACGTCATAGTAAATAGAAGGTGACCTTCTGACCGGTATGTAGTTATCTGACAAACGGAATGTTCTGTCTAAAGGAAAGGACGGTGCATAAATCTCTCCTAGACCCGTCGTTCTTTTCCTAGGAACATCTCTGTTGGAGGTACTACTCTGGTTAGATAACTGTCCTGTGTTACGGGCGTGACATATACATATGGCCAGAATGTTTTACGTAGACGCCCTTATGCATCAAACTTTTGAATACAAGTATTGCCATTTCTTAAACGTAAAACTTTCAAAGTTTTGAAGATAAAGACAGATAGACATATTCACTTTAATTGTAGCTTGATCTTAACTCAGGGGTATCTCCTAAAGGCTATTGTAACCTTAAAGCAGGTTCTAAGTTAAGTTAGTATCTTAACGCACGAATTAGGAAATAAGCGAAAGTGCAGAAATTAAGCGAAAGTCAGATATTTTACCGGAATGCGATCATGAGGATCGAGGATTGGACAGCTCCAATGATCTTGGAATGTTGTTGTGAGTTTGTGTGTGCAAAATGAAAATCCGGGAGAGGCTATTTATAGTTGCTTGCAAGGAACCATATCGGACCGATATGGAGGGCCATAGCGGTCCGATATCCCCCCGTGTATGTGTCAGCCCTTGATGTCACTTCCTGATTGGACCGATCCTCAATTTACGGCTATCGGACCGATATGGAGGGACATGTCGGTCCGACATGAGTACACGCGTCAAGTTTTAGGGCTGAGTCATAGGGCACGTTTCAGCATAAAAAATTGCGGCTGAAGGCGGCTAGTCGGACTGTTATCCGAATGATATCAGTCCGTTATCCGACCCGGTATCCATTGCGGACCGTTGGGAAGGATGATAGCGGTCCACTATCTACCCAGAAATCAAAATTTTTCTTTTTCAACCCTTGAACTTTGGGGACTTGACAAATCCAACCCCTTAGGTTTCAAAACTTGGCAAATGAGGACCTCGGCATTGGCCTGGTGTTACAACCACGCAGCATGTCGCCGACCGAAGCTCTAGTCACATTTGGCGCGAGAAGCGCCAACACTAGTCCCATTTCACTAGCAGGTTTATTCACAGCAGTCGTTGTCTTGACTGGTCGTTCTGCATTCCTCCTAGCAAGAGCTCCACGCCTGACCAATCTCATATACTTCTTCTTAGCCATCTAATCCTGCACAAGATAGAACATTTATGCGAATATTACTGTAAAAAATTCAGAATATAAGAGTAACCATAGACTGCTGAATCACGGTGATCAAATGTGATTGGTTGCCCACGTTACTATGTGGATTCTAAACGTTCCCCATCATACTCACACTAGCTTTCTACCTTCCACACAACGGATGCACAGGCATCCCATACAGTTCACATAACACAATGTAATACCATCACGTAGTTACACGTATCACAATATTCACAATATTCTGCTTATAGAACTTAGTTACACGCAAACTCACCAAACCACATCATCACACCAGATGGTTTCAGATAATGTAGCACTACACAAGTGAACTCTAACAATTAAACTTACTATCAAAAACGTACCTCTTGGCTCGCGGGTACTCGTTGTGGCATTCGTTTAACCTCGTCCCATTCTCGGTTTAAGTTTAGGTATTTTATGTTTTGAAAACACCGTTTTTCTCTTAAACCTGGCTCTAATACCAACTTGAAAAGCCCCAAACCGGGCACCCTACAGTTGGTTCTTATCATTGGATATTCTATTATTATAACACTTATTTTATTACAAACAACCAACAGAAGTTTAATAAAAAATAGTCTTTATCTTTTGAACTTGTTATCGTTCTTAATCATACCTTAAGAATGCATGCACCAATCCGAGTAGCACCGCTCCTAAGCCAAGATACGTCGTCCACGAAACCCACCTAAAAATAATCTAACGTATATACAAAGTCAGCTACACTGAGTGAGTTCTAACAGTTTATTATAAATAGAAACGTTCACGTCACCGATAATATTTCAATCAACTAAGGACATCACTGTCCTTTATAAAATAATTTGTCATTCATTGACATATTGATAACCCTCATTATCTACAACATCCCATAAGGGTTCGCCAACCCTACACTCAACCCTTACCCATGACCCCGTAAGTTCTCCAACACTGACCGAACTTACCGTGCTACTAACCTGTAGTTTACCATACGTATCAACACGAGATCTGGTTAAAGCAACCAACTCCTAAACATAGACCCGACTAGCCCTAACAATGACTCTTACAAGGGCTGCTACACAGCAGTCGTAAACACGACCTCGTTCCCACACCACAGTTAATATATTGCTTAACATCACAACACATTAAGTATCAATAAATACTTGCATGCAATATAAATCAAATATAAACGCACACAACAATTACCTTGTCACAACCGCCTTCGTCGGGGTTTTCATCATACTCCGAGATTAACATTGTCCCCCTGGACATTGTCACTCTTGGTGACATCCCGAAGGACCTCATCCTCCACATTAATACCCGTCGTGTCACATGGACAACGACACAATTATACATAACATCAAGCATATAACGCATAACAACATACTAACATTTACATGACTTGTTAACTAAGCATTCACCCCACACATATTCTTAGGATAACACATCCTACGTATACTCATAAACGTCTAACTCATTTCCTGACTCATCCCGACTAATTCATGACACAACACACACAAATCATCATAAATCTTGTCCACACATCATAAGGACCCCACAAAGACCCTTAATTTCATTATTACATAATGATCTTATAAAACGCTTCAGGTTTAAATCATAACTCGTAATACGTTCGTTTAACATAATAAAACACACGGGTATGTACGATAGTCCCAAAACAGTAAAAATAGTAAAGTGGGGATTAGAGACTCACTGGTTGTGAAGATCCAAACTGACTCACTGGTTGTGAAGATCCAAACCCTTGCTCTACATCCGTCCTCCCACTCTAAACCCGAACCTGTCAAACGTATGATCACATGATCATACACGTTCCAAACATACGTCGAATACGCGTAAATATAAATAAGTCTCGGCATCCGGTTTCATCCACTCGTTATCCCAACTTCACGAAACCCTAGTTTCACGTGCCAACTAGATCCGGATCATCCGTGACCCGCACAGGAATCCGAACACTCGAATTGGGTTTCACCCCATGCATGCACCTACGCGGCCATGCATAACCCTAGCTCCACGAGATTGAGCGTATCCAAACTAGTTCTTCGTATCCACATGCAAGACATGCAAGGAAAACACTAACCGAGCTTTACTCGGCTATCACCACCCCCACCGGCTTCGTTTTCAGCCCCGCACACCACCGTGTCGTCTCCATTGTTATGTGGACCATCGCATCCGCCATCCCCTTCGTCATGCCTTGTCCACCGATCCCCACCATTCACTACCGCCACACATTCTGTGACTATCGTTGCGTCCCCCTTAGTCGGCTCCATCGCCACACCACCACAGCCACCTCCATGGATGTCGTCACGCTTCATAGTCACTAGAATCACCACGGGTTCCCGTCGTCTTCGTCAGCCACCATCACCCCCAAGTCAGCCTCCAATGCTCAGTCGTACTCCTCCACGAACCACCGATTCTAACGGTCACCACAGCCCCGTCGTTCCATCCCTGAGCCGTCATGCTCCACCCTCGACCATGGCTGCCACCATATACGGCTATCATCGGACCACCGTCCTCATCCCCTCCTCTGATCACCATAATGAGGATCAACCCTAAATGGGTTTCCATGCATAACCGGAAACGAAAAAGAAAAGGAAAAAGGATGAGAACTAGGGTTACCTCTCGTGTAGTAGAAGTCGTATTCACCGGACCGCTCCTCCGCCGCCTTCCCCTTCTTCTCCGGCGTCTCCTCTCTCTCGCGTCTTTCTTTTCTGTCGCCGCACACACCTAGGCCGAATGGCCTAGGGTTTCCCTTATCAAGGTTTTTAAACATTTGCTTGTTACATTCAGGTCCCTCCAGTTACATCTCGCACGTTTCGATCCCGAGTCCTTTACAAACGACCAACCGTCTCTTTTCCGTCATTAAAATACACTTTGAATGATGAACCTTGTTTCTCATTACCTTAGTAAAGGTTCGGGTCGTCCACTAATCCAAACCAGTATCATATGGATTTTTGGGATGTTGCATTAACCGGATCAACTATCAGGATGTCTTAGGGTTTGCAGTTAAGGTTATATTTTTAATCCTTAAACTTATAAACCGCACCCCTGGGTATTAACTTTTAACCCCTAGTAATTAACTATTAATTACTTTTAATCCTCGTAGTTAACTAATTATAAATAATTAGTAAAACTTATCATCTTGACGTTTAACACTTAAACGTTTAAACCTTTGCCATTTAATTATTCCTCTAAATTACTAATTACCTAATTCACCAATAAATATTTCTCTAAATATTTATCCACCGAATTATAAAACCGTGTTTCGTGAACTATAATATTTACGACTAAATACTATTACTTGCTCGTTACCTAGACTGTAACTCTTTGGATCGTAACTCGATAGTAACGTTGATTTAATCTACGATCAGATATCCTATATCCAACATGTCCCACTTCTAATCAAAGGAGAACAGAATTCCATTGGCCACATACAACTCCCACAAAACTACAGATTTATTCCCAATCATACCCTTATTACTGCCTTTCATGAAACAACGTTGTAAGACCCCAAACCGGGAACCCTATAGTTGGTCCCTATCACTAGGTAATCTCTTTAAAAGTACTATTTTTATTCATCAAACAAACCGGGAACCCTACAGTTGGTCCCTATCACTAGGTAATCTCTTTAAGACCCCAAACCGGGAACCCTACGGTTTATCTATTTTACTCATTATCGTATTATACCTTACCTCTTGAATGAATGCCCACTAACCCGAGTATCACCGTCATACGTTGCCACGACTCTAACTTGCAAAACAATCTAAAGTACATACAAAGTCAGCTACGCTGAGTGAGTTCTAATAGTTTAATTTAAGTAGAAACAATCTCGTTACAAATATCATTTATGTCAACTCAGGACATCCCTATCTTTATTAAAATAGTTTTGTCATTTATTGACCTATACATAACCCCCCGGTTATCTTACAGTATCCCATAAGGGTTCACCTCCCAAGACTCATCCCATAATTACGACCCAGTAAGTCTCACCGACATGGATCGAACTTACTACACTGATAACTCGTAATCTACCACACATACCAACTCGAAGACCGGGTAACACGACCAACCCCTAGACACCGACCTAACAAGCCTTAACCAAGACTCTCACAAGGTCAAATGACACAACAATCGTAGCCACAACATCATCATCCCAACACAACGGCCAATCTACTGCTTAACATCAAAGCAATAACATAACCACACATTAATTATCAATAAACACTTGCATGTAATATAGATCAAATATTAATGCACACAAACACATACCTCTTCACAATCACACTCGCCAGGGTTTTCGACACACCTTGAGCTCATCTCTGTCCTGATGGACATTGTCACACTTGGTGACCTCCCGAAGGACCTTGTCCTCCATAATCCCGTTTGCCATGTCACACAGAAAATGATGCAAACACAAAACGAAAAACACATAACACATAACAACATACTAGCAATTACATGACTCGTTAGCTAAGCATGCACCCCACATATTTACTCAGGATAACACATCCTACATATACCCATAAATGGCTAACTCATATCCCGACTCACCGCGACTAACTCATAACACGACACACATCAATAATTCTCTTACTCCTAGCTCTCATAATCACAAGGACGTCACATATACCCTCAGCCTCGTTATTGAATGCTTTAGTTCATAGACTCATTGGGTTAAACCCAAAACTCTAATCACGTTTAATATAATAAACATCTTCTTTAAGTATGTAAGATAGCCCGAAAATCAGTAAAAACATTTAAAAGAATAGGGGATTCGAAACTCACCCGTTACGGAGATCCGAGTCCTGCTCAGCAACCGTCCTCTCGCTTGAACCTGAACCTGTTAAACGTTAAATCACGTGATTAGACACATTCTAAACAGACGTCGAAGCACAACATAATAAAACCCCAACATTCTTCTCGTCATCTCAACGTCCCTTCCATACAAGACCTTCGTCTCACGGGTTTACGCATAATATCGTACTCGTGCTTCCAAACTCAAACCCCCATGCATGCATGTACGCATGTCCATGCAAAAGCCGAGTCTTCGTCCTCGCATGTATTTGAACCGGGTTTTATTCATGCATGTAAGCTATGTAACGTAACCCTAACCACACGATACGAAAGATCTTGTATCGGGTCCTTATCGCATGCATGGCACGCGAGACCCTAACCGAGCCACCCGTTGCCAATGTGCAAGCTCACCCTATACTCTACCGATCCTCTCATCATGCACCATCACCCCCCGTCACCTCGTCTTTTTCTGGGCCAAAAACCCAGGTTAGCACCCGCCATGCACCACCACGCGTGCCCCGCATAGCCACCTCCGTGAACGGTTGCCTCCATGACTGTCTCCCATGTTTCACCGTGCTTCACAGTCACTCACATCGTCAATGTTCTCCTCGTTGAGTAGCCCTCACCAGACCACACTTGTCCCACCCTCCGTTTCACGCCACCACCGCCCCCTCTTAGCCATATTTCACCCGACCCTCGTCGGTCTTCTGCCGCACATCACCGCTGGCTCACTACTGTCGTGCAGTGTTAGTGAGCACCACCATCCTCACCTACACGCCACCGAACAAAGCTCCAGCCCGCTGTCTTCATTTTCATCCCTGTCTTCGTTCTCAGCTAACCACCACAAACCCTTGTCAGGATGTCATGCTAATCGAATACAAGGAATCAAAGAATAAGATGATAAGTTACCTTGAGCTTTTCTGGAGTCTCCTTGCCGGACCACCTCGGTGTCGTCTTCCTCTTCTACGTCGCCGTCACCGGCTCCCTCTTTCTCTATGTGGGTTCCCGGCTGTCGCACACATAGGGTCGCAAAAGTGGACCTAGGGTTTGCGCTAATGTGGGTTATATCCCACTAGATGTTACACCCGGGTCCCTGCGCTTCCATTTCATGCGCTTTGATCTCGAACTCTTGTTAAACGACTAACCGTGCCCCTTTCGGTAGTTAAATGCGCCTCGTAAGACAAACCTTACAAACCCTCTTGTTTTAAAGTAAAGAGTCGGGTCACCCACTAACCTGACCTGTCAGCTTACCTAATCTCAGAATGTTACAAACGTTAGATATGGTCAAAGAACAAACTTTAGTTAAAGTTAGTTCAAATATGTGCCATGGGTCGAAGGACAGATTGATCTTACCATATTCAAAACTTCTTATGACATAGATTCATGTAGATAGTTTTGAAAGGAGTTACGTCCGATAACATTCTCTAATGCATATCTATAAATCTTGGTTCTCAACACCTTGAGCTTTCACCTTGTGAACTAACCAACCATTCATAATAGTCTTACATTCAGATTGATTCCCATGAATCTGATCGACTACGGACATTTAGAATACAATATTTAAGGATACTAAAACGTATAAAATATCGAACATAGAAACATTTATTTATAATGCATTTAACCATTATATCAAAATAAAATACCAATGTAACTATAATGTTCGAAAGCACCAAATACTAAATCAAAAATCAAGCCCACTGTCTAGCAAATCTAAGGCCTATCATGCCCGCATGCATCTCATGTTTAGCTTGAGGCATAGGCTTAGTGAACGGGTCAGCTAGATTTTGATCTGTGTGAACTTTGTTTAACATGATGTCTCCCCGTTCTAATATATATCTAATATAATGAAATCTCCTAAGTATGTGCTTCGTTCTATGGTGTGACCTTGGTTCCTTTGCCTGACCCATGGCACCAGTATTGTCACACAGTATCTCTATCAGTTTCTAAATGCTAGGCATCACATCGAGATCAACAATGAACTTCTTCATCCAAGCAGCCTCTTTTGAAGCATCTGAAGCGGCAATGTATTCTGACTCTATGGCCGATTGAGCAACAACGCTCTGCTTGGTACTCTTCCGATTAATAGCTCCCCCGTTCAAGAAAAACACATATCCCGTTTGAGATCGAGAATCATCTCGATCTGTCAGGAAGCTAGCATCTGTAAAACATTTAACTGCTAGTTATTCTTCCTGTCCTCTATACATCAAGAACATATCCTGAGTCATTCTCAAGTACTTAAGGATGTTCTTCACAGCTATCCATTGACTCTCACCAGGATTCTACTGATATCTACTTGTCATGCTTAACGCGTATGATACGCCTGGTCTAGTACATAGCATAGCATACATGATGGAACCAATAATAGAAGCATATGGAACTCTTTCCATGTTCTTCCTTTCCTCATTCGATTGAGGGTAATGCTTATTATTTAGTATGGTTCCATATGCCATGGGTAACAATCCCCTCTTGGAATCTTGCATTGAAAAGCATTGAATGACCTTGTCAATATATGTACTTTGACTTAAACCTATAAGCCGCTTCAATCTATCTCTATAGATCTTTATTACTAGAATATAGGCGGCTTCGCCAAGATCTTTCATGGCGAAACATTTCCATAGCCAAGACTTTACGTCTTGCAACATATGAACATGGTTGATGATGTCGTGTTTAGATATGTAAATAAGTAAAATATATTTTTTTACAAGTAGTTTCACGAGATCAGGTTTTAAATTTATAAAATGATAAATACTCAAACTAACACACATAATAGGCAAGTGTATCTATCGCATCGTAATATAGTTTAGGTAAGAACCAAGTATCGAACCAATGGAAAGTAAATTAGTGGGTTGTGTGCGCTTATGAAGCAGGAAAGTAAATGACAGAAAAGTAAAAATGTGCGTGAAGTGTGTAACAAAAATGTAAATAGCAGGAAAGTAAATATGTCGAGGTTGATTAGGTCACGAAGAGTATTGCTTTGGGCATCGAATCCGCTTGGTATATGATAATGTTAAGTTGACTAATCCGATGGTATGACTAATACAAAAGAGTGAACGGTACACCACTAGAGCCTCACTCTCACAACATTTGGTTCACGAATTATGTTCTTTAGAATAAAATGGTGGGATTCCCAGCTAGGGACATCGTTCCCCTCAACTCTTTGAATGCTATCTCCAAGTTGTTTTGAGACATCGGACTTAAATATCTTTATTATTAGTTGAAATAGTGATTAGACTTTGTTCAACGGGAGACGGTGAAACAAATGGACCATGTATAAAAACGTACCGTTCCTAACATGAGTTCACCAATTTTTGGTCTCATTACAAGTTCGTATAAAGACGTACGATCTTATTAGTATGAACCAAGCCTTGGCTTATCAAAATCAACTTGTATAAAGATGTACAAGTTTCAAGAGAAGTTTGATTAAAAAGGTTTTACGGTCTTATACTTTAAAATCAAGAACACTCACAAGTGTTAAGGCAAAATCAAGTAATAATAAAAATCCATCATGAAGATGGTTTTAAGAATGAATGACTAAGGAACATAAACATACCTTTAGATTAATACGTTAAACATTAACATACACCAAACTTCATCTTCACCCTAGCAATACAAAGAGTTTAGCCACGAATGGCCATACTAACTAGCGTAACGCTGAGTTTCGTAGGCTGCCCTATTGCGGACAAAGAGGAGGAGCCTCTTTACTCTCTACTCTTTACTCTAACTATGAAAATGCTCTCTCTAGATGGTGTTTCTTTGCTTCTTGAGGTGTGTCTATTGAAGAACTCAAGCCATCTATTTATAGGCCTCAAAATGAGCAATGCACGACAGTGCATTGGTTTGCACTAGCGTGCAAACACCTCGGGAATAAAATAGAGTACAGAGGACAATGTACTAGAGCTTTGGGGAGTAAGTAAGGCCTTGCACGACCATGCAATGGGATGCCCGGTCGTGCATCCCCCTGCCTGCTCCCTGCTTCGTCTTTTAGCTGCTTGTTGACTTGTTGTTGACCTTGGTTGACTTCTTGGGGGTCAAAGCTCGGGAATGATCTTCCAAAAGGATTGATTTCTTGGTGTTTTTGACTGCTTTTAACTTTTTTTATCTCAGGACACCGAATAACCTGCAATTATGAAATATTAATGTTTTAAGCGTTAATTGCAAGGTTACTATTCAATTAGTACCATAATATGGGGATTATTATGCATGTAAAACATATATAATTTTGGGCATATCATAATACCCCACACTTAAACTTTGCTAGTCCTCAAGCAAACTCAGGCATGATCAGACCCATAACTAAAAACTTTACAAAAGGTAAGGGAGCTCCAAGTAATGGGAGACTGTTAGGACATAGATATGTGAAAATAGGCCTTGTAATAGATTAGATCTCTTATGTCTTTACGTTTTGTATGAATTGGTTAAGTTTTTTAATAGGCGAACTTAACAAGTTCGCCTAGGCCTAGTTTAGGCGAACTTGTTAAGTTCGCTTGCATGGCTGAGTGAGTCTATAAATAGGAGTTTACATGTTAGTTTCTTAAGCTTTGCAATTTGTATTCAAGTTCTGTAAACTCCGAGTTTGGTGGAAATCAAAGAGAATATTATTACATCTTGTGTTGATTCTAATCTTGATATTGTCTCATATACACAATCATGCATACGGTTGGATTCCGCACTCCGTGTGTTTGATACACGTCACGTCTCGAGTTAGATCCATTGATAACCCTAGTGGACCTACATGTGGTATCTTTGTGAATGATTTTTGACGGTTTGTGTATGATTTGACACCAAAAAGACAGAATTTTCGATCAACATTCTTTCCCATAGAGTTTTCAAGTTCTTGAGAAGATTTTGAGGCTGATTTCATCAATTTGGAGTTGTTTTTGAAGAAATTGATCCATTCAAAGTGTTCCAATTCATATTATATTCAATCCTATGGTCTAATTTCATCAAATTCAATCAATTCAGCAAGTTATGATGACTTTTGAGGTTTCAAGTTCGTGTTTTGGTTGAAGAATTCATCTTCCTGATAGTTTTAAGCTGAAACAGGCGAACTTATCTCAAATTCAGTTACAGTCGAACTTAAGAGGCGAACTTAGTCTAAGTTTTTGTTTAGGCGAACTTATTAAATTCGCTTGGCACAAGTTCTCTTAAGGATAGTTTTAGGCAAACTTATCAAGTTCGCTTGTGAGTAAAGTTGTTTCAAATTCTGTTTTCTTGTGATATTTTGCATATATTTGTTGTTATGGCTAACATGGTGCAGGTTACAAACATGTTCAACTATGACAATGAAATTGGTACTTCTCAGAAACCACCAAAGTTGCTAAGTCTTGCTGATTATCCTAATTGGAAGGATCGTTTTAATCAATTTGTTTCATTCACTGATACCAGTTTATGGATTCCTATACCGCCAAAGTTGCTAAGTCTTGTTGATTATCCTAACTGGAAGGATCGTTTTAATCAATTTGTTTCATTCACTGATACCAGTTTATGGATTCCTATTCTAGAAGGATATACTTATCCGACTTATTAATGGATGGATAATGACAATGTTCCAAAGCCTGTATCTGCTTTAACAACCAAAGAAAGGCTGTTATTTGATCGTGAAAAGAAGGAAATGGCGAGTATTTCAATGTCATTACGAAAAGAAATTTATCACAAATTCAAGCAGTTTAAAACTTCCATGCAGTTATGGGAAGCTTTACAGAAGAGATGTGAAGGTAGTTAGTTTGGATGTGAAGAAAAGTCGTAAAGAATTACTGAAGAAACAATTTTTGGTATTCAAACACTTTCAGAATGGGAATTTGGATGATCTGGTTACAAGATTTTATCATCTGCTGAGTGAATTAGCAAGTGCTAAGTTGGTTTATGAACCTGAAGAGATTAATGACGAGTTTTTGGAAGCTTTACCATCAAAATTTGATGTGTATACTGTCCTCATCAAAGAAAATGAAAAATATAAAACAATGTCACTTGAAGATGTTCTTGGAAAAATTCAATCTCATGATCTGAACTTAAAGAAAAAGGAAACCAATATGGAGCACATGCAAGATCCGTCAATGTATTTTGCAAAAACATCTGGAAATTTTGAATCAGGAGTTGCTTTGTTTTCAGGAGATGGTCAAGATAACTCTAATGAAAATAGTTCTGGATGTTCTTATCAATCTGGTTTCTCTTACATCAAACACTTCTGGATCACAACCATTGAATTCACATCATGTGAATCAAAGGGTAGCTGAAGATTATATGACAATGTTTTCATCTTTTATTGCTTCATATGAAAATTTTATTTGAGGAAAGATTCATGATCCAGAAGCAATTGAATAAGATATCCTCAAATTGATCCGGTTGATCTAGAAGAAATGAATATTCAGTGGAATATGGCAATGTTGATGAGACAAGCAAAGGAATTTCTTAAAAAGACCGGAAGGAAGTATATCGGATCAAACAGCAGAACAAGAATGGGTTTTGACAAGACTAAAGTTTGATGCTACAACTGTCAAGAATATGGTCACTTTGCTAAAGAATGTAATAAGCCAAAAGTTGAGTTTGACTCTCAAAAGAAGAACAACAATTATAAAGTAACAGAAATCAACAAAGTTCAAGTGGTTATGGAAATTCAGCAAATGTTTCAACATCATCTGCTTTGGTTGCCCAAGGAAATGATAACTATGACTGGGTAATCCATTTAGAAGATCTAGTTAGTTCTGTGAGTCAAGCTTTTATGGCTAAAATTCATACTGATGAGACATCTGAAGATGAAAGTTCAAGTGATAGTAAAAGTTCAGGGAGTGAAGTAGAAAGTCAGAATGTTGAATCTTCTGAAAATGTCATTATAGAAGAAATTTCTAAAGAAACTGATACTAAAAGTGCTGATGAAGTTCATTATGAAGAAAATGTGTCTACAACAAGTGTATTTGAAGATGAGATTTTGTTGACTAAAAGAGTACCTGAGATGACTTAATAGATTCCAACTGCTAAAGTCTTCATGGCAGATATGTCTGATCCATCAAAGGTAAAAGATGTTATCTGTAATATATATTGTTCTAACTGTGTTTTGGTGAAGGACAAAATGATGAAAGTCATGGATGATAATACAAATTTGATATGTGATATGAAATCGATGCACTCAGTGAAGGACAATGATAAGATGTGTATTGACAGAAGTAAATCACTCAAGAAAGACATTAATTCTCTAACTTCGAAGATTAAGGAACAAGCATATCGTTTGGATATGGCTTATGCTGAGATTGAAAAGAGGAATGAAATTGTTGCTGGGAAAAACAAAGAAATTTCTGATAAAGAAGCAGAGGTGATCAGATTACATAGAAAACTGGAATGTTTTGGAAATTCATCACTATTGTTGGGTTATTTCAATGACATTGCTGATCCTGTTAAGAGAACAACTGGAATTGGATTCGTTCCTCCACCATTTAATGGAAACTATGTTGTAGAACCAGAGATCATTACTGAAGAGGATATTGATCCAAAGACAGTTTTAAAGATTAATCCAGTCAAAGGGGAAGAAATGGTATATGATTCTGATAGTGATGATGAGATATTTGATGCTCAGAAAATTGATGGTGTTCCAAAATATGTGAAGTTTGATGAACCAAAAGTGTTAAAAACAAGTCACAATAGATCGATGTATTCTTACATAGCCCGATGAAGTTGAACAACCAACTATTTCACCAATTTTATCTAAAAGTGGATTTATAAGTGCTGGTGATATCAAGAAGGAGGTGTCAAAAGTTGAAAATAAATCAACAAGTAATTTCATTAAACAAAAGGTGAATGTGGCAAAACCCAAGGATATTCAGTCTCAAGTTTCAAAGACTTATGTTGGTGAACCATCCAGAAAGATGTATGTTCAAAGAAACAAGGAGGTAGTGATGTTAGATCTTCTGAAGGTTATTCATCAGGAATTTCCTCATCTTCAATAAGGGTCCTTATATAAGAGAATACAAGGATAAGAGAGTTTGCTTTCATTGTAATGAAGTGGGGCACATAGTGTTATATTGTCCTTACAAAAACAAAGGGAAAAATTTTCTTATTTCAGAGAAAGTTACACCAGCTGTTGTTCATGGTCAATCAAGAGTAATAAAGATTCTACAAAGACCGAATGTGGGAAAGCCTACATTTGATAATGTGATGAAACAATATGTCAAAGAAAATTTGCCTAAGCAGCATGTTACTAAATCTTTTGGGTTTAAGAAAGAGATGACACAGCATGTTCATGATAGATTTATTGATTCTAAACTAGAGTTTGTCCAATCTGGTGTTAGAAACAATGTTGTTTTTCATAAGTTTTTTGAGAATCCTAAAGATGGATTCACAAAGAATTCACAACCTAAGGTCAAACTTTCAGGACCTCAAAGGCGAAGAAGGAACAGACGGTTAAGAAAACTTTTAGAAAATGTTCAAATTGAATCTGAATTTCAAAATCAATCAATTTTTGATAAGAAAAAGAATGTTTCAAAATCCAAAATGTTTGTTTCTGATTTGCCTAAATCACCAAGGGTAGATAATAATAGAGATTCTGAATTACTTGAAGTTGTTTATTTTGATGCTAATGGTTGACCCAAGACCACAATGGCTTGGGTCCCCGTTTCTAGCTGAGTTCTTTTGTTTGTGTAGGGTCAACCAAGGAAGACTATCAACAACAAATGGTATGTGGATAGTGGTTGCTCCCGACATATGACAGCAAACATTCGTTTGCTTGAAGATATTAATAAAATTGATGGAGGTTATGTCGCCTTTGCGGGTAATTAAGGCGGGTACATAACAGGTCAAGGAACTTTAAAGAATGAAAAGGTGAAGTTTGAGAAAGTCAATTATGCTGAGCAACGTCAGAGTATTGACGATCACCCTTGTTCCCACTGGGATCATTATCTTCATCATCATTTGTTGGTTTCCTCTTTACTTAAACTGATAATTGCATACGTAAGTTGAAAAGGGGTCCTTCTCCCAATTTTTCTTCTAGATAGAAAGAGAGAGTGTGCATATGAACAAGACAAAGACTACAATATGTTTCATGATGATAATGAAGAGTGATGACAATCTTCTGAAGTTTTTGTCAAGGGGGAGTATGTTGGAGCATATTCTGGTGACAACGAGATTAAAGATTCTATGTCTTAGTATTATAGTCTTTGACTTGTAATTGATAGAATTGTTAGCAACAGTTAAGGAGGAGTCTGTTAGAGCATGTTTTGTAATTGTTGCTAAAATTATGTGTAAGTTCTTAGATAGGCGAACTTAACAAGTTCGCCTAAGCATCTTTAGAAGCAAACTTGTTAAGTTCGCCTATGGTGCTGTGAGCATTTGTGTTTCCCTATAAATAGGTGTTTACAAGTCTTAGAGAGAAGAAGTCAAGAACAGACGTGAGAATCAGAGAGCTTGTAAACAGTGTTTGTGAGTGAAATACAAAGCATTTATTTACACCATGTTGTTGATTGATTACACGTTTCACGTTGATCATGGATTCCGCACGTTATCACCGTGTCGTACCTCGAGTCTAGAAGATCATTTGTAACCCAATGGGACCTATAGAGACTCCGGGATAGCTCATGAGTCGCTTATTCTATTTTTTGTGCTTTTCATATTTTTGGTTGATGGAATCCATGACAAGCCTACCAGAATTTCAATTATGCATAATCGTTCACTCCTCACAATGTTCACTCAACTCTAGGGTTATATATATATGGATAATGTAAGTTAAGCAGAACGCTCAAGGTCGAATTGAATTATGCAATGGTCATAAGCTTGTATGCAAATCAAGTCTCCACCAACCAACTAAGTAATATGCATGAATCAAGAGGAATTAAAAGGGTTGTAATGTGGCTAAAAGAAAATAAAGGGTGAAAATAAAAACTTTTTTGGGTTTTTAGGGGTTTAAAAGGGTTTTAAGGGATGCAGCTAACATGGAACACACGGCTAAGGCTTCATGGCTTAAGATAGAAAACACTAGTGGGTCCCTCTACAGTACCCGGATAACGAGGGTATACCTAATCTGAGGGCTCATTTATGGTCAGATTGCCAAGACCGATACTTCTTATCATGTTCAACTCTTCCCTCACTACGTAGTACACATTACTGCCTTTTCGTATGTTCTTTTGGCATGTAACCTAGTAGCACCTACTTTGATCAGATGCATATACTCATGTTGGGAGTAAGTTTGATTCTTGCTGCATTTCCCATTGTGGCTCCAGTTGCCACATTTCACACATTTGCCATATCTTTTGGCGGCGCTTTTTGACAAGCAACAAAATGGTGGTAGTTGTTCTTGCTTGTGCCACCATTTTCGTAAATCACTTGTTGCATTGAAAAAAATTTCTCGGAGTTCGGGCGGCAATTCAGCCTTTGCTAAATGAATATAAGAAAGCAAAGGGAAATCGAAAGAATGCATGTCCAGCTCTTTTAGGTCTAACCGGGAAAAGTCCAACTTTTTTTTTAAATCAAGACTAACTTGTCAATAAATCCTTTTTCTCAATTTCCTTGAAATATTTTTCCATGTCTTCCATGTAGATCATTCAGTTGTTTCTTCCTAATACATCCACTTTCTTCTATGTATTTCAATTCCTTGAGTGAATCAGATTCTTTCCAAGTTGTCTTAATGATTGCAAACTTGAAATAATGACATAAGATAAACTAACTCCATCTTGAAGACAGTTAGCCAATAACCAGTGTTTACGAAAAGCTGGTATGGTGATAAATGTGGGTAGTAAAACGAAAAGGCTAAGGCTCAAAGGGCTATCTAGGCAGATATTGTTTGGTACTTTGGGTTTAAGGATAGTATATAAGGGTAGTAAAGTCCTAGGTGCCTCAATCATTTCTATACAACTACTAGTTCATGGTCTTAATATGTATTAAGTCACACAGGTTCTAATTATGCATAGAATTCGATCGAAAAACACTCAGTACACCAAATGAAAGAGCATACGAAAATATGATAATAATAATGCTCATGAAAAGGCTCAAATTATTCTCACATGAAAAATGGATGGGATAGGGTTTAGTGAATCGTTATGCATAATATCCATTTGTTTCTACTTGCCATGTTTCCATTTATTACTTTTTAGTTTATTTAAGCGCGAACTCAAAGAGGTTTTAGATTTTTAGGAAAATAAGTTTTCGTTTAAAGTAAGGTTTTAGTCAAATGTGTAGAAAATTACGAGTTTAGTTTTACTGCTTTGAGGAAACAAGTTTGTCCTGAATCTCTAATTCCCACCCCACACTTAAAACTGTGCATTGCCCTCAATCTACAAATGCATGTAATGAAATGCTATGTAGGAATTTAAATGCATGAAGTTTTAAGGGAAAAGAAACGGGTACTGCCCCAGTCAATTTAGTGTATAACCTATGGCCAATGCTTGTGATTGTAGTCAGCGTGATGCCAAAAACTTCTATCAAATCTCTCACACATTTGATGTTGTTTTTCGGCGTCCAAGCTTCTAGAGGAGGAGCAGAACTCCTCAAAGAAATAGAGAAACTACTTGGTGATGTTATGCTACTTAACACACAAAGGAAAACATAAAAACAGAAAATAGAAATAACAGGTAGTAGTTAAGCTACTAAGGTCCTAGTATCGAGAAGGCATACCTGGGGGCTGAAGTACGAGAAACTTAAACTTGGAAAACCAAACCTGAGGTCCATGTTGTGTGTCGTATGCATCAACTTCTCAATTTATTCATGATCATCGGGTTGCCTCCCGAAAGCGCCACGTTTATTTTAGGGTCGTTGGCCGGACCCGTACGTGTTACATCAGGCTATCTTCAGGCGGGGGCTTTGGATCTCCCCCGTGTCTCCCATTCCTTCCTTCAAATCCTTTTTCTTAGTCAATTTCGGCTGTTGGTCCCAATAGTTGTCAATCCAGTTAGTGTTATTGAGATCCTTGCCTAGACTAGGTTTCTTTCCTTTGTTGATTTCTTTAGCTTTCTTTAGTTGGTAGCCCAGGTTAGTGTCTATGAACTGTGCAATTTCAAAGGGATCATTGGATAAACATTCGTTACCCCCGATGTTACCGATTGTTTCCCAACATGAAGTGTTAGAATACTTTCATTCATGTCAATGGTTGCTCTAGCAGTGGCTAAGAATGGGCGACCCAAAATCAAAGGTACTGAGTAGTCGGGCCCCATTTCTAAGACCATGAAGTAGGTAGGGAAGACAAACTCTTCGACTTTTACCAGTAAATTTTCAATAACTCCCATAGGTGATTTAATAGTTCCATATGCAAGCTCGATAGTTGCATTGACAGGTTGCGGATTTCCATTCTTTAGTCTTTTGAACTTGTTGTATGCATTATGTTCACACTTGATCCTAGATCAGCGAGTGTGAAAGTTATCGGTAGTGGTCCGATAGAAAGTGGTAAAGAAAATTTTCTGGGATCTGATAGTTTCTTTGGAAGGCATCGTTCAATGAGAGCGACGCATTCATTAGTTCTCTTAACTGCTTCTTCCATGTTTCTTTTGTTAGTGAGAAAATCCTTTAAGAAACGTCCGTACTTAGGCATTTGTTGAATTATATCCAAGAAAGGCAGGTTGACATGAATCTGGCTTAAGAGCTTGATAAATTTCTCATATTGTTCATCAATCCTTTGCTTCACTAGCCTTCCTGGGTACGGTATGTGAGATTTGAAGGTTCTCTTTGTTGGAACGATAGGAGCAGTGTTCACTGGAGCAGGTTATGGATTCTCCTTTGGTGGTGATTCTTGATCAGTTGAGTCCATGACAGGTGGACGAAGTGGTACTCAAGTCAATATTTCCCTCAACAGTGTTTTAACTTCCTCTTCCTATGGTAATGGAGGTTGTGGATAAACCTTGCTATTTCTGAGAGTGATAGCACTAACATTCTCTTTTGGATTGGGTTTAGTGTTGCTTGGAAGACATCATGTTTGTCTTTCAGATAGAAGTTTTGCAATTTGCCCTAGTTGTACCTCGACGGACTAAAGAATTGCTTTTTGTGTCCTAAACTCAGCTTCGTGAAGACTAAACTTCTCCTCATATTGTTTGTGACGACTTGACTTTCAGTTATAGATATAAACTTAGTTACCGCGTCCTCCAGGCTCAACCCGTTACTTAGTTTGTTAGTTCTTGGAAATTGTTGACGAGGCTGAAAGTTTTGAGGTTGTCTTTGTTGAAACTGTTGTTATTATCCAAAACTAGATGGTCCTTGATTGTTGTTATCTTTATAGCTGATGTTCGGATGGTTCCTCCATCCAGGATTGTAAGTGTTGCTGTAGGGGTTGTTTTGCGGGCGATTTATTCCGATAAAGTCAACTTGCTCAACATCAACAGTGGTGCCTTTTGTTTCCCCAGCAGTTTCAACATTTACCTTATCCTTGCTGATCCGGTTGAGTCGAGTGGTGAGGGCGTCTACTTGAGCAGAAAGTGAAGTGATGGTATCGACAGAGTGAACACCTTGCCTGGCTCCCCTATTACTTCTCGGATTATACCATTGATACCTGTTCAAAGCTATTTCCTCAATCAGGTTGTAAACTTCTCTTGGCCTCTTGTTTCCAAAAATACCACCTGCAGTAGCGTCGAGTGTCTAACAAGCTTGATTGTGCAACCCATTGTAGAATGATGATACTTGTAACCAAACTTCTAGCACATGATGAGGGTATTTCCTCAACATGTCCTTAAAATGTTCCCATGCCTTATATAGTGATTCACCATCTTAGTGGGTGAAAGTGGTAATATCATTCCTTAATTTTACAGATTTTACTGGCGGGAAGTACTTTGAAAGGAATTTTTGAGCTAGATCATCCCATTTAGTGATTGGCCCAGTAGGAAGAGAGTTTAGCTATGCCTTAGCTTGTTCCCTTAAGAAGAAAGGAAACATTCGGAGTCGAATAGCATCATTCAAAACTCCGTTCAGTTTGAAAGTGTCATAAATTTCGAGGTAATTTGCAATACAGGCATGTGGATCTTCATCGGCTAATCCATGGAAAGTACATAATGATTGGATCATATGAATAACATGTGATTTGATCTCAATGTTGATAGCGTCAATTGTCGGCCTTGTGATGCTAGACCCCAAAGCGTCAAGTGACGGTCTTACAAAATCGGAAATAGTGCGGTTTTCTACGGCCATTTTTCTAGCACGGTTTTCACGTAATTGGTTATGAAAGAATCTTTCGGGCTCTGCTAAAGGTTGATATAAACTAGTAGTGGAGCTACGGATCATACACTACTTGAAACAAACGTAATAGAAAAACAGATGAAAAATGTTAAGGTTAAAAAGGCTAATCCGTTAACTCGAATTTTTCTTGAAATCACTGTGTCCCCGGCAGCGGCGCCAAAAACTTGATGCTGTCGTGTTTAGATATGTAAATAAGTAAAATATATATAAAAAATATATATTTTTTTTAGAAGTGGTTTCATGAGATCATGTTTTAAATTTATAAAATGATAAATACTCAAACTAAACACACACAAGAGGCAAGTGTACCTATCGGAGCGTAATATAGTTTAGTTAAGAACCAAGTATCGAACCAATGGACACGGTCGAGTTCTAATACTCAACATTTGTTATCGTTTAGCCGGTTTAATTAGTGAGTGGGTTGTGTGTGCTTGTGAAGCAGGAAAGTAAATGACAGTAAAGTAAATGACAGAAAAGTAAAAATTTGTGTGAAGTGTGTAACAGAAATGTAAATAACAGAATAGTAAATAGCAGGAAAGTAAATATCTCGAGGATGATCAGGTCACGAAGAGTATTGCTTTAGGCTTCGATTCATCTTGGTATACGATAATGTTAAGTTGACTAATCTGGTGGTATGACTAATACAAATGTGTGAACGGTACACCGCTAGAGCCTCACTCTCACAACATTTGGTTCACGAATTATGTTCTTTCGAATAAAATGGTTGGATTCCCAGCTAGGGACATCGTTCCCCTCAACTCTTTGAATGTTATCTCCAATTGGTTTGAGACATCGGACTTAAATATATTTATTATTAGTTGAAAGAGTGATTAGACTTTGTTCACTGGGAGGCAGTGCAATAATGGGACCATGTATAAAGACGTACCGTTCCCAACATGAGTTCACCAATTCTTGGTTTCATAACAAGTTCGTATAAAGACGTACCATGTTATTATTATTAACCAAACCTTGGCTTATCAAAATTAGCTTGTATAAAGATGTACAAGTTTCAAGAGAAGTTTGATTAAAAAGGTTTTACGGTCATACACTTTAAAATCAAGAACACTCACAAGTGTAAAGACAAAATCATGTAATAATAAAAATCCATCATGAAGATGGTTTTAAGAACGAATGACAAAAGAACATAAACATACCATTAGATTAATACGTTAAACATTAACATACATCAAACTTCATCTTCACCCTAGCAATACAAAGAGTTCAGCCACGAATGGCCATACTAACTAGTGTAACGCTGAGTTTCGTAGGCTCCCCTATTGCGAACAAAGAGGAGGAGCCTCTCTACTCGCTACTCTAACTATGAAAATGTTCTCTCTAGATGGTGTTTCTTTGCTTCTTGAGGTGTGTATAATGAAGAACTAAAGCCATCTATTTATAATCCTCAAAATGAGCAATGCACGGCCGTGCATTGGTTTGAACGGGCGTGCAAACACCTCGGGAATCAAACAGGGTACAGAGGACAGTGTACTAGAGCCTTGGGGAGCAAGTAGGGCCTTGCACGGCCGTGCAATGGGATGCATGGCCGTACATCCCCCTGCTTGCTCCCTGCTTCATCTTTTAGCTGCTTGTTGACCTGTTTTTTACCTTGGTTGACTTCTTGGGGGTCAAAGTTCGGGAATGATCTTCCAAAAGGCTTGATTTCTTGGTGTTTTTTACTGGTTTTAGCTTTGTTGCAATTATGAAATATTAACGTTTTTAGTATCAATTGCAAGGTTATTATTCAATTAGTAGCATAATATGGGGATTATTATGTATGCAAAACATGTATAATTTTGGGCATATCAATGGTTTCCAATGAGCAGTATGTCCTCTACATACATAATCAGAAAAGTAATGAAGCTCCCACTTGCTTTCCTATAAACACACGCTTCACCTTCGGTTTTGACAAAACCAAACTCCTCAATTTTCTGGTCAAAGCGAAGATTCCAGCTTTGAGACGCCTGTTTCAATCCAAAAATGGATTTTTTCAACTTGCACACCTTATTAGGATTCTTTGGATCCTCAAACTGTGACACCCGACATTTCAGGTCAATATCCGTACATGTTATAAACAAGTTTAAATTATAATTGTTTTGTGATTTACTTAATTTCACAAACAAGGACATTAAGGTCTAACAAAAATCGTACAGGGTCTCATTTCACATTCTGGTAATTCTAGGAGTTACCGGTTCACGTACCAGGATAACCCGACTAAATACGAACACTAGTGGTTAAATTTACACTTAAATCAAATGGTTTGATTTATTTAACCCCACCCACTCCCATTGACCAGAAATCTCGGCCTCAAGGCCATGTGGGTCCATCCCACACCCTAAATTTCAACATCTTCTACTTTCTTAAGCAATCTCCCATACCACCTCATTTTCTATCAATTCATCAAGAGCAAAAACCCTCAACCCCTGTCATCTCTCTCTTCTTCTACGACAACAACAAGAATACCTATCTCCACTTTCTTTTGGGGTTCTTCCATAATCGAAGACTCGAATCCTTTATTTCGGTGCTATAAGGAGAGTTCCAAGTGTTTTCTCAAAGGGTTTTAGCAGGAGAAGTCAAGATCATTCTCTTTTTCTCTCAAAAATCGTCATCTCTGTCCAGAGGTAAAAACTCGATATTATCCACTTTATTTTCTTTAAAACCGTATCTAAGCATACAAAAGGTTCAATCGCAAGTAAGATAACAAGAAAGGTGTGTCAAATTCAAGATTTGAACATAAAAATATACAGGACGAATTCTGTCAATCAAAGTGCAGTAATCGAAACTAGGAGTTTCGATACCTGTTCAATCGAAACTAGGAGTTTCGATACCTGTTATTCAATCGAAACTAGGAGTTTCGATACCTATTCAATCGAAACTAGGAGTTTCGATACCAGTTTACTCAATCGAAACTGGAAGTTTCGATACTAGTTGTTCAATCGAAACTAGGTAGTTTCGATACATATTGCTCAATCGAAACTAAATAGTTTCGATACCCTTCTTGCCATAGTTTCGATACCTAACTACTCAATCGAAACTATGAAGTTTCGATACTCAATTGCCCAATCGAAACTAGGAAGTTTCGACATCTGTTCATCAGTCACATTGGGCAGTAACTTAGAACTGTTTTTATAGCAAAACAAGTGTTGAAAATCTAAGAAGATATTTAAACAAAAGCAACTAGATTTACTAGGTCGATGAACAATTTGCAATATGAGACGTTCGGTCTTAACACAATTTACCCTTTGGTATCTAGGGTACGAATAGTCAAGTTCGGCTAGAACAATTATCATTGCAAGCATACACAAACTCAAGGTGAGTTCACGGCCCCCTTTTAACTCTTTACTGTTTTGTAAACATCGGGGGAGAAACATACTTACTTGTTATGTTTTGAAAACATGAATTACATTGTTTATACGTTTGACAATATAAACATTTTGGTTTAACTTCTTGTGAGTCTCCCAACCCCACTTTTACTACTAATTTTTAAATTGTTTTTAAACAAACGGGGAGAAAACTTGCTCAACTAAACAGCTGGACACAAGAACACACAACGATTGTTCGGATGAACAACACACAACGATTGTTCGGATGAACAACACACAACGATTGTTCGGATGAACAACACTCAACGATTGAGGGAAACACATACTTACAATTATTTTATGGGATAACAAGAGAATAAGACATGACTTGTATGTTTACGTGGGATGAGAACAACACATTGGAGGCCGCTAAAGTCCCCTGGAACAACATAGTAACCATTAACTGTAGCCTAGGGTCCTATGAATAGTACTATGGAGAGTGACGTCTCCCGGTCATGGTTAGTCGCGCTAACCACAATCTGGAGGATTTATGGCCGCATAGAATCTGATAACGCTTAATAGGGGCTCACACATGTCATGGTTTGGTTACGCCTCATGTATGAACATATTATTTGTATTCCTAGCTAGTTTACAAATGGGTCAACAATTCTTATTCTGTTTATCACATACACCTGAAACTATTTACGAACAATTGAAGATAAACAAAGGGTTCTGATCAGGTTAAAGTGATCAGGTTTAAACAAAAGAGTTTTGATCCGGATAAAGTGATCATGTTTATACAAAAGGGTTCTGATTAGTTAAAATGATCAGGTTTAAACATATTTTATGACGGTTAAGTCATGATAATGTTTTCAAATAAAAACTACTTAGTTTTATGACGGTAAAGTCATGAACAAGTTTTCAGGGAAAAACTATAAGCACTAATATAACTAACTCTGTGAACTCACCAACCTTTGTGTTGACACTTTCAAGTATGTTTCTCAGGTGACCTCTAGCCATGGCGCGGTTGGAATAGGCTAGCTATGTTGGATCAATTCCTAGTAGCTGGAAGGACGTAGAATATCAAGTCTCAAGTCTGTCGTTGATCTAGAAGAACTTAGATCATAGTATTTCTTAGTTGTAGTAATTGTATATGTAATCAAGTCTTAGAAATCATTATTACAGCTTCCGCTATCGTGTAATGAACCAATCGTTACAACCTGTATTTATTTAATAAGTAAATAAAATATGGGGGTGTGACACAAACCCTCCGATTGAACCATATAGACATCTTCAGAAAGGTGTACGTTTAGGAACGCAGTTTTGACATCCATTTGCCAAATCTCGTAGTCATAATATGCAGCAATGGCAAGTAAGATCCTAATAGACTTAAGCATGGATATGGGAGAGAAGGTTTTCTCATAATCAGTTCCTTGAGTCTGAGTAAATCCTTTCGCTACTAGCCTAGCTTTGTAAGTTTGCACATTTCCATCCATGTCGATTTTCTTCTTGAAAATCCACTTGTTTCCTTACAGTCCGACACTCTGGAAGAAGATCAACCAAGTCCCATACATGGTTGTCATACATGGATTGTATCTCGACGCTCATAGCTTCTATCCATTTCTTAAATTTGGAATCTAGAATTGTAGACTTGTAACTAGTTGGTTCAGCCTAATCAATCATGGGGATGTTGTCATTTTCGTGAATCTCTATATACCTGTCGGGTTCATGATGATACCTAGTAAGTCTACACATGCTTGGTGTTACAATTGAATCTTGAACTCTTTTAGATTCAGTTTCAACAATCTAATGTTTATCGGCAGTTTCAACTTGAGGTTCGGTTACTTGTGGTTCTCGGATTTCTTCCAAATCCACGTGGTTTTCTACAACCCCTCACGCAAGCAGTTCCTTCTATAATAAGGTAGCTCTGCGTTTTATGAAAACCCGATTTTCAGTAGGATTGTAGTAGTAAACAATTGTTTTAGGGTATCTAATGAAAACAACTTCATCACCAAGTGGATCCAGTTTTTCCAAAGATTCACTAGTAACATAAGCGTTACATCCCCATACCCTAAGGTAGGACATTTTGGGTCTCCCCATACCATATCTCATAAGACGTTTTGTCTACCTTCTTTGTTGGTGCTAGATTAATGATTCTTGTGGCATTATCAAGAGCCAAACTCCAGAAGGAGCGTGAGAGGTTTGTACGACACATCATAGATCGAAACATATCTAATAGAGTTCGATTTATCCTCTTAGACACACCATTAAGTTGTGGTGTTCCAGGTGGAGTAAGTTTTAAAATGATTTCACCTTTCTTTAGATGTTCGTCAAACTCTAGACTAAGATATTCACCACCTCGATCAGATCGAAGCATCTTAATCGTCTTACCCAGCGGATTCTGTACTTCATTCTGGTATAGTTTGAACATTTCAAACGTTTCATGTTTATGCTTCATAAGATAAACATAACCATATCTACTGAAGTCATCAATAAATGTGACGAAGTATCTTTCCCCATTCCTAGACATTGTTTTGAATGGACCACACATATCAGTATGTACAAGTCATAATAGATCCTTAGCTCTTTGACCGATATTGGAAAAAGGAAATTTGGTCAACTTACCACTTAAACAAGATTAACATTAATCAAAAGATTCTTGACCTGTGGAATTCAAAATTCCTGCGATTTGGAGCTTCTTTATGCGATTCTTGTTTATGTGTCCTTGTCGATAATGCCATATATACGTATCATTGAAATCTAGTTTCATACGTTTAGAGGAGATATTGTATAACGCGTTATTGTTACGGACTTCTATCTCATAGATTCCATTATGAGGCATTGCAGTTAAGTAAAAAAACCATTCAAATATGCAGAAATAAAATCACCAATAAAAGCATATTCAAAACCTTGTTCACGCAAACCTTGCAGTAAAGGAAACTGAAACAATATTCCTAGTTAAACTAGGTATGTAGTAAACATTGTTCAAAACAAGTTCAAAACCATTAGGAAGTAAAAGAACATATTGTCCCACAGCCTTCACTGCAACTCTTTGTCCATTGCCATCATGGAGCTCCAAGTCACCTTGTTCCAGCTTTCAAACCTTCCTTACTCTTTGCAAATCATTACAAATGTGGGAACCACATCCAATGTCAAACACCCAATATTTGCTACACAAAGAGAAGATCTCAATAACGAACATACCTGAGGACTCTCCTCCAGAAGTTTTCTTTTCTTTTAGCTCAACCAGATATTTGGGGCAGTTTCTCTTCTAGTGCCTAGCTTTATTACAATGAAAGCATTTGGGCATATTTCATAGGCTTCTTCTTGGAAACAGCCTTGACTTTGCCTTTTGAACTCTTCTTGCCATTACCTTTGGCTTCATATTTCCTAACTCGACCCACCTTGATCATCAACACTGGACCAGACTTGCTAGAAGTCGGTAGTTTTGAGCATCATATGCAACTCCAGTATGGTCTTGTCCTAAGCATTCATATTATAGTTCAAGGTGAACTGGTCATATGACTTAGGTAGTGAGTTGAGGATTATATCCCCAGCCATCTCATTGCTCAAGAGAGAGTCAAGACGTGCTAAGTGATCAACGTAACCCTACATCTTTAACACGTGAGTGTTGACCGAAGAACCTTCTTGCATACGATTCATATGACAACTAATAAGTGATCTCATCACTTCAAAGCGCTCATGACGAGCTTGCTGTTGGAACATTTCCTGCAGCTGCCTGATCATGTCGTATGCTGGCAAATCAACCAGATTCTTCTAAAGTTCTGGTATCATGGATGCCAACATTAATCAGGAGACCTTGATGGAATCATCCACATGTTTATCACAGGTCTTACGAGCAATGTCCGTAGTAGTAGCAGGTTCTTTAGGAATTGGTTCTTCGAGAACAAACATCTTGTTCTCGCCCATGAGAACAACTTTTCTCGTTACGGTACCAATCCATGAAGCTGGAGTTGTTGAGTTTATCCTTCTCAAGGATTGACTTAAGTGAGACAGAGGAGTTGGGATTACATTCATTAGACATCTACAAAATTCATGATAAAATATTAGTATATTCAAGCCTAACATCCTAATTGAACTATGACCCAATTGTAAAAATATAATTCAGAATAAGATCCTGGTTCATTATTGCTCAGTGAATGGCTAAAGCACTCTCCACTGGCATGTCTATGTAGGTAGGTTACGATTACCGATCGAGTCAACTACACAATTCTTGGTTTGGGGTAGCAAGACGAGTGTTGTTGAGCTTGGATACATTTCTCCCAACAACGCCCACTTAATGCTACCTTAAGTGATAGTTTCCCTTCACTTGATAACTGTAGAACCGGCCTAAGTGACTCAGGAAACGCGGTTTTACCATCAACCGAAACGTAGGGCCGGATGCAGAGTAATCACTAATACCAGGGTTTCGAATAAATCAGTTGAAGTGTCAAAATTTAGAGTGGCGCAGAATATTGATTTTAATTTGGGATTTGCTTTAATGTTTTAAGTTACCGTATTAGGGTCAAAAATATATTGGATGACTTGAAGCATATGTCAAGTCGTGCAATTTAGTAAAACCAATTTTACTTAATAGTTTGTGATAAATTGAAACGTCTTTCAACACTCGCACGATCCAATTTTAAATACCCTATTTAATCTAAATTGGTCGTTAATCGCGAACAAAGTTTTAAACTAATAAACTATTTTATTAATTTATATTAGTTTTAAAATAAACAATTTAATTTTTAACTTTCCGAGAAATCTTTAAACGTTTTAATTTTCTCTTCGTTTTATGATTGTGTCAAAAACAATTTTTTAAATGTTTTGCGGTTTTAATTATTATCCAAAATAATAGATATCAACCACAAACATACAAACAAAAGTAAATCAAGCCCCTAGTATGAAACTGTTCGGTTTCGTTTGAGCCATCAAACGATAACCAAACCGGTCTAAATGGACACAAAATAACTGATTATCTTGTCGGCTCCCACTTAATCCAAGGTCTCTATCTTGTCGTCCCGGTCTTCTCCGTCTTCGGTCTTCAAAACATTTGTCTCATTCGATTTACAATTTTACATTTACAATAAATAATAAAAATAAATAAATCTAACTATTACACCGGGTTCTAAATAACCCATAAAAATACAAAGATTACAAAACCAAAAATAAACAACCACGGGTCACTAGGGCTCGACTTATCAACACATTCATCTAAAAATGATAAAGGTTCGATCTTTTTGTCAAACAAAATTTTTGACAAATAAAATATAAGATCGAAAAAGCGCATCTAATGTCTAAACGTGCGTAAAGGTAACTCTGATTCCACTGTTGGAAATCCGTGTACCGGTTTTAACTTTTAAAACAGATTTACTAATCAAATTAATTTAACAAAATCACATTTGCGTTTAGCGGAAGCGGTGGTACATGTTAACGGTTCTAAACCAGGATCCTGTCAGTGATCTGATTACAAATGAATAGACAATTAAATAAATCAACCATAGCGGGTTAGAAAGTTATACCTTAGATGATTTCCGAGAGACTCTCACTTTGAATCAACGAGCGTTCTCCGGTGACACGTACACGAAAACCCGCAATCAACAAAAACCGTCAAACGGGTCTTGGGCAAAACCGGTTCGAAGTGAATCCTTTTCACGGCTCCAAGTCCTCGCGAAGGAAGGCGGTGGCGGAGTGGCGTGGTCCAGCGGCGGCGGAGTGACGGCAGTAGGTCGGCGGTCGGTAGAGGGGTTTCGGCCGGTTGATGTTTGCGCGGGGGGGGGGGGGGGTGGGGGGACGCCAAATCTCGGTTTAGGGTTTTTTTCTTAAGTTTTTATTTATAATCCCCATAAATACAAACGACACCCCGCGTAATTAACAATTAATTCCCTTTGATCCTCGCACTTTTCTAATTACAAATAACTAGTACACCACAACTCTTTTACGTTTAACTCTTAAACTTAAAAACCGTTTAAACCTTCGTCTTTTAATTATTTCACTAAATAATTAATTAACGAATTAAACCATTATATATTTCATTAAATATTTATCCACCGAATAATAATTCCGCGTATCGTGAACTATAACGTTTACGACTAAACGTTATTAATTACTCGTTGTCCAAAGTGTAACTCTTTGCAACGTACCTCAATAGTAACGTTGATATTATCGATGATCGGATATCCAATATCCAACAAAATGTGCCTAAAACCGAGCTCTAGGTCCATCTAATTATAAGCTGGTCGACCCACCCGTAGCGGACCGCTAACTAGATGGGTGACGGTCCGCTAAATTTTGCTTAGCGAGCAAGTAACGGACCGCTATACTTTTTGGTAATGGGCCGCTATGAAAGATTGCGGCTGGCGGACCGCTAAGGTCCTCCTAACGGTCCACTATAGGGTTTCCACGTGTCAGTTTTCACTAGTTAGTCAGCTGACGCATGGAAGCTCATCATTACTGCCTTGTCCTCAACGTGGCGGACCGCTAAGCCCAGCGGTAACGGTCCGCTAAGGCGTATTTTCATAATTCTTCATTTTTAATATTGTACTTTGATCTATTTACGTTCTAACCCCATAGGGTTTTCTTTAAGCACCATTTTAGTCCCTCTATTATCCATATAATAAAACTTGGGGTGTTACAAATCTACCCCCTTAGGGTGTAAGGGGCGTCTTACTTAGGCCAAGCCGAGTAAGAGAGAAGGGTTTCGAGTAGATGGGCAACACCGCCCCCATCACCACGAGTTTCTTGACTGGGTAGATTGGCCGAGTGATTTTACTCGGGCCATTTGTTATGCGGGTAGGTGATTCCAACGGCTATAATGTCGTTAAACATAAAAAAACAAATTATTTTTTTCAAACTCTATGTATATCTCACTTTCCCCTTTAAAATAAATCACTCTTTTCCGCCTATATATTTTTGTAAAACTCCAATTTTTTTAACAAAATGTCGTCATCTGATTCTGGCATTCTTGGTTTGCCTTCGGTATTTTCCGATTCTAGTGGTTTCGATGATTTTCTTTCCGAATCAAGTGGCATTGAGTTTTTGTCCAAAGTTGTCGCTGCGGCTAGCGAGCTTGAGGATACGGTAAAATCAAAGAAAAAAAATTGTACATCGTGATCGTGAAGTTGCTAACACGGTTCTGTTGAAGGATTACTTCGTCGAACGCCCCCCAAGTACGACGCAGATACGTTTGGAGGGAGATTTCGCTTACCGAAAGATTTGTTTTTAAGCATTATCAGGGATATACGTATGGATTCAACGTTTTCTTGGTTTCACGAAGGGTATGACGGGAGGTTAAAGAAGAGCTTCACGCCTATTCAGAAATGCACTCTGCTATTCGTCAACTCGCTACTGGTAACCCTCCTGGCGAATATGATGAATATTTAGCTATGTCCGCTAGGACTGCTCATGAATGTTTAGAATACTTTTGCAATGCTATTATTATGTTATATGGCAAAGAGTTTTTACATAGACCTATAAGCCATGACATTGCACGTTTGTATAATGCGCATGAAACTAGATGTGGCATTCTAGGGATGATCGGTAGCATCGATTGTACGCATGTCGTTTAGATGATGTGTCCGACTAGTTTGCGTGTCCAATTTTTGAGAGGTGATCACCAATACCCTACGATCATGATGGAAGTAATGGTGTCAAATGACTTATGGTTTTGGCATGCATATCGTAGTCTTTCCGTTTTGAATAACAACATAAATGTTCTCAATCAATCTCCGTTGTTCAATAACGAAATGCATGGAACCGACCTGAAGTGTCCTTTCCAAGTTAACGGTCGTGAATACAAACCTGGCTACTATCTTGCGGATGGGATTTACCCCACTTGGTCTGTTTTTGTGAAATCATTTCCATTACCTGTCGACCCGAAAGAAAAAAAGTTTAAGAAAGTTCAACAGTCGGCTAGAAAGATGTCGAACGTGGGTTTGGTGTTTTAACATCTAAATGGGGGATAATTAATCGTCCGCAACGGTCACATAAACGTCAAAAAATACAAAATGTGGTTTACGCATGTATCATATTGCACAATATGATTTTAAAACATGACGAAAATGCAATCTCACCCAGCTACGTGATGGACTCTCCAACCAATGAAGTAGTAGACGATGGTGTAATTAATGAATTGCGGGATCAAGAGACAAACTTTAGACTACGATATGATCTTGTTGAACATTTTTCTACACTACCGGAGTGTGCCAGCAGCGATTCGGAAGACGATTATGTTTAATTTCTTGGGTTTTTTTTATTTGTAACTTGTTATTGTATTTTATTATTTTTAGTTGTCTTTTGTATTTTTACTTAATAAAAAGTATGTTTTTTATTTAAATGTTTATTTTTTTGAAAAAAACGTTGGTGAGTAAATGAGTAGGGTGTTTCCAATGAAATCTGAGTAAATGAGTAGTTTTAAGATGACAGAATTCTATTGTGCAGTTTTGGTGAGTAAATGAGTGGTATATGAGGGGTTTCAATCTTTTAACATAATTCAATCTTTCATCAACCTCTATATCATTCAGTGGTATATGAGGGGTTTCATTGGCCAGACACTTACGTAAGTGCGACACATGGAATGTTGAGTGAATTCCACTCAACTCCTATGGCAATCCCAGTCTATATGCAACCTTCCTTATTCCAGCTTCAATCTTAAATGGTCCAATGAATCTTGGACTTAACTTTTCTCTCTTTCTGAATTTAATGATTCCTTTCCAAGAAGATACTTTCAACATAACATAATCTCTAACCTGGAATTCTATCGGCCTTTGCCTTTTATATGCATAAGATTTTTGTCTGTCCTGAGCAGCTTTGAGGCGAGCCTTAATCTGATCTAATTTCACACATATAGCTTGGGCAATTTCTTTACTTCCTAATTCTTTCTGTCCAACCTCTCCCCAACATATGGGAGTTCTACATATCCTTCCGTATAACATATCGTATGGCAGCATGCCAATACTTGCATGATAGTTGTTGTTATATGAGAATTCTATCAATGGTAGATGAATATCCCAACTTCCACTGAAGTCAATAATATAAGCACGTAGCATATCCTCAGGTGTTTGTATTGTTCTTTCAGTTTTTCCGTCTGTTTGAGGATGATATGTCGTGCTAATCAATAACTTAGTCCCCATTTGTTCGTGAAATTTTTTCCAGAAACATGACGTAAAACGTGTATCTATATCAGAGATAATTGAAGCCAGCACTTCATGTCGTGAAACAATTTCTTTGATAAATGTTTCTGCTAACCTTTCTGAAGACTAAGTCTCACGTATAGGTAAGAAGTGAGCACTCTTAGTTAGCCTATCAACTATCACCCATATGGTATCTTAACCTTTACCTCTCTTTGGTAGATTTGTTATGAAATCCATAGTGATATACTTCTACTTCCAGTCTGGAATATCTAGTGGCTGCAATCTGTCATAAGGCTTTTGATGCTCTGCTTTAACTTGTGAACAAGTTAAGCATTTGGCCACATATTTCATGATATCGAATTTCATAACAGACCACCAATAATCTTGGCGTAGATCTTGGTACCCGGATGAATTAAATATCATGACTTGTGAGCCTCATCCAGAATTCTAACTCTGAATTCACCCATATGTGGTATCCACATACGGCTAAATCGAGTTTTAACTCCAAACTCATTCTCTTCCAAATATTTCTCCTGTCCAACCATTTTTTTCTTCTTAACATTTTCTGCTTTCAGTGCTTCTATCTGGACAGCTCTGAGCTGAGTCAGAAAGTCAGGAGTTATTACCAACTTATATGACTTCACCATGATGGGAAGATGCTCTTCCTTGCAGCTTAGAGCATTTTCTAACACATTAGCTTTTCCTGGGTGATATATGTCACACCCCCAAATTATTTACTTAATAAATAAATAAAAAAAATAAATTAAGGTTGCAACGATTAGAAACATTACACAACAGCGGAAACTATTTGAAAACTTCTAAAGTGTCGAACACTATTACAGTTACTAACAAGAAATAGTACATTGACCTAAATACACATAGATCAAAATGGACTAAAGGTTTGACAATTATGCGTCTTCGGGCTCTAGGGTTTTAAATCCGAATGGTTAACATATTCCAATCGTGCCATAGATATGCATTACCTGAAAAACATACTTAAAAAGGTCAACGCAATGTTGGTGAGTTCACAGGTTTAATTGTCATAATGTAAAGCGGTTTTCCTTGAAAACATTGATAATGTAAACGTGACCATAATGCGAAACAGTTTTCTTGGAAAACATTGATGACTTCATAGTCATAAAACGAGTTGTTTTCCCCAACGGAAATATGTAATGACTTAATAGTCATAAAATGAGTCGTTTTCCCAATGAAAACATGTGATGACGTCATAGTCATAAAATAAGTCATTTTTCCTGAAAACATTGATATTGTGTACATGGCCATAATATGAAACTGTTTTCCTTGAAAAATTAATAAAAACATCAGCACGTAAACGAATGGCAAAACCATTTGTGTATAAATAATTGGCAGATCCATCTGCATGAAAATGTTTCAGTGTATATGATAAACTAAATAAGCAATGTGTGCCCATTCGTAAACTATCTAGGAATACGAACATATATGTTTATACATGAGGTATAACCAAACCTAAACACTTGTTTTTGCCCCTCGCTCGTACCAAACGAATCTGTGTGTAGACACTATGCGACCATTCGATCATGTGGATCGGAGGTTAGCGTGACTAACCATGACCGTGGTGTGCCAATCCCAATAGTACTATTCATAGGGACTCAGGCTAACCTATAGCTAATGGTTATAAATTACGTATTGTACGGGACTTTATGAGCTCCACGCGTGCCAACTTATGTAAACATAAAGGTCGAGTCTTGTTTTCTTATTACCATATGAAAATGTTTGTAAGTATACTTCATGTTTTCCAAACGTATCAAGTAAATATGTTTCCAAATGTATCAAATGTGTAAAGTAAGTATGTTTCTCCTTAAAGTTTCTAAAACATTTAAAAGTTAAAACAGGGTAGTGAACTCACCTGTATCACCAGTGTATCGTCATAATCACTCTTAGACAGAAGTAAGTGTGCCAATATACCGAGCAATTCTACCATAGATATGGCATCACCATCATAACCCTAATTTCAAATACAACATTAACTTCTAATTCTGGGGTTAAGTTATCACGTGTGCGGTTGAGCTCTATTGATTTATTGAGTTACAATATCGATTTGGTATAAGTTAATAGTGGTTGACGCTTAGATCTAGATTACCCAAATCAAGTAACCCATATTGTTTGTATTTCGAATGAATGTTCCTTAATAGTATTGGTTCGTCATTATATAAACATATACGCGTAAGTATACTTACTTTAGTGTTTTCATTTATCATATTTATTTATTCGAGTCTTGACAACCATATATATATATATATATATATATATCTTCATTCTTGGAATGTAATCGTAACAGTACACTTATTTGTTCGTACAAAACTTATGTTTATAAACTATGTATATATATATATATATATATATATATATATATATAAGTGAAATATCGTTTAGGACGAGATATGAAAGTATATAGTTACATATACATTTGTACTACTCGTTCAGGATATTATAACGTGTTTATCTCGAACGTAATATATATGCTTGGATCTATATATTGCATTATAAAATAGTTGCTTGATTTCGCATCAAATGTAAAGATTCATAATTACATATTTTGTATGAATATATTTTTATAGATATAATAATATATTTTACGGATTGTCGTCATTTATCAACCCTCGCTTAGTCGGCAAAGTTATAGCTTGATTTGTATAAATTCAAAAGTATTTAAACGTAATATCCAAGACGGTTTACATATAACGAATATCTTGTAATAATTTATTTGACTAAAGTTTTAATTATTATTCATATATATATATATATATATATATATATATATACATATATATATGTGTGTGTGTGTGTTGCTAGTTATATTAAATTTTTCGTTTTACTCATTATGTGTTCACACTTTCATTTATCGTTTAATTAATCTATATAAATTGGGAGGACCTCTCGCTGACAACACGTTAACCCGAATCGTTAATATTAAATGTTAGATTAGTATTTATTTTTACCGTTTAACGAATCATTTAGGCTCAACATAACTTAACCGTACACACACGTTTAACTTTTGTAATAAATAAATATAATCGTTTTAGCGTGAGTTTATACCTTTCGTAGATCTCGTTTCGTATACGTAATCCGTTCGTATCCGTCGACCTGTATTTACCAAGTTTGACTAGTTTGACTTTTGTTGACTGAGTTTGACTCGTTGACCGAAACCCGGGACCGTCAGAAACGACCCGAAAAGTCCCGCCTATCCGGGTGATATCCTGTCTTTTCCATAACCTGTTCAAGGATCCAAGTAATCACTCGTGAATGAAACCCGGCCACCAATATTACTAGATCTAAATCATTTATCTACATATCTGAAAATTAGGGATATTTTTCATATAGGAAATGGGTTTGTTTTCGGGTTTACCTCGGATCGTCGGATAAACGAAAGGAACGAACGGGAAATGAACCCATATCTTAACTCAGCCATTGCTATGACGAGATTCTAGTCCTAAGGGTCAAGATCTACAAATATAGACCTCGTCGAAATTCTAGCCGACTTCGTCGGACAACCGGTTCTCGCCGGAACCCTAGTTCCACCGTCGGACTCGCCGAAAAGTGCTTCTAAACGCTGAGATCATGTCAAACAGAAACTTAATGTTAAAGATGAGTAGATCTGCACTTGAATTGCACAAAAACGAGACAGGAACTCACCTAGAACCACCTAACCTCGCCGGAACTTGGTTTCCCCTTGCTGGAAAACTGGGAAACATCGGAACAGCCTCTGACTCGTCAAACTTTGAGGCCACCAGCCCTCTTGGCCGTCGTTGACCGGTTAGCCCAAACCGCGTGAGACTCCGCTGTCCGATCCATCCTTGCTACCATCTTCTTCCGTTCTCCCTCCAGACTCTGTCTTCGTCGTTGCCTTAATCACGACGTCCGCCACCACCGCTTGAACCCGTTGTGGTCTCATCATCGTTTGCCGGAGGAGCCGTCGGAACCCCTCTCCTGTCGGATGTGGTTAGGGTGGACGGATTTAGCCTACGGCCACCGCTAGGGCCACCGATGGGTCACCAACATCTTCCTTTCTTCGTCTTCATCGTTCACTGCCTCAAAACCACCACACCACCGCCGGAGGGGCCGCCGGAGGTGGCTGGCTCCCTCCTCCTCACTCTCTCTCTCTCTAAAGTTTTGTGTGTAGGGTTTGAATGAGGATGATGAAAGATAAAATCTATTTATATTTAGGGTTTGGAGTTGTTGAGAGAGTAGGTGGATACCGTGTTTTACTCGTAAATTACCACTGTAATATCTCGATATCTCATTCCCGTTTATTAATCATCGTCCATAATAATTTTTATTAAAATAAATATTCATCTAATATTTATTTCTTGAAAGAAAATAATTACATGGGGAATCTAAGTCGGTGCAGGTTAACAGCGCGTATCTAAACCAATTTCGTCAGATTTAACGTTTCGCGCCCCGAGCATAATTTTTATTATTTCACTAATACTATTAAAATAATTATTTATAATATTTATCGTATCAATATACGTACTGGTCATAACCGTACCGATTTCGTTAATCTTACGAGTATCTAACGTGGGTTAAATTTCGCGTATACTTATTACGAGTGTATTTATCTGGACAGTCTTGTCATTCAACTATTAATAATTAGTTTAATAGTTCATGTAACATTTAGAGTTTTCTTATGCTTCAAATTATGCAATGACATTATTGCAATTACAGTTCTGAATCATTTCATTTTAAATACAAGTTGTGCATCCATGATACATCATCACTAGGGTTACTATAATATACCTACTTATGCATACATTTATCTCATTTAATTTAGAATTTAATTCATATATGATTAAGCATAAACACATAGCAAGGTATTTATTTAAAGTCCCACTATTTTATAAACATATAAGTATATCCATATATGTAAGATATTTATTTAAATTCCAAATAGATATGTATATATATTTTGCAATATATGTATATGATATTAATAACCCACATAAACAATATTTTAACTTTTAAAAGTTCATATGTTTAATAAATATAAGATTTCAAATTTATAGTTTTAGTTTTATAAATTTAATTATATAAAAAGAAGGGGTTAGAGAAAATAAGTTTAGTATGAACCCTTTTAATCCATTGAACCCCTGGAAAACATTGGACCCCTGAATTTGAACCCTTATTTGATTTAGAACCCACCCCCTCACATGTTTGACCTTTGAAAGTCAAACCGAAGCTAATTCCCCAAATTCGTGCAAAAATCCATCGAATTCAAGTGTTAAAACTGTGATCAAGCTTCTGGAAACATTCGTGCGACTGTTAGGATCGTTTATAACGAACCAATTTCACCTACTGTTGATGCACTTTCCTGTGACAACACTTTGGATAGAGTCTTAGTTTGTATTTCTAATGTCTGTAATTTGTCTTTGTATGTAAGAGTCGTTATGTAATAGTTTATCGAGTTGTATTTACTTTTACATAGTGTATGTTGCATTTCTTCTAAGTGTTTTGCACACTTACATGTGCGCAGGAGAAAGCTCCTGCGTACTTAGCAAGTACGCATGAAGACCCATGCGTACTTGCTAAGTACGCAAGAGCATTTGGTCCTACGCACTTGCTAAGTGCGCAGGCATCAGGTCTGTATAAATAGGTTTGGTTCACAGAGGATAAGTACGTAGAACTCATATCTTAGACGAACTCAGTTTGTTAAGTACGCAATTTGTATTCTCTCTGTAACCGTCGAGTGTTTATAATAGAAAGAGCTTTTATTGTGACTCTCGTGTTGGTTTACTTTGTTTTAGTTAGACTCTCCGCCTAGTCACGGGTATTCCGCACCCGGTCCGACTAGTAGACCACTTGCATGCAACGATCCGACACACACGAAGGGACCTACACCTACAACCAATGGATTTGAGCCTAATCATTCAGTAACCATCCTCAATCAATCGCGACTTCAATTCAGACATTAAACATGAAATTGGGCTATAAAAACGAACCCACACCTTCACAACATTCACCTTGAACTCCCTACACCTCTGAATCCGTCGCATTTCTTATCTAGAACTCCGACGAGCTCAAGGATTTCCGATTTCGGCCTTGTGGTCGATCGCCCTCAATCCTCAACCAATTTAGGTAATATTGTCGCCCAGAGTTTAGTTTGCTCAATCGACTGAATCAGGTGGCTAGGGTTCGGGTTGCGAGTTAGGGAAGATGACGGGTGGGGGTTAGATGTTAAAACACTTTCGCATCTGTTATAAACCAAGGAACTAGCCTAGGTCTGTTGGTTAAAGCTGTCGTCTCACTTGAACAAGGTCGTGGGTTCGATCCTTGCCCCGCACCCTGTTTTTGCACGTGCTTTGGCCTGGAACCCGGTCCCCCCCACCCGTGAACATTGATTAACAATGAACCAAGCTGCCCTTATAACACTAAGACCAGCCTGGTCTAGTGGTTTGCGCGTTTGGTTTGTTCTCCGAGCAGACCCGGGTTCGAGTCCCGTGGTCTGCATATTTTTTTAAAAATCATTTTTAAACCCATTTTTAATCCAAATTTTCTTCTAAAAATTATTTTATAAATCACCCAAGACCCGGGAATAGTTTATAAACCAAATTGTTAACCTAACAATTTTAAACATTTATTTAACCACTTTAGAGAGTTAAAAACTAATAATTTCAAATTAATTTTTTATATAATTATTTTACTTAAAACCTCTATGAACTATCTTTTTAGTTACCCAATTATTTAGAACAACTTTTGTCCTCTTTATTATTTAATTGTTTTAATAAAGAATTAATTTAACTATTAAATAAATTGAAACGTTATAATTTATTAACCTAATTAACTATATATTCAAGTAAATACTAGTTGAACACTTATTTATTTATTTGTAAACAAATTAAAATATATATATGCTCATATATTCAGTTTATTATTTAAATGAACATACTATTTACAACAAATAGATACACATCAACCAACTAAGCCCAAATCCCTTTATATATTTGCCTTTTTAACATGTCATTGATACATATATATTCAAACATCGGTTAACCTTGTGGTTAGCTAAACAACTTGTGCAACTACTCATACTTGTGATTCCAAGCTACAAATCCAATGTGAGTTTACATAGCCCCTTTTTTCATTTTTATATTTTTGGGGTGAAACATGATTTTCATTTGAAACTATTTGCAACTTATACAATTCAAACATTATGATCATGTGTGCAATTTGTGTCTTATGCTTGAATACTATTAGTGCAAACTACATTTTTACATAGTTTTGTGCATAGTGCAAGTGCAATCATTAACTCAGTACAAGCCGACGGTAAACAATGATAGATGTGTTGAGTCTGACCAACCCACCCGGTTAGGGTGATTATTGCTGAAAACACTTAAGGATAACTGTTGTGTTTTGCCTATCAGTCACAAGTTTTGATTGTGCGCCCCAGCTTCACCTATAGTGGTTCTCCATAATTGCCATATTAAACCATGAAATCATATGAATTGTATACAAACTTTGATAATACTTGTTATGCTAAAACCTATGCATGCTCACCAACTAGTTTTAGTTGACTATGTTTTCATCATGTTTCAGGTGCTAAAAATTGAGAGTTATGTTCAAGATTCATCACATAGGGAATTGCAAGACCTAGTTAAATTAATTAAACTTGTTTAAAGTACTTTATTTCTTGTCTACCTTTGTTTTGATGAAACAATTGTTATGAATTTGAGTTTAATGAAATATGCAACTTTAGTTTGATCATGTGCTTATGAACAGTCTACACGTCCGCCCCGACGTATTCCGACGTCGGTTGGGGTGTGACAGATTGGTATCAGAGCCATGGTTATAGGGAATTAGGTTATTAGAAACCCATGACCTAGACTATAACCATAAGACACCCATTGTATGTCATACTACATGCTATGTGATGCCTTACTTGTTAAATTACGTACTAGTACTTCTATCCTAAGTCTCTCATCCTTCTTACCCCTACCTGTCATCATCAAATTCCTTAAACCTCGTCAAGGCTTTAATTTCTATTAATTAGTAGCGAACATGTGCAATCTGGAAAGGTGACACATGTATTCTGTGTTTTCTAGCTAGGAAAGCATTTCATATAAATCCAAATCAAACGAAGGATCCGTATACTTTCTTGTGATTTCCCGGGATGAGTGTTCACTTATAGGCTAAAGGATGTCTTCCCGAAAGCTTTATGAATTTAAATAACCTTGATAAGTCATAGTATTCACATAGTACAATCCAAATATAATTAGTCTTATCCTTGTATTGTTTCTTCTATAGCATACCTCCCCGTCGTGATAACACCAGCAACAACAATGACCTTGCTGCCCTCCTTACCCAGCTTGTGAATCAACTCACACAAGCAAACAACAACAACAATGGTGCTAGTGGTAGTGCTAATGGCGGTGGTGGTGCCAACCCGCCCCAATGCACCTTCAAACACTTTAACTCATGCAACCCCATCAAGTTCTATGGTACCGAAGGAGCTACAGGTCTCCTTCAGTGGTTTGAAGGCATTGAAAACATTATCCTCAACAGTGACTGCCCTGACAATCTCTGAGTCCGTTATGCTATGAGCGTCTTCCAGAAACGGGCGCTTACTTGGTGGAACGGTGAGAAAAGGAATAGAGGTGTTGATGTGGCAATGGCCTTACCATGGTATGATATGAAGAGACTGATAATCGAGGAGTTCTGTCCTCAGAATGAAATGAAGAAACTAGAAGCTGAGTTTTGGGATCTTACCCAAGACAGTGGTGAAAACTTGGTCTACACAACTCGTTTCCACGAGTTGAGCCTCCTGGTGCCACACATGGTCACACCTCTGTCACAGAGTATTGAGAAGTACATAGGTGCTCTACCTATGAAAATCCAAGACATAGTGTTGGGAAGAAATCCCGCACTCTCGAACACGCTATACGCCTAGCCGCCACGTTAACCGATAATCATGTGAAGGCAGGCACGTTGACAAGAAAGGGTGCGAAGAAGATCAATGACCAAGCAACCCCAAATGAAACGACCAAGGTGGACAAGCCCGAACCTTCTTTCCACAATAAGAAGCGCAAGGCTAAGAACTTTTTCGTCGTTACCCCTGCTGCACCCATCACCCAAGTTGCATCTGTGACTCAGAATCCAGACAGAAGGCCATATGTAAGTGTCAATCCCCAATGCAACACCTGCAAGTATCATCACTACCAGACTATACAGTGCCGTCTGTGTACAAGTTGTGGGAAATATGGGCATGTGGCTAACACTTGCCGAGCTAGACCCCCCATTGCCCAAACCAACCAAGGAAACCGAGTCAATCCGCAGTTGCCAACTAAGTTATACCGGCTATTACTAACGGGCGCTTTCTAAGAGTGTGGTGACCTAAAACACTTCCGAGATCGTTGCCCAAGGTTGGTTAATGCAAATCAGAGTGGTGCCTATAGGGGTACTTTCAACATAAACGCCAATCAAGCCCAAGCCAACAACGAAGTTGTTAATGGTACGTTTCTCATTAATAACCAATATGCTTCCATTTTATTTGATACCGGTGCTAATAGGAGCTTCGTATCACTCAAATTTGAGCCATTACTTGCAAAAACACGCACTAAGTTAGAGAAAACTTTTACCATTGAAGTAGCGGATGGAAATCCCATCACAATTGACTTTATTGTCCGCGATTGTCTCTTGACCTTAACGAACACACCTTCCCTATCAACCTCATACCAATGCAATTGGGAAGCTTCGATATCATCGTTGGTATGGATTGGTTATCCTACCACCATGCCGAAGTCATTTGTTTTGAGAAGTGCATTCGAATTCCTCTTCCTTCGGGCGACACGTTACGAATCTTTGGTGAGAAGCCTAATAGCGGATCCAAACTCAAGTCTTGCACCATGGCCCAAAAGTACTTGCGAAAGAAGTACGTAGCCTTCCTGGCACATGTTGTGGAAAAGAAGGACAAAGGGAAAGAGATTCAAGACATTCCGATAATTCAAAACTTTCCCGAGGTATTTCCTGAAGATCTATCCGGTCTGCCGCCCGTACGTCAAGTGGAGTTTCGCATCGATCTTGTACCCGGAGCTAGTCCTGTATCTAAAGCTCCATGCTGACTCACACCTTCAGAGATGCAAGAGCTTGTAAGCCAACTCCAAGAACATGCAGATAAAGGGTTCATCTGTCCAAGTCATTCCCCATGGGGTGCACCTGTCTTATTCGTAAAAAAGAAAGATGGTTCATTCCAAATGTGCATTGACTATCGTGAACTTAACAAACTTACCATCAAGAACTATTACCCATTACTGAGGATTGAAGATCTCTTAGACCAACTCCGAGGTTCAACCTGCTTCTCAAAGATCGATCTTAGATCCGGTTATCACCAACTTCGTGTGCATGATGAAGATATTCCAAAGACTACCTTTCGTACGAGGTACGGTCACCACAAATTTATGGTTATGCCTTTTGGGTTAACCAATGCACCTGCGGTTTTCATGGACCTCATGAACCGTGTGTGCAAACCTTATTTAGACAAATTCGTAATCATCTTCATTGACGACATCCTGATCTACTCCAAGAATAAAGCAGATCATGAGCAACACCTTAGGTTGGTTTTGGACCTTTTGAAGAAAGAACAGGTCTATGCCAAATTCTCCAAGTGTGAATTTTGGTTGAATGAAGTTCAATTTTTGGGTCATATTGTCAACGAAAAGGGAATTCATGTGGATCCTGCTAAGATCGAAGCTGTGAAGAATTGTGTAGGTCCCTCGGGTGTGGCGGATCGTCACATGCAAGTGGGTCTACTAGTCGGACCGGGTGCGGAATACCCATGACTAGGTGGAGAGTCTTATGAAACAAAGTAAACCGACAAGATAATCACTATAAACATTCGTCTATTATAAACACTTGAACGCTACAGAGAGAAGTTCTGAGATTACAAAGTTCTGCGTATTTGCTAATCTGAATGCCTATGATTGCGTACTTATCTACTGTCAACCATTCCTATTTATACATGACCTGATGCCTGCGCACTTAGCAAGTGCGTAGGGCAATTTGCTCATGCGTACTTAGCAAGTACGCATAGGTATTCTTGCGTACTTGCTAAGTACGCAGGAACTACTTCCTGCGCACATACAAGTGCGCAAAACACTTAGAGAAATCTGCAACAGTCAATATGTAAAAGTAAATACAACTCGATAACTAATACATACAGACGCTTACAAATAAAGACAAATACATACATGAAAGTACTAAACTAAGACTCTATCTATCCAAAATCTATCCAGAGTGTTTGTCACAGGAAAGTGCTTCAACAAACTCCCCCTTGACAACAGCTCTGGATCATCTTCGATTTTTAGTCTTCAGTATTCACAGCTATGCATCTTTAGCTTCCATCTTCTTCTTATAGTCAAGGCAGAACTTGATCACCTTGTCATATTTTGAAGCAAGGAATTTCGTCCATTCGTCCGTATACATGCAATACGTGTCTGCTAGTGCCTCCAAATCTTTCACAGAGAAGTTAATGAAGCAGACTTCATCAAATACTTTGATTAGTTCCCTCGGCACTAAGCATCCACTTTCTGACCTCAACTTTCCAATCACCACAGCCTCACCCATCTTTGGATCTACGTACCAGTACCACATGTCACCGAGGATATCCTGAGATAACTTGCTCAGGGGAATCTTGGTTTCACATAGCACAGGCTTGTATACCAATTTCTTTAAGAATTTCTTAGTCACAGGATGTCTTGCTGTCTTATCCTTGACTCTCTTGGGCACTTGAGGCTTGAACATATCAAACTTCCCAGATCTTGCTTCCCGCTATAGAACCACCCACAAACCCATCGCCATTGCATGATTAGAATGACTCAGCAGCTCTCCGTTTGCTAGGTTCACAAGGTCGTATTTGGGTAAGGAGTTGAACGCTTCACTGGTTGGTTTCAAGTATTGAACCCCCCAGATCTTTTGATTGCGAACAACTGCTTATCCTCCTCGAACCTTACAGCCAAGATCATCCCTGTTGCCCCTTGTTTGTCTATGATAGACGTCTTTTGCCAAACAGGAGCTGGACCCTTAGATGAAGTAGAAGGCATATCTTTTTCTTTAGGTGCCTCCGAATCCACAGGTGTAGGGTCAATTGGGGATGCTTCAGTCGAGGCTTCCACATTACTAGCATGCTCGACTGAACCTGTGTCAAGCTGAGCTTCGAAGGATGGAAATTCAAAGATCTCTCCATCTTCTAACTCATACTCTCCTTCCCCGTCGCCCTTGGGAATTTCAATTACTACATCCTCATCATCATCCCAATCATCACTAGAGTCGATCTCTCCTTCTTCTAGGTTAAAGAGAGCATTGATCTGTGCTTCCTTGGAATAGTCAGGCTCTAAGTATAAGATCTCATCATCAGATAGATCCTTAAGCACATCAGCCGCTGACTTTCCTTTGTCACCACAACTAGAGGTATCACCACCCACTTGATGAGTAGACTCCCCTTGAGCCATTGGAATAGCAGAGATGGGCACAATTGCTAAATCTTGGTGCTCACCTCCACTAGGACAGGCATAGGGATCCTTGTCTTTGTCGTCATCCTTAGTCAGGTCAATAGGATGACAAGCCTCATCACCACTAGTTTTCTCCTTCTCTTTCTCCTTATCTTTCTCCCCCTGAGCATCAAGCTTCTTGGTCAGATCAGCAATTAATTTGACCATCAGTGCATGCTCTTTATGTTGAGTATCAAACCTCAGTTCTAGAGATGACCTGTGACCCAGAATTATTTCATTTGTCCTGATTAGAAGCTCGTTCTGGGCCATGACGTTCTTCAGTCTCTCGTCAGTCCCCGTTCTCTGGCTTCTTAGAATCCTAACTTCATCCACCAACGAATTAATCTGTGCTTGTTGAGCATTAAATTCCTCCTTTGACTTCCAAATAGTTTCAAATAGTCCAGCAACTTGGGTTTCTAGAACATCTATCCTTGCATCATTAGGATCAGGATGCTTGGATGATGACGCTTCAGCATTGTGAATTAGGGAGGAGAAGATGGTGTCGAAGTCAAACCCTTGAGTAAATTCCCCATAGTTGAAGGGTTGACTTAAAGGATCAATGGTGGTTGTTGGGATTATGGATGTGATGACGGATGGTGACTGACTCCATGAGAATTGCAGTAGTCACCGCCACCTAGGCAGATGTGATAGGGAGGGTCACTATCACAGGAACCTCCTCTGTGATTGAAGTGACAGCCACGTCAGGTTGTACCTGTGGCCTCCTCCTCTGTCTTCTGTATAACTGCTGTGAAGGTGGGGTGGAAGCTGAATAAGAACTCGCAGCTGAAGCTTGTACTCGCTGCTGAGGACTCACCACCACCTCACTAGGAATAGGTTGTTGCTACCTATCCCCCCTGTTTTTATGAACACTTTCACGTCTTTGCCTTTGAATAGCAGCATTAGAGTCAGAATCTGGCTCATATTCGCTGCTTGAAGCCTGTCACTTTCTCTTTGAGGACGACTCAGGTAGGGTTACCTTTGTCGTTCTCCTTGGGTGTGCCTGAGATGGTGCATCATCGGAATCAGAAGAATCAGCCTCAGTCTCTTCGGAGTCGGATCCCTCAGCACCATCATGTCCTCCTTCTTTGTCTCCATTATCAGACGATCCATCTTCACTTTCATCTTCCTCTTCTTGTTGTTGTTGTTGTTCATCTGAATGTTCACTCAACTCTGGCTCTGAATCGTGACTATACCATCTCTAGTCACCTGATGCCACGTATGCTTCATTTATAAGGTGGCCAAAGAGTGATGTGTGCTCAGGGGTAGGATCTACACTGCCTGGCTTTAAAAACTGTGCAAAACACCCTTTTGTCCACCCTCTTAACTTGCAATCTCTCCCCGGTAGCAGGCAGGTTTGGCAACGCATCGTTTATCAGAAGTTGCATAAACCTAGGGTATAACAAGAACCTGAACCTCTCAGCCGTGTTGATCTGGTCATTGATGGCTTTGAATATGTATCGTGAGAAATTGTAGCCCTTGTTGAGAGATAAGCCAAGCATGGTTGTAGCAAAGTCATGACCCATTGCATCCTTTCCCGCTTTTCTTGAGGAGATGTACATGATCATGAAGTGGGCAAAGTATCTCCGTTGGTCAAGCACCTACATTTTCTTATACGAAGCATAGTCTCTCGCACCGACATATCCCATTCGTTGCCTCCAACAGCCATCCACAAAGTAGTCTGGATAGGCTGTCGGGTCGGTCGAGAGATCTCGGAATTGCAGGACCCTTCTAATTGTATCTTCAGAGAAGGCGATGTCATGACCAGCCACGGTAGCCCTTATAACATTGGGGGTTACCGTGCAATCATGCTCCGCAGTCTCCCAAAATTGCTCCAGAAAAGGTCTTGAAACGATCGGGTCAGCTGAAATAGCGTAGCTGATTCTTGAACGGTTCAAGAAATCAACCATCTCTCGATACTGAAGCGCTGCACCCTTCCATTCCGGTTGAGTATTAGCTAACAGATTGAATTCGTTCGTAAATGCCCGAGCCATAATCGGAAAAAACATAAAGAAAACATAATCAGAACAACAAGTTTATTGGAAATGAATAAACATGACGCAGTATAGCAGTTACTCTTTGAACTGAAATTTTAGACTTACAAATTTTTCCCAAGTGTTGGTCCTGCGTACTTAGCAAGTACGCAGGAACTTCCTCTTGCGTACTTAACAAGTACGCATGAGTTGCTTCTTGCGTACTTGTTAAGTGCGCAGGAATCACACTTGTTCAAATTTTTCAGAAGTTGTAAAAATCAACAGATGTTCAAACAAGGAGGCGGATTATGTCACCACAAGGTCGGAATCAGTGATCACGACCCATGGGACCAACCTTCACACCAAAAACTTGCTACACTAGTCTAATTTTGACCTAAACGACCACCCAGATGAACCTTCAGCCATCGAGGGTCTAAGTTCAAAATCAAGGGATTAAACGGATTGATTAAGGGTCTATCACTGGTTCTAATCAAGTTTTAATTATAAGTTTTTACCCAAACAACCCACAATTTGACTAAAAAGCTCGAATTAAACCCTAAGATTTTCAAATGTTCAAATCGGTCCAAAATCACGATTTTTGTGGATGGATTGGCTAAAGATTCTCACCGATTGATTGTTACACGATGATGATACTAGAGATGGGACAAGAAATCAGTTAGGAACACTCGGATTTTTGAGTAAAAATTTTGCAGAGGGAAAATGAACAGTCGATATGTTTGAATGAGATAAAACTCTGAAATTTTCTAACTCCTGTTTATATACCCAACACCAAAAGGTCGTGCGTACTTGCTAAGTGCGCAAGCTTTAACTCCTGCGTACTTACAAGTGCGCAAGACTTAACTCTTGCATACTTGTTAAGTACGCAGGACTTACTTCATGCGCACTTGACAAGTACGCAGAAACCCTTAAGTGCGCAAACTTTCAACTCAAATTATGAAGATTTTTCATGTCAAATAACGAACAAGATAAACAACATTCAATCAAGAGGATTCACAATCAATTCAGGAAGGTAAACACAAATATTTTTGGTTTTTCTGATTAAGATTGAACTGTTCATAAACTTAAAATATTTTTGATCGTTTCTAGATAGAAATATACACGTATTTACACAAACTATTTTTTATCAAAGACATGAGCAGAGGATCATATCAGGCTAACTCATAGCAAAAAACGATACAATATAATATAAACATCAAAGAATATGGGATCATGTCATGGATTACTATTTATTCGTACGTAATAAGCACATAAACAAGTAATTCAAGTTGACAATATTATAAGATTTGAAACTATAAACATCTTTGTATCACGTTCTTGTGTATTAAGGTATTAAATATAAGATATACAATGTGTACCCCACTGATATGCTACAATAATGTAAATTGCACTATCTCAAGGCATCTAAGATTTTCCCAATGATTTTCTAAATTTTCAGAATGAAGCTACATCAATTAGCACAGGAAAAATCAAGCAGAATCCATAAGGATTATCAGGAATTATAAGATTCAGAATCGAGTGATTCATTTGTCTTGGTTACATTTGATTTTCTTCATTGAATATCGGTATGATGATTCAAGATAATGAGTATGGTGTTTGAATAAGGTAAGGGAATCTAACTTTTATCTGGATTTGATTTCAATGAATCAGGAGTGATTCAAGGGTGAATACATGCCCAACGGTTGATGTACAGACATGTCTTGATTCAATCTCTCCTTGCATACTTGTGAGTATGGGCAGTGAGATGAACCGCATTAATTGTGCTAACGACATAACCCGAAACTGATCTCAAAAGAAAATTATTGCCAAAATCTAACATCCTTTATCTGATAATGATCTTTTCTATTCTTTTACGCACACACACTTGCAAACATGGGTTCAAATCACAGTTGTAATTTAGACTTTAGTTTCCACACTACTAGTGATTCAAACATGCATACAGCCTACTGCCAATTCAAATTATTTGTAAATAAGCAGATTAAAAACATAATAATTTAAACAATTAAGTAAGCATGACGCAATCATTTCCCATATGAGCAGTCTATGACGTTTAGATCATTTCTGATGTACTATCATTTCTTCTTTTCTCAAGTTAACATTGAAATTTTATCCATTTTCTATTTTGTTTTTTATTTTGTAAAATGTTTTTGAAAGTTAAAAGAACTATACAGAAAACTTAAAAGAAAATAAAATTTAACTTTCATGAATTGAATTGATTTACGAAAAACAAGTTTATCACTCAGGATTGAACATTCCTATCAAGTTGACAAGATGCTCAAAGCGGGATCGATCAAAAGCCTTTGTGAAAAGGTCAGCAAGATTGTCATCCGTGTGAACTTTTACAAGTTCAATTAAATGCTTTTCAGCACAATCACGGATGAAATGATGGCGAATTTCCATATGTTTAGTTTTGGAATGTTTCACCGGGTTATTTATGATGGACATGGTGGCATTGTTGTCAATGAATAAGGGAGTTCCAGTGAAGTTTAAGCCGTAGTCTCTCAATTGATGCTGAATCCACAATATCTGAGAACAACCGCTCGCCGCAGCAATGTATTCTGTTTCACAAGTTGAGACAGAAACCGTTGACTGCTTCTTACACTGGCAGGAAACTAATCTGTCTCCTAAGAATTGACATCCACCAGATGTTGACTTTCTGTCAAGGTTACAACCGCCATAGTCTGAATCAGTGTAGGCTTTGAAGTCGAATGACTGCTGCTTAGAGTACCAAATACCCAATCGAGGTTTCCTTTCAAGTATCTGAAAATTCTCTTCACGGCTATCATATGTGACTCATTCGGTTGAGATTTGAAACCTTGAGCACAAGCACACAGCAAACATTATATCGGGTCTTGAAGCTGTGAGATACATAAGAGATCCGATCATCCCACGGTACAATCTGCAATCCACATCCTTTCCATCTTTGTCAGGATGCAGACCATGATTGACTGGGATAGGTGTGCCATAAGTACTGCTATCATTCATCTTGTATTTTGACAAGATGTCCTGCACATACTTAGTTTGATGTAGATAAATGCCATCCTCTCTTTGACTGACTTGCAGACCCAGGAAGAACGACAATTCACCCTTGTTACTCATTTCAAACTTGGACTTCATCACCTGCTCGAATTCCCTACACATCCCTTCATTGGTAGATCCAAAAATAATGTCGTCAACGTAGACTTGCACAAGAAGAATGTCACCTCCTGCTTTCCTAATGAAGAGGGTCGAGTCAATCTGTCCACGGTCGAAACCATTAGATAATAGATGCTTAGATAATGTCTCATACCATGCCCGCGGTGCTTGATGAAGACCATAAAGTGCTTTGTCGAGCTTATACACTTTATTGATATTATGCGGATCTTCAAAGCCAGGAGGTTGAGTGACATAGACCTCTTCATGAACTTTTCCATATAGGAAAGCACTCTTCACATCAAGTTGATAGACCTTGAAGCCGACATATGTGGCATAAGCCAAAAACAGTTGAATGTCCTTAATTCTAGCAACAGGGGCATATACTTCCGTGTAATCCAAGCCCTCTTGTTGATAAAAACCCTGAACAACCAATCTTGCTTTGTTATTCAAAACCACATGACCATCATCCGTCTTGCATTTGAACACCCATCTAGTTCCAACTGGCTGAAAGCCTTTTGGCAAGTCAACCAAATCCTACACGTGCAACTTTTGGAATAGAGACAATTCATCTTGCATCGCCTCAATCCAGCAGTTGTCCGCGAGAGCCTCCTTCACATTCTTTGGCTCTAACTGGGACACGAATGCAGCATGCAGACATGTTTCCATGACACCGGTGTCAAGTATCTCCGAGTAAAGACTAGTGTTCTCTGTAATGGTTTGATGACGAGTTTGAACACCGGCATGAGAATCACCAATAATGTTGTCGATTGGATGATTCTTATGCACTCTCGTCTCTGGTACATTCAGTTCCTGAATTTCTGAATCGAGATTCGTGCTTAACTCCCCCATTTCCTGTGTTCCAGAAGAAAAAGAATCAATGTTAATTGGATCAGCTGGAGCTTCATTTCCTACAGTTGTGTTAGGATTAGCTTGAGCGTCATCTCCATCAACATGAACATCTTCACTGTTATCACTGTCATGAGTTCCAGATGCAGATGCAGCATTGGAATCAGGAGTTACAATCGGTACCGTAGCACGAGTAGAGAAACTGGAGTCATCGCCGCCACCTAATAATTCATAAACATTTGCGGCGTCAACTGCAGATAGATCAGGAAGATTGAAGGACTTGAATAGCGCATCATAATTAAAACCCCAAGCTAGACCTGTTGGTTCTGGTGGAATGCTGTGTTTACTGCAATCCACTTCAAACCATTCCTCGACAGTATGAGTTCCTATATTGTACACTCTCTTGCAAGGCGAGTTGGCAACGTATCCTAAGAAGATGCCTTCCACTGCTTTTGCATGAAACTTAGACTGGCGGTCTTTGTACTGTAGCAATAAGGAACAGGGACTACCAAACGGAACTAGGTAATCAAGATTGGGAAGTCGATTGTTGATCAACTCATAACAAGTCTTGGTATGCCTCTTCACAACCAGAACTCTGTTTAAGACGTGAAAAGCTATATTAACTGCTTCTGGCCAGAACGTGACTGGAAGCTTTGCATCCGACAGCATAGTCCTTGTAGTCTCAATCAATGTTCTGTTCTTCCGTTCTGCAACTCCATTCTGCTGAGGTGTATACGGGCGCTGAATTTGTGACGGATCCCCTTCTTGAGACAGAAAAGTTCCATCAAATTATTCTTGAACTCAGTTCCGTTGTCACTCCTTATTCTTCTAACCTTCAGCTTGCAAAGAGATTCCAAGCTCAAGATCAGGTATTGAAGAATATCAGCAGTCTCGTCCTTAGTACCTAAAAAATGTGTGACATTTCGGATTTTTCGTTCTCGCACTTGTATCATAATTATCGTGTAATCATTCTCTATTTTAATAAAGTGTAAGAGCTTTATTTAGTTTTATACAAATAGGTATTTTATTTTACGGATTTAAATTAATTGAAATTTTATAAGTTTTAAAAACTAATATAAAATTTTATATATAAAAATCTAAATTTAAAAGTTTCATATTTAATAAAATAACCTAATTAAATAAGATAAATAACTTTTATAAAAATTAGTTATAATAATAATAAAATAAGTTTATAAAATATATTTGAAATTAAAAGAAATTAAAGAAATTATTTTTATAAAAGTTGAGGGGTTGTTTTTGAAAATAATGAAACAAAAAGGGCTTTAAGATAAAATCTGTTAAGGGAATGTTTCTGGACAAATCAAACCACAGGGACCAATTTGTAATAACTCTCAGGGACTATTTTAAATCAAAAACAAACTCTAGGGACTGGTTTTGTCAACTTCCAATTCGCGTTTCCGACCGTCTTCCCCATTGACCGACGGTCCCAGCTTTTCTCCGGCGACTCCTCAACACGACTGTTCCCTGCACCTCGACAGCCGCTACAGGCATCCCTGAACTCGTCTTCCCCATGCGAACAAAAGGCCCCGACCAATTGGTCTCCCCAACATCCAAATCGCCTGATCTTGTTGGTGGCCGAGAACCTACGCCTCGAATTAGAGCCCGACAGTCAACCTCCATGCGTATTTAATAGCTCGTTAGCTTCGCCTCATCCAGACGAGTGTCGGGACGTGCCCAATTGCACGCTTTGTCATAAGAAACGAACTCGGCTATAAATAGCCATAGTCGGACCTGCTCGAGCTCGCTACCCCTCTTCCACCCAATCTCACTCCAAATTGAAGGCACCATTACAATCGCCATCTTTGTGTGAAGCTGTGACCAAGGTTGTAGAGGCTAATCCCATCCAGAAGCTCGATTCTCATTCTGGACATTCTCGGATTTAAGACTCTGCCGTCTAGCCCCTTTGCGACCACGTAAGAATCCTCAACTTCGTTTCTTTACCTTCTGTTATCATAAGGCAAGCTGAACCAATCGAAGTCACGACTCCAAAACATCGATTACCGGACAAACTATTGTTTTGAAAAATTACTGTTTTATTTTCTAAAGTCTGGTCCATCGAAACTACCTAGTTTCGATTGAGTAAATGGTAGTTTCGATAGATGGTAGTTTCGACAGCCTGTGTATCACTTATAAATGATCAATCAAAACTAGTAGTTTCGATAGATAGTAGATTCGACAGTTCTGTGTATCATTTGTAAATGGTCAATCGAAACTAGTAGTTTCGATTGAACACAGTTTCCATACCTGTCACAACTATAAACAGTTTCGATCAAATCAGTACTTTCAAGTAAAACCTGGACCAACTTTTATGCAAATAACACTAAGAAATGTTATTATAAACCCATACACAATTAAATACTAATACGCACATGTAAACATACAATAATACCCATTTATCTACATAGGGTTTCAACGTGCTTAGACTTCAACATCTTTATCACCTACACGCATGGAAAAATACCCGCTTGCAAGGTGAGTTACATAGCCCCTATTTTACATTTTTACATACTTTGGGGTGAAACATTATTTCATGCTACTCAATCACATTGTTTATACGTGTTATACATGTTGACTATATGCTTATTATCTTGGATGTACATACATTTAAACACAAGAAAACCAACAGTAATATTAATAGATCTATTGTGCCTGACCAGCCCACCCGGTTAGGGTGTTTATTACTGCATAATCGGATATAGCCGCGTGTTATATTCAAACATATCGGATATAGTGGGTAACTATATTCAAACATTACCGGACTTAGCTGTTGTGCTCTGTTCAAACGCGTCAAACAAGGTTTGAATTGTGATTAGATAAATGATACACCATATATATATATGCTATGTTTAACAAGATAAACAATGAGTTGCAAAACGTTTTTATCTACTACTTATCGGAACTACAAACCTATGTACTTACCAACTTTTTAGTTGACACTTGATTTAAATAATGTTTCAGGTTTGGATATGTGATTGCTTGCTGAAGATTCCTCCATTTAAGAACTATGGACCTAGTTAATTAAATCGATGTTTTGAAATAGACTAGGTTATTTGAATTTGTATTGTACTTGAATGTTTGTTGTCTTTAATTAAATTAATGAATTATGCAATATTTTAGTTATCATGTGCTTTTGAACAATCACTCCATTGTCCGCCTCGATGATTCCGCCATCGGTCGGGGTGTGACAGATTGGTATCAGAGCCATGGTTATAGGGAATTAGGTTATTAGACACAATGACCTAGACTATAACCCTAGGACTCCCTTTTATGTGTTATGTGCTAAATGATAAATTGCTATGTGAATTATTTGTAGTTAGGTATTATTTGAATTTTCCCGAGTTTGGTACATGAGACTTATACACATACATACAAGGCTTTGATACATGATACATACTTTACATACACATTTGACAAACAAACTTATGCAAACAAATACACTACCCATCCTTATCCATACTCTTTCCTAATCCGTATTAATTGCAACAATTCCTACACATTTTATACTCATAGACTCTCAAGTCTATCAAAATCTTGAAAATCTCGTCAACGACTTAATTTCTTGAGACCAGTAAAGGACACGTGCAATCTGGAAGGGTGACACCTGTACATTGGGTTTTCTGTCTAGGAAAGCATTTCGTATAAATCCAAATAAACGGACCCGTATGCTTTCCTGGGAATTCCTGAAGTGAGTGTTTACCTATAGGCTAAAGCATGTCTCTTCGAAAGTTTTGGGGAATTATTTAACGTTGATAAGTCAATGTATTCGCAAGGATACAATCCGAACTTAAACTCAAAATTTGGGGACGTTATAGCAAGATAGGAAGAACTAGACGAACATGCAAAGCAAATCACTATTACAGGTGCACACGTAATGACGATTTGTAGTGCATGCAAGTCCCGACAATTCCTATTATGCAAATAATGCTCTATAACATCATGTCCTACCCGAAATAGATGACTTAGTTTCCCCCATCAACTTAGAATAAATACACATGCACTGGCACGCGTCATGAGGAATCCCGTTTTTCTGCTTACATTATTTCCCGCTGTAACTCATATATATCCATCTTATCTAAAATATCATTGTCTTTTCTTATGGTGTTAGAATGCCTCCTCGTCGTGCAAACTCTAGCACTTCCAACCCGGATCTTGCTACTCTTCTTGCCCAGCTGGTAGGGCAAATGACCCAAGCAAAAAACAACAGTGACGGGTCTCACAACATCCAAGGGAATGGTGGTACCAACCCGCCTCAATGCACGTTTAAGCACTTTAACTCGTGCAATCCTACAAAATTCTTCAGGACTGAAGGTGCTACTGGCCTACTTCAATGGTTTGAAAGCATGGAAAGCACATTCCTAAACAGTGACTGTCCCGATAATCTTCGGGTTCGCTATGCCACAAGTGTACTTCAAAAGAGAGCCCTCACCTGGTGGAACGGTGAGAAACGCACTCGTGGTGTTGAGGTTGCTACATCCTTATCATGGGATGATCTGAAGAAGGCCATGACTGATGAATTCTGTCCTCGGAATGAAATGAGGAAGCTCGAGACTGAGTTTTGGGATCTTGCCCAAGACAGCGGGGATAATCTGGCTTACACCACCCGGTTCCAAGAGCTAAGTCTGTTGGTGCCTCATATGATAACTCCCCTTACTCGGGGAATTGAAAAATACATAGGCGGCCTGCCTATGCAAATTCAAGATGCTGTGCTAGGAAGCAATCCTCCTACACTCGAAGCTGCTATCCGTCTATCTGCTACACTATCCGACAACCATGTCAAAGTCGGAACCTTAACAAGAAAGGGTTCCAAGAAGGTTGTTTCTACTCTTGCGGCCGTCAAAGATGTAAAACCCGAGTCTTCTAACCGCAACGAAGAAACGAAAGGGTCGAAACTTCGCAGCCGTAACTCCCGTTGTACCTGCTATTCAAGCGGCCCCCTTGGGTCAAAACCCGAAAACTTATCTTGGCCCGAATCCCCAATGCCAGACCTGCAAGTACCATCATCCTGCCAATCTACCATGCCGATTGTGTTCAAGTTGCGGGCGATATGGACACATAGTCACTACTTGCCGTACTCGTCCTCCCGTCCATCAAGCTGCTCCAGCCAACCGCCCAATCTATCCGGCACCACTCAATGGTCGGGCATGTTACGAATGTGGAGACCCAAACCATTTCCATGACCGATGCCCAAAACTTCATCATCAAAGTGGTCCTCAAGGACGAGCGTTTAACATAAACGCTAATGAGGCTCAAGCAAACTGTACGTTTCTCGTAAACAATCATTATGCATCCATTTTATTTGATACCGGTGCCGATAGGAGTTTTGTATCTCTTACCTTTGAATCTCGACTTGCTAAACAAAGAACGAAACTTGACAATTCTTACTCCGTGGAGATAGCAAACGGAAAATATATTACTATAAATTCTGTTATCCGCGACTGAAATCTCGAGCTTAATAATCACAAATTCTCTGTTGATCTCCTTCCAATGCAATTGGGAAGTTTCGATATTATAATTGGCATGGACTGGTTATCCAAGCACCATGCCGAGGTTATTTGCTACGAAAAGTGTATTCGTATACCTCGCCCTTCGGGCGACACGTTAGTTATTTTCGGTGAAAAACCATGTCGTGGTCTTCAACTCATGTCTTGCACATTAGCACAAAAGTACTTGCGGAAAAAGTACGTTGCTTTCTTGGCCCATGTAGTTGACACGAAAGACAAGGGTAAGAAATTGCAATATATTCTGATCATTCGAGACTTTCCCGAGGTATTCCCCGAGGATTTACCCGGTCTTCCTCCTCCTAGACAAGTGGAGTTTCGTATTGACCTTGTGCCTGGAGCAACTCCAGTGGCAAAAGCTTCCTATCGTCTTGCACCTTCCGAGATGCAAGAGCTCGCAAGTCAATTACAAGAACTCTCATCTAAAGGATTCATCCGCCCGAGCCATTCACCTTGGGGTGCTCCCGTGCTATTCGTAAAGAAAAAGGATGGATCGTTTCGAATGTGCATCGATTATCATGAACTCAACAAGCTTACAATTAAGAACCGTTATCCTTTACCCCGTATCGACGATCTTTTCGATCAGCTTCAAGGTTCAACATGCTTCTCCAAGATTGACCTTCGTTCCGGGTACCATCAACTTCGTGTTCTCGATGAAGACATTCCGAAGACTGCCTTTCGGACTAGATACGGTCACTACGAGTTCATGGTCATGCCCTTCGGTTTGACTAATGCACCTGCAGTCTTCATGGACCTCATGAACCGTGTATGCAAACCTTACTTGGACAAGTTCGTGATCGTTTTCATTGACGACATTCTCATCTATTCTAAAACGAAAGCGGAGCATGAACAACATCTTCGTTTAATTTTGGAACTCTTGAAGAAAGAACAACTATACGTCAAGTTCTCCAAGTGTGAATTCTGGCTAAAGGAAGTTCAATTTTTGGGACACATAGTCAACGATCAGGGAATTCATGTGGACCCGACAAAGATCGAGGCGGTAAACAATTGGAGTACTCTTAAGACTCCTACCGAGATTCGTTCATTCCTTGGACTAGCAGGTTACTATCGTCGTTTCATCTCAAATTTCTCCAAGATTGCGGTCCCGCTCACTGCCTTGACTCACAAAGGTAAGCACTACGAGTGGGGACCCAAGCAAGAGGAAGTTTTTCAAACTCTAAAGCACAAGCTCTGCAATGCTCCTATTCTAACTCTTCCTAGTGGTAACGACGACTTTGTCGTTTATTGTGATGCATCCAACCGAGGTCTTGGTTGTGTTCTTATGCAACGAGGTCAAGTAATTGCATACGCATCACATCAACTCAAAGTCCATGAGAAGAACTATACGACCCATGATCTCGAGCTTGGTGCTGTCGTTTTCGCCTTGAAAATTTGGAGACACTATCTATATGGCACCAAATGCGTGGTTTTCACCGACCACAAAAGTCTCCAGCATATTTTCAATCAAAAAGAGCTTAATATGAGGCAACGACGATGGGTTGAACTTTTAAACGACTACGACTGCGAGATTCGCTACCACCCTGGCAAGGCAAACGTTGTAGCCGACGCCTTGAGTCGTAAAGATCGTATCATGCTTCATAGTGTTTATATTCATAACGATATCCAAGCCCGTATTCTCAAAGCACAACACACCTCGGTTACTGAGGGAAACATGTATCAAGAGATGGCATGTGGTGTAGAACTCTTGCTAGAAACCAAAGCCAATGGTCTATTGCATTACTTGGACCGTATCTGGGTTCCCGATCGCGACGATCTTCGTATATTTTTGATGAACGAGTCCCATAAAACTCGATATTCAGTACATCCCGGAGCTGATAAGATGTACACGGGTCTCCGTCAGCAATATTGGTGGCCCGGCATGAAAAAGGATATTGCCCTCTTTGTGGCAAAATGCTTAACTTGTTCTAAGTGAAGGCCGAACACCAGAAGCCTTCCGGACTCCTTGAAAAACCTGAAATTCCCGTGTGGAAGTGGGAGAACCTTGTTATGGACTTCATCACCAAACTCCCACGCACCTCTAGTGGGCACGATAGTATCTGGGTTATTATCGACCGACTTACAAAGTCTGCTCATTTCTTGCCTATTCGTGAGGACTATCGGGTCGAGAAATTGGCTCGGATCTACATTAATGAAATTGTGAGTCGTCACGGAATCCCTTTGAACATCATCTCCGATCGTGATTCGCGTTTTACTTCCCGATTTTGGCAATCATTACAATCAGCGCTTGGTACTCGTTTGGATTTAAGTACGGCTTACCATCCTCAAACTGATGGACAAACCGAGCGAACAATCCAAACTCTTGAAGATATGCTTAGAGCTTGTGTCATTGACTTTGGTGGCAACTAGGATTCTCACCTACCACTGATTGAATTCTCCTACAACAACAGCTACCACACAAGTATTAACATGGCACCGTTTGAGACTCTTTATGGACGGAAATGTCGTTCACCGATTTGTTGGAACAAAATTGGTGAAGCACAAATCACCGGTCCCGAGCTTATCCAAGAGACCACCGATAAAGTCCTTCTTATCCGTGACAACATTCGGGTAGCAAGGAGTCGGCAAAAGAGCTATGCCGACAAGCGACGAAAACCCTTGGAATTTCAAGTTGGAGATATGGTTCTTCTTAAAGTATCACCTTGGAAAGGCGTAGTCCGATTTGGAAAGAAAGGAAAACTTGCACCTCGATATGTGGGTCCATTCAAGATACTCGAAAGGGTAGGAAAAGTGGCCTACAAACTCGATCTCCCTTCAGAACTTAACAACGTTCATCCAACCTTTCATTTATCAAATTTGAAAAAGTGTCTAGCCGACGAGAATCTCCACATCCCTCTTGACGAAGTGCGTATTGACGAAAAAATGCACTTTGTTGAAAAACCCGTGGAAATCATGGACCGAGAAGTTAAGAAGCTCAAGCGTAGCCGCATCCCCATTGTCAAGGTCCGTTGGGAGTCTAAACGTGGACCCGAGTTCACTTGGGAACGTGAAGACCAAATGAAGACCAAGTATCCGCATCTCTTTTCATAGCCTCCACTAGTTGAATTTCGGGGCGAAATTCCTCTAACATGGGGAGACTGTGACGTTTCGGATTTTTCGTTCTCGCACTTGTATCATAATTATCGTGTAATCATTCTCTATTTTAATAAAGTGTAAGAGCTTTATTTAGTTTTATACAAATAGGTATTTTATTTTACGGATTTAAATTAATTGAAATTTTATAAGTTTTAAAAACTAATATAAAATTTTATATATAAAAATCTAAATTTAAAAGTTTCATATTTTATAAAATAACCTAATTAAATAAGATAAATAACTTTTATAAAAATTAGTTATAATAATAATAAAATAGGTTTATAAAATATATTCCAAATTAAAAGAAATTAAAGAAATTATTTTTATAAAAGTTGAGGGGTTGTTTTTGAAAATAATGAAACAAAAAGGGGTTTAAGATAAAATCTGTTAAGGGACTGTTTCTGGACAAATCAAACCACAGGGACCAATTTGTAATAACTCTCAGGGACTATTTTAAATCAAAAACAAACTCCAGGGACTGGTTTTGTCAACTTCCAATTCGCGTTTCCGACCGTCTTCCCCATTGACCGACGGTCCGAGCTTTTCTCCGGCGACTCCTCAACACGACTGTTCCCTGCACCTGGACAGCCGCTACAGGCATCCCTGAACTCGTCTTCCCCATGCGAACAAAAGGCCCCGACCAATTGGTCTCCCCAACATCCGAATCGCCTGATCTTGTTGGTGGCCGAGAACCCACGCCCCGAATTCGAGCCCGACAGTCAACCTCCATGCGTATTTAATAGCTCGTTAGCTTCGTATCGTCCAGACGAGTGTCGGGACGTGCCCAATTGCACGCTTTGTCATAAGAAACGAACTCGGCTATAAATAGCCATAGTCGGACCTGCTCGAGCTCGCTACCCCTCTTCCACCCAATCTCACTCCAAATTGAAGGCACCATTACAATCGCCATCTCTGTGTGAAGCTGTGACCGAGGTTGTAGAGGCTAATCCCATCCAGAAGCTCGATTCTCATTCTGGACATTCTCGGATTTAAGACTCTGCCGTCTAGCCCCTTTGCGACCACGTAAGAATCCTCAACTTCGTTTCTTTACCTTCTGTTATCATAAGGCAAGCTGAACCAATCGAAGTCACGACTCCAAAACATCGATTACCGGACAAACTATTGTTTTGAAAAATTACTGTTTTATTTTCTAAAGTCTGGGCCATCGAAACTACCTAGTTTCGATTGAGTAAATGGTCAATCGAAACTAGTAGTTTCGATAGATGGTAGTTTCGACAGCCTGTGTATCACTTATAAATGATCAATCGAAACTAGTAGTTTCGATAGATAGTAGTTTCGACAGTTCTGTGTATCACTTGTAAATGGTCAATCGAAACTAGCAGTTTCGATTGAACACAGTTTCGATACCTGTCACAACTATAAACAGTTTCGATCAAATCAGTACTTTCAAGTAAAACCTGGACCATCTTTTATGCAAATAACACAAAGAAATGTTATTATAAACCCATACACAATTAAATACTAATACGCACATGTAAACATACAATAATACCCATTTATCTACATAGGGTTTCAACGTGCTTAGACTTCAACATCTTTATCACCTACACGCATGGAAAAATACCCGCTTGCAAGGTGAGTTACATAGCCCCTATTTTACATTTTTACATACTTTGGGGTGAAACATTATTTCATGCTACTCAATCACATTGTTTATACGTGTTACACATGTTGACTATATGCTTATTATCTTGGATGTACATACATTTAAACACAAGAAAACCAACAGTAATATTAATAGATCTATTGTGCCTGACCAGCCCACCCGGTTAGGGTGTTTATTACTGCATACTCGGATATAGCCGCGTGTTATATTCAAACATACTGGATATAGTGGGTAACTATATTCAAACATTACCGGACTTAGCTGTTGTGCTCTGTTCAAGCGTGTCAAACAAGGTTTGAATTGTGATTAGATAAATGATACACCATATATATATATATGCTATGTTTAACAAGATAAACAATGAGTTGCAAAACGTTTTTATCTACTACTTATCGAAACTACAAACCTATGTACTCACCAACTTTTTAGTTGACACTTGATTTAAATAATGTTTCAGGTTTGGATATGTGATTGCTTGCCGAAGATTCCTCCACTTAAGAACTATAGACCTAGTTAATTAAATCGATGTTTTGAAATAGACTAGGTTATTTGAATTTGTATTGTACTTGAATGTTTGTTGTCTTTAATTAAATTAATGAATTATGCAATATTTTAGTTATCATGTGCTTTTGAACAATCACTCCATTGTCCGCCTCGATGATTCCGCCATCGGTCGGGGTGTGACAAAATGCACCCAAGAAAAACGTGAGAAATCATCAGTTACAACCAGACAGAACAACTTGCCTCCAATACTCCTGATACTTATGGGTCCAAACAGATCCATGTGTAATAGCTCCAAAGTGGTATCAATGGAGTTTTGGAGCTTGGGCTTGTGAGACTTCCGCTACTGTTTGCCCTTTTACAAGGCATACAGTCATCTGCAACGGTAAATCTCAGCTTAGGAACCCCGGTTACCAAACCGTTTCGAACAAGATGGTTCATTTTACGATACGAAATATGTCCAAGTTTCCTATGCCACAAGACAGAGTCAAGCTCTGTCGCTTTGGTAAGCAAACAAGTAGCAACTGATGAGGTGGTTGTTGCCACGCTCATATCAATCTGATAGGTGTCGTTTGTCCTTGGCACTCTCATCAGAATCCAATCTTCAGGAACTTCAAAACCAGGCATGAGAATCAAGCATTCATTCTTATTAAACATCACCGAGTACTCCTTGTCGCACATTTGGGAGACACTCAGCAGGTTATGCTTTAGCTGCTCGCAAAAGTTGACATTGTCAAAACCGACACAACCATTTGATACCATACCTTGACACATGATGCTGCCGCCTTTCTCTCCAGCAAAGGCCACATAGCCGCCTCTGAATGGTTTCACATCTTGAAGCAAGGCCATGTTTCCTGTCATGTGCCGAGAGCATCCACTATCAACATACCAGCGGTTAGAGATAGTACCCTTCGGACGTCCCTGCACGAGTCACAAAAGAAATTAGTTAGATTTGGAGACCCAAGCCATAGTGGTCTTGGGTCGTCCATCCTTTTCAAAATAAACTACCTCTTTTAACTCACAGTCGTGATAACTGTTCAAAATTGATGAATCTTTAAAAGAATTAGGACTAGGAGATTGATAATTTTAGATTTGGCAGTCCAGGACCTCTTCTTTTTCTTAACCTGAACAGTAGACTTTGGTTCAACAACATCAGGTGAACTTGTGGAAGCTTCACCTGATTGAACTGAAGTCAGCTGCTCTAGCTTTTTCAACCTCTTATTCCTTCTCCTCCTCTGTGGCTTAGAGAGTTTCACCACACGTTTCTCACCAGTACGTGTACTACCAGAGGTAGACACACAAGGTACAACAGGTTGCTTTACCTTTCTTGAAACAGATGGTTTGGCCTCAGATTTGATCTTTGGTTTTGCCATTGGTTTAACTGGTGGTTTCACCACATTTTGTTTTGGACATTTGGGAGGTTTCACTGATGGCGACTTATGGATGACAGCCGGTTGTGAAACAATAGGCCGTTTCCCTTAGTTCTTTGAAGGACAATTCATAAAAATGTGACCAACCAAGCCACAGTGAAAGCAAGTCCTCTTGTCTGTGTAAGTTCTCCTGTAAGGCTCATTAGATCTGGCATTAGATGACTCAGCATTATGAGCAGGAGGAGTTGGTTTGTGAACAGGAGTTTGACCCGATACAGATTGGTTCTTGGGAGTATAGTATTTTTGTAAATTTTCTTTGAAACCAAGCCCATAGTGAGCTGAAAAAGCCTCTTTCTTTACTTGATTAAGATTTTTATACCCCCATAAAGCATTACCTTTAATTTATCATTAGATTCAATGATAGTTAAAATACAGTTATCACTATTAGTGATAATGTTTTTCTTGACTTTCTATTCAGATAACAACTCCTCAGATACTACTCCTTCAGGGAAAGTGTTAACCGACCCATCATCAGAAGCAGTAAAGAACTCCTCATTAGATGTGGAGTTAGCCTTTCTTGAGGAATCATCCCTTTTAGAGGAGTCATCCTTTCCTGAGGACTCATTAAGACAAGTTAGATCAATTTCTACTAAGCTGTTGACAAACTTCCCGCTAACTGGTGGAGGAATGGCATTAGTACCCAGCCCTAAGCCATTCATTTGCCTTACTACAGATTCGTAGTGTTCCACCACAAAACGGGATTTTTTCAACTTCTCATTAGAACATTTCAACTGCAAGATTTCATTTTGCAGCTTGTTAATTTCATTGTTCCTTTTCTCCAACCCCTTATATGCAATATCCAAGTGAACCTGTTGATCGCTCATTTTTAGTGAATAATCACGTTTTTCCTTTTTCAATGTTTCAATTGAATCTTTAAAACGTTTTCCATTTTCTTTGTAGCTTAACGCTGCAATACGAAGGGGTTCGACCTTATCTTGAAGCTTAGAATTTTCAAGTTTTAAGTCTAGACATTTAGAACAAGAAATAACAGAAAAAGGATTAGAATTTACCTCAGACGATGAACTTGTTGCTTCTCCAATGGCCATGAGGGCAACAGCAGTAGTAGATTCCTCTTGATCAGCTACAGAAGCTTCCTTTTCTTCAGTTACCTTCTCCTCAGCTTCCTTTTTCTCAGCTTCCGTCAACTCCATGATCTCAGCCATGAGACCAACTTGAGTTTGTGTAATGATGGCATCTTCCAAATGAACACCCCAATCAAAGCTGTCGTCCTGTTGAGCTACCGGTGCATTGGACGTTCCACTTTGGCTTTGATTGTGGTTGTTTGAGTTGTTGTAGCCATGGCTATTTCCTTGGCTAGGTCTGGTGAAACCCGAAGCCGATGCTCTGCCTTTTTGACATTCACGAGCAAAGTGTCCATAGTTTAGACACTTATAGCATTTGGCCTTGGATTTGTCAAAACCAACCTTGGCATTAGAATGCCCGCCAATGAACTTTCTTCCTGTTCTGTTCAGGAAACGCTTGGCTCTCCTCAAGATCATGGCCATATTCCATTGAATATCCATGTCCTCCATGTCATCAGGATCCACTTGATTAAAATCTTCTTCAATTGTGTCGGGATCTGTAAGCTTGCCACCTATGAAGTTATCGTAGGCCAGCATACAAGATGAGAATAGTGCTACATGATCTTCAGCTATTTTGGCTATAGCTGATTGGTTAGCTGAAGTTGTAGCAGGAGGATTTCTTGAGGTGTGTTGTTGATGAGATCCACAACCTGATCCAGATGCATAGCATGCATGACCACCATAACCATTTGAGTGGTCTTCTTCAGTAGAGTTTCCAGAGAAAAGGGCAATTCCTGAGCCCGAAGATTTGGTTGTTGAAGACGTCCCATGATACATAGAAGGGTCTTGTATCTGAGGTTCATGTTACGAGCTTGAACCTTTCCAATTGCCTCCTCTACTGTTATTTCATAGAATTTTGGATTCTCTCTCATCAGGGTTGTATACATTTCAAACCTGGGTGGCAAAGCATTCAGAAACTTTTCCATCAACTCTTCATCGGGATACTTGAGCTCAAAAGCTTTATCTAGAGATGAGGTCATCTAAAGACTCATTCTCCAAAAATCTGAAGCATTCATACTGCTTCCTGAGTAGATCCCGTTTACTCTTCTTGATATCACTATTCCTTTCGAATCTTTTCGGTAACGCCTTCCAAAGATCCTTAGAGTTATCATAACCTCTGAAGCTGTGGAACAACTCCCAAGTTAATGCCATAGTGATTGAACCAAGAGCGTTCATCTCTCGATCATAAGCTTTCTTTTCTTCTTCATTGAGTTTAGAGATAGGCTTAGGCAGTTCATCATCAAGATAAATGTGTGTGGGATGCTTATAGCCTTCTAGAATTGGAATCCATAATGAAGAATCAGTGTACGAAATGTAATGCTCAAAGCGTGCCTTCCAGTTAGAATAATCATTTACATTTAGCAGCTTTGGCGGTTTCTGAGGAGTACCGATCTCATTGTCATAGTTTAAAAGGTTTCCAAGGTTCTTAAGATTCGACATGGTGAACACTTAGTCAAATTTCAGAAAAATCAGAGACACTGGCGCACTTGATATTGGCCTTGCGCACTTAGAGGAATGGTCTTGCGTATTTAAGATTTGCTCTTGCGTACTTGATAAGTACGCAGGAGTAAATGATAAATACGCACAAGATTAGTCTTGTGTATTTAGTAAGTACGCAAGAGATTAGTCTTGCGTATTTAGTAAGTACGCAGCAAGACTGTACTTTTTGCCAGATATGGTAAGTACGCAGAACACCTTTTCACCAACTCTCACCAAACTATTTCGGTCACTGGAAACACACCAGAGACGGCAAAAATCGGACGGATGAACAATCAAAATGAGCCAAAGTGTCAGAAACGTGTTTCTAACCAACCTTTGATGCTCAAAACAATCAAAATACACAACAAAAGTCGGTTTTTTGAGTGATTTATGCTTCTAAAATAGTGCTCAAGAGCTACCCCTATTTTATCACAAAAATCAACAAAAACACCTCCTTTTGCTTGTAAAACTCTGTAGAAAACTCTCCAAACTCACTCACAACACTCAAAATCAAGAGCAATGCTCTGATACCACTTATAGGTCCCTTGGGTGTGGCGGATCGTCACATGCAAGTGGGTCTACTAGTCGGACCGGGTGCGGAATACCCGTGACTAGGTGGAGAGTCTTACGAAACAAAGTAAACCGACAGGATAATCACTATAAACGTTCGTCTATTATAAACACTGGAAGGTTACAGAGAAAAGTTCTGAGATTACAAAGTTCTGCGTATTTGCTAATCTGAATGCCTATGATTGCGTACTTATCTACTGTCAACCATTCCTATTTATACATGACCTGATGCCTGCGCACTTAGCATTCATAAAAAGAGATATTTCCAAATTAATTTGATAAAAACTACGTAAGATACATAATATCAAAGTAAATATATTAACCATTTTGCCAATTAGAAAGATTTATTAGAAGATCAATTTAGTTGTTGTTGTCCTTCTCAAAATTGGGATAAAGTAGAATGGATGTTACTTAAAAAAAATTATGAAATAAACCTTATGTTAAAATTTTGTTTTAGAAATTAAAATAGGGTCCTCGGGGCGAGATCTTCGATCGCCGCCCTGCTATCCCTAATGCCAATACTTGGCAGTTCCCATCACATGTCATGAGAATGATCACCCATTCTACTCAGTACCATGGCCTCGAGGATGAGGATTGAAGTGTTAGTATTTACACATCTTTTTGGCACAAAACTTCGCTCATTTAACGATCAATTCTTGGTTATATTCAACGTTTAGACACTTGTTTACTTTTTGTAGGTTTTTATGAAGCTTGGTGAACAAACAAGAAGATTCCTGGATAAAAAGTGAAGTTTTAGGGTTTCTGTGATGGAGGCACGGTCGTGAGGTGTGTAGAGGAGGCCACGACACCAGGGACTGCTCCGTCAATCAGCAGGAGCAGGTGAGTTTTGCGGGCAACCAAAACCAGAACAGGGGTACAATAACTATAATAATTCTTATGGATCGGGATGGAGATCTGGAAACAACCCGCCTGGGTTTAATGCCAGCCCGAATCAGTATGGAGGAGGTAACGCAGGAGCGAGTTCTAGGAGCAGTGCTAGGGATAAGAAGATAGAGGAGATGTTGGAGAACCAGACTCAGATTCTCGCTCACCTGGTGCAGAATGATAAGGCGACGCACGGTACCTTCTTGGAGACTGGATGCGCATGATACCTTGTTGAAGAATTAGCATTCCACTTTCCAGGATCTAAAACGCATGCTAGGAGACATCGCTAACTTGCTAAGTACGCAGGAACTACTTCCAAAGCACATACAAGTGCGCAAAACACTTAGAGAAATCTGCAACAGTCAATATGTAAAAGTAAATACAACTCGATAACTAATACATACAGACACTTACAAACAAAGACAAATACATACATGAAAGTACTAAACTAAGACTCTATCTATCCAGAATCTATCCAAAGTGTTTGTCACAGGAAAGTGTTTCAACAAATTGGAGTACTAAGAGAAATCTGCAACAGTCAATATGTAAAAGTAAATACAACTCGATAACTAATACATACAGACACTTACAAACAAAGACAAATACATACATGATAGTACTAAACTAAGACTCTATCTATCCAAAATCTATCCAGAGTGTTTGTCACAATAAAGTGCTTCAACAAATTGGAGTACGCCTAAAACCCCTACCGAGGTTTGTTCATTCCTTGGTCTAGCGGGTTATTACCGTCGATTCATCTCTAACTTTTCTAAGATTGTTTTCCCTCTCACGGCCTTAACACATAAGGGTAAACCTTATGAGTGGGACCAAAGCAAGAAGAAGCGTTTCAAACCCTCAAACAGAAGTTGTGTAATGCCCCTATTCTAACCCTTCCTGATAGAACTGACGATCTTCTTGTCTACTGTGATGCATCAAACCAAGGTCTTGGTTGTGTTCTTATTCAACGAGGCAAGGTGATCGCTTATGCATCAAGACAGCTTAAGATCCATTAGAAGAATTACACGACGCACGATCTTGAGTTAGGTTTGGTCGTCTTCACATTGAAGATTTGGAGACATTACCTTTATGGCACCAAATTTGTGGTATTTACCGACCATAAGAGCCTTCAGCATATCTTCAATGAAAAGGAACTCAACATGAGACAGCGACGTTGCGTTGAACTTCTTAACTACTACGATAGCAAGATTCGTTATCATCCTGGTAAGGCGAATGTTGTAGCCGATGCACTAAGTCGTAAAGAGCACATTATGCTTCATAGTGTCAAGATTCAAACCGACATCCAAATCCGCATTCTTGAAACTCAGCATGTCTCGGTCACCGAGGGTAACATGTACGATTAAATGTCTTGTGGAGTTGAACTTCAATTGGAAACCAAACCCAATGGCTTACTTTACTTCTTAGATCGTATATGGGTCCTGATCGTGATGATCTCCGTACATTCCTTATGAACGAGGCACACAAAACTTTGTTATTCCATACATCACGGAGCAGATAAAATGTACAAAGACCTTCACCTGCAATATTGGTGGCCCGGTATAAAGAAGGATATTGCCCTTTATGTAGCAAAGTCTCTTACTTGCTCAAAGGTCAAAGCCGAACGTCAACGTCCTTCCGGATTACTTGAACAACCAGAAATCCCCGTATGGAAATGGGAGAATCTAGCCATGGACTTTATCAACAAACTCCCTCGCACCTCTAGTGGTTATGGTAGTATATGGGTGATCATTGACCGTCTCACCAAATCAGCTCACTTCTTACCAATCCGTTGAGAAATTAGCTCGAATTTACATTGATGAAATTTTGAGTCGTCACGGTGTTCCTTTGATCGAGATGCCGGATTCACCTCCCAATTCTGGCAATCCCTCCAAACTGCCCTTGGCACACGATTGGATTTAAGTACGGCTTACCATCCTCAAACTGATGGTCAAACCGAGCGAACGATCCAAACTCTCAAGGATATACTTAGAGCATGTGTCATCGACTTTGGTGGAAATTGGGATTCTCATCTAGCCTTGATCGAATTCTCTTATAACAACAGCTACCATACGAGCATTAACATGGCTCCTTTTGAGGCCCTTTATGGTCGCAAATGTCGTTCACCTATCTGTTGGAACGAGATTGGTGAAGCACAAATCACTGGTCCCGAGTTGATACAAGAAACATCTGACAAGATCATTCAAATCCGTGACAATATTCGAGTAGCGAGGAGTCGGCAAAAGAGCTATGCCGACAAACGACGAAAACCTCTGGAATTCCAAATCGGTGACCTTGTACTTCTAAATGAGTCTCCTTGGAAGGGCATGGTTCATTTTGGGAAAAAGGGTAAACTAGCACCTCGCTATGTCGGTCCCTTCAATATCCTTGAAAGGATTGGAAAAGTGGCTTACAAACTCGAGTTACCTCCAACACTTGGCAATGTGCATCCTACATTTCATGTATCCAACCTAAAGAAATGCCTAGCTGACGAGAACCTTCACATTCCATTTGAAGAAGTGCATATTGACCACATTATGCACTTTGTTGAAAAACCCATGGAGATTATGGATCGTGAGATTAAACAACTCAAGCGAAGCCGCATTCCTATTGTCAAAGTTCGTTGAGAATCTTAACGAGACCTAGAGTTCACTTGGAAACATAGGGATCAGATTAAGCTCAAATATCCTCACCTCTTTCCTGATTCGACAGCTTCAACTAGTTGAATTTCGGGGCGAAATTCCATCAACTAGGGGATATTGTAACATTTAGGGTTTTCTTATGCTTCAAATTGTATAATGACATTATTACAATTACAGTTCTGAATCATTTTATTTTAAATACAAGTTGTGCATCCATGATACATTATCACTAGGGTTACTATAATGTACCTACTTATGCATACATTTATCTCATTTAATTTAGAATTTAATTCATATATGATTAAGTATAAACACAAGACAAGGTATTTATTTAAAGTCCCGTTATTTTATAAACATATAAGTATATCCATATATGTAAGATATTTATTTAAATTCCAAATAGATATGTAAATATATTTTACAATATACGTATATGATATTAATAACCCACATAAACAATATTTTAACTTTTAAAAGTTCATATGTATAATAAATATAAGATTTCAAATTTATAGTTTTAGTTTTATAAATTTAATTATATAAAAAAGGGTTAGAGAAAATAAGTTTAGTTTGAACCCTTTTAATCCATTAAACCCCTTGAAAACATTGGACCCCTCAATTTGAACCCTTATTTGATTTAGAACCCACCCCCCCCGCAATTTTGACTTTTGAAAGTCAAACCGAACCTAATCCCCCAAATTCGTGCAAAAATTCATTGAATTCAAGTGTAAAACTGTGATCAAGCTTCTGGAAACATTCGTGCGACTGTTAGGATCGTTTATAACGAACCAATTTCACCTACAATTAATTGATTTGAGCCTAATCGTCCTGTAACCGTCCTCAGTCAATCGCGACTTCAATTCGGACATTAAACGTGAAATTGGGCTATAAAAACGAACCCACACCTTCACAACATTCACCTTGAACTCCCTACACCTCTGAATCCGTCACATTTCTTCTCTAGAACTCCGACGAGTTCAAGGATTTTCGATTTCGGCCTTGTGGTCGTTCGCCCTCAATCCTCAACCAATTCAGGTAATAATGATGCCCATAGTTTCGTTTTTATATAGGGAATGAAAGCCCCATAAAAACGGGATTGATCGCTTGCTCAATCGACTAAATCGGGTGGCTAGGGTTCGGATTGCGAGTTGGGGAAGATGACGGGAGGGTGTTGGATGTTAAAACACTTTCGCATATGTTATAAACCAAGGCACAAGCCCAGGTCTATTGGTTAAAGCTCTCGTATCACTCGAACAAGGTCGCGGGTTCGATCCTTGCCCCGCACCCTGTTTTAGCGCGTGCTTTGGCCTGGAACTTGGTCCCCACCGTGAACATTGATTAACAATGAACCAAGCTAGCCTTATAACACTAAGACCAGCCTGATCTAGTGGTTTGCGCGTTTGGTTTGTTCTCCGAGCAGACCCGGGTTCGAGTCCGGTCTGCATATTTTTTTTAAAATCATTTTTTAAACGCATTTTTAATCCAATTTTTCTTATAAAAATTATTTTATAAATTACCCAAGGCCCGGTAATAGTTTATAAACCAAATTGTTTACCTAACAGTTTTAAACATTTATTTAACAACTTTAGAGAGTTAAAAACTAATAATTTTAAATAAAATTTGTATATAATTATTTTATTTAAAACCTTTACGAACTATCTTTTTAATTACCCAATTATTTAGAACAACTTTTGTCGTCTTTATTATTTAATTATTTTAATAAAGAAATAATTTAACTATTAAATAAAGTAAAACATTCTAATTTATTAACCTAATTATCTATATATTCAAGTAAATACTAGTCGAACACTTACTTATTTATTTGTAAAAAAATTAAAATATATATACTCATATATTCAGTTTATTATTTAAACGAACATGCTATTTACAACAAATAGATACACATCAACCAACTAAGCCTAAATCCCTTTATATATTTGTCTTTTTAACATGTCATTGATACATATATAAATTCAAACATAGGTTAACCTTGTGCTAAGCTAAACAACTTGTGCAACTACTCGTACTTGTGATTCCAAGCTACAAATCTAATGTGAGTTTACATAGCCCATTTTTTTCATTTTTACATCTTTGGGGTGAAACATGATTTTCATTTGAAACTATTTGCAACTTATACAATTCAAACATTATGATCATGTGTGCAATTTGTGCCTTATGCTTGAATACTATTAGTGCACACTATATTTTTACATACTTTTATGCATAGTGCAAGTGCAATCATTAACTCAGTATAAGCCGATGGTAAACAATGATAGATCTGTTGATTATGACAAACCCACCTGGTTAGGATGTTTGTTACTGAAAACACTTATAGATAACTATTGTGTTATGCCTATCAGTCACAAGGTTTGATTGTGCGCCCAGTTTCACCTATAGTGGTTCTCCATAATTGCCTTATTAAACCATGAAATCATATGAAATGTATACAAACTTTGATAATACTTGTTATGCTAAAACCTATGTATGCTCACTAACTAGTTTTAGTTTACTCTGTTTTCATCATGTTTCAGGTGCTAACAATTGAGAGTTATGTTCAAGATTCATCACATAGGGAATTGCAAGACCTAGTTAAATTAATTAAACTTGTTTGAAGTAAACTGAACTTCTCGGAGCCAAAATGCACATTTGGAAACTGAGCTTCAGCGTTTATTACATGACCCAAAAACTTAACTTCTTAGAGCTAAAATGCACATTTGGAAAATTTTGCGTACAGTTTCTCCTTTCTAAGTATTTCAAGTACATCCTTGAGATGACATGCGTGGTCTCCTTCATTATTTGAGTAGATTAGTGATGTCGCCTAGACGGTCTATATAAAAACTAACAAAAACTAACCTAGACTCCTAAGTAATAAATGGAGTACCTTCAACTAAACCGCACTGACAGGCAAGTGGACCTATCGAGTGTAGCACAGCTTAATGGTAAACCGAGTTATCGAACCCTAGAGACACTGAATACTAATACTAGACTCTGACTTGGACTAAAGGTTGATGATTGGGGGGTTGACTACACTAAAGATTAGAACTAATAATGCAGCAAACTAAGTACGACTCGAGCTATCAAAGGAAGAACTAAGGAAGAAATCAGAGATGGAAAGAATACTACCTAGATCGGAATCCTACTTGCAAAGCACAACTTCTACCGGTTCTGGAACTATGATGGATCTAGGTTTCTAAGGAAACAACTCTAGACAACTTAGTGGATCCATAATCAATCTCAGGGTGTCACCAACTAAAGAACCTAAATATGTAATAAACTCACCAGATAGTGGATTACCTTTCGGTCTCTCTAACAATGATAAAGTACCCGAATAGACAGATCACCTTTCAGTCTCACTATTGTCACACCCCCAAATTTATTTACTTAAAAAATAAATAAATAAATTAAGGTCATAACGATTGGTAAAATTATACAACAACGAAAGCTAAAGTAAACACTTCTATATAATGAACACCATTACAGATACTAAAGTAATCTAGTACATTGTCCTAGAATCATATAGGTCAAAACTGTCTTGAGGTTTGACAATCATGCTTATTCAGCTTCTAGGGTTTAATCCGAATAGTTAACCTATTCCTACCGTATCATGGATTTGAATTACCTGAAAAAACATACTTAAAAGTATCAACACAAAGGTTGGTGAGTTCACAGGTTTAACTGTCTCAATATAAAGTAGTTTTCCTTAAAAAATTGATAAAGTGCATGCAGCCATAATATGAAACCCTTTTCCTCAAAAACATTTAAAATGCTTACACGGCCATAATATGAACCAGTTTTTTTTGAAAACATTGACTAAAAAGTTTGCACACGAATGAATGGCAAAACCATTTATATGTAAACAATTGGCAAAACCAATTTTCATAAAAATGATCTCAAGTTTCAAGTATTCAAGTTTCAAATATCCAAGTTTCAAGTATTCAAGTTTTCATGTGCACAAAAACATTTTCAAGTATCAAGTATATGCATGCGCACAAAAACGTTTTCAAGTATACGTTAAACGAAACCAAGTAATCTTATCAAGTTTGACCTATCAAGTTGACCCATCGTAGCTAGCTAGGCATACGAAGTTTATTTTACATGAGTTTTAACCAAACCAAACACAGGTGTTTCGCCCCTCACCCATTCCCCATGGGTTCACGAGTTAAGATAAGGTGCAGCCATTGGGCCATACGGACCCTCAGTTAGCACGACTAACCATGACTGGGAGTGTCAATCCCAATTGTACTATTCACAATATGCTAGCTATACGAGTTAATGGTTAATAAATTGTTCACGTAGGGGACTTTACGAGCTCTTCCACGATTGTCTCATGTAAACATAAATGTTCGGTCATGATTCCTTGTTTCTAAAGTACAAAGCAAATATGTTTCATGTTTTCTCAAATGTTTCAAGTAATGTTGTTCCCAAATGTATCAAACTACAATGTTTCCAAATGTATCAAACGACAATGTTTCAAATCTATCAAACGACTATGTTTCCAAATGTATCAAACGATGATGTTTCATGTTTTCAAACTTGTTATGCAAGTATGTTTCTCCCCCGATGTTTCTAAAACATTTAAAAGTAAAAAGGGGCAGTGAACTCACCTTGTGAGCTATCGGTATGAATGTGCTAGCAAATAGTCCAAGTGGATGCAGGACCGCCCTAACTGTGACTTAAACAGTGGCGGTTATCTTATGACCTTAAGATTTAGTGTCAGCATACAAGTCGGTCATGTAAAAAGTCCATCCAATATGTTAGACTCAAAAACGTAAGTGTCATGTTTAGAAAATGTGACCCGGCGAACCGTTGGTGACTTGACTTTGAGTTTTGATGTTAGGTATACGTGTTTTATCATGAAACATGTACAATTTTGATGTTATATGTATAAATATGTGTCCAAAAGTTGTTATATATATTTCTTGTTAGGGTTTTGATAGGCATTTCTCTTAAACCGTGTTATCAAGATAACCTTAGTTTGTCGGAATTTCCAGAATTTTAGGTCGTTCGTGCGTTGTCCTATTGATAACTCAAACGAACTCGTTTAGTCACAAAATTTAATACCATGATAACTACTTGTATTAAAGTTACATGGATGTATAAATCACCAATTTATGACATGTTTAATTATTTTTAAAAATTCATTTGGACAGGAGGGATCAATAGTGTTCATTTCTGGAGTACCTTGGGAATTTCTTTTTAGTTGACTAATTTAAGCCCATTTTCTTGAACCGAGACCCTATTACTTTTGTTTTATACTTAAAATACTGACTTTAGGAAGTGAAATCAACTTATTTGGACTTGTCATGTCCAAGTTATGACCATCAGAAGTAACATGAAATTTCTGCCGAAAATGACAGCCTTGACACACTTTCTTGTATGACCATTTTGGGGTATCAAAACTCAACGAAATTTCATGAAACCACTTGGATTGGATTCTTGACTCTTCATACTTAGTTTTAGACTAAAAATACGACAAGTTTTGGTGTATATTGACTGAGTTATGACCCTCTAAACACAGCCCAAGTATTCTGCCAGCTACTGTCCAGTTCAAGACTTTACTTTTTTACATATTTTCTTTTAGTGTGTACTTGTTTTACCACTTGATCAAGTTTCTTATTGATGGTTAGGTTGTATCTAGTACATTTATATGTCCCATGTCCAGATTTGCCCAAGAATATAATTTGTTTCATAAGTTTTATGTCCATGTTCCATGCTTGTCCAAGATTCAAGAATTAGAGTTTTTGTACTTGTAGATCTAACTTTTTACACAAGATTATCACCAACAAGCTTTCTTTAGACTAACTTTTCTTATTAAAATATGTGTGTACCAAGTTTTATGTCTTGTATAAAAGGTCATGTATGTTCATAAAGCGTGAACATGAATTTTTATAGAAACCTTTTGTTAAAAGATGTAAATCATGTTTTTACTAGTTTTTAAGTTTTATTCTTTTGGATGGAGTTTTATGCATGACAACAACTTGATGTTAGTAAAAATGAAGAGGATGAAGATATATAGGAACTCACAACAAGTAGGATAGAAGAAAGGAGTTAGAAGGAAGTTCCAAGCCCAAAGATCTTGCTATTTTTCTTGAGAAACACCTTGAAACCCTTGAATCTTCCTTGAATCTTGGATGATTGTTTGAACAATGTGGTTTGTGTGTGTTCTCTAAAGAGAGAAAGAGCGAGAGAGTGTGTGGAGTGATTTTGAGGTGATCTTTGAGTGGTGAAGTGAAGGACGTGAAAGGATGGGGAAACTTATAAGCAAAGGAAGTAAGGTGTGAAGCATAAAAGTCATGATGGAAGATTTTTGAGGGTGTGAGGGGGCCCCACAAGAAGATTTCGGCCAAAAGGTCAATGCGGGGTAGGGTTGGGGTAGTTAGGTGATTAGATGATCAATTAGTGTAGATATTTAGGTCATTAGGCGTATTAATCTCGATTAAGGTTCGAAACGGTAATCTAACTCGATTTTAGGTTCTTTAATGACATTTTAAATTATAGTAAACTAGTTTGTGTCTAGTTTTGTGAAAAAAATTTAATTCATGTATTGTATGGGTTATAGGTATGCTTTATCGCGCGTAGTTATGTTTATGGTCGTCGGTAGGCGGTGAAACCTTCGATTTACGTTGTTACGATTCGTTTTATGAAATGTGGTCTTTAAAATACCTATTTAAATGTATAAACATATATTTCATTTATTATGGCTTTTTGGACAATAATTTGGACATTTAGGTTAGTCACCAACGTTCCCATTGGTCGAGTTTTACATAAACGTGACTCGGTAATTCCTAAAATTACCAAAGTATGAAATGAATCAATGCATGGATTTTGCTAGACTTTAGGACCTAATTCATGCAATTACGTTAATCAGGAAACTTGAAAATATTAACGCATTTATTTTATGTACGGATATTGCTCTAGAAATGTCGGGTGTCACATTCTCCCCTCGTTAAAGAAGTTTCGTCCTCGAAACTTAGTTTAAGTTAACCTTTAGGAATGATTTACTCTATCCAGATGAGAGTCTCGTATTCTTAGTTCGTTCCTAGATCATAGGGAGAATTTTGCATTCAATCCATTTAGATGTCGAACAATAACTCGAGACAACGAAAATCTCACATTAGCATTGAATCGTCAAGATTTCTGTGGTTCATCTATAGATGAGGGTGAATCTAGATGAAGAAGGAGGAAATGTTAGAGTATTCGAGAATCATCGAATTGATTTGGCTCAACAGTTATTAAAGGTAAATGAATCTTCCATTAACATTGGCCGCAATGGATTAAAGATTTCAAGAATCCTTATAAGCTTTCGTTGGTGAAGATTGGGCTTAATATTTCATTAACCATGGTTTGCACTACACTTCTACTGTAGTCTAGTATTTAGGTTGTACTGTCATGATTTGTACATTCATGACTTGACTATCATGTCTGTGAGGCAGATAAGTCTTAGGAAGTTCTAAATTCTTTTAGGTTAGCCATAGTTCATCTATGTAGGGAAGTAAACAGTGGGACCACGGAAATAGTCTCATAGAAATAGTGTCTCCCTAAATTGACTATATGCTCTCCATACCATTAAGTTGGTAGGCTGTGATATGATATTATTTTCCATCTAGTCTGGGGCTTGATCCCTTAAATTAGATGTCAGAAAGTAATACCAGAATCACGTATAATTTCAAAGATTTATCGAATGTGAGGACGTCATGTCCTTAGGTTCCTTAAGGATAACGCGTAGACATCCCATAAGATCTTGGAGAAAAGTGAATATAAAATTAAAGGAAGGTTGAGAAATCTAAAGGAAATGTATAGGTGTAGACCTCCAAAAGAGAGAGGTCAGATACGATTCATCCTTTGTTCATTTTCCTCGTAGCATACAACTTAGAACAGTTAACAATCCGCAGATCACTGCAATAAACTCTTAAAATTGCATTCCTATGATTGTGGGATGCATCTCTCAAGTGATAAAGTTCTCAACTTCCAACTTGGTCCTTAGTTTCCCACTAACGTTGGTCGGAAAGGATCAGGATTTTTCAGAACTTGTCAGCAACTGTTATTATAGTATGTCTACAACTCCCCTTGCATCCGATTGGTATTATCGTGAGTTACTATTTCACATTTCACCCATACCGGTTATAACCTTAAAGTCCTTAGCGCAAGGGTTTGAGTTATAAAATTGAGGTAATGAGTGTTAAATGTCAAAGTTTTGTATTTTCCCTAAGCAGGTGTTAAGAAGTCATTTCCTAACAGCAGGTGCTCTAAAGCTCTCTAACTCTAGAATGCTGGGATTAAGAGATGTGAACACGTCTCTCCTGTGGTTTGAGATCTGAGATTTAGTTAACAAAATGATCCTTGGGGAAACGTAAGTACAAAAGGATATAAATTTATCTTATTCAGATCTTTGAGGACAATGGGTTGTTGGAAGCAACTCATGTTTACGTTCTTATGTATAACATGAACTAATGAGAATATAAAGAACTCATCATTTGGGACAACTTTAAGAATCTTGTATGTCAGTCTCCTGCTGGTCCGACAATAGCCGACAGTTCACATTTAGGTTTCCTTGATACTCACTTGAACATAAATCATGGCTTATTTATCATCGAAAGATTATTCAGGGTGGATGATGTACTGAATGTCAAAGGTGGTAAGAACGACCCCGTTTGACAACTATTTTAAAAAGTCAGATTACCTACTTGTCTCAGGTCGGGTTTCCATAATACTCCATATGTGTCAGGCGTACGAGGATCAAAGTAAGTTTCCATCCTATTACAAGAGTTAGTGCATAGCACTTCCGATGTAGACTTCAAGTAAGTGTGACACTGAATTGTAAGATAAACTTGATATTATGTCATGATCTCTGATAATAGTTGTACAATTATCGTAAGTGTTGATCGTTGCATGGAGCAACGTGGAATTTACAAGTTTCAAGAGGATATGTTTTAGAAAGTACAAACGGATGAGGGAGATCTTCGTCGTTCAAGATCCATTAAGAGTCGGGTACGTCAAATTCGGGTTTCTCTCGTTCCTTTCAAACTGCGAGAATGTTATGTGAAGATCTAGTAGGGGAATTTGAAATATTAAGGCTTGATTCATGCTAGCCCAAAGATCGGTCACGTGCGTTGATCGATAAACAATGAAATCAAAAAGAGACAACCTACAGCGCAGTCTCAAAAGTTAAAGTAGTACTTTACAAGGAATTTCCAAATTCGATCCAAGAGCCGAGGTCAAATCACCAAGAATAGAGTTTTCAAGGTTTTAGTTAAAATTGTCATGCCAATGAAGTCTCGCTAAGATTTTTGAATTCATTAGAATTCGAAGATGAAGGAGATGATGTACGTATCCACGTCATTTGTGATAACTCATTGCATCATCTGATGCCTTTTGGCTCAACCCTTATAGTTATGGTGATTTCGATCATTAATCGACTAACTGGGAGTTGAGATTAGGGATACGGAATAATCGTGAACTCTAGCTCGGACAGTAAGACTCACTAGAGTTCTCATGCACTGCAAATTATGATTACGTGTGCACCCGCAATAATAATTTACTTTGTGTGGTCCCTATAGTGTTTCTTCTATCCCAAGCTCTCATTTAAAAGGCATCTGAAATGTTCATTAGATCGTGTCATCGTGTTGCATTCTCGTGCTAGAGTGTGTATGTTCTATCAGATTACTCTTAGTGATGTGTACCAATACTCATGCATCTACCGACAAAGGCTATTACTGGATGGAGTTAATGGTAGAGAGACACAATCGGAGTTTTTTTAATAACAGGACGTGTGCGGTGGAAGTCAGGCACTATGTTAAGGCTGAGATCCTCAAATCAATGTCGAGCAGATCATGCTCCAAGTTTGTATGTACATGTTGATCCACATGACCCCGATGAGTCTACGGGTCTCCTGACCAGTAAAGTTCTCTCCCGTTCAGTCCTTAATATCCACCTTGGGTTCCCCTCTGATCGGGCAGTTCTGTTTGTCATATCTCATGCCGAAGGTTTTTGTCATCCAATCCAGCAATTCACGGAAGAGAGTATGCATACCACCCTGAATGAAGACTACATATGTCAGATGAAAAAACTGGATCCACAGCTGGAGTAGTTGTAGGTGTGGTACAGGTATAGGTACAGATTCAGGTATGGGTTCAGCTTGCTGTGATACCAAAATCGGTAACCGTCCATTACTACCTTCGTTGCCCAAGCTCAACTCGTAACTCGATCTTCTAGGGTTACAGTGTGCTCAGTACCCATCATCCTTGATTTGTAATTCGAATGGTGACACCTTGTTGAGCAATATTGTGGATGTCTATTGTTTCCATATTGTTGTACTTGTTAAGTGTTCATTACGTGTGCCATGTAATTGTATTAAGTATTAGTGTAGCTAATGATACCCTAGTGTAACTACATACACTAATGGTCTGCTTATGTTGTTCGGCAACGGTTGGAATTTCTATACTCAAGTCTTGGGTGTTCTTAGTGTGATGTAAGTCTTAGAAATCTTGTTCCCTAAATGAGTCTGGTTAGAGCCTAGGTCACGCTAAGGAAACCTAATTCGCTAAAACCATTGGCTTTGGTACCAATCTGTCACACCCCAAATTTATTTACTTAACAAATAAATAAATTAAGGTCATAACGACTGGTAACATTACACAACATTAGAAGCTAATCTAAAGACTTCTATATAATGAAGACCATTACAGATACTAAAGTAAGCTAGTACATTGTCCTATAACCATATATGTCAAAATCATTTTTGAACGCATTTTTAATCCAATTTTTCTTATAAAAATTATTTTATAAATCACCCAAGGCCCGGGAATAGTTTATAACCAAATTGTTAACCTAACAATTTTAAACATTTATTTAACCACTTTAGATAGTTAAAAACTAATAATTTTAAATAAAATTTTTCAATATTTATTTTATTTTAAACCTCAACGAACTATCTTTTTAATTACCCAATTATTTAGAACAACTTCTGTACTCTTTATTATTTAATTATTTTTATAAAGAATTAAGTTAACTATTAAATAAATTGAAACATTATAATTTTTATCCTAATTATCTATATATTCAAGTAAATACTAGTCGAACACTTATTTATTTGTAAAAAAATAAAAATATATATACTCATATATTCAGTTTATTATTTAAACGAACATACTATTTACAACAAATAGATACACATCAACCAACTAAGCCCAAATCCCTTTATACATTTGCCTTTTTAACATGTCATTGATACATATATAAATTCAAACATAGGTTAACCTGGTGGTTAGCTAAACAACTTGTACAACTACTCGTACTTGTGAATCCAAGCTACAAATCCAATGTGAGTTTACATAGCCCCTTTTTTCATTTTTACATCTTTGGGGTGAAACATGATTTTCATTTGAAACTATTCGCAACTTATACAGTTTAAACATTATGATCATGTGTGCAATTTGTGCCTTAGGCTTGAATACTATTAGTGCAAACTACATTTTTACATACTTTATGCATAGTGCAAGTGCAATCATTAATTTAGTACAAGCCGACGGTAAACTATGATAGATCTGTTGAGTCTGACCAACCCACCCGGTTAGGGTGATTGTAGCCGAAAACACTTAAAGATAATTGTTGTGTTATGCCTATCAGTCACAAGGTTTGATTGTGCGCCCCAGATTCACCTATAGTGGTTCTCCATAATTGCCTTATTAAACCATGAAATCATATGAATTGTATACAAACTTTGATAATACGTGTTATGCTAAAACCTATGTATGCTCACTAACTAGTTTTAGTTGACTATGTTTTCATCATGTTTCAGGTGCTAACAATTGAGAGTTATGTTCAAGATTCATCACATAGGGAATTGCAAGACCTAGTTAAATTAATTAAACTTGTTTGAAGTAAACTGAACTTCTCGGAGCCAAAACGCACATTTGGAAACTGAACTTCAGCGTTTATTACATGACCCAAAAACTTAACTTCTCGGAGCTAAAATGCACATTTGGAAAATTTTGCGTAAAGTTTCTCCTTTCTATGTATTTCAAGCACTTCCTTGAGATGACATGCGTGGTCTCCTTCATTCTTTGAGTGGATTAGTGATGTCGCCTAGACGGTCTATCTAAAAACTAACAAAACCTAACCTAGACTCCTAAGTAATAAATGGAGTACCTTCAACTAAACCACACTGACAGGAAAGTGGACCTATCGAGTGTAGCACAGCTTAATGGTAAACCGAGTTATCGAACCCTAGAGACACTGAATACTAATACTAGACTCTAACTCGAACTAAAGATTGATGATTGGGGGGTTGACTACACTAAAGATTAGAACTAATAATGCAGCAAACTAAGTACGACTAGAGCTATCAAAGGAAGAACTAAGGAAGAAATCAGAGATGGAAATAATAATACCTAGGTCGGAATCCTACTTGCATAGCACAACTTCTACCGGTTCTGGAACTATGATGGATCTAGGTTTCTAAGGAAACAACTCTAGAAAACCTAGTGGATCCCTAATCACTCTCATGGTGTCACCAACTAAAGAACCTAAATATGTAATAAACTCACCAGATAGTGGATTACCTTTCGCTCTCTCTAACAATGATAAAGTACCCGAATAGACAGATCACCTTTCAGTCTCACTGATTTCAAACCCACAAATTTATTTACTTAACAAATAAATAAATAAATTAAGTTCATAATGATTGGTAACATTGCACAACAGCGAAAGCTAAAGTAAATACTTCTATATAATGAACACCATTACAGATACTAAATTAATCTAGTACATTGCCCTAGAACCATATAGGTCAAAACCGTGTTGAGGTTTTACAATCGTGCTTCTTCGGCTTCTAGGGTTTAATCTGAATGGTTAACCTATTCCAACCGTGTAATGGCTATGAATTACCTAGAAAACGTACTTAAAAGTGTCAACACAAAGGTTAGTGAGTTCAAAGGTTTAACTGTCTCAATGTAAAGTAGTTTTCCTTGAAAACATTGATAAAGTGCATGCGGCCATAATATGAAATGCTTTTCCTCGAAAACATTTAAAATGCGTACACGGCTATAATATGAATGAGTGTTTCTTGAAAACATTGACTAAAAAGTTTGCACACGAATGAATGGCAAAACCATTTATATGTAAACGATTGACAAAACCAATTTGCATAAAAATGATCTCATGTTTCAAGTATTCAAGTTTCAAGTATCCAAGTTTCAAGTATTTCAAGTATTCAAGTTTTCCTGTGCACAAAAACGTTTTCAAGTATCAAGTTTATGCATGCGCACAAAAACGTTTTCATGTATACGTTAAACGAAACCAAGTAATCTTATCAAGTTTGACCTATCAATTTGACCCATCATAGCTAGCTAGGCATACGAAGTTTATTTTACATGAGTTTTAACCAAACCAAACACATGTGTTTCGCCCCTCACCCATTCCCCACGGGTTCACGAGTTAAGATAAGGTGCAACCATTGGGCCATACAGACCCTCGGTTAGCGCGACTAACCATGAGTGGGAGTGTCAATCCCAATAATACTATTCATAATATCTCGGCTATACGAGTTAATGGTTAATAAATTGTTCACGTAGGGGACTTTACGAGCTCAATTCCAATCTGTCACACCCCAAATTTATTTACTTAACAAATAAATAAATTAAGGTCATAACGATTGGTAACATTACACAACAGCGAAAGCTAAAGTAAAGACTTCTATATAATGAACACCATTACAGATACTAAAGTAAGCTAGTACATTGTCCTTGAACCATATAGGTCAAAACCGTCTTGAGGTTTGACAATCGTGCTTCTTGGGCTTCTAGGGTTTAATCTGAATGGTTAACATATTCCAGCCGTGCCATGGCTATGAATTACATGAAAAACATACTTAAAAGTGTCAACACAAAGGTTGGTGAGTTCACAGGTTTAACTGTCTCAGTGTAAAGTAGTTTTACTTGAAAACATTGATAAAGTGCATGCGGCCATAATATGAAACGCTTTTACTCGAAAACATTTAAAATGCATACACGGCCATAATATGAACCAGTTTTTCTTGAAAACATTGACTAAAAAGTTTGCACACGAATGAATGGCAAAACCATTTATATGTAAACGATTGGCAAAACCAATTTGCATAAAAATGATCTCAAGTTTCAAGTATTCAATTTTCAAGTATCCAAGTTTCAAGTATTCAAGTTTCATGTATCCAAGTTTCAAGTATTTCAAGTATTCAAGTTTTCCTGTGCACAGAAACATTTTCAAGTATCAAGTATACAAAAACATTTTCAAGTATACGTTAAACGAAACCAAGTAATCTTATCAAGTTTGACTTATCAAGTTGACCCATCGTAGCTAGCTAGGCATACGAAATTTATTTTACATGTGTTTTAACCAAACCAAACACATATGTTTCGGCCCTCACCCATTCCCCATAGGTTCACGAGTTAAGATAAGGTGCAGCCATTGGGTAATACGGACCCTCGGTTAGCACGACTAACCATGACTGGGAGTGTTAATCCCAATAGTACTATTCACAATATCTCGGCTATACGAGTTAAAGGTTAATAAATTTTTCACGTAGGGGACTTTACGAGCTCTTCCACGATTGTCTCATGTAAACATAAATGGTTAGTCATGATTCCTTGTTTCTAACGTATAAAGCAAATATGTTTCATGTTTTCTCAAATGTATCAAGTAATGTTGTTCCCAAATGTATCAAACGACAATGTTTCAAAATGTATCAAACGACAATGTTTCCAAATCTAACAAACGACTATGCTTCCAAATGTATCAAACGATCATTTTTCATGTTTTTAAACGTGTTATGCAAGTATATGTTTCTCCCCCGATGTTTCTAAAACATTTAAAAGTAAAAGGGGCAGTGAACTCACCTTGTGAGCTATCGGTATGAATGAGCTAGCAAATAGTCCAAGTGGATGCAAGACCGCCCTAACTGTGACCTAAAGAGTGGTGGTTATCTTATGACCTTAAGATTTTGTGACAACATACAAGTCGGTCATGTTAAAAGTCCATCCAATATGTTAGACTCAAAAACGTAAGTGTCATGTTTAGAAAATGTGACCCGACGAGCTGTTGGTGACTTGACATTGAGTTTCATGTTATGTATACGTGTTTAATCATGAAATATGTACAATTTTCATGTTATATGTATAAATATGTGTCCACATGTTGTTATATATATTTCGTGTTAGGGTTTTGATAGGCATTTCTTTTAAACCGTGTTATCAAGGTAACCTTAGCTTGTCCGAATTTCCAGAATTTTAGGTCGTTCATGCATTATCCTTTTGATTAATCAAACGAACTCGTTTAGTCACGAAATTTAATACCAGGATACCTATATGTATTAGGGTTATAGGGATGTATGAATCACCAATTTATGACATGTTTAAGTATTTTTAAAAAAATTCATTTGGACAGGAGGGATTAGTAGTGTTCATTTCTGGAGTACCTTGGGAATTTCTTTTTAGTTGACTAACTCAAGCCCATTTTCATGAACCGAGACCCTATTACTATTATTTTATACTTAAAATACAGACTTTAGGAAGTGGAATCAACTTACTTGTACTTGTCATGACCAAGTTATGACCTTCAAAAGTGACATGAAATTTCTGCTGAAATTTACAGCCTTGACACACTTTCTAGTATGACCATTTTGGGGTATCAAAACTCAATGAAATTTCATGAAACCACTTGGATTGGATTCTTGACTCTTCATACTTAGTTTTAGACTAAAAATACGACAAGTTTTGGTGTATATTGACTGAGTTATGACCCTCTAAACACAGCCCAAGTATTCTGCCAGCTACTGTCCAGTTCAAGACTTTACTTTTTTACATATTTTCTTTTAGTGTGTACTTGTTTTACCACTTGATCAAGTTTCTTATTGATGTTTTGGTTGTATCTAGTACATTTACATGTCCCATGTCCAGATTTGCCCAAGAATATAATTTGTTTCATAAGTTTTATGTCCATGTTCCTTGTTTGTCCAACATTCAAGAATTAGAGTTTTTGTACTTGTAGATCTAACTTTTTACACAAGATTATCACCAACAAGCTTTCTTTAGACTAACTTTTCTTATTAAAATATGTGTGTACCAAGTTTTAGGTCTTGTTTAAAAGGTCATGTATGTTCATAAAGCATGAACATGAATTTTTAGAGAAACCTTTTGTTATAAGATGTAAATCATGTTTTTACTAGTTTTTAAGTTTTATTCTTTTGGATGGAGTTTTATGCATGACAAAAACTTGGTGTTAGTAAAAATGAAGAGGATGAAGATATATAGGGACTCACAACAAGTAGGATAGAAGAAAGGAGTTAGAAGGAAGTTCCAAGCCCAAAGATCTTGCTATTTTTCTTGAGAAACACCTTGAAACCCTTGAATGTTCCTTGAATCTTGGATGATTGTTTGAACGTGGAGAGTGTATGTTCTTGTGTGTGTGCTCTCCAAAAAGAGAAAGAGAGAGAGAGTGTGGAGTGATTTTGAGGTGATCTTTGGGTGGTGAAGTAAAGGAATTGAAAGGATGGGGAAACTTATAAGCAAAGGAAGTAAGGTTGAAGCATAAAAGTCATGATGGAAGATTTTTGAGGGTGTGGGGGGGCCCACAAGAAGATTTTGGCCATAAGGTCAATGGGGGTTGGGGTTGGGGTAGTTAGGTGATTAGATGATCAATTAGTGTATATTTAGGTCATTAGGCGTATTAATCTCGATTAAGGTTCGAAACGGTGATCAAACTCGGTTTTAGGTTCATTAATGACATTTTAAATTATAGTTAACTCGTTTGTGACTAGTTTAGTGAAAAACATTTAATTCAGGTATTGTATTGGTTATAGGTATGCTTTATCGCGCGTAGTTATGTTTAGGGTCATCGGTTTTTTGAAACCTTCGATTTACGTTGTTACGATTCGTTTTATGAAATGTGGTCTTTAAAATACCTATTTAAATGTATAAATATATATTTCATGTATTATGGATCTTTGGACATTAATTTGGACATTTAGGTTAGTCACCAACGTTCACATTGGTCGAGTTTTACATAAACGTGACTCGGTAATTCCAAAAATTACCAAAGTATGAAATGAATCAATGCATGGCTTTTTCTAGACTTTAGGACCTAATTCATGCAATTACGTTAATCAGGAAACTTGAAAATATAAACGCGTTTATTTTATGTATGGATATTGCTCTGGAAATGTCGGGTGTCACAACTGTCCACCATACATTCGAAGAATGCACGGGGTAATATCAAGATAATAACTATGACACAGAATAGCAACAATCACTAGACACCTAATACCAACTTACTCTCAGACAGCTGACACTCAGATTCCTAATGACGAAGACTAAACGACTATCTCTCACTTCTCGGGTATTGAGAGACAGGATACACACTCAGTTCAATCTATACTTAATCACAACTCCTATGGATCACTATTTCTAGCAAACCACACAAACAACCACAAATCATAAGATCTATGACCTAGATACGCTAATCAAGCCGGAATACATCCACAATCAACGTATAGAATTATAATCAAACACAAATCAGATCTAAGCATGCATATTCATCATAATTAATATCAAGAAACCTTTTACAAAATCATTAAACCATCAATATAATCCAAAACCAATAAAAATCGTAACTTTAACAAATAATCATCATAAACCTAGGCAGTATCAAGTGTTTAGCCAAGAATCATGCTCAAAACATCCATAACAGAAGTAAAAGACAGAAACATGGTTCAAAACAATCAAATCAAAGATAAAGATTCAAGCTTACAAACCGAATACGCTACTACAACGAACCCGGATCACAAAGCCTTCAACTTCCCACTCCGATTGACTTCCTAACTCTCTAAATCGCCCAAAAGGTTGCTCTAGACGGCTAAAACTCGAACTTCTTGAATAATGGTAATGAAATTCTATCTATAATATATTTTACGGTTTTTCTCATAATTTCAATCTCCCACGTACCGCGAGACATTGGGCTTGGTTCCTCGCGTACCGCGAGGAACAATGTAGTCGCGGCCGCTTCTAGCTTCCCTCGTGTACCGCGAGAACTTCTTCTTTCTCCCTCGCATACCGCGAGAGGCCAATTTTCACCAATTTTTACTTTTATTTCTTGGCTTCACTTTCTTGCTCGGTTTCTTCACGGTATAGCTTCCTATTCCACACGAGCTCTTGAAAATATACAATAGACTCAAATACAGACTTAAACGACTCAAAACGAACACAAAACTAAGTAAAAAATCACGAAACAATATGAATAAAGATATGTGCTTCGCACTACATCAAACATCCCCACACTTAACCTTTTTTCGTCCTCGAAACAACTGCAATAGAATCATAACTCAGATCTAACTTAACAAACTCAATTACCAATTAGCACAAACATACTCACGCGTTAAAAAGAAATAATCAGTATTTGTGTCCGATTAAACCCAAGCATCAACTATCTAGCCCCCGTAATGTGTTCTAATTTCAATTTATACAGTTATCAATCAACCTATGTGACTCACACTTAGAAGTTACACCTCTACCTAATCTCGTCTCACGGTCATGTTTAGGCACAGATTAAACCATATAGATTTACCCTACCACGTTAAACTAAGATTTATTTGTTTAAGAAATTTGATGACATCATGTATGAATGGATGGAAATGAGCATTAATTCAAGCAAATGAACTTTCGTCTAGAGGCGTTTCAACCAAGTCACTATCCCGGAAGGTAACACATAGACTAAGTTCTAACAATAAAGCACATAAGAATCACTTAGGGTTGTTTTCTTCAAATGATCATCCTGGAGGGTAATACAAGCAAAACTCATAATTCTAATAAATAAGCTCATGAATTATGGAATTTATGGATACGGGCGCCACCAAACTCAGATTTATTCTCATAAAAAGAGAATGATGTGCCAAAATTTTCAAAAACAAATAGATATTAACTTAACGTGGTACCTATCACCCTATGTTGACAGTTTCAGTATTACCGACACCATAAGATGAGTACGCACACGATTTCATGATTTAATTACGTGATTAATCCTAAGTAACACTCACAGACTATTTAAGCTATTCAAACTGGCTGGGTCTACCAAAACATCACTAATTAGACGCGTTTTCTATTATTTAAATCATTTAAACTCAACAAGTAGATCCAGTTGTACTATCATTTTCCAAATATAAGCTGTTATTTCCAAGGACATTTTTCAAATATTTTTAGATTTTGTTGTTTTTTGAATTTTTATAAACAAGACAAACTAGACTAAACTAGATACTCACATCCTCACACTTGAAAGACACATTGTCCTCAGTGTGAAGCAAAACACAACTAAAAATAAAAATGCAAAAATAAAACAGGAATCGACTTAGCTCTCAAATAAAAATCCAGCTTCGTTCATCATTGTGTGCACCGTATAGCATTTCGGTCGTGGTTGAACAGACTGCCGGTGATGTGTCATTTTTAAAATATAAAAATATAATAAATATATTTTTAGGATGGTTTTACGAGATCAGGTTTTAAATTTATAAAATGATAATTACTTTAACTTAAAAACACACACAATAGGCAAGTGTACCTATCGCATCGTAATATAGTTTAGGTAAGAACCAAGTATCGAACCAATGGACACGGTCGAGTTCCAGTACTCAACTTTTGTTATCGTTTAGCCGGATTAATTGGTGAGTGGGTTTTGTGTGCTTGTGAAGCATAATAGTAAATGACAGACAAGTAAATAACGATAAAGTAATAACAGAAAAGTAAGAATGTGCATGATGTGTGTAATAGGAACGTAAATAGCAGAATAGTAAATAACAAGAAAGTAAATATCTCGGAAATGATCAGGTCACGAAGAGTATTGCATTGGGATTCGAATCCGCTTGGTACATGATAATGTTAAGTTGACTAATCCAGTGATGTGACTACTACAAACTTGTAACCCAGGTCACCGCTAGAGCCTCGTCCTCATGACATTTGATTTGCATATTAAAATCTTTAAAAAGTGGTAGTGCCTCCCGTTAAGGACAACATTTACCCTCAACCCTTCGAATGGTCATCTCCAGGTTGGCTTAAGACTTCGAACGTAAAATGCTTTATATTAGAGTTAAATAGGTGATTATATTTTGTTCACCGGGAGGCGGTGCAACAATGGGACCAAGTATAAAGACGTACCGTTCCAAACATGAGTTCACCAATTGTTGGTCACATAATAAGTTCGTATACAGATGTATGACCTTAATACTGTTGACCAAGCCTTGGCTTATCAATCTCTACTTGTATAAAGACATACAAGCTTCAAGAAAAGTTTGATTAAAAAGGTTTTACACTTTAAAAATCAAGAACACTCACAAATATAAAGACGGATTTAGAAAATAATAAAAGCCCACCAACATGGTGGTTTTAAGGATGAATGATTAAAGACATAAACACATCACTTGGATTAATACGTTAAACATTAACATGCACCAAACTTCATCTTCACCCTAGCAATACAAAGTGTCTAGCCACGAATGGCCATACTAACTAGCGTAACGCTGAGTTTCGTAGGCTCCCCAATTGCGGAACAAGGAGGAAATAAGCTTTCCCTTGTGTGTTCTTGGGGTGTGTAAAGGATATCTCAATGGAGAACTCAAGCCATCTATTTATAGGCCTCAAAATGAACAATGCATGGCCATGCATTGGATTGCATGGGCGTGCAAACACCTCGGGAATCAAACAGGGTACAAAGGACAGTGTACCAGAGTCTGGGAAGGACAGATGGGCATTGCACGACCGTGCAAAGGGATGCACGGCTGTGCGTCCCTCTGTTTGCTCCCCAGGCTCGTCTTTAGCTGCTGGTTGACTTGTGTTGACCTGGTTTGACTTCTTGGGGGTTAATGCTTGGGTTTGGTCCTCCAAAAGCTTGATTTCTTCATGTTTTAAGCTGGTTTTTGCTCTGTTTATCTTGGCACACCGAATAACCTGCAATTGTGAAATATTAATGCTTTAAGTATCAATTGCAAGACTTTTAATCAATTAGTACCATAATATGGGGATTATTATGCATGCAAAACATATATAATTTAGGGCATATCATAATACCCCCCACTTAAACTTTGCTTGTCCTCAAACAAACTCATGCATGATCATACACATAACTAAAAACTTTACAAGGGAAATGGAGCTCCAAGCAAGTCGAAGCTTCGGGATAACTCTTAAGTTGCTTATTCTATTTTTGTATTTTTCTGTTTCAAGATGATGGAATCCATGACAAGCCTACTAGAACTTTAATTATCCATAACTCATCACCCCTCACAATGTTCACTAAACTCTTAGGGTTATTTATGTATGGATAATGTAAGTTAGGTGGAACACTCAAGTTCGAATCGAATTATGCAATGGTAATAAGCTTGTATGCAAATCAAGTCTCCATCATTTAACTAAGTAGTATGAATGAATCAAGAGGACTTTAAAGGGTTGTATTGTGGCTAAAATAAAAATAAAGGGTGAAAATGAAAATGTTTTTGGATTTTTAGGGATTTAAAAGGGTTTTGAAGGGCTGCAGCTATCGTTAAACACACAGCTAAGACCTCATGGCTTAAAATGGAAAATACTAGCAGGTCCCTCTACAGTACTCAGATCATGAGGGTAACTAATCTGAGGGCTAGTTTATGGTCAGATTTCCAAGACCAAGATCTCTTATCATTCTCAACTCTTCCCTTACTGCGTAATACACATTGCTGCCTTTGCGCATGTGTAACACCCTGAAATTTCCCGTAAGAATTTAAGAGTAAAAAATGTTAGAAAATGAAAGTCCAGGGGTTAAAACGTAATTAGTCCAAAGTTAAAAGATCAAAAGTGAAAATTTAGATTTTTGGACGGTAACGGACCGTCACGGATCATAACGGTCCATTACGGGTTGAGTAAGGAATCGCGCAGAAGAGGACACATGTTCGGATGACTCAGCCCTAATTTAGGCTCGTAACTAACCTTCACCAGGGGTAACGGTCCGTCACGCTGCAATGAGATCAGAGGCCGACACGTGTATGATGACTCATGCGCACTAGGTCAGTGACGGACTGTAACCAAACATAACGGTCCGTTATGGCAAGGCGATGACGGACCGTCACTCAGCATAACGGTCCGTCACGATGGCAGAATTTGCCAATAGATTTCGATGGCAGATCATTTTAGACACAATTCACAAATAAAAACACCATCAAACACATACACTTTAGCCTAGGGAATCGTGCCAAAGTCCTGGTGCGTTTGGAAGTCCAGTTTCTAGCCTTACGCCTTCAAATAGCCATGGATAGTTCCGAGGTAAGGTTCTGATACTTTGGTTACTTACTATTAAGCTTTAATTATATAAAGTATATTATAGATCTTAATTAAAGAAATATTAGTAGTCGAGGTGCTGTCCGAGGTATTTGGCATATTATCGATACAATAAGCTGAAATATTGCCCAAGTGAGTTCCTCTGAACTTAATGTGCATTGTTACATAGTTGTTATTTGAAATAGTCACCCTATTCCATGTATATATAATGCGTAATAAGTACTTTATACATTCTGTTGTGGGATGGAACCTATGGGTGGATTATCTCATCTTACTGGTGTGGGAGGACCAGTAGGGTGGGATAGTTTACTCAGTTTATACTGGTGTGGGAGGACCAGTCGTGGAAAGGTTGCCAATTATATATATACTAAAAAGCTCACATGCAATGTGGCATGGGGTGGGATGTGGGAATGCTGATGATTATATAACAACCATTTGTGGTAAAGGTTCATGAACTCACCAACTTATGTTGATTCAGTTACTTTCAAAGTTGTTGTAGGTGTATTTATTAGGGGCATCCCAGGTAGCTAATTGATATGGATAGTCGTCTGGTTGGTCATAGAATTGTGATGGTTGGGGGCATGTCGAGTAGAGATGTCATGTGGATATTTTGAGTTCCGTGCCAGGAACTGACGTTTGTTGGTTTGGTTAATTTGTAATAGAAGTTTATTTTATTATGTAAATCAATTTAGTTATTAATAAAAGAGGTTTATGGTTTAGCTTTTGTTGTGTGTTTTTGGTATCAACTTCACAATGACTAGAAGGCGACCTTCTGACCAGTATGTAGTTATCTGACGAACGGAATGTTCTGTCTAGGAAAGGACGGTGTATAAATCTCTTATAGTCCTGTCGTTCTTTCCTGGGAGCATATCTGTTAGAGGTAATACTCTGGATAGACGATTGTCCTGTGTTACGGGTGTGACAGCATGGATCTTTCGGCTTGTAGCCTAACAGCTCCTACTTGGATCAGGTGCATATACTCACTTTGGGAATAAGTTTGATTCTTGCTACACTTTCCATCGTGGCTCCAGTTGACACACTTCACACATTGGCCGTATCTTTTGGCTCTTCTCTTGGCAGCACTTTTTTACAAGCCGCAGAATGGTGGTAATTGTTCTTGCTTGCGCCTCCGTTTTCTAACATCACTAGTTTCTTTGAAAACTTTCTCTCGGAGTTCGGACGGTAATTCAGGCTTTGCGAAATGAGGGCAAAAAAGAAAATTGAAATCAAAGGAATGCATGTCCAGTTCTTTAAGGTCTTACCGGTAAAAGACCCACTTCTCCTTTTCTTTTTCTTTTTCTTCTGTTTCTATTTTTTTCTTTTCTTTTTGTATCAAGACAAATTCTTCAATAACTCTTTTTCCTCAATTTCCTTGAAATAATATTTCCATAAATTCCTTGTAGATAGTTCGGTTGTTTCTTACTAATACATCCACCTTCTTGTATATTCCAATTCTTTGAGTAAAACAGATTTCTTTCCAAAATTGTCTCAATGATAATAAACTTGAAATGACGACATAAGATAATTTTCCCATTTTGAAGACATTCAGCCAATAACCGGTGTTTATAAAAAGTTGGTTGGGTGATAAATGTGGGTAGTAGAAAAGAAAAGGCTAAGGCTCAGAGGGTTATCTAGGCGGGTAATATTTTTGGGATTTTTTGGGTTTAAGGATAATATATAGGGGTAATAAAGTCCTAGGTGCCTTAATCATTTTCATACTTTCACTAGTTCATGATCTTGATATGTCTAAGTCATACAAGTTCTAATTATGCATAAAATTCGATCGAATAAACATTCAATATACCAAACGAAAGAGCATGCGAAAATAATGATAATAATGCTCGTGAAAAGGCTCAGATTATTCTCACATGGAAACGGATGGAATAGGCTTTAGTGATTTGTTATGCATAATATCCATTTGTTTCTACTTGCCAAGTCTTCATTTTATTTAATTAGGTGCGAACTCAAAGAGGTTTAGATTTAAGGTAAAAAATTTTGAAATTTTTTTGGGTTTTTCAAAAGGTAGATTTTTGTAATGTTTTTGTCAAATGGGAGAAAATCACAAGTTTAGTTTTACTGCTTTGAGGTTACAGGTAGTCCTGAATCTCTAATTCCCCATCCCACACTTAAAACTGTGCATTGTCCTTAATGTACAAATGCATGTAATGAAATGCTATGCAGGAATTTAATGCATGAAGTTTTAAGGGAAAAGAAACTGTTTCTCCCCCGGTCAATTCGTTGTATAACCTAAGGCCGATACTTATTGTTGCTGTCAGGGTATGCCTATCAGCTGCTTGTCAACACGTTGCTTCCAAGACTTCTTCGAATTTCAAAGAAATTTGATGCGGTTTTCGACTCCTCAGGTTGTAGAGATAGAATGTGATTCCTCAAAAAAGTAGATGGACTATCTGGTCATGCTATTTACCTGACACATAAAGGAAAACATAAAAGCAGACAAGGAAAATAAAAGGTAGTAGTTAAGCTACTAAGGTCCTAGTATCAAGAGGGCATACCTGGGGCTAAAGTATGAGAAACTTAAATTTGAAAAGTCAAACCTGAGGTCCATGATTCTGCCGTATGCACCAACTTCTCAATTTATTTGTGATCATCGGGTTGCCTCCGGAAGCACCACATTTATTTAAGGGTCGTTGGCCAGACCCGTACGTACTTTGTGAATTCCCAATTTAGTGCAGGTGGTTGAGTAATCTGTCAAACGGGTGGCTTGTAATATGGAGAGGTTCATCCAACCCATTTGATAGTCATCCAAAAATTAGTGGAGTCCATCCTGGGCCAACTGGACAGAGAAAGACATGGTACAAAGTGTACAAAATTGAAACGGTCATAACTTGAGTTACGTTTGGAGTTAGAGGGCCTCCGACCAGGGAACGGAAAGGTTTCGACGAGCCGGATCATGTGGCAAACCACCGTAGGTGGTTTGTTGATGTCGCCCAGACGGTCTATATAAAACTAACTATAAAACCTAACCTAGACTCGTAAGTAATAAAAGGAGTACCTTCAACTAAACCGCACGGACAGGGAAGTGTACCTATCGAGTGTAGCACAGCTTAATGGTAAACTGGAATATCGAACCCTATAGATACTATGTAACAAAACTAGACTTTGACTCAGACTAAAGATTGATTTGGTTTGGGTGGTTGACTACACTAAAGAATTAAACTACTGAATGTAGCAAACTAAGTCGACTCAACTATCAAGATCAGAGTAATAAGGTGAAATCAGGAATGGGAAGAATACTACCTAGGTCGGAATCCTAGTTGCAAAGCAAAACTTTTACCAGTTCTGGAAACTATGATGGATCTGGTTTTCTAAAGATGACAACTAAAGACTACCTAGTGGATCCCTAATCACTCTCAGGGTGTCACCAACTAAGCTACCTAAAGTGTACTAAACTAACTAGATGGTTAGATCATCTCTCGGGTATTTCTAACAATGATAAAGTACCCACAGGACAGATTACCTCTCAGTCTCACTGTCCACAATACATTCGAAGAATGCATGGGATAATCTCAAGACCTAATACCAACGTCCTCTCATACTGTCAACACTCAGATTCCTAATGACGAAGACTAGACAACTAATTCTCACCTCTCGAGTATTGAACTAGGACACAGATTCACTTCTAATCAGCAATCAAACACAACTCCTATGGCTACTACGTCTAGTAAACCACTCAACAATCACAAACCCTAAGATCGATGACCTGAATACGCAAATCAAACTGGCAGACAACCACAATAAGCATACAGAATTAAAATCAATCACACAATCAGAATTAAACATGCTATATCATCTTAATAATTAACTTAAAATCATTTACAAAATCATTAAACCATCAAACGAATCCAAAAACCAGTAAAAATCCGAACATTAACAAGTAATCATCAATTGACCTAGCCAGTACTATGGTTTTAGCCAAGGATCATACTAAAGTTTAACAAAACAGAAGAACAAGCATATACCATGGTATCAAACTATCAAATCAAACACAAAAATCGAATCTTGAACACCGAACAAGTTAAACTTCAAACCAGGATCCAAAGATTCAAGCTTTTCTCTTCAATTGACTTCCTAACTCCCAAAATCGCCCCTTTTTGCTCCGTCAACGGCTGGAAATCGATTAGATTAAGAATGGGAGAGTCCTAGACCTTTATTCCTTTAAATTATGTTAAAAAACACGTTCCTAGGGTCTCTCGCGTACCGCGGGGGAGTTCTGGCGGGTCTCTCGCGTACCGCCGGAGAAAAAATAGTTGCGCCAGTTTTCCGGTCCCTCGCGTACCGCGAGAAAAATCCCCTAATCTTTCGCGTATCGTGAGGGAATACTAACTTTTTGAATTCTTCTCGTCGAGCTACCCCAAATCGATATATTATGGGCCCCGTAACTAATTTTATAACCGAGATATGCCTCTTTTAAGGTTGTACTCTTTCCCGACTTTTGCCATACTCATCCCGAGTTCTCGTGTGCTTGATTCCTTACAGTTCTTGATCGTTTAAGCTCCAATTCTTCCCGAATACCTACAAAACATAGCATAACTAAGTACAAGCTATAAATGACTCGAAACGACTCTAAAACCAACGAAAACGCTACGAAATACAAAGGAAAACAAGGTGTGTTTTGCAACACATCATTTGTCCCAATGGTCCGAACCAAATTCCCTCATTAAGTGGCCCAATTTCACAAGTAAAAGATTTTCCCCAATTTCCAACACATACAATAGGCAAGTGTACCTATCGCAGCGTAATATAGTTTAGGTAAGAACCAAGTATCGAACCAATGGACACGGGCGAGTTCCATTACTCAACTTTTGTTGTCGTTTAGCCGGATTAATTAGTGAGTGGGTTTTGTGTGCTTATGAAGCAGAATAGTAAATGACAGACAAGTAAATAATGGTACAGTAAATAACAGAAAAGTAAAAACGTGTGTGATGTGTGTAACATGAATGTAAATAGCAGAATAGTAAATAACAAGAAAGTAAATATCTCGGAAATGATCAGGTCACGAAAAGTATTGCATTGGGATTCGAATCCGCTTGGTACGAGATAATGTTAAGTTGACTAATCCAGTGATGTGACTATTACAAACTTGTGACCCGGGTCACTGCTAGAGCCTCGTCCTCACGACATTTGATTTGCAAATTAAAATCTTTAAAAAGTGGTAGTGCCTCCCGTTAAGCACAACAATTACCCTCAACCCTTCGAATGGTCATCTCTGGGTTGGTTTAAGACATCGAACGTAAAATGCTTTATATTAGAGTTAAATAGGTGATTATATTTTGTTCACCGGGAGGCGGTGTAACAATGGGACCAAGTATAAAGATGTACCATTCCCAACATGAGCTCTCCAATTCTTGGTCGCATAATAAGTTCGTATAATGGGACCAAGTATAAAGTCGTACCGTTCCCAAAATGAGCTCACCAATTCTTGGGACCAAGATTATATTTTGTTCACTGGGAGGCGGTGCAACAATGGGACCAAGTATAAAGACGTACCGTTCCCAACATAATAAGTTCGTATAATGGGACCAAGATTATATGTTGTTCACCGGGAGGCGGTGCATCAATGGGACCAAGTATAAAGACGTACCGTTCCCAACATGAGCTCACCAATTCTTGGTCGCATAATAAGTTCGTATAAAGACGTATGACCTTAATAGTGTTGACCAAGCCTTGGCTTATCAATCTCTAATTGTATAAAGATGTACAAGCTTCAAGCGAAGTTTGATTAAAAATGTTTTACACTTTTAAAATCAAGAACCCTCACAAATATAAAGAGAGATTTAGAAAATAATAAAAGCCCACCAAAATGGTGGTTTTAAGGACGAATGATTAAAGAAATAAACACATCACTTGGATTAATAAGTTAAACATTAACATGCACCAAACTTCATCTTCACCCAAGCAAAACAAAGAGTCTAGCCATGAATGGCCATACTAACTTGCGTAACGCTGAGTTTCGTAGGCTCCCCTATTACGGAACAAGGAGGAAGAGCCCCTGTACTCAGTACTACTACACTCTAACTATGAAATAAGATTTCTCTTGTGTGTTCTTGGGGTGTGTAAAGGATATCTCAATGAAGAACTCAAGCCATCTATTTATAGGCCTCAAAATGAGCAATGCACGGCCGTGCATTGGATTGCACGGGCGTGCAAACACCTCGGGAATCAAACAGGGTACAAAGGACAGTGTATCAGAGTCTGGGGATGACAGATGGGCATTGCACGACCGTGCAAAGGGATGCACGGCCGTGCATCCATCTGTTTGCTCCCAAGGCTCGTCTTTTAGCTACTGGTTGACTTGTGTTGACCTGGTTTTTGCTCTGTTTATCTTGGGACACGGAATAACCTGCAATTATACTGATGCTAGCGACCATTAAACCCAGGCGGGTTGTTTCCAGATCTCCATCCTAAGCCAAAAGAATTATTGTAGTTGTTGTACCCTCGGTTCTGGTTCTGGTTGCCAGCAACACTCACCTACTCATGATGATTGATGGGGAAATCTCTGGTGTTGTGGCCTCCCCTGCACACCTCACACCTAAGAGCACTGAGCTTGAGCTCCTTGATCTCATTAGCCATAGCTGCGAGTGCAGCAGCTACGCTAGTATCCGGAGTGACCAGATGCACACCTCTAGGAGAAGAGGCGGGTGCTCTAGCACTAGGAATTGAAGTCCTAGTAGATGGTTGCTGATGTTCCGCCAGAGCAAAGCTCTCGAACATCTCCTCACACTAGGCTGGCTTGAGTTTATCCATGATATGGTCTCCCGCATTTGTGTTGAACATTTGCTGCTTCTCGAAGGTGAGGCCATTATAAAACTTCTCCTTAATTACCCAGTCAGAAAGACCATGCTTTGGGCATCGACTCAACAGTGCGTTGAACCTCTCCCAGGCCATGTGTTAAGGCTAATCGAGGTCCATCCGGAATGAATGGATTTGATCCCTAAGGTAAGCGGTCTTGGAAGCTGGATAGTATTTTTTGTAGAACTTGGCTTGAAGATCCTCCTAAGTCGTAATAGAGTTGTCATGGAGGGTGTCAAGCCAAGTAGATGTGCGCCCAGAGAGCGAGAATTGGAAGAGACGCAAGTAGATGGCGTCTTTAGATACACCTGATATTGAAGGTATCACATATCCGCGCGAAGCGGGACAGATGTCCAGGTGCATCCTCATCCTCAAGGCCGTGAAATTGAGTGGCAAGAGTGATCGTGCTCATGACATGTGACGGGATCTGCCATGTATTGGTGTTCGGAATAGCAGGGCGTGTGATCGAAGATCTCGCCCCGGTGACCCCTTCGCTGGCCCTCTGCTCTGTTTATCTTGGGACACCGAATAACCTGCAATTGTGAAATATTAACGCTTTAAGTATCAATTGCAAGGCTTTTAATCAATTAGTACCATAATATGCGGATTATTATGCATGCAAAACATGTATAATTTAGGGCATATCAGCTGGTTGCCTTTACAAACTTTATGTAAGTGATGATCGATCCCGCCCGAATGGAGATTGAGTACGGGCGGAATGATAAAACATGCAAAATAAACCTCACAACAAACCCGCAGCATTAAACTGAATCAAATTAAAATAAAGACTCGATTAACTCACTAAGACTTAAAGACTCAAGATTGATAGCATGGGTAGCAAACACATAGACATGAATGCCACAACAAAGTAGATCATTGTCACGAATGGTTTCAAATTCCCCATGGTAATGGTGTCGGATGGTATGAAGGAGAATGGTGGATATGATATGTATGGAAGTGATGAAATGGTGATAGGTAGTAGATGAAAGTAGTGGAAGTGGTGAATATGATGGATAACGGTGACGAATGATGGTGGATAGAGGTGAACGGTGAACGGTGTGGGAATGTTGGGAAAACAAGGAAGAAAGGTGAAACCAGGAGGGCCCCGCGTACCGCGAGAAAACCAGGCCCGCTCCTCACGTACCGCGAGGAGATGAACTTTAGGCCGGCCATTTCCTTTGTTCGTCGCGTACCGCGAGAGACCACACGAAAACCGCCGCATACCGCGGGGAACCCCTGGTGAAAGAAAGTTAAGGGGGGGGTTTTATACTTAGAAAATTTTTCACCCCTTAAACCTTTTTCACCCAAATTCCATAAAAACCTATTCCAAGCATAAAAACATATGCAAAAATACCTGGAACATCATTCTCGACGATATTCCTTACCGAATCAAGCGCGAATCCCTGCATAAACTGACACAAACAAAACACACACACCGAAAAATACAAAAATTGACACGGACTCAAACCAAGTAATGCAAACAAACTCTACAGCCCGGGCACTTGCCCGAGACTCAAACAAACCTATCAGGAGGCTTCTCCTTGATCCTAGCCGGTACCGCCTTCATCCTACGCAGTCTACCGGTCCTCCACAAACCTAACAACTTCATACTCCTATCAAACCTCAAATGTATATCATATTCATCAATCAAGTCCTTCCACCACAGCTTAAACCTACCAGGTCCAAGATAACATGGTTCAAGTATCATAGCAAGTTGTCACTTCTAAACATCCCCACACTTGGGGTTTTCACTCTCCCTATATCAACAAACTCACCCAACTCTCGGAGATTCTTTTGGGGCGGCCTAGATTTAGGGGATGACTCGGCTTCTATCCCCTCAGCATGGACACAAGTAAAGGTTAAAGGCTCAATATGTGATATCACTAAAGGTGTTGCCTTTAACCTCTCGCCCAAATCATCAGGATCCTCTACACTCCCCTTAGACTTCCACACACTTGGGGTTTTGCCTATGATCTCATATAATTCTACCATCATCTCCAGCAGATCATCAGGCACCTCATCGTCACCGTATTCATCCGGCTCATCTAACAGCTTCTCCAACTCCAACGCCCATTCATATATCTCTCTGAAGTTAGGGGCGGGTTCATCAACTTCTCTCTCTGGATCAGAGTCTCGATGGTCACCTATGAGGGCATCAATCATGCAAACTGAATCGCTCTGCTAAGTAGACCCTTTCACAAGTTTCGTAGCATCGAATGTGATCATCTCATCCCCTACACGAAGTGTGAGTTTCCCGTCAAAGACATCGATCATTGCTTTGGCGGTCCGTAGGAATGGGCGTCCTAGGATGAGTGGGACTTTATCATCCACTTCCATATCCAGAATAACAAAATCCACAGAGAAGAAAATTTTGTCTGCTTTTAATAAAAGATTCTCCACAATTCCCCATGGATACTTGACTGAGCGGTCAGCAAAGGATATGCTCATGCGCGTAGGCTGCAGTTCGCCTAGGTCTAGCTGCTTATATATGGAATAAGGCATCAGATTGACGCTAGCACCAAGGTCAGCCAACGCGTGGTTTAAGGGCAAACCGCCAAGCAGACACGGGATCATGAAACGACCCGAATCTGCCAGTTTCTTTGGTAGTTTGTTCTGAACCACAGCATAACATTGCTTACTAAGTGAGACTTTAGAGATCCCCTCTAGCTTCTTCTTATTGAAAAGAAGATCTTTGAGGAACTTTCCATATTTTAGCATATGCTGGAGGACCTATATGAATGGGAGATTGACCTTGAGTTGTTTGAACATATCAAGGAAGTAATCGTATTCCCTAGCGTGTTTATGTGGCAGCAAGCGTGCTGGATAGGGAACACAACTCAAGTCAATCTCGGGGGTCTTAATCTCACCCCCACTCTTCTTCTCCTTTGCCTTCTCGGCAGGCTTCTCCATCTCCATCTCCTTATTCATCGGCTCTTCTTCTTCTACTACCGGTGGGCTCTCCTTCTCTTCTACCCTTCTACTCCTCGTTGACACAGCATTCGACTCGGGCTCCTCTAACATCCTAGCATCGATCTCAGGAAATTGAGCTCTCCAATCTACCTTCTTCACCTCTTCTGCCGAAGGAATGCCATAGTCAGCGCCGTGGGAGGCTTCCTCTTCTACTCTCTCCTCCACTCTATGACTCATGACTGACACGGCCACAAATGAAGCATTAGGGCCTGAAGATGGACCTCCCTATCTTTCCCTCAAGCTCTTCACGATGTCTCCAACCATGCGTTGAAATCCTGAAATGCCGACTACTAATTCTTCAATAAAGTGTCGTAGGCATCCGATCTTTGCTTAGAGTCCCTGTCCTGCTAGACTACATGGGCAAGCATATGTATCTGATTCTCTATCATCCCTTCAATCTTCCTAGTTTGTCCATGATATGGCCTCCCGCGGCTGTGTTGAACATTTGCTGCTTTTCGAAGATGAGGCCATTATAGAACTTCTCCATAATTGCCTAGTCAGAAAGACCATGCTTTGGGCATCGCCTCAACAGCACGTTGAACCTCTCCCAGGCCATGTGATAAGGCTAATCGGGGTCCATCCGGAACGAATGGATTTGATCCCTAAGGCAAGCGGCCTTGGAAGGTGGATAATATTTTTTGTAGAACTTGGCTTGAAGATCCTCCCAAGTGGTAATAGAGTTGTCAGGGAGGGTGTCAAGCCAAGTAGATGCACGCCAAGAGAGCGAGCATGGGAAGAGACGCAAGTAGATAGCGTCCTTAGACACACCCGTGATATTGAAGGTATCACATATTCGCGCGAAGCGGGACAGATGTCCGGGTGCATCCTCATCCTCAAGGCCATGAAATTGAGTGGCATGAGTGATCATGCTCATGACATGTGACGCGCTCGTGCAGCTCTCGTTCGGGCTCTAAAGAAGCAGAATATGGTGGTGATCCCTGTGAACGAGTGTGGTGCATAAACTGACACAAGAATAAGAGAAAATAAATACAGACTCAAGACAGAGAGACTCGATCTTATAGTAGACACTCAGATATGACACACAAGTAGCAGATAAGACAAAGACACAAATAAGACTCAAAAACAAAAGAAAGAAAATAAACCAAAAATCACAAAAAAGAACTAGTCAAAGCTAATATTGCTATTGCTAAGTGTCCCGGGCAACGACGCCAAAAACTTGATATCCCCCAGATGGTCTATATAAAAACTAACTAAACCTAACTCCTACATAATAAATGGAGTACCTTCAACTAAACCGCACTGACAAGCAAGTGGACCTATTGAGTGTAGCACAGTTTAATGGTAAACCGAGTTATCGAACCCTAGAGACACTGAATACTAATACTAGACTCTGACTCGAACTAAAGATTGATGATTGGGGGTTGACTACACAAAAGATTAGAACTAATAATGCAACAAACTAAGTACGACTCAAGCTATCAAAGGAAGAACTAAGGAAGAAATTAGAGATGGAAAGAATACTACCTAGGTCGGAATCCTACTTGCAAAGCACAACTTCTACCGGTTCTGGAACTATGATGGATATGGGTTTCTAAGGAAACAACTCTAGACAACCTAATGGATCCCTAATCACTCTCAGGGTGTCACCAACTAAAGAACCTAAAGATGTAATAAACTCACCAGATAGTGGATTACCTTTCGGTCTCTCCAACAATGATAAAGTACCCAAATAGACATATCACCTTTCAGTCTCACTGTCCACCATACATTCGAAGAATGCACGGGGTAATCTCAAGATAAGAACTATGACACAGAATACAACAATCACTAGACACCTAATACCAACTTCCTCTCAGACATCTGACACTTGGATTCCTAATGACGAAGACTAAACGACTATCAACCAAACGCAGCGGAAAATAAAAACATACATTACAAAGTTGGACTAAACGTCCAACCCAAAAAATACAAGTTTTGAAAAAAACAACATAAGATAATGTTACAACCAACTAAATACTTACTCGTCTAAACAATTTATTCTTCCAACTTCATGTGGTTGTACTTTTAGTGTTGTGCTTAGTTGACTCCTCCCTAGTTAGTACCTAAAGGCATACTCAAAATACGTCAACAACAATGTTGGTGAATTCATGCATTTATGACAATCGACACAAAAAAATAAGTATGGTGTATATTAAATAAGTTCACAATCAACCCTGTTCCCACAACCCGTGGACATCTAGAAATAATAATAATATAACCCTAACCCATACCCCTTATTGCTATGGGTCTAATTACTCATGCCTGCCAACATAAGTATAAACTGTTAAACGAATATATATCACAAGATATATACTATCATTCAATGATTATCATTCCAAGGGAGGTTGTCCCGGTTACGTCGGGGCCATGGTGTGCGGGGTAGTACTACCCATATATCCGCTGGCTCCAAAGGAGTTAATGATTGTGTGCTAGAGAGCGGGGATTCGTTATGGCATCTAGAATGGCCTTATTTAATTATAGCACCAAGTATAAAAACAGTTTAGGAGTATGCGTCCCAATTCCCCGAAACGGGTATATAAATAATTTGTAAAACGGGGATCACATGAACTCACCTTGTAGTAGCTCGTTAGATAAGTCACCGGTTGTGTATACTAGGGCCCCTATGTTTAAAAAATATGTTACCAACAACTCAATTATCATAAACGAGTCCATATGTGTTGGTGCCCTAAGACGATATTGAACACTATGTCCAAAAACACGTTGTTATTAGTTTAGTTGGTATATTAGTTACCATTGAATAAGTTTAGGTTAGTCATACATATGTAATAAGGTAATAATATTTATGTTATTATAGTTCTTAGTTCTTATATAAGTTAAATATTTTTCTATAGGGGAAGATAAAGCAATAGTAATAACGTTTTATATTAACGTGACAGTTTTTTCGCGAAATCATGCGGTTGTTTTCGAAGGGGTTACTTAATATATAGTTGAATATTATTTATTTTATTCAAATGAAAGTCATACTTAGGATATATAAGTCAAAGTTTCTGGAAAAAATATAAGTTTTTAAAACTATTGTATTACTTGTTAATTTCACTTAATAAACTAACGTTTTAACACGCTTAAACGGTATATATTACTAAGCAATTAAACATTACTTCAAATTTCTAAGTTATATTTTTCTACAGTAGGTTAGGGCTCATAAGTTAAAAAAATAATTATTTTCTGTATTTTTATATTTTTAGTGTATTTAATTATCTAGAAATGACCTAAATTCCTAATAATTAATAAATAAACTTAGAAATCAATTTTATATTTTATTCAGCCTTGATACAGTATGTTTAAGTCCAAAAATTTATAAAAATCAGTTTTTGATCAGATTCAATATTTACTAAAAATTGGATTAATTACCGGTATATTTTACGTACATTGAACACGTTTCATTAAATTTTAAGACCGGCACCTAATTTAGCATTTTTCTTAGGTTCTGGATACTATTAAGAAGTTTCCTGCAAATTGTTATAATTTTCTGAGGTCTCTAACTATTTTTACCAATTTATGGCTTTTAAACTCGTTTTAAATCGTGCGGTCGTTTAGAAAAATGTTTTTGAGTGTTTCTTTTTGGAAAAATCTTTATTTGGGACATATGTCCTCTGGAAAAAATCTGAGTTTATAAGTTTGTTGGTGAAAATGTCATTTTTGAATAAATAAGATTTTGGAATACGTTTTCGACGGTTTCACAACGGTTTTTCGATTCTTTTTTATATCTTTTCAAGTTTAGTGCCATAGGTTGTTATGAGTCAGATTTAAGAACATAATAATCTGTAATTTTTTGTATCTTTAAAGGTTTGTACATATAGGGGTTCATACGTGGGTTTTACAGAGAATAAAACTTAGTGCAATAGCCTTTAGAGATAAGGTTTTCGGGTAGGCTTAGCGTACCTTTACAAAGGACTGATTAGACGCACGAGTAGGAAACTTCAAGTTGGTCCAAAAGACTAAGAAAAACATGGGTTTTACAGAGAATAAAACTTAGTGCAATAGCCTTTAGAGAACATGAAATTAACACATGAAATTGAATGATTACAACGGTTTTTCGGGTTACCTTCTTAGGGGCGATCCTTGGACGTTTCTTGGACTTGGTCAAGACCTTCACAGGGATAGAAACTTGCTGCCAAATTATGGGAGTGGATGATCAAAACTAGAATCAAAGAACAAGGATGAATTCATACGTGAATAGTCAAGGATTTTTGGATACAAACCGTTTGATCGAAGAATGGATGAAGAGTGCTTGTTAGGGATGGATTGCTTGAACTTCAATGGATGTTTATGGCTGTATTTTATGGATAAAATCAGCATATACAGATGGAATTTTACAAAAGTTTGAAATTTGAATGATTGTAGCAACTTACATGGATCGATCTTGGCTTTAACCGTTGCTTGGTCTTCACCAAAAATCCAAATTTTGGAGTGAATGAAGCCTGTTCTACGAACTCAATGGCTGCTGGAATGCTTGTGAGAGAATGAGGAGTGTAATATCAGGTATAAGAGAAGGAATAGAAGTGAACATGCAATGGTTCTTAGAGTTGGAGAAAACTTGATGCAAACCGATTGGGGAAGAAGGATTTGGCGTAAGAACCCCTGAGATTTCATTCTAGGAACCATAACATTTCCTTGGAATTGTGGATATGGCAAGATTTTCATAAGATTGTGTAGGGTTTAACTTATAGGGATATATGGTAGGTTTTCTTTAAGATATGCATAAAGATTTGAATAGGATATCGGTATCCTTGTTTATAGTCACCATTTCCATACCGGTATCCTTCTATGTCTGTGTCACTTATGTCTTATAGAATAATAAATAAAAAAAATATAGCCCTAAAATTGGGGTTGTTACAGTCTCCCCTACTTAATGAAATTTCTTCCTTGAAATTTAAGTGGTTTTATTATCTAGGGCGGTTATGCTAACACAAAATCATGCAGCAGATAAATTGTCAGTTAGTATTAAAATAGCACATAGTAAACATAGGTACCTCATTTAAAAGACGTGGACATGACCATAATTCGTCTCGTGAAAGGATTTTGGCTAGCCGTGAATTATTGCACTTTCCGTTGTGATCGGTTGGTCAAACAAATGTGGATACTTCTTTTTTATTTTGTCCACTCGTTCCCACGTGAATTCGGGTCCTCTCTTTGAGTTCCATTTGATCTTAACAATCGGGATCTTACTTCTTCGTAGCTTCTTTACTTGTCGTCCCATTACTTCTAGAGGTTCTTCGATGAAACGGAGCGTCGTCGATGCGCATCTCTTCGGGGGGTATAAATAAGGAATCATCCGCTAGACATTTCTACAAGTTTTACACGTGAAAAGTGTCGTGAATACTACTAGGTTCCTAAGGTAGTTCAAGGCGGTAGGCTACTGGGCCAATTCTTTCAAGAATTTTGAATGGTCCAATATACCTAGGACTTAGTTTACCTCTTTTCCCAAACAGAATAATGCCTTTCCAAGGCGAAACTTTTAGTAGCACATTATCTCCAACTTCAAATTCCAAGGGTTTACGTCGGATGTCGGCGTAGCTCTTTTATCGATCTCTTGCGGCTACAATTCTCTCCTTTATTTTCATGATTTTATCGGTTGTTTCTTGGATAATTTCTGGTCCTGTTAATTGACTGTCACTGATCTCTGCCCAACATATGGGAGATCTACACTTCCTTCCATATAATGCCACAAATGGGGCAGCTTTAATACTCGTGTGGTAACTATTGTTGTAAGAGAATTCCGCCAAAGATAGATGAGTATCCTAACTACCTCCGAAATCTATGACACATGCCCTAAGCATGTCTTCCAAGGTTTGAATTGTACGCTCACTTTTGCCATCAGATTGTGGGTGGTAAGCGGTACTTAAATCCAAGAAACAACCGATAAAATAATATATCCCCGTGTCCACAATCCATGTGCCCACAACCCGTGGACATCTAGAAATAAAAAATACCCCTAACCCATACCATTTTTTGTTATGGGTCTAATTACTCATGCCTGCCAACATAAGTATAAACTATTAAACGAATATCTGTCATAAGATATATATTATCATTCAATGATTATCATTCCATAGGAGGTTGTCCCAGTTACGTCGGGCGCATGGTGTGCGGGGGTTTCACCAGATAGTACTACCCATATATCCGCTGGTTCCAAAGTAGTTAATGATTGTATGCTAGAGAGCGGGGATTCGTTATGGCAGCTAGAGCGGCCTTATTTAATTATAGCACCAAGTATATAAACAGTTTAGGAGTATGCATCCCAATTCCCCGAAACGAGTATATAAATAATTTGTAAAACAGGGATCACATGAACTCACCTTGTAGTAGCTTGTAAGATAAGTCACCGGTTATGTATACTAGGGCCCCTATGTTTAAACAATGTGTTACCAACAACTCAATTATCATAAACGAGTCCATATGTGTTGGTGCCCTAAGACGATATTGTACACTATGTCCAAAAACCCGTTGTTATTAGATTAGTTGGTATATTAGTTACCATCGAATAAGTTTAGGTTAGTCGTACATATGTAATAAGGTAATAATATTTATGTTATTATAGTTCTTAGTTATTATATAAGTTATATATTTTTCTATAAAGGAAGATAAAGCAATAGTAATACCGTTTTATATTAACGTGACAGTTTTCGCCAAATCATGTGTTTGTTTTCGAAGGGGTTACCTAATATATAGTTGAATATTATTTATTTTATTCAAATGAGAGTCATACTTAAGATATATAAGTCAAAGTTTCTAGAAAAAATATAAGTTTTTAAAACTATTGTATTATTTGTTAATTTCACTTAATAAACTAACTTTTTAACACGCTTAAACGGTATATATTACTAAGCAATTAAACATTACTTCAAATTTCTAAGTTATATTTTTCTACAATAGGTTAGGCCTCATAAGTTATAAAAATAATTTTTATATAATTATTTTCTTTATTTTTATATTTTTAGTGTATTTAATTATCTAGAAATGACCTAAATTCCTAATAATTAATAAATAAACTTAGAATTTCAATTTTATATTTTATTCAGCCTTAATACAGTATGTTTAAGTCCTAAAAATTATAAAACTTAGTTTTTGATCAGATTCAATATTTATTAAAAAATGGATTAGTTACCGGTATATTTTACGTACGTTGAACGCGTTTCAAAAAATTTTAAGACCTGCACCTAATTTAGAATTTTTCATAGGTTCTGGATACTATTAAGAAGTTTCCTGCTAATTTTTATAATTTTCTGAGGTCTCTAACTATTTTTTATCAATTTATGGCTTTGAAACTCGTTTTAAATCGTGCGGTCGTTTAGAAAAATGTTTTTGAGTGTTTCTTTTTGGAAAAATATTTATTTGGGACATATGTCCTCTGGAAAAAATCTGAGTTTATAAGTTTGTTGGTGAAAAGGTCGTTTTTGAATAAATAAGATTTTGGAATACGTTTTCGACGGTTTCACAACGGTTTTTCGATTGTTTTTTATATCTTTTCAAGTTTAGTGCCATAGGTTGTTATGAGTTAGATTTAAGAACCTAATAATCTGTATTTTTTTGTATCTTTAAAGGTTTGGACATATAGGGGGTCATACGTGCCTATAACGGTGTAAAATAGTGAAAATAACGCTTATAATCATAATGTTTTAGGGTAGGCTTAGCGTACCTTTACAAAGGGCTGATTACACGCACGAGTAGGAAACATCAAGTTGGTCCAAAGGGCTGAGAAAAACGTGGGTTTTACAGAGAATAAAACTTAGTGCAATAGCCTTTAGAGAACATGAATTTAACACATGAAATTGAATGATTACAACGGTTTTTCGGGTTACCTTCTTAGGGGCGATCCTTGGACGTTTCTTGGACTTGGTCAAGACCTTCACAGGGATAGAAACTTGCTGCCAAAGTATGGGAGTAGATGATCAAAACTAGAATCAAAGAACAGGGATGAATTCATACGTGAATAGTCAAGGATTTCTGGATACAAACCGTTTGATCGAAGAATGGATGAACAGTGCTTGTTATGGATGGATTGCTTGAACTCCAATGGATGTTTATGGCTGTATTTTATGGATAAAATCAGCATATACAGATGGAATTTCACAAAAGTTTGAATATGAATGATTGTAGCAACTTACATGGATCGATCTTGGCTTGATCCGTTGCTTGGTCTTCACCAAAAATCCGAATTTTGGAGTGAATGAAGCATGTTCTACGAATTCAAGGGCTGCTGGAATGCTTGTGAGAGAATGAGGAGTGTAATATCGGGTATAAGAGAAGGAATTGAAGTGAACATGCAATGGTTCTTGGAGTTGGAGAAAACTTGATGCAAACCGATTGGGGAAGAAGGATTTGGCGTAAGAACCCCTGGGATTTCATTCTAGGAACCGTAACATTTTCTTGGAATTGTAGATATGGCAAGATTTCCATAAGATTGTGTAGGTTTTAACTTATTGGGATATATGGTAGGTTTTCTTTAAGATATGCATAAAGATTTGAATATGATATCTTTAGTTTAAAAAAAAATATAATGCAAAGGGGAAATTTGTTTTGGACGGCATTTAGCAAGAAAGAATGAGGATAAAGTAGCAAACTTTTAGGAATTTAATAAATGTGGAGATTTATATAAATGTCAAGCTTTTTATAAAAAAGAATTGGTTTAATTAAATAAATATAACTAGGTAAATAATTCTTGTGTATGATTAATTTAGTTATATGTAGGGATTCTTAAACATATTAGATGGTAGATTTTATATAAACCATGTAGCATTTATTTAAATCGTACCACTAGGTATTATTTTTAGTACTTATAAATGTGAGGCATTAATATTCACTTTTATATAAGTATATACTTAGTTAATATTATTTATTGTTCTTAATTTATAAACGGATCATCTCATACCAGTGTTCGGGGTTTATAGATACGCGAGTGTGCGTACTTACGCATGTGTATGGTTCTAATTATATAAATATAGTTTCATATTTCATGTAGGTATTATAAATTTTAGTAGCTCTTATTGTAGTATGTTGCGTATGGTACGACCCCGGGTTCCGTACTGGAATCAAGTCGGGTACGACTAGAATCGTAATTATTTAAGTATAACCGTTCGGGTTTTAAAGTTGATTTATTTTTAATGGGTTTTTGGAGGTTGGGCCAAGCCCAATATTTCACGTATGGGTCAAGCCCAATAACTCATAGGTGGGCCAAGCCCATTGAATCGTGGATGGGACAAGCCCATTGGGCCTTGTTTGTAGTCACCATTTCCATACCGGTATCCGTCTATGTCTGTGTCACTTATGTCTTATACAATAATAAATAAAAAATACATCCCTAAAATTGGGGTTGTTACAGTCTCCCCTACTTAATGAAATTTCGTCCTTGAAATTTAAGTGTTTTTATTATCTAGGGCGGTTATGCTAACACAAAATCATGCAGTAGATAAATTGTCAGTAAGTATTAAAATAGAAAATAGTAAACATAGGTACCTCATTTAAAAAAGGTGGGCATGACCAGAATTCGTCTCGTGAAAGGATTTTGGCTAGTCGTTAATTATTGCGCTTTCCGTTATGATAGGTTGGTCAAGCAAATGTGGATACTTCTTTTTCATTTCGTCTTCTCGTTCCCACGTGAATTCGGGTCCTCTCTTTGAGTTCCATTTGATCTTAACAATTGGGATCTTGCTTCTTCGTAGCTTCTTTACTTGTCGTCCCATTACTTCTAGAGGTTCTTCGATGAAACGGAGCTTGTCGTCGATGCGCATCTCTTCGGGGGGTATAATTAAGGAATCATCTGCTAGACATTTCTACAAGTTTGACACGTGAAAAGTGTCGTGAATACTACTATGTTCCTAAGGTAGTTCAAGGCGGTAGGCTACTGGGCCAATTCTTTCAAGAATTTTGAATGGTCCAATATACCTAGGACTTAGTTTACCTCTTTTCCCAAACCGAATAATGCCTTTCCAAGGAGAAACTTTTAGTAGCACATCATCTCCAACTTCAAATTCCAAGGGTTTACGTCGGATGTCGGCGTAGCTCTTTTATCGATCTCTTGCGTCTACAATTCTCTCCTTTATTTTCATGATTTTATCGGTTGTTTCTTGGATAATTTTCGGTCCTGTTAATTGACTGTCACTGATCTCTGCCCAACATATGGGAGATCTACACTTCCTTCCATATAATGCCTCAAACGGGGCAGCTTTAATACTCGTGTGGTAACTATTGTTGTAAGAGAATTCCGCCAAAGATAGATGCGTATCCCAACTACCTCCGAAATCTATGACACATGCCCTAAGCATGTCTTCCAAGGTTTGAATTGTACGCTCACTTTGGCCATCAGATTGCGGGTGCTAAGCGGTACTTAAATCCAAGCGTGTTCCTAAGGCTTGTTGAAACGTTCACCAAAATCTTAAGGTAAAGCGGCTATCTAGATCGGATATGATTGAAACACGTACTCCATGTCTGGATACTATTTCATCTACGTATATTTTGGCTAACCTTTCCATCTTGTAATCCTCCCTTATTGGCAAGAAATCGACGGATTTTGTCAATCGGTTTACTATTACCCATATTGCATCATGTCCCCTAGTGGTTTTGGGTAATTTAGTGATAAAATCCATGGTGATTCTTTCCCATTTCCACTCAAGAATCTCGGGTTGCTGTAGCAAGCCAGAGGGCTTTTGATGCTTAGCCTTAACTTTGGAACAATTTAGGCATTTCCCTACATAAGTGGCAATATCCTTCTTCATTCCTAACCACCAATACTTGTCCTTTAAGTCTATGTACATCTTGTCATTCCCCGGATGAATCGGGTATTTAGACTTATGAGCCTCATCCATAATAATTTCCTTTAGGTTTCCATGGGTTGGGATCCATGTTCTATCATTGAACTTCAATACACTGTTGCTTCCTGACACAAATTTCTTCTCCAAACCTGCAAACCCTTCCTTTTCCAGGTTTGCTTCCTTGAGGGCTTCTTCCTGTGCATTCTGTATCTGAGACATCAAATTTGATTGCATCGCCATTTTCAAGGCACGAACTATGAGAGGTTTAATTCGTTCCTTCCTACTTAGATCATTGGCCACGACATTTTCTTTGCTCGGATGATAACGTATCTCGCAATCATAATCATTTAGCAATTCTACCCATCTTCTTTGCCTCATATTTAACATCTTCTGGTCAAAGATGTGTTGAAGGCTTTTGTGGTCAGTGTAGATAACAAACTTTGTACCATACAAATAATGTCTCTAGATTTTGAGTGCGAATACAACGACACCCAATTCAAGATCGTGGGTAGTGTAATTCTTCTCGTGAATTTTAAGCTGTCGAGACGCGTAAGCAATCACCTTGTTCCTTTGCATTAAGACACACCTTAATCCTTATCGTTATGCGTCAAAATAGACTAGAAAATCATAGGTTCCTTCAGGTAAGGATAGGATCGGTGCGCTACATAATTTTTGCTTTAGGGTGTCAAAGGCTTCTTGTTGCTTGGTACCCCAGTCAAATTTAACACTTTTCTGAGTCAGGGATGTCAAGGGTTGAGCAATTTTTGAGAAATTTTCGATGAAGCGCCGGTAGTACCCGGCTAATCTCAAAAATTGTCTGATTTCAGTAGGGGTTTTAGGAGCATCCCACTATTTGAATGCTTCAATTTTAGCGGGATCTACTTGAATTCCTTTTCCGCTCACAACGTGTCCGAGGAATTGCACTTCACGCATCCAAAATTCACATTTTGAAAACTTACAGTATAGCTCCTCCTTTCTAAGTAGCTCCAAAATCAACCTTAGGTGTTGTTCATGGTCTTCCTTGTTTTGAGAGTAGATTAGAATGTCATCTATGAAAACAATCACAAACTTATCTAGGTAGGGTTTACAAATTCTGTTCATGAGGTCCATGAAAACGGCAGGTGCGTTTGTCAAACCGAAGGGCATTACTAGGAACTCGTAGTGCCCATACCTAGTCCAAAATGCGGTCTTTGGTACGTCTTCCTATTTGATCTTGAGTTGATGGTACCCCGAATTTAGATCAATTTTTGAAAAATAACTCGATCCTTGTAATTGATCAAATAGGTCATCAATCCTTGGTAAAGGATACCGATTCTTTTTTGTGACCTTGTTTAGGTCACGGTAATCAATGCACATTCTCAATGTTCCATCCTTCTTTTTAATGAATATCACTAGTGCTCCCCATGGGGAGAAACTCGGTCGAATAAATCCTTTGTCCATAAGCTCTTGCAATTGAATCATGAGCTCTTGCATTTTCGACGGTGCTAGTCGATATGGCGATTTAGAAACTAGTGCTACTCCCGGCACCGAGTCGATTCGAAATTCGACTTGTCTAGGTGGTGGCAAGCCTGGTAGTTTGTCAGGGAATACATCAGGATAATCGGCTACAATTGGCATATCTTCTATCCGTCTCTCTTCTTCTTCTTCATCCTTTAATACGTATGCTAGGTACGCCGTGCATCCTTTCCTCATGCATTTGTTAGCTTTCATACAAGAGATTATATTTAAGGTTTCCCTTGTCTTTTCACCATGAATCGTAAGCATTTCCCCGTTGGATAATGGGATCCTTAACAATTTCTTGTCGCACATGATCTCGGCTCGGTTACATGCCAACCAGTCCATACCAACAAAGACATCAAACCCTCCTAACTGAACGGGCATTAAATTTATGGGAATTGAATGTTCATCCAGTTCTAGGGTACAATTATTGATCACTTTGTCGGCCCCAATGGTTTTACCATCGGCTAATTCTATAATGTAGGCATTGGATAATTTAGAAGAATTTAATTCAATTCTAGGCCTAAAGTTAGTGGAAACAAAACTCCTACTTGCACCGGTATCAAATAATACAAAATCATAATGGTTGTTTATTAGAAACGTACCAGTTACAACATCGGGTTCCACTCGGCCATTTTCTACATTCATCACAAAGGCTCTCCCTTTTGGCCTCCCGACTGGAGCTCTGTTTCTTTTCGCGTAGGTGATTAGTGCTACCACATTCATGGCACCTAAATGTTGTGGGTGGCTTGGCTCGACAGTCTGCTGCCCTATGGCCTGGACGGTTGCAATTGTAGCACACGGTCGCCTTGCATTCACCAGCGTGATGTCTGTTGCATTTTTTGCACATGGGTAAGGTTCCTAGATATGGCTTCTTGGGCATACCACCATCATTCTTTCTCATACTGTTACTTACTCCGCTTCCTGGTTTTCCTCCTGAATTTCCTCCAAAACGTCCCCTAGATTTTCCACTCGAACCTCCACTGAAGTTTCCAAAGTTACTTCTAAAGTTTCCTCCACAATTTCCACTCACCCTACTTCCTGAATTCCCATCAAACCTACCTCCTGATTGTCCACTGAACTTGGGTTTCCACCCGGCGATCGGGCGTCGTCCCACTTCTTGTTATTTCCCGTATTCTCTACCCCTTTTACACCACCGCTCCGAATCACTTCATCAGTCAGGGTCCCAGCCAATTCTACCACTGGTTGGTAAGTTATCGGTTTGGCAGCCTTGACCATCCCTCGGATTTGAGGTATGACACCCCAAATGTACCTGCCGATCCGTTTAGATTCGGGGGTCACAAGATGTGGTACAAGGGCGGCCGGTTCATTAAAGAGGTTGGTGTATTCCAGAATCGCCGTCCCAATCATTTCCAGACACAAGAACTCAGCTTCCATCTTTCCAATCTCATTTATAGGGTAGTACCTTTCTACCATAAGTTCCTAAAATTCAGCCCGTCGCATCCTGTTTATCGCGTCTCCTCCTCGGCTTTTCACAATCGAGTTCCACCAAGATAGAGCTCCTGCCTTGAGTGAGTGAGTGGCAAACCTAACCTTGTCCTTTTCTAGGCAATCACTAATGTCTAAATCCCCTTCCATTTCCTCTAGCCAACGAATAGTTCTTGTGGCTCCTTTAGTTCTGAAGTACAGGTTTGGTTTGCAAGCCATAAACGACTTGTAGGTGCATCCAGTTCTGGCACTTCTAGTTGTCAAGTTAGCTTCATTATCCTCCTGGTCAATTCCTTTTCCACCCCCGCCTTCTGTACCGTTATTACCCTCATTTCCGGTGTCGCCACTCTTGTTTCACTCCGTATTGAGGTTTAGTGCCTTTGTAACGGCTTCAGCAATAAGTTGTTGGAATCGGGCATCAGCGGTCTCATTGGTATTAGTGTTGGTGTCATTGGTGTTGGTGTTGGCATTGGTGTCATTGGTGTTGGTGTTGGCATTGGGGTCATTGGTGTTGGTGTTGGTGTTGGCATTGGCGTCATTGGTGTTGGTGTTGGCATTGGCGTCATTGGTGTTGGTGTTGGTGTCATTGGTATTGGTATTGGTATTGGTGTCGTTGGTGTTGGTGTTGGCGTTGGTTCGGGCGTTCGCTCGGGTGTACACTATTCCTTCTCTAGCCATTTCTGATAGATAAGTTTTGAAATATAAGAGACATATAGACATATTGATAGTTTAGCACACTCTTTATAATTACACTATTAGGATTTTACTAAACACTTGTGGAAAACTGCTTGTTAATGAAGTAATTTGTGAAGCTCTTACAATACATGACATTAGCTAAACGCTATATGTCGAAAGAAAAGGAAAAAAATTACATGATAGTAGAAAACGAGTGTAACTTACTCTTTTCGTTTACAAAATAAAATAAAATAAGAAGTACGATCTAAGACGCTCTTCAATGGCGGCGGGAAGGGTGTCGAGTGAATTTGATAGCTTCCTTCATTTGGTCGCCAATGTTCTTCATTTGGTCACCAACGTTCTTCATTTGGTTACCAATGTTCTCCATGTACCTCTTGATTCTGCTCCTTCGGAGGGAGAGCTCTCTTCGCCTTGCTGTGACCCGTTCATAGGGCCTAGACTGTTGGCGCGGCGGCTCCATAGTCGGCATCTGTTAGGGCCAAGTCTCGCCCATGGCCGTTGGCTGCTCGTTTAGGTAGAGCGGCCCTAAGAAGTATTGCGGCTCCTCCACTGGTAAAACCGGGAAGCGTTCGAGTATCATTGGTCCATGAGGTATGGATCATTGTACTTCTCGGCGAAGTCCATATGCACGCTGTGGCGTGCCCTCGGGTCAAAACTAGGTTGCTCTGGGAAGGGAAAAGGAGTTGGTTCCGCGTATGGAGGCAACTCGGGTTGCATAGGTAACCATGTCCACCCTACGTAGTCATTCCCCTAAGTGGGGCAAGGTGGTACACGTGCTGATTGGCCAATTCGTAAGGCCTCTCCTGAGCGTAACCGGCTCACACTCCTATCACTTGTTTCCACTGATGACCAAGACACGTAGGTCTCGATGGTTGGTTCCGACTCTTCCGGTGCCCAGTTCTCGGGCCCGGGTATTGTTGCTGATGGTCCGCATCCTGGCGGAAAGTCTTTGACAGCTCTCGATCACTAGGGCCTTGATGGTCCAGCGCCCATGTCAAAAGGGGGCGTCATCACTTGAGTCCCGTACTCCATAGAGTACGTTGGCAAAATGGGCCTAGGAGGCGAGCTTGACGAGTCTACATAAACAATGGCTGCTTTACCTTTTCCGTTCATGGCCATTACTTCGCGAATCTTAAGGCGCACAATATAGCATATAAGAAGTTAGTATATAAACATTTTAAGCAATTACTAAAAATATAAGATTGTTCAAAACTCTATTTTTCTAAATACCCTAAGTCCTACATGTTGAACCTATTAGTGCGTGGGTTGTTTTTAGTTTTTAGATATTGCGGTTAAAGCCTAGGAGTCTATACCTCTATGACCCTAATTCACTGAAACCGTTGGCTCTGATACCAATCTGTCACAACCCGACCAGGGGCTAGGCGTGAAGACTGATATCAACCAAACGCAACGGAAAATAAAAACATACATTACAAAGTTGGACTAAACGTCTAACCCCCAAAATATAAGTTTTGAAAAGAAACAACATAAGATAATGTTACAACAAACTAAATACTTAATCGTCTAAACAATTTATTCTTCCAACTTCATGTGGTTGTACTTTTAGTGTTGTGCCTAGTTGACTCCTCCGTGGTTAGTACCTGAAATGCATACTCAAAATACGTCAACAACAATGTTGGTGAATTCATGCGTTTTTGACAATCGACACAAATAAATAAGTATGGTGCATATTAAATAAGTTCACAATCAACCCTGTGCCCACAACCCGTGGACATCTAGAAATAATAATATACCCCTAACTCATACCCCTTATTGTTATGGGTCTAATTACTCATGCTAACCAACATAAGTATAAATTGTTAAACGAATATATGTAACAAGATATGTATTATCATTCAATGATTATCATTCCATGGGAGGTTGTCCCGGTTACGTCGGCCCCATGGTGTGCGGGGGTTTCATCAGATAGTACTACCCATATATTCGTTGGCGGCAAAGGAGTTAATGATTTTGTTCTAAAGAGCGGGGAGTCGTTATGGTAGCTAGAACGGCCTTATTTAATTATAACACCAAATATAAAAATAGTTTAGGAGTATGCATCCCAATTCCCCGAAACGAGTATATAAATAATTTATAAAACAGGGATCATATGAACTCACCTTGTAGTAGCTTGTAAGATAAGTCACCGGTTGTGTATACTAGGGCCCCTATGTTTAAAAAATGTGTTACCAACAACTCAATTATCATAAACGAGTCCATATGTGTTGGTGCCCTAAGACAATATTGTACACTATGTCCAAAAACCCGTTGTTATTAGTTTAGTTGGTATATTAGTTACCATCGAATACGTTTAGGTTAGTCATACATATGTAATAAGGTAATAATATTTATGTTATTATAGTTCTTAGTTGTTATATAAGTTAAAAAAAATTTCTATAAAGGAAGATAAAGCAATAGTAATATCGTTTTATATTAACGTGACAGTTTTCGCCAAATCATACGTTTGTTTTCGAAGGGGTTACTTAATATATAGTTGAATATTATTTATTTTTTTCAAATGAGAGTCATACTTAGGATATATAAGTCAATGTTTCTCGAAAAAATATAAGTTTTTAAAACTATTATATTATTTGTTAATTTCACTTAATAAACTAACGTGTTAACGCGCTTAAACGGTATATATTACTAAGCAATTAAAAATTACTTCAAATTTCTAAATTATATTTTTCTAGAGTAGGTTAGGGCTCATAAGTTATAAAAATAATTTTTATATAATTATTTTCTGTATTTTTATATTTTTTGTGTATTTAATTGTCTAGAAATGACCTAAATTCCTAATAATTAATAAATAAACTTAGAAATTAGATTTTATATTTTATTCAGCCTTAATACAGTATTTTTAAGTCCTAAAAATTATAAAACTCAGTTTTTGATAAGATTCAATATTTATTAAAAATTGGATTATTTACCGGTATATTTTACGTACGTTGAACGCGTTTCATAAAATTTTAAGACCTGCACCTAATTTAGCATTTTTATTAGGTTCTGGATACAATTAAGAAGTTTGCTGCAAATTATAATAATTTTATGAGGTCTCTAACTATATTTACCAATTTATGGCTTTTAAACTCGTTTTAAATCGTGCGGTCGTTTAGAAAAATGGTTTTGAGTGTTTCTTTTTGGAAAACTCTTTAGCAAGAAAGAATGAGGATAAAGTAGCAAACTTTTAGGAATTTAATAAATGTGGAGATTTATATAAATGTCAAGCTTTTTATAAAAAAGAATTGGTTTAATTAAATAAATATAACTAGGTAAATAATTCTTGTGTATGATTAATTTAGTTATATGTAGGGATTCTTAAACATATTAGATGGTAGATTTTATAAAAATATTGATTTTATATAAACCATGTAACATTTATTTAAATCGTACCACTAGGTATTATTTTTAGTACTTATAAATGTGAGGCATTAATATTCACTTTTATATAAGTATATACTTTGTTATTATTATTTATTGTTCTTATTTTTATAAACGGATCATCTCATACCGGTGTTCGGGGTTTATAGATACGCGAGTGTGCGTACTTACGCATGTGTATGGTTCTAATTATATAAATATAGGTTCATATTTCGTGTATGTTTAATTTTTTAAGTAGCTCTTATTGTAGTATGTTGCGTATGGTACGACCCCGGGTTCCGTACCGGAATCAAGTCGGGTACGACTAGAATCGTAATAATTTAAGTATAACCGTTCGGGTTTTAAATTTGATTTATTTTTAATGGTTTTTTGGATGGTTGGGCCAAGCCCAACATTTCATGTATGGGTCAAGCCCAATAACTCATAGGTGGGCCAAGCCCATTGACTCGTGGATGGAACAAGCCCATTGGGCCTTGTTTGTAGTCACCATTTTCATACTGGTATCCGTCTATGTCTGTGTCAGTTATGTCTTATAGAATAATAAATAAAAAAAATATAGCCCTAAAATTGGGGTTGTTACATAATTAATATCAAGAAACCTTTTACAAAATCATTAAACCATCAATATAATCCAAAACTAATAAAAATCGTAACTTTAACAAATAATCATCATAAACCTAGGCAGTATCAAGTGTTTAGCCAAGAATCATGCTCAAAACATCCATAACAGAAGTAAAAGACACAAACATGGTTCAAAACAATCAAATCAAAGATAAAGATTCAAGCTTGCAAACCGAATACGCTACTACAACGAACTCGGATCTCAAAGCCTTCAACTTCCCACTCTGATTGATTTCCTAACACTCAAAATCGCCCAAAAGGTTGTTCTAGACGGCTAAAACTAAAAACTTCTTGAATAATGGCAATCAAATTCTATCTGTAATCGATTTTAGGGTTTTTCTCGAAATTTCAATCTCCCGCATACCGCGAGACATTAGGCTAACAAATTAGTCGCGGCCGCTTCTAGCTTCCCTCGCGTACCGTGAGAGTCTAATTTTCACCATTTTTTGCTTTTATTTCTTGGCTTCACTTTCTTGCTTGGTTTCTTCATGATATAGCTTCGTATTCCACATGAGCTCTTGAAAATATACAATAGACTCAAATACAGACTTAAACGACTCAAAACTAAGTAAAAACGCATGAAACAATAGGAATAAAGATGTGTGCTTCACACTACATCAATTAGAATATCATCAATGAACAGGATCACAGAATGATCCAACATTAGTCAACATACCCTATTCATGAGATCCATGAACAGCAGGGGCATTAGTCAAACCAAAGGACATTACTAAGAACTCATAATGTCCATATCTCGTACAGAAGGTTGTCTTTGGAATATCTTCATCCCTAACCTTAGTTGATGATAACCCGATCTTAGATTGATTATAGAGAACCATATTTCTCCTTGTAATTGGTCAAACAAGTCATCAATCCTTGGCAACATGTATTTTTTCTTTATGGTAAGCTTATTTAGCTCTCTGTAGTCTATGCACATACGCATACTACTGTCTTTATTTTCACGAAAAGTACCGGAGCACCCCAAGGCGAGATACTCGATCTAATAAAACCTCTTTACAACAACTCTTGTAGTTGTGACATCATTTCCTTCATCTCCGATGGAGCTAATCGATAAGGTGACTTAGATATTGGCTTAGCACCAGGCATTAAGTCGATTCTAAACTCCACTTCTCTTCTGGAAATACGTCTGGAAATTCACATACTACTAGTACGTCTTTTAATTCCTTAGATTTTACTTTGGAATCAATAACGTATGCCAGGTACACCTCACTGCCTCGATTCATGAACTACGTTGCTTTGATCATAGAGATAATTCTAACCGCCATTCTTATTTTATCACCATGAATTGTGATTAAGTTGTCGTCCTGGGTTTGTATCTGCACTGCTTTCTGGTTGCAAATTATCTGAGCATTATTCGCTGCCAACCAATCCATTCCCAAAACTATATTAAATCCCTCGAGGATCATAAGATATAGTCTAACGGGAAATCTATGTCCTTCAAGATCAATGAAACAATCTTGAATGACTTCTGCCACCTTAATTGTCTTTCCGATAGCCATTTCTACTTCAAAGGTTTTGTCTAATCTTATAGTAGGTCTAGCTACTAATGGATAAAAGTCTAGGGATACGAAACTTCTACTAGCGCCTGAATTGAATAATACAGTAGCATGTACATTGTTACCAAGAAATGTACCTGATACTACATCTGGCAACGCCTTGGCCTCTTCCGTTGTTAGGGTAAAAGCCTTACTCTTGGCTTTCAAAGCTTCTCCATCCTTTATATTCAAGGGATATGGATTATTTGTTTTAAGTGTTGGGCAATCCATCATTCTATGCCTATTTCCTCCACACTTAAAATATTTGGGTCTGGTAGGGAAATTGTACGCCAAATGCACAGCTTTGCCACATCTAAAACATGTTCCAAATCCCATCCTACATTCTCCAGCATGTGGCTTACTGCATTTGGTGCATACTGTGGAACCACCTGCAATTATCTTCTTCTTCTTCCACCCTGGTCCATTCTTCTTCTTTTGGTCCTGAGAAAACTCAGACCATTTCCTCTTTGATTCCACAGGGCGGGAACCATAAACTTCATCATACATGGTTGATGCAAGTTGTACGACAAATCGAAACTTCATGGGAATAGAAGTCTTCACCAACCTTCGTATCTCATATGGCAACCCTTGTGCGTACCGCTTGATGCGTACAGACTCGGGAGTTAGCAAATAAGGTACTAACCGAGCCATTCTATTAAACTTGGTAGTGTACTTGGAGATGAGTCATATTACCAGCTTCTAATCTAAGGAAGCCCTTTCAAGTTTGTCCATTTCTTTAACTGAACAAAACTCCTCAATCAACAACTTTTTCATCTCTTCCCATGTCATCCGGTCAATATCTCTCTCCCCCATGGCTATGACCAAGTTCTCCCACTAACATAACGCTCCAGACATGAATGAGTGAGCAGCATATTTTACTTTATGCCCGTCCCTACAGTCACTAATCTTTATCACTGCTTCAATCTCTCAAATCCACTGATGAGTAACCGCGACATCCTTTTCCCGTCAAACTTTGGAGGGTTACCATCCTTAAATGCTTTACAAGGACAACCTTTCTTCCCTTTCTTAATTGGCCTAACTTCATATGAATCATCAGATTCATATTCGTAGAGCTCGTCGTCCTCTAAATCCTTGATAACATTTTCTGTTTTATCTCTTTTCTTACTTTCCTCAAGGCTAGCTAATAAGATAGGCAAAGCCGTATCTAAGGCTTTAGCCACGACAGTGTCTATAGCACTCTGCATTTGAGGTTCTACCACCGGTTCATTTCTTTCTACATGTTCGTCTACGTGCTCTATTTCGGGTTCGACATTTGCGGTAAACCGTGTCTACCTTCTAGGGGTATTTGGAGTTGTTCTTCCTCCTCCCCTCTTTCCTCTACCTCTACCTGCCATTTCTACAAAAGATACGGAGTATTTTAGTATTCGCACGATTGATTGATAAATCAGAACACAAGTGTATTGTAAATCATTAATAACTATGGCCACAATGAAATTAATCATTTACGCCACTTTCGGTGTTCTCGTTACCCCTCACTCATGTTTCCTACTAGATACTCATATCTTTTCTTTCTCCTTGGCATCAGGCTATCTTTATTGGCATCTCTACCGGCATTCCTACTGTCCCTTAAATTTTAGTTTAAGTCTAGATACTTGGGCAAGTATCTAGATCTCTTAAACTATAGCTCTAATACCAACTTGTGACAACCGCATCTCGGATCACCCGAGATGCCAGTCACTTGTCGGATTTACTCATGAACATATAGTATACATAGATCATACACACGGGAAGACTTTTAAAATACTATTTTATTTCATTACTTGTTTAATGTACAATCTAGGAAGAAAGTACAAGTACGTCTATTCGCTAATGCCAGACTTTCAGAAGATGCCAGATAGCCTTGCACAAGATGCCTCTATTCTAGCCCCTTGCCCTTGCTGCATAAGGCTACATCTTTACCTGATACACATGCTTAAACATATGTCAACTTACGCTGGTGAGTTCTAAGTTTTAGTCAAAATATCTTTGACGTTTGTCTCATGCACAAATGGTTTTATATGACACATATTCAAAACACGTCATCAATTCCTTGCCTAAACATAATATTTGTTCTTTTCATTGAGGTCGCATTAACATCTAAGCGGTCGTCACCACTTAACCTTACCTTTGTACAAAGGGTCCCCCACCATATTCCACAAACGAATGTAGTAGTCTGCATTCAGTTCATCCCCTTTCAGGGATATAGCAATCACTGCCCATAAGTTGCAAGATATTATGTGGCATTTGTCAAGACATGGCAAAACCTTTCCTTATAGACCATTATGGTCAAAACATTCTTTCTATGTCAAGACATCTTTCTAGTCATGGTACTTCAAACCAGGACTCCTTTCCTTGTTACTTATCATGGTAAACCAAGACAAGTATTAAAACATTTGACGTGTCAAAACCATTTTCTTTCCATAACCTTTCTAATGTGAAATTAGGTCAAACGACATATTTCTTCAAATCATTTTCCAAAAATCAGTCCTTATCTTAAATCCTCGTATAGGCTTCTTCATGATATATCAAAGAAGTGGGTGTACCAGCGGTGTTCCCACCACCCCTTTGATATTTCATGAATACTCCATTACATTGTTTTAAGATTAGACAATGTTTATAACCATAACCTCTTGCAACAACATGGATACCAACCCAAAGTATTTAAATCAAGGGGCATGTAGTATTCATGTAAAACTTTTCATAACATGTATATCATGCCCAAAATGTTTAAAACATTTAAAAGTGGGCATCATAGAACTCACCTCTAACTCTTGTCTCTTTCCTTTAACTTCACATAGCGTACAATAGCTTGGCTTAAAGTTCTAAGCCACCATAACATTACTTAAACATACGTTTCTAGCTTAGTGGAAATAACCAAGTCGTAGGAAACTAGTCGAAACCTTACCTCGGAACTATCTACGGCTTATTACGAATGAAAAGCTGGAAACCGAACTTCCGAACGCGTACCAGAGCCTTGGCATGATTCCCTAGGCTAAGTGTGCGTTTTGGAAGGTGGAAAGTGGGTGAAATGTGCCTAAAACCAAGCTCTAGGTCCATCTATTTATAGGTTGGTCTACCCACCCGTAGCAGACCGCTAACTAGATGGTTTACGGTCCACTAAGCGGCATAGGCAGCTAAATTTTGCTTAGCGAGCATGTAACGGACCGCTATACTTTTTGGTAATGAACTACTATGAAAGATTGCGGCTGGCGGACCGCTAAGGTCCTCCTGTCAGTCCGCTATAGGGTTTCCACACGTCAGTTTTCACTCGTTAGTCTGCTGACGCGTGGCAGCTCATCATTGCTACCTTTCCTCTACGTGGTGAACCGCTAAGCCAAGCGGTAACGGTTCGCTAAGGCCTTTTTTTCAGAATTCTTCATTTTTGGTCCTTGTACTTTGATTTATTTACATTCTAACCCTCTAGGGTTTTCTTTAAGAACCATTTTAGTCCCTCTATTATCCATATAATAAAATTTGGGGTGTTACACTATGACTGATCGACCAACTGATCAGTTGCGGAATAAAGAATAAGTGCATACAACTGATCATACAAAGCTGATCAGTTGTATCAAGTGCCGCTGACAGCTGTTCAGTAGCACCTGGTGTTCTTTTTTCACAAGAGAAGTAGTTGGTCAACCAACTGATCAGTTCCTATTGTGGATATCCTTCAGCTGCTCCTCATTGTAACTGACGTCGCTGTCAAGATGGTTACCAGAATGTTATTTGTCGACGATAGCTTACTGTTCAGTAGTACCTGATGTTCTATTTTCACAAGAGAAGCACTTGATGTCACCCACTCAGACATTATATTCGGTTTTGTATTGTCATTATATTTTTGGTTGAACACACTGAAGTGAATAGTAGTGAGAAAACTTACCCCGTGTGCAACTATGTGTGAGTGTTGTGTTGAGAGGGAGTGTTCTTGAATTGTAAAATGTTATGCATATCGTGATGATGATTAATGAAATATGTGCTGATGTATAAATTTCAATTCTTGTGTTCTTCAATTTTGCTTGATTTGATTTGTGTAATCTGCTTAATTTCGCTGCTAATTTGCCTTCTATAACATCATTTCAATCTAGCTCAAAGCACCCTTGTCCTAACACAGTAAGCCAACTCTAAACACTGATAATTAATTTATGGGTCGCCGCCCCGCCAAGGGCGTTGCCTATTTGAACCCCGTTGTTCGCCGAAATCAAAAATCAAATTAGTCTTGAACGAATCTACACTCCACATCTCTAAACTCGTATTGAAGCTTATTTTTGATTTTCTATTGGTCTTAAGTAAATCTTACTGATTAATCGGACTAGAATAAAGATAGAGTCCCGTTCTACTTGTCAATACCGACAACAATGAAATTTATTGTAAGAGGAAAATCTGTCGATTTCAAAAATCATAAGGGTTCATGTCCCTCTATCCCTATGGTCTATTTTTTAGTTCAAGATCCCTCTTACTAACTGGAATCAAAGACTTAGTAGATCTGTTCTGCCCAAAATGGTAACTGGCTTGGATTAACGATTTAATAACTATCTTTGTAGCTCCAGAATGTTTCAGTTTATGCTCCTACCTATTATCTGGATATACCAAGAAAGGTGTATGGCCTAATAAGGCTACTATGAAATATTTACTCATCGGTGGGGCAAGCTCTCCTACTCTAACCGAGATCTTTGGTGATGATTCCGTACTACAGTTTGGTGGAGGAACTTCATTTTTTCATATTGAAAAAGATAAATAACGAGAGGTATAAAGTTTTTTATCATCCTGGCGTCGAGCTATTTTTCCGCAGGACCTCACCTACAGTATCGTCACCGCATTAGAGTTTAACCACTAGGTTCGAGATGGATTGGTGTGGTTCCTCTACGCCTCGGACACCAGAATATCGAACCATGAATGAAGAAAGACATGAGATAAAATGGTGATTCCAAGGCCCCAAATCTTGACTGGGGGGACACCAAAGGACTCTTCCCCTTCCATCCCTTGGATAGATAGAGAGGGAGGACATAGCTTTTGGTTTTTCATGTTGTCAAAGAGTTGAACAGTGATTTTTTCATGTTGTTAAAGACTTGAACAGTGAAAATAGATGGGGATGTCTGGTCGAATTGATCGGGTCATGTAGGAACAAGGTTCAAGTCTACCGGTCTGTTCGGATGCCTCAGCTGCATACATCACTGCACTTCCACTTGACACCTATCGTTATGGTGAGATACAACAATGATTAAAGAGCCTAACATATCTAGATTAAGAGATAATTGAGAATGCCACGATGTTGTTAGAATCTCATATAGGCCTTTATGGCCCTGGCTCGTAAATGGACCTTTATGAGCTTCTAAAATATCTTTTAGACCATGACCAATGCCCTAATTGGTCCTATACATGTGACCCGCTATTAGAAAAAGAACTACAATAGCTAAATGATGGTGTGCAGTATCGGTTAGCCACAGACCTTTAGCTATAGGCCTCCAGTTACGGGGTCTAATCCTCCACGAAAAGTAAGAAAGTCCGTATATTTTGACCAATTCAAGGTGAAAAATGGGGTTTCTCCCTCGGCAAAACTGGGATAAAGTTGAGCGAAAAGATCCCGATTCAAGATAAATTCATAACCGGCGCCAACATTTGTTGCATAATGAAATTGATTTGAAATCATCGAGACTTTTTCTTTTTGAATTAGGAAAATTATTTTAGGTGATGCTCATAATGCACTAAGATTGATGAAAGAACTTTGATCATCGGATGGGCATGTGTGAGAGACAATGTTGATTAGTTCTGGTGGCAACAATATTCTTGATGATTTGTTTGGGTTTTTGTAATCAGACAAGAATCTTAGAAAGAATTAACTGAAGCAAACGTTAATGGAGATTTTTGAAATGAAATCTTCAATAGGTAAAGTATTTAGAAAACTAATGTGAAGAACTCAAGAAGGCTTTACAGGTTCAGTCCCTATGTTATGATTTTTACAGGTTTGATCCCTGCACGCACTATTTGCTTTCGTATATAGAAAGCCATGTATAGCCTCACATGAGCAGCATACAAGATGTATTCGAGTAAATTGACCTTTTCCTCTACCTACACACAAGCCCTTTGTAAAAATGCAGGCATTGCAAGCTTCCATTCACCATCTTCATCGCAAGATCCAACAAGACTGAAACCGCATTAGAATTAGTAAAATTGATAACTAAACAGATGAAGGGCAAGTATCGCGATGAGAATACAACTTGTGACTTTGTAGAATAACACAAGTTAAAGATTTTCCATTTCTAGAATCACAGCCAGTAGAAAAGGAAGTTTCTTGGTTAATCTAGAGTAAATAACAACTACAAATATGTTACAACCTGTACATCCATCTAATTACAACTCATCAAGTTCATTTTCATCTCTATCGGGTTGTTTCAGTTTGTGGAAGATTTCCTCAGAAGAATCATGTAATTGAGTGTACTTGTTCTTGGCCTTCAAATTTTGAAGCCCTGATTTCACTGATAACCATGTTGACGACATTAAAGATGATGGTCCATCAGTGGCGATGATGCCAGGCCAGGAGTCCTAGAATCAAGCAAGGACACTTTAACAGAAGCTATGTTTGTATTTGAAGCCCTAATGGCAACATATTTGCTACTCATGGCTTCTCTGCTCATACTATATCTCCGTCCCTCATCTCTTTGGTGGCTCTCCTTCCTGTTTACATTCAATAGGCTGCTCGACGGCTTCATTTTAACACCCTAAAAGTGTTCAAAACCAACGAATTTTAAATGCTAATTTTATATAATTAATTTCAGAATAGGACAGCCTTACTGTACTAATGTTTCCCGACTCTATGTCAATGCTTGTGTCATTAAAATTTCTCGTCAGTGGAACAACTCCTTCACCAATGTTGTGCCCTTGTTCAAGCCAAGCACGCTCTAGATAAGCAAGGACAAATACTTGTTATATAAAAAAACCAAATTGTTTTGAAATATAAGTCTTACTTATCGAATTACCCTTTTTCATAATAAACAGTCTTGACGGATCAACACCATCAAGATCATCTGCTTCATTTTGAAATATGATTCTCTTCCAAATTCCACCAACTTTAATTATCCTGTGAAAGAAACCACTTGCAACTAGTAGAGTATATACAACCATAATGACTGGATAGAGTTTGTTAAATCCTTTCCCGAAGAAAGGGACAGTATTGTCGATATTTCCCATCCGCTGCATTAAACGTATATTCGTTAAAATGAATTTTCTTGAAACTTAAAGGACAATTTCAAAAGTACATACCTTCTTAAAAATAGTCTTCTTCTCCCCATCTAGACTAATGAGATTGAGGAAATTGAAGGAAATGGGAGGTGCATAGCGTGTTCTGAGGCAGATTGATACAAGTGATTCCACTTACAAATAAAATTATTGGAACAAAAAGAATATGTTTGAAAGACAAAAGGAAAATTTTCATATATACCCCTCAAAACTTGGTATAATATCAATTTTACCCAACAAAAAATTATAGTATCAAATACACCCATTTTTAAATAATGACATTTATACCCGTCTCTTAAACCATGTGTGTAAAACTTTTTCGTTTCTCTTATGGCTTTTCATATCCTGAGAAGGCTTTTTTTTTCTTTTTCTTTTTTGAGCCAGGGGTCTCCATGGAAGCAGCCTCTCTATCCCTCTAGGATAGAGGTACGGTTTGCCTACATATCACCCTCCCCAGACCCTACCAATAGCTTTGCTACTAGTGGGATTTTTTTACTGGGCACGGTTGTTGTTGAATACCCGTCTCTTAAACCTTGCATCAAGATATTAGAGTTTGGAGTGTAAGGAAAAGATGAGGGTATAATAGTCGTATTATAAATTGTGTTTAATAAAATGGGTAAATATGAAATTTTAAGTATTGAATGAGTATATTTGATACTAATTTTTTTTGTTAGTTAAATATGATATTATACAAGTTTTCAGGAGTATATAAAAAATTGCCTCTAAAACAAAAGAATGCAAATCTTACGAGCATATCATGAGCAAGCTCATGGCGCTTGTGTGCCTTGGTGTAAATGAATAAATGGTGAACATACCAATTTTGAACAAAGAATAGAATGAACAAATGCACATGTAGAACAGAGGAACAAATGCAACAACCTACACAAATGCACATGTAGAACAGAAGAACAAATGCAACAACCTACATTCCAGAGAATTGAAGCAATAAAGCCTGCAACAAAAAAAATATGGAAAAATCTTCAAATAAACATAAAAGGGAAAAGAATATTTACCTGCACAAGCATCTCTTGTGCTGCTAGAGAGTTTATTAAAATAGAGAAAACATACAAATCAACACCAGTGGTCAAGAGAGTCGCCTCTGCCAAAAGAATAGCAGCCGACATACAACCAAGGAGGACGGCAAAAAGTTTTTTGAGTTGCTTCCACACAATGCATCGCCATATTAGTTCTACAAACAGACCATCCACCATGAACAAACTAAATCATTTTACTACATATATATATATATATATATATATTTATTAGAAAGTGCCTAAAGTTTATATTAGATGCATAAAACCTCCTAAATCATTTTATTCAAATTATTATATTACTATAGAAATAGTATAATTTTGTAATCCCATTTGGCTATGCGTATTTATTAATAATTTAAAATATTATGACAAAAGAGTTATTTGACCAACCTTAACCGATCCCTACAAAAACTAACCGTCTTGACCCTGTGAATCAATTACCCAACCCACCTGACCACCCTATTTTGCCAACTGAAATGGAAATAAATGTTCAGCCATGTAGCTAGCCCTCCAGCAAGTGGTATACAATTCATTGTGTACCAAATTAGCCTCATAGTTGCATTAAGAACTAGATGGCCTGGACCACATAAAGTACCCATTGTATCAAGATAGCTTCCTAATGTACCACTCCTTTCAGGTCTGAAGCTTGAAACAAATTTCCTGCAAAAAATTTAAATTAACACCAAGGTGCTTACATTCTGTAATGACAAAATAAGCAGCAGACGTCAAATAACTTTGAGAAAATACAAAATGAACCAAGCATGCTTTGTTTTCACACCTAACTCTGCCCGTTCTAATAATATGAGAAAGCTATCTGAATAATGACTTGGGTAAAAGTTGGTCAGGCTTTTATACTCTTGTATTATGTTCAAAAAACACTTTGAAGTAAGTCCCTTTGAAGGTACTTTCTTAAATGATAACAACCATATGATACAAACAATTATGCTTTAAAGATACGTTAGATGTCCAAAAGAAGCCTAGAGATAAAAACAAAATGTATCAGCTAACCAGTTTAAGCATACAGACTATTTAGGCCCGTACATATGTGATGTATCAAGCAAGTGATGGTTTTCACACATTTTGATTACAAATGTAATGATAAAATCAATTGTAGTTGGTTTCTTTACCATTTATGTGGTGAGAAATATTGTATTTTAGCTGACGGACAAAGCACACAACTAATTTAAAACCGAAAAAGAAAAATATTGTATTAAGTTTCAAAACGTACCACCCGTTCTCATTGCATTGTTCATAATTCTTTATTGTGTCTTCTAATTTGAGGGCTTCCACGACAAATGTCAAGTACTGGCTGCAAGAATAGAATAAGAATCTAAGTGCTTTATTAGGTCGATGCTGCCAATTATAATGTTAAGAAAAAAAAACTTTGCATCACAGTCCTACCATTACAGAAGGAATCAGATTCTCAATGATATAAGATAATAAACCTATCAAACCTGATTAACATGGACACGAGTATGAAAGCTTAAGCCACATTCAATTCACTTAAATTTCGTAAGACATGCCAATAGATCTTTAGGCGAAAGAGTCCTTTCGCAACAAAAAATTACTACAAATAGAAAAACATTAAGACTGCTAAAAAAAATACACCCATGCCATCTTGCTACTTTAGTAAATCAGTATTTTTACACCAGTTGGTCAGATTATGTGTTGCCACCATCCCATCAATTTTAGGTTTTTAAACCAACCTCCTTTTATTCTGAGGCAGATTGATACAAGTGATTCCACTTACAAATAAAATTATTGGAACAAAAAGAATATGTTTGAAAGACAAAAGGAAAATTTTCATATATACCCCTCAAAACTTGGTATAATATCATTTTTACCCAACAAAAAATTATAGTATCAAATACACCCATTTTTAAATAATGACATTTATACCTGTCTCTTAAACCATGTGTGTAAAACTTTTATGTTTCTCTTATGGCTTTTCATATCCAGAGAAGGCTTTTTTTTTCTTTTTCTTTTTTTGAGCCAGGGGTCTCCATGGAAGCAGCCTCTCTATCCCTCTGGGATAGAGGTACGGTTTGCCTACATACCACCCTCCCCAGACCCTACCAATAGCTTTGCTACTAGTGAGATTTTTTTACTGGGCACGGTTGTTGTTGTATACTCGTCTCTTAAACCTTGCATCAAGATATTAGAGTTTGGAGTGTAAGGAAAAGATGAGTGTATAATAGTCATATTATAAATTGTATTTAATAAAATGGGTAAATATGAAATTTTAAGTAGTGAATGAGTATATTTGATACTAATTTTTTTTTTGGTTAGTTAAATATGATATTATACAAGTTTTCAAGAGTATATACAAAATTGCCTCTAAAACAAAAGAATGCAAATCTTACGAGCATATCATGAGCAAGCTCACGGCGCTTGTGTGCCTTGGTGTAAATGAATAAAAGGTCAGCATACCAATTTTGAACAAAGAGTAGTATGAACAAATGCACATGTAGAACACAGGAACAAATGCAACAACCTACATTCTAGAGAATTGAAGCAACAAAGCCTGCAACAAAAAAAATATGGAAAAATCTTCAAATAAACATAAAAGGGAAAAGAAAATTTACCTGCACAAGCATCTCTTGTGTTACTAGAGATTTTATTAAAATAGAGAAAACAGACAAATCAACACCATTAGGCAAGAGAGTCGCCTCTGCCAAAAGAATAGCAGCCGACATACAACCAAGGAGGACGGCAAAAAGTTTTTTGAGTTGCTTCCACACAATGCATCGCCATATTAGTTCTACAAACAGACCATCCACCATGAAGAAACTAAATCATTTTACTACATATGTATATGTATATATATGTATGTATGTATATGTATATATTTATTAGAAAATGCCTAAAGTTTATATTTAATGCATAAAACCCCCTAAATCATTTTATTCAAATTATTATATTACTATAGAAATAGTATAATTTTGTAATCCCATTTGGCTATGCGTAATTATTAATAATTTAAAATATTATGACAAAAGAGTTATTTGACCAACCTTAAACGATCCCTAGAAAAACTAACCGTCTTGACCCTGTGAATCAATTACCCAACCCACCTGACCACCTTATTTTGCCAACTGAAATGGAAATAAATGTTCAGCCATGTAGCTAGCCCTCCAACAAGTGGTATACAATTCATTGTGTACCAAATTAGCCTCATAGTTACATTAAGAACTAAGAACAAGATGGGCTGGACCACATAAAGTACCCATTGTATCAAGATAGCTTCCTAATGTACCACTCCTTTCAGGTCTGAAGCTTGAAACAAATTTCCTGCAAAAAAATTAAATTAACACCAAGATGCTTATATTCTGTAATGACAAAATAAGCAGCAGATATCAAATAACTTTAAGAAAATACAAAACGAACCAAGTATGCTTTGTTTCAACACCTAACTCTGCCCGTTCTAATAATATGAGAAAGCTATCTGAATAATGACTTGGGTAAAAGTTGGCCAGGCTTTTATACTCTTGTATTATATTCAAAAAACACTTTGAAGTGAGTCCCTTTGAAGGTACTTCATTAAATGATAACAACCATATGATACAAACAATCATGCTTTAAAGTTACTACGCTAGATGTCCAAAAGAAGCCTAGAGATAAAAACAAAATGTATCAGCTAACCAGTTTAAGTACACGGTCTATTTAGGCCCGTACATATGTGATGTATCAAGCAAGTGATGGTTTTCACACATATTTTGATTACAAATGTAATGATAAAATCAATTGTACTTGGTTTCTTTACCATTTATGTGGTGAGAAATAACTTTATATTTATCCAGAATACAAGAGCGTGAAGTACATATTCAATCAAAAGGCAATGATCTAAGTTACAAAAGTATATAAATGAATAGACCCATCTATTTTAGCTGACAGACAAAGCACACAACTAATTTAAAACCGAAAAAGAAAAATATTGTATTAAGTGTCAAAACGTACCACCCGTTCTCATTGCATTGTTCATAATTCTTTATTGTGTCTTCTAATTTGAGGGCTTCCACGACAAATGTCAAGTACTCGCTGCAAGATTAGAATAAGAATCTAAGTGCTTTATTAGGTCCATGCTGCCAATTATAATGTTAAGAAAAAAAAAACTTTGCATCACAGTCCTACCATTATAGAAGGAATCAGATTCTCAATGATATAAGATAATAAACCTATCAAACCTGATTAACATGGACACGAGTATGAAAGCTTAAGCCACATTCAATTCACTTAAATTTCATAAGATATGCCAATAGATCTTTAGGCGAAAGAGTCCTTTCGCAATAAAAAATTACTACAAATAGAAAAACATCAAGACTGCTAAAAAAAAATACACCCATGACATCTTGCTACTTTAGTAAATCAGTATTTTTACACCACTTGGTTAGATTATGTGTTGCCACCATCCCATCAATTTTAGGTTTTTAAACCAACCTCCTTTTATGCTATCATGTAAATGAAATTGATGTATTTCTCCTTCTAGGCAACTTATTCTAATTCATAAAGAATTTGACACAAATTGGTAACTTTTTTCCATCCTTTTCTTGTGGATGGTAAACACACCCTCCGGTCCCTAGAACGGTAGTACACTGTGAAAGTAAAGGTGGATCATTCTAGCTAAAATTAGAACAGATAAAATTTATAATAATTGTTTGTGTTATATTAGCATGTTTGAGGTTAAAGTTTTGACAATAGGTCATTCGCCCATTGAAGATGACATGGTAATTTTTGTGTAATTTGTCGGTGCATAATAATGGTCTTTGAGAATAGGTCGCTTGCCCATTGTATATGACAAGCAAACAAAACAGCAGTAATTGAGAAATGTCAATGACCTTTATGAAATTAGAAAATATGGAACTGAATGGATGGTAAACAATCATAAGTCTACCTACCTTTTATATCTTTAGTATTCCTCACGAGCTCCCCTTAATCGGCGCCTTAATGTTGCCATAGATTTTTCATTTGTATCATAATTCATATCATTTTCCCCTAAAATACGTCCTTGAGGTTTGAAGGATGGATCTTCATGCAACTGAAAGAAGCGAATAGAAACCATTCAAGAAAGAACCTTCAGATGATGGCAGTTACACAAGCATAAAAATACCATTTGATTTATCATATTATCAATAATATTCATGTAGGGCCTAAATGGATCACGCTTGGACATTTGTTTGGATGTTGCCTCAGCTACCTGATAAATTTTGAGAAGTTAATGAGAAGAAAACACAAGTTAGCAAACCAAAAACAGCAAATAGAAAGAAACAAACCTCAAGACATACAACATATTGTCCAAAAAGATCTACAATTACTTACAACTATGATTTGATAACTCTTGATGAGCCTCAAGCTTTACAGCCATTTTGGCGATTTTATGTGAAAGAACCTTTTGGCGAGTGGTCCAGTCGGTATTCCTCCAAATTGATTTTGGAAGCCATGGCCCATTACACCTCCACTCCTGTAAATAAATAAATGCAAAAAGATAATCAATGAAAAATTTCATAGTGCAAACTATCTGTCAGAATTACACAAGTTCGTGATTCTGTATTTCTTTTTGGGTAAATTTTTTTTTCTGAAAATAAGATTACTTTTAGTCATATATATTGCTAGTCCAACAGGTCTCAATAGATACAGAAAGAATGACCGTATTCCATTATCATGGTCAAAATAATGCACCAAATGACCACTATGTAACTTATAAATAAATATTTAAGGGCATAAAAAGGGTTACATGGAACGAAACAAACCAATCTTTTTGCATCATTATGAGTAGAGTAAGTCCAAAGAGCCCAATCAATCCCAGAATTAGGTAGAAGATTAAGTTCACATGGATGCTAGTCTTCAATCTCTCTCTCCCAGAAAAATCTCCAGCATCTTCATATCCCTGAATCAGAGGAACAACTAGCCTGCTCAGACAAAAAAAAAATCACTATTTGAGGACAAGAATATACGTGAACCATTCTCTAAAAATTCAAGCTTCTTGTCAACCAAACGAGCACTACAGAGAAAAGTCGTCATCACCCTTGATGTTAATTTTTAGTCAAATCTTAAAAATAAGCATACTGTCAAAATTTTAAGTGGCACATGCTTAAGAATTTATGCAGGTTGCAAAGGAATATCATCCAATAAAATGGTGAGGTACAAAAAAAAATTTAAAATCAGAAAAATCATGTTCATTATTGGTTCACAATGGACAGAGATACAGTAAAATAAAAGAGCACATAGCCTGACGTACCAAGTAAGCAAGAAGGTACCCCAATATGACCAGCTCCAAAAAAAAAGAGATTCCTCCATTGTCATGACCTATAATCATCTGATCAAACAAAAAAAATAGATTAACTTTTTAATTAAAAGAAAAAATTATGATGCGTCAAAGAGCACCCTTAATACTATATGCCCTTATCATCTCTTCAGCTTTGCTCACTTGTGGATGGAGATTAAGTACATCTTGATGTTTTGCTAATGTTATTCAAAGATGTTACTTTATCATCAAAGGATTGTTTTATTGATGTTTCTGTTAATGTTAATGGTAATGTAAGCTAAGCATTAATGGTTAACTCGTGTTAATAATTTATTGATGTTACGTACTATTTTTAGCATGTTGATGATCTTCGAAGTGAATGTCAAATATTTTTTATGTACATCTTGTAAACTTTAAGTAATCAAGGTTAGTAATGCATTAATAGATTTGATGCCTTGATATATGTAATTAAAATTTGTGACTAAGTATATGTGCGCACGAGTGCAAGTAGTCAATTTTTTGTATGCCACACTTTTCTCTTTGACTAGGCATTCGCCTCATTTTGTGGCTCATGACAAGGCTCCAAGAAACTTTTGCATCACAATACACATGTAGCAGGAAATATTGCCAAAGATCCCCCATTTAGGAACAACAAGAAGAAATGTCTGCTTAATATCAACTTGATGCAACAAACACAATAAGATCATATTAGCTGCCAGACTAAATGTCCCTACTCTCTACATAAACCCAATATATCTTTCTTTTACTCAGATGGTAAGGGGCTATCTTAGGTCTTAATGCATCCTAATCCCATCTATCTCAATAATTTGTCATGATCATACTTCAATATATACTCCATTTGAACTTCATAAACCTCCTCTATCTTTCAAATTTTAAAGATCAAAATGATACCAAAGCACAAGACATTTCTCATGCACAACACACTACAGTGGAACAGTGTTCAGTCTCAACTCTAATAAATGTAGATTTTATGATCATTTAAAACGAATACTAAGAAATAAGAAATAAGAAATAAGAAATAAGAAATAAAAAGTGTTTGTATCTGATTTAATAAATCCAGCTTAAAGGACTTAGTAATAAAAGTTCATGATATGTTTATCCGATTTCGATTATCCGGTGTGCGGTGGCGGATCCAGGGATTTTTGTTAGGGGGGAATGGATTGGGTCAAAGAGAACAACAAATGATGATAAATAACATGAAATGATTTGATATAACTCTTGGTTTAAAAAAGAGGGAGAAGAGGCGAAGCGTTTCGGTCCCAAAATCCGAGGCGCCACGCCTCAAACGCAAAACTAGGGCTTCACGTATGCGAGGTGCTAAACTAAAAAAATAATAAAAAAATTTAGTAACATTCTTAAAGCCTCTTACTAAATGTTGTTTCAGTCTAAAAACTTCTCATTTGAGTAATTTCCCTCATTTGAGAAATATTCATCCTATTGTTAGGATCTTGAGTTTCATATATTTCTAGATGGATCAGTTGATGTGGATCCCAAGTTAGCACACTTGCTTGAACCAGAAGCCATTATGCTATAACAAAAAACAATTTAAAAAACTGATTTAAGCAAAGAGAAACTGCAATTGGAACTCAAGTTCATAACAAAACAGTGAAAAAAAAAACCCAAAATACATGAAGCGCTTCCTCGCATCGCCTCGCGCTCCAAGCCTGAAGCACCGCATCGGGCCGCTTTATGTATCTCCGTCGCCTCACCGAAGCGAGGCTTTTTGCCCAGCGCCTCGCAACACTTTTTTAAACCAAGATATAACTTAAAGAATATAATTTATTAAATATTATATAACAAATTGCATCTTACCCTTATCTTTTAGTGTTTTTATTTTTTGGAAAACACTCTTCATTAGTAATATTGGCAAATCCATAATCAGTAATTTAGCTTACTGAAACCTAAGTTTTTGAAATTGCTGTTTGCCAAGTGTGCCCCTGGACTTTTTAAAACTTAGCCTAGTTTACCCCCTGATCTCTTTTAAATTTACCCCAGTTAACATTATACTAGTTTGTATCAAATCTCATATTTAGCTTTGAGATAAAGAAGTTGAAGTGTAAAGCTGAACATAGAGTAGCTTGAAAACTCCTTTCAAGAGTTCATTGAGTGTACAATCCAAAACTGAATTCTTGATGATCCTTCAAGAGCTGATATAGAACGCAAATCTGCTCAGAGGACACAAGTTGCAACCTTACTTAAGGCTGAAGACTCAAGTGGCAGCCTTACTCAAATCAGCTATTACACAAGCTGAAGACATGCTAATGCTCAAGGTCTGAAGATGAAAGTTCTCAATAGCTACACTGTGAGTATTCAGACTCTACACCAGCATTCGAAAACACGTTGGGTAAGTTCCTGCCACCTTCAGCAAATCAGCAATGTAAAAAATGATTATTCAGATCAATGAGTTGTCAACCACATAAGTGGTTCGTCTATAAACGCCCATCTTCTGTACAGACATTGCACGGCCTCACTATTCATTGAATTAGAATATTCTAAGTGAATCAATGCAGTACTCTCCTGTAATTCGCATACCTTGGTCCACATATAGCATTTCTTCCACTTTGATTGGGGATCACTTGTAGGAATGACAATCAGGATTGGGTTTGACACTGTTCAATACTAAATATCTACCACCGTAATTACAGTGAGTCTCTGTTGTAATTAGGTTTTTTCTACAACAGATCTCATAATGTGTTCCATGAAATCTATGTTTTTGTTATTTGTAAACTGGTAAATTGGTAATCTATTAACTGAAGGTGTGTTTACAAATGAAGAGAACTCCTCTATTTATAGAGGATACAAACCCTAATAAACTCTTATCTAAGGCCTATGGGCTTGTGCTAGTGGACTATAACACTCATCCTCAAGTTAGAGCATATATGTTAATCATGCCTAACTTGCTACATATAAAATCTGTGCCTTTCGGAGTGGTTTCGTGAATATATCCGCGAGTTGAAATTATGTCTTGACATGAACCGGCTGGATGGATAGAGGATCAACCTGAGTGCCTACCACACGATCCCGGATAAGGTGGCAATCGACCTCTATATGTTTCGTTCTCTCATGAAATACTTGATTCTTGGTTATATGTATAGTTGACTGGCTATCACAATATAACCTCATCAAGTCACTAGAGACAACCCCGAGTTCTCTGAAAAGACAACGGATCCAAAGCATCTCTGAAGTAACTTCTGCCATTGCTCTATATTCTGATTCTGCACTTGATCTAGATACCGTGTGCTGCTTCTTGCTCTTCCAAGATACCAGATTTCCTCCAACGAATACACAATATCCAGTTGCAGATCGTCGTGAAATAGGGCAATCTGCCCAATCAACATCTGAGAAACCTGATATTCGTCCATCTCCTTTCTCTATAAAAGCACCCACACGACTGTGGCCCTGCTCAGAATACAAGATCCCTAATCCCGGTGTGGTCTTAAGATATCTCAATACTCGAAGAGTGGCATCCCAGTGTCTAGTCTATGGTTTGGCCATAAACTGACTCAGAACACTCACAGAAAATGAAATATCAGTACGTGTAACTGTCAAATAGTTAAGTTTTCCAACTAAGCGTATGTATCTTTCAGGATCCTTCAATGGGCTTCCGTCCTCCGGAAGGAGCTTCCCCGTAGGAAGCATTGTAGAATCAACGGGCTTACAACCCAGTAATCCACACTCGGTCAGCATATCAAGGACATACTTCCATTGAGAGAGAAGTATTCCTTGTGGAGAGCGAGATACTTCTATGCCAAGAAAGTACTGAAGTCAACCTAAGTCGCTAATCTGAAACTGAGACTGAAGAAACTGTTTGAGCTCGGTAATCCCGACATCTTCATCTCCTGTAACAATGATGTCATCGACATAGACAACTGCAATAATCGTTCGACCCTGATGATGTCTGAAGAATACAGAGTGATCATATGCACTACGAACCATCCCAAATTTTCCCATAACACTAGATAACCGACCAAACCACGCTCAAGGGACTGCTTAAGGCCATATAATGAACGGCGTAATCTGCATACTTTTGATGCCTCCTCCTTAACAACAAACCCATGTGGCTGCTCCATATATACCTCCTCCTCAAGACCATTAAGAAAGGCGTTGTTGACATCAAGCTGGTGAAGCGGCCAATGATTAATGGCGGCGAGAGCAATACAGATGCTGCATTTTAGCAACCGGGGAGAATGTCTCATCATAATCGATACCATATGCCTGAGAGTAACCTTTAGCAACCAAACGGGCTTTCAGTCGATGCAGGGAGCCATCTGGGTTAAGTTTAATCATGAAAACCCAATGACAACCGACAACACGCTTTCTAGCAGGAAGCATCTCAAGATCCCGTGTATGATTAGCCCTTAGCCCAAAGAGCCCTTATCTCCTCTTCCATAGCCTGTCTCCATCCTGGGTGAGCAAGAGCCGTCATCACATCCTTGGGAATCGGGTAGGAATCAATAGCAGTAGTATATGCATGGGACTCGGGTGAGAGGTGGGAATAAGCAACATAATCTGAATAGGATAACAAGTGGGTGTCGAGGTTCTTTGCAAAAGGCAATCGGTATATCAACAAAGGGTGCACCAGGAGAGTCATAAACAGGTGTGTCTGGTGTAACCGGAGTAGGATCAGGTGTATCAGGCTCACGGGGTGGAACTGAGGACATACCAGGGTAAGGTCCTGTTGTGAATCTGGTATCTCTGTTGTATTATCCTTATGTTGCATGGCATATGTGAAAATCAATGGTGGAAGCTCTGTCGGTAGGCCAGATGTAGCAGGAACCGAAGAGGTGTAGATGGAACAGGGGATATAGGAATGGTAGCAACAGTGATGACTCGGGTATAACAAGATCAGGATCAGGAAACAGGTCAGGCAATGAGACAGAAGACTCTCGTGAAAAGTGACATCAGCACTGGTAAAGTATCAATGAAGAGAGGGGTTGTGGCACCGATACATCTTCTGGACACGGGAGTAACAAAAAAAGACACAACGAATGGCCTGCGGGTCAAGCTTAGTGGTCCCTGGACGATGATCATGAACATATGCCACACACCCAAAATTTCGAGCTGCGAGGGGAAAAGGAATTCCTATAGGATACAGGACAGAAAACAAGGATTTACCATTAAGGACATATGAGGGAATGCGATTAATTAGGTGGGCTGCAGTAAGAACAGCATCACCCCAAAATCGATGAGGAACATGAGAATGAATCATGAGTGTGCGGGTAACATCCAACAAATGGTGATTCTTGCGTTCAGCAATACCATTCTGCTGAGATGTATATGCGCATGATGTATCGTGAATGATACCATGGGTTTTGAGATACGTAGAGAAATCAGTGGATAAATATTCTTTTGCATTATCAGTACGGAGAGTTTTGATTGATGTATTAAACTGAATTTGGATGAACGAATAGAATCCATGAAAGAACGAATTGACTTCACTACGAGATTTTAACAAATAAACCCAAGTAGTACAAGAAAAATCATCGATGAAAGTAACAAAGTACTCAAAAACTAGAGGGGTTTTGACAGGAGAAGGGCCCCAAACATCAGAATGCACAAGTTCAAACAAATGACAGACTTTACCGGACACTTTTGGAGGATAGGGACGTCGGGTATGTTTACCAAGTTGACACGACTCACAATGAAAAATATTTGGAACATAAAAGTCTGGTCTCATCTACCTTAGAACCATTGCAGAGGGATGGCCTAACCGACAGTGAGCATCCCTGATATTGGAATCATATATATTTGCTTTAGGGCGTGACAACGGGGACATACGGTAGAGACCACCTTATTCAAAACTGGAGCCAATAACCCGTTTCATTCCTAGTTCCTTAAACACACAATTGGTAGGATAAAACATAACTATATAGTTATTTTGTTTAGTAGTTTGACTAACGGAGCACAGGCTGGTAGGAAATTCAGGAATAAATAAGACAGAAGACATGTTTAGGGTGTTTGAGTTACCAATGGATCCGATGCCTTGAACGGGGCATGAGGAGCCATCAGCAAGTTGAACAGGTCTGTAAGAAGTATCATGTAGGCTAGTAAAAATAGCTCGATTCCCGGACATGTGATGTGTGGCTCCAGAGTCAATCACCCACGATGAGTCAAGGCTAGAAAACGTACCTGAGTGTGCCAAGTTGGTTTAAGGACTAGGCAATAAAGAGGCAAGCAAACGTTGGAGCAAATCATACTCCTCCTTGGTGACTGTAAAGGTGAGCAGCACTCTTTCTGTCTCCCATTCCAGCAAAAGGTAGATCAAGAACCACAACGAACAAGTCAAATACGAGACAGGAACAGAGGTTCTCAGGAGTTCCAGAAACTGAAAATGGCTCAAGCGACTAATTCCGGTCAGATTCCGGCGGCGGAGGTGAGCGGCAGCCGATAGCGGCAGGTAGCGGATATGACAGGGATTTGTTTGGAATTTTCAAGGGAGTTAAGTGGAGCCAGCGGTGTAGGATCACTCGCCGGAAAAATAGGCTAGATCTGAGAAAAATGCGGCGGCGCGTGGCGGCTACCGATGGCGCGTGGGGGTGCGTCCGGCGGCGGATTGGCGGCCGGTTTTTCAGGGTGTGCTAATCGGAGGCTTCCGAGAACGATGGTGATGGTGAGATGTAATAGTGTCTCGAAAAAGGATTCTCGAACTGGAGCAGATTTGGTGGTGAGAAACATGGAAAGATATGGAACTAAACTGAAACACGGGTTGTAGGTCCAGATTTAACTTGAAATCACTGATTTGATCGATTACACACACACACAGGCGGAAACTATGTGTATGGTGGTGAAACATATGATAGAAACAGTGTTGGTGAAGATAACCGGCTAACCACACTATGAATCAACACGCAAATGGTATGAAAATGTAAGAACACGGTGCATAAACAACGGCAAATTGTATTGATTCAAGAACAATGTGAAAGAGTAGGTTCAGGGTTACAGCCGCTACTCACACCCTAAACATTCTCAAACTAGGCTATTTATAGTAGTGACAGGTATCGAAACTATGTTCAATCGAAACTAGTAGTTTCGATTGACCATATACAAGTGATACACAGAACTATCGAAACTACCATCTATCGAAACTACTAGTTTCGATTGAACAAACTCAATCGAAACTAAGTAGTTTCGATGGCCCAGACTTAGCTAATAAAGCAGTAAATTACAGAAAACTGAAATTACATTTAATGAAACGACATAAAGTAAAATAGTCTAAAACTGTTTAAACATACAATAAATGACAACAGCTTATACATAAGATAAGACTCTACAATCTCCCCCTAAGAAGTTGCATTACTGTCTTCAGCTCTTCGTCAAGTAGCTGGTCCTTCAGTTGTCCTTGGGATGAATGGTTTAACGTGGAGAGTTACAACTCTTTGGTAGGCCTTGGCATCAGCTTCATCTTCATCACTGTATGCCTGAATGTGATTCTGGAATAGTATCTCCAGATCTTCAGGCTTAAATTTCAACAGCTCCATAGGTTTAAAGATAGTGATGTCTTCCTTGTCCTCACACTCTATTACTGCACTGCCAATGATTGGGTCATAGTACCACTTTCTGAAAGTTTGCAGTTGGACAGGTACAGACTTTGGAATGGTGATGGTCTTGTGAGTTTGGGCAGGCTTGTACCACAAGAACACATATGGCTTATTGGTTTTAGGGTGAAACCTTGTCTTTGAGATTTTCCTTTGAGTTTTCCTAGGCTTCATTCCCTTGAAATCATTATTGACTTGAGAATGCAGAAATTTCTCGAAGTCATAAGCCATCATAACCTTCCCAGGGTTTTGAAGTGGAAGCTTGGCTAAGTCCCTGAGGTCATAGAAAGGAAGTGTTTGGAAGTCAGTCATATTTTTGAAGTGTTGAACTCCCCCTTTATATCTTCTGATAATAAAGAGCTTCCTTTCTGCATCATATTTCCAGCCAATTGGAGGCCTCTTTAGTTCCTGATGCTCAGCTATCCATTCATATGTTTTAGGAGTTTCTTCTTGAATGATTTTCCTAAACCAATATTTTCTTGAAGTTGGAGGTTCAGGTGCAACAGAAGGTGGATCTTGTGCTGGACTTGATTCAGAGACAGTAGTGGTTGGTTCAGGAGTGACTGTCTTGATAAGATTAACCTGAACATATTCTTCGTCTTTTTCTTCATCAGACAAGGTTTGAATCTCCTCTCCTTCTTCTGTGAAGTACCTGGTTCTTTCAGTCTCTTTTTCCTCGGTAGTCAGAATTTCAGGGTAAAGATCACTATACCCAAAGTTTTCAATTTCATCTAAGAGGGCATTTAGCTCGTCATCAGATGGGATGTCTTCTTCATCCAGAATTACGGTCTCTATCTCAGTAGAGGTCCCTTTCCCTTTCTTCCTTGCATCTCTTCTCTCACTTGCTGAGGGAAGGTCTAGTTCTGGTTCTTCAACCTTGACTTCAACTGCCTCCTTTGTCTTCTCAGCATGGCCAGTAAAGATAGTTAGTGCAGACTCTGGATTAGTCACAAGGGCAGGAGATGAGGGTTCAACTACAGATGTGGTCTCCCCCTGAGTTGTTGAAGTGGTTGGTTGTTGTTGCACAGGTTTTATCATTGAGGCTTTGAGCTGCTCCACCGCTTCAGCTAAAGCCTTGAATTCTTCTTTTTGCTTTGAGATTAGTTTCTGTTATGTTTCAAGTTGGGTTTGTTGAGTGTCAGTCTGGGTATGTAGACCCCCAACTTCCAGCTTCAGGTCCTTAACCTCTTCCTGGACATCATGCAAATTAGATTTTAAGCCTTCAATTTCTTCATCTTTCTTTTGAATCTTATCCAGCATTTTCTTCAGTTCAAGGCTTAAAGTTTTAACTCTTGGTATAGGAGAGGTTGAATCATGAGGTGGTGATGTGGGAGTAGTATGGATGGGTGATTGTTGTGGAGATGGTAGTGGAGTGGGTTATGGAGTGGGCTGTGGAGTGGGTTGTAGAAATGGTTCTGGAGTTGGTTGTGGAGAATAGAGAATCTGACGATGATGACAAATCTTCTAAACCAATCTTGATTTTCTTTGCCCTAGGCTCTTCTTCCTCAAAATCAGAACCTGACTCAACTTGCCGTTTGGAGGAAGATGCAAGATGCTTTGTTCTATCATCTGAATCAGACTTGTAGTAGTCAGATCCATAAATTCCTGCATCCAGAGTTCCACTTGATTCTGCAACTTCCTCCTCAGCTTCATGCATACCAACTTCAACATTAACTGCTGGCTCTTGAATTATCTGTATTTGTTCAACAAAAGGAGCCTCTATCACAGGCTCAATGATGGGTTGTTCTTCTTCTTGAACATTAGGGACGTTTATCTCAATCTCAGCTTCATCAATAAGTTGATTACCTTGATCTTGTTTAACTTCCATCTCTTCTTCATCAGATGATAAGATCTCTTCTTCTAGATCAGGGTCAATATCAGGAATAAATTCTTCTTCTTCACCAATAATATGACCAAACAGGGGACGTCAGTTATAGCCCTGTTGGTTCTCTTGTTGGTACTTCTCATATAGCTGAGAGTCTTGGCAATCATATGGTCGAACACAAAGGTGTTCCCAACTTGTTGCAGCTCAGGATGAAGATGATTGATGATAATCTGTAGAAATCTTGGATATGCCAGAAATTCTCCTTCACGGCTCCTGTTAGGTTGTCCTTTAACTGTCTGAAGATGAAGCCAGAAAAATTGTAATCTCTTCCCTTGACTAACCCCAAAATTGCTGAGCCCAGAGTGCTGTTTGCTGAATCAAAACCTCCTTTTCTGATTGATAGGCAGTGAATAAACACGTGCACTACGTATCTCCAGTGGCTTGGTAAGGATTTCTTGATTATCTGACAACTTTTGAATTCTTCTGGATGACCCAATCTTCTGAAGCATTCTTTAACATAGAAGATTGGAAATTCAATGGGTGCATCTGGATTGTCATTAAACTGCAGCACCTCTCTAACTGTAGCTTCAGAAAATAAGACTTCTTGGCCAAGCACAGTTGCTCTGATGTGCTCCACATTTTCAACTGTGATGATCTATGCAGTCTCCCAAAATTCTCTTATAGATGTCTCAAACACCGACAGGTTGTTGCTGATGGCAAAGCAGGAAGTTTAAGACACGAGTGAATTCTGCAGCTTTTGGATCATTGGCATTAAGAAATGCACAGACATTGTGTCTCTTTACGAATAAGAGATCCATACCTGTAAAATTCATCAGTTTTGCACAATAAGTAAAGTTTCTGAATATACTTAATCGAAACAAGATATACCAACACTTAGAAAAATTTTGAAGTCCTTACTGTCGAAACAACTAGTTTCGATTTGAGATAAACTTGGTTAATTTAACAAACAACTTTATCGAAACAAGTAGTTTCGATAGAGGCTATAAGCTTTGATCAACACTTAGAAATTTTTTTTTGAAATCAACACTGTAGAAACAACTAGTTTCGATGGAGATGAACTTATCGAAACTATTTCGATCAGAGATACTAGGGCAAGTTTGGGTGTCGAAACTAGTAGTTTCGATTGAAAACCTTTTGAGAAATTTTTGAAAGTGTTGAACCCCTTTATCGAAACTACTTGGTTTTGAAACCCAAACCCCTTTGATTCATGATACTCAGACTAATATAAACAATTTAAAGAAGGGTTTAGATTGGCCTGTAAGTGACGGATCTTCATCTTACCAAATGTGAGACTGTTATCTACAAGAATACACAATAATCGTGAGTTCTAAGATGATAGAGATGTTTACAAACACGGATAAGCACAAAAATGACTGTTATTATGAAGATTTAGTCGAACAAATTTTAAATTTTGAAACCCTAGGTCTGCTGATTTGCAAATATCATCCAAATGAAGTAGTGAGACGATACCTGATGATGGAGAGGATTGGTGACAACGGGGGAAAATCAGGTGATTAACGCTGATATCTTGCAACTCAGACCAATGGCTTGAGAGATTTTGCGTATGACAGAGAAGGTGAAGAAGGTTCGAAAAAGACGAGTGAAACTCAGTATGAAGGGAGGGATTGATTATGAAGGCATTTAATTTTTTGTAAGACAAAAGACACAAATGCCCCTGTCGAAACAACTAGTTTCGATAGGGCAAACTAGTTTCGATATGAACAACTAGTTTCGATAGTTCAAAGTAGTTTCGATATGCACAAAGTAGTTTCGATATGTCAAAGTAGTTTCGATATGCACAAAGTAGTTTAGACAAGTACAACTAGTTTCGATAGTTCAAAGAACAGAAATATGACTAACATATATACACTGTTAAAACAGACTTTCTATAGAAATGAAATTATACACAAGATATTTACACTTATCTTCTTGAAAAAGATCCAACATGAGATCAGATCTGGTCAGTCTCTTGAAACACTTCCTTTTGCAATTAACTACTGTGAGTCCTTGAAGATAGCTGGTATTTGTGCAAAGTAAACCCGAACATTTGTTTGTACAAAGATTTCATGTGATTAAAAGGTACCATTTAAGCAATATACAAGGTGTACCCCACATATTGAAATAAAATGATTTTGAAAACCTATCAATCCTCAAGAAGTACCCATCTTCATCCTATCATCTCTTTCTGATTAACCAAGGTACCGTCTTAGTAATGTCAAAGTACCATCAAAACAAAATAAGATATCCAAGTGGATTTAGAAATTTAAAATAAAATATATCCAAGTAGATATTAAAAAGGTACGAACATTCTAGATCTTTGCGTAAGCAAAACAGAAGAAGTCGTAAAATTATCCAAGCGGATAGAAAAATGTTGAACACCCGAGATCTTTGCGTAAGCAAAACAGACGGGGTCAAATCATCCAAGTGGATGAGAAAAGGATGAGCACCCGAGATCTTTGCGTAAGCAAAACATACGGGGTCATCGGTGGTAAATATCGTTATTTTGATGGTCACTTGGCGTATGAATAGGAATCCAATACGTAAGCCTGTATCTAATTGAATTGGTTTTCTTAGATATAAAAATGGGTTAGATGTTTCAACAATGGGTTCAAACACACAAGTATGAGATATATATATTAGGTTTTCACACTACTTACAAGTTTTAACCATATGTCGGGCCTACCAGCTATACCTCAGTAAACACCATCGCTTTTGGTCCATTCCATGTCTAAGAGATGAGATCAGACACTATCATTTCTCAAAGGTCAGATTCAATTTTTTTTTTCTACAATTCAAAACCACTTGAAGATTATATACACAACAATTCTTTTTAATATTATATTTCTCCCCTAAAAGATTTGCGTAGAAACTGTACATAAAAATAAAATCTTTTTGGAATTTTCTTTGACAATTAAATAGAATTTAGAAAAAAAAGAATACTATTCACACAATTTACTGAAAGTTGATCATTCCAAGTATCTCCACCAGTTGGGCAAACCTGGTAGAGTCAAAAGCCTTTGTGAAGATGTCTGTAGTTTGTTTATTAGTTTTGACTTCAACGATTTGAATATGTTTCTTTTCAACACAGTCACGAATAAAATGATGTTTAATTTTAATGTGTTTTGTTTTGGAATGCTTAACGGGGTTTTTGGTGATATGGGGAATGGCAGTGTTGTCACACAGAATGGGTGTCTCATGGAATGTGATCCCATAGTCAAGCATCTGATGGTGTATCCATCTGACTTGGGAACAACAGAGGACTGCGGCAATGTATTCGGCTTCGGCGGTGGATTGGGAAACAGTGGATTGTTTCTTACATTGCCATGAGACAAGGCGGTTGCCAAGGAATTGACAACCTCCAGAAGTGGATTTTCGGTCTAAGTTGCAACCCCCGTAGTCTGAATCTGAATAAGCCACAAGATCAAACAAGTCAGTTTTAGGATACCACAGACCCAATTTTAGCTTATACCTTAAATATCTTAAAATACGTTTGACAGCAGATAAATGAGAGAGTTTAGGATTAGCCTGAAAACGTGCACACAAGCACACTGCAAACATGATGTCGGGTTTGATGGCCGTGAGATACATGAGAGATCCTATCATAGAGCGATAGAGATGCTGATCAACGCTTTCACCATCCACATCAGGAGTCAAACAATGTCGAACTTCCACAGGAGTTTTTACTGGATGGGAATCAGCCATTTTGAACTTGGTCAAGATTTCTTTTACGTATTTTTCTTGATGGATAAGGATTCCTGACTTAGACTGATCAACTTGTAGTCCCAAAAAGAACTTCATTTCCCCCATGGAGCTCATTTCAAACTTAGATCGTGTCACTTCTTCAAAATCTTTGCAGAGACGGGGATTAGTAGATCCAAAAATGATATCATCCACATAAATTTGCACCATGATTGTATCCTTTTCATTCTTCCGTTTGAACAAAGTTTGGTCGATTGCTCCTCGTGTGAAACCATTCTCAAGCAGATGCTTTGATAAAGTTTCATACCACGCACGAGGTGCTTGGTGAAGACCGTGCAATGCTTTGTCTAACTTGTATACACGGTCTGGAAAATTAGGATCAATGAAACCCGGCGGCTGCTTGACATATACTTCCTCTTGAACTTTGCCATACAAAAAAGCGCTTTTGACATCCATTTGATGGACGGTGACGTCCATGTAGGCTGCATAGGCGAGAAACATTCTGATGGCTTCTAAGCGAGCCACTGGTGCAAAGACTTCCTCATAGTCAATCCCTTCTTCTTGATAGAAACCTTGAACCACCAGACGAGCTTTATTTCGAATCACAGTGCCGCCTTCATCCTTTTTGTTGCGAAAAACCCAACGAGTGCAGATTGGAACTTTGTTCTTGTGAAGATCTACCAAATTCCACACATGCAGCTTTGAGAATTGCTGTAGCTCTTCCTGCATTGCTTCCACCTAGCTGTTTTCTAGTAGAGCTGCTTTAATGTTCTTTAGTTCAGCTTGAGAAATGAAGCAAGAAAACATGCTGTTTTCAAATGCTTCACAGGCACTTCGGGTACTAACACCCACATTGAGTGGTCCAATGATGTTATTGGTGGGACGAATCTTGTGAATTCGCAGTTGAGGAATTTCATCTTCTTCCACAACTTCTTCCAAATTGGTAAGATTTTCAGCAGGAGGATCGGCAATATCATTAATAGGATCTTTAGCAGGTGATTATGGTGCAACATCTACTATTGGAATGGAGTTGTCTTCAACAGTTTCACTTGTTGCACCAGAACTGAAAGACTCCATATCAGATTCAGCATTAGCAACCACAGGAATTTCAACCTGAGCAGATGAGGAAGAGCCTTGATCATTTATGTTCCCTATATTATTCACAGAGAAGTAAGGATTAGCATGAGTTGATTCAATAGAGAAATCAGGAAGATTAAATGACTTAAAAACTGAATCGTCGTCAAAGAGCCAATGGGACCGTCTCCTGCGTCCGTATGATTGTTTTCATGCCAATTGATATCAATGGACTCCATCACTATCCTTTTCTTCTTATGGTAGACACGAAAAGCACGTTGATTGGATGAGTAACCAACAAAATAGCATTCATCAGCTTTGGCTTCAAACTTGTTGAGTTGATCTGAAGTGTTCAGCATTGTGCACACACACCCAAATTTTTGGAAGAAATCGATAACTGGCTTGCGCTTGTACATGATCTCATAAGGTGTCTTGTTGCAACTTTTAGTGATAAGAACCCGATTTTGCACAAAACATGCAGTGTTGACCGCCTCAGCCCAGAAAGTAACGGGAAGCTTAGAGTCAACAATCATAGTTCGTGCAGCTTCAATTAAAGTGCGGTTTCTACTTTCAGCTACACCGTTTTGTTGAGGAGTACGAGGTGCACTAAATTGTCGAGAAATTCATTTGCTTTCACAGAAGGAATCAAGAGTTGCATTTTTGAATTATGTTCCATGATCGCTGTGGATAGTCTTCACACTTAGATTGAAGAGGTTCTCAATTTGAAGCAGATAGGTTTTTAAAATCTCTGGCGTCTCATCTTTCTTGGCTAGGAAAAACACCCAAGTGAATCAAGAAAAATCATCTGTTACCACCAGACAGTATGACTTTCGTCCAAGACTCATGACACTCACTGGACCAAAAAGATCCATGTGAAGCAATTGGAGAGGAGAGTCAATGGAATTGGTGGTTTTAGGCTTATGTGAAGATTTGTGTTGTTTTCCCTTGGAACATGAGATACAGTGTTCCATAGGAGTGAAATCTTTGAGAGGTAATCCAGTGACTAGGTTGCCTCGAACCAGTCGGTTCATTGTTTTGAAATTGACATGTCCCAACCTTTTATGCCACAGGAAAGATTCATCTTCGGAATCCTTTGAGAGAAAACATGATTCAATACCCGATGGGTTGTTCATATCCAAGCTATATGTGTTGTATCTTCTGGGAGCACGCATGAGAATAAGTTCTTCCGGAATCACCACTCCCGGCTTCAAGATAAGACATTCTTTTGAATTGAATAAAGCACAAAAGTCCTTGTCACAAATCTGTGAAACACTCATCAGATTGTATTTCAACTGAGGAACAAAGTTGACAAATTCCAGACTATTTACTCCATTTGATACTGTTCCTTGTCCTTCAATCTTTCCTCCTCTTGGGTTTCCAGCAAAAGCAACATACTCTCCATCAATTTGATGATAATCTTGCAGCAAGTTAAAGTGCCCAGTCATATGTCTTGAACATCCACTATCTACATGCCAGATGTTATCGCCGGTTCTTCTTGATTGACCCTATACACAACGAACCATTTATACGATTTGACCAAAATTGTTTCAATCAAGAAATTTTAGTGTCAGGATATGACCTCTCATTGGAATCAGAATTACAACCATCCTTTGATGAAGCATGGTCATCAAATAGAACATTATTTTAAATTTTCCAAGTTCGTTTTAAATAATTTTAGCATTTTTAATTCTTTTACGCCTAGATTTCCTACCGTGAGAAGACTTAGGCAACACATATGAATTTAATGAACTTTTGGAAAGCGATTCTTCATTAGAATTTGCGGTTGTCAATTTACAACTTTTTGAAACATGATTTGAGGCACCACAACTAAAACAAACGTTTTCACAAGATATCTTAGCCTGATAATAGTCATCACAAGATGAAGATGATTGTGATGTTGAGGAATCTGAACATGAGATGGTTCTCTCATCAATAATTTTGTCTTGAAGACGATGTGCTTCCTTTAATCTGAAAAAGTCCATCTTGCTCATGGTTTCACGTGGTACATCATTCACAATAATTCGTGCACTTTTAAACTTGGTAACACATGGCATAACATTCAAAGATTTAGGAACAAAAGGCAAAGCATTTTTAAATTTAGAAACATCACATCCCAAACCCGTATGCTCAGCAGGCATAGAATCAAAATACAAGTTTTTAACGTGTTCACAAATATTTGGTTTTGACACGGACATATTATTACATTCATCCGACTCAAGTTCTTTTAAAATATTTCTATCATTAGTACTCTTATCACAATCATCTTCGGAATTTACACAATTTGATTCTGCACAAGAAGCAAAACTGTCAGAATCGGAGGACGTAATATAATCATCAGGAGATAATGTACAAACAAAAGGTGTGGAAACATGTGGAGTTGGCATATCAGCAAATCTCCCTGATTTAGAATAAGGAGGTGGATGAGAGTTATACCCAAGACCCTCTGTGCCTTTTCTATTAATTGGTTATCGATTATCCCAAACAGAATTTTCTGATCCATATTCATGTGATCAACTTGTAATTTGGCTTTTTCTGCCTTTTGGACTCTTTCACTTAAGATCGTATTATTAATGGTTTGAGTATTGAGTTGCACAATTAAAGAGCGATTTTCACCAGAAATGTCACGAATTTTCTTTAAGTAAAGTTTCTCATTTTTTGCCACAGAGTCATACATCACCTTAATGTGATCTCGTTCATCAATCAAGGCTTGATTGATGAATCTGTATTTTTGAATTTCATTCAAGCAAGATCTAGAACTACACAGTTTAGAAATAACCTCAGCAGGCACAACAGTGAGATCCTCAGCAGGTTCAATCATGACACACTTGCTCTTGTCCTCCACATCAGCCATCAAGGCTTTATCAGCAGCTTCCTCAGCTTGTTCTCCCCAATGATAGTGTCCATCAGCTTGACACACAAGAGCTGTGGAACTTGAAGATGTGTTTGTCTTTGGAGGATTGGTAGCTTGTTTTCCAGAGGAAATCTTCTTTTCCTGCTGATCCTTGGAGGACGGCTCCTTGCAGTTTCTGGCAAAATGACCCAGCTGATCACAATTGTAGCATCTCACCTTCTTGATATCAAACCCAAGTGTCTTTCCCTGCTTGAATCTGTCTATGCCAGTCCTTTTGATGAATCTTTTGGCTCTTAAGGTCAACATGGCCATGCACCAATCAATGTCCATTTTCTCCAAATCATAAGGATTAATCTGCTCCAAGTCATCAGGTTGAAAGCTAACCGGTGTTAGATTTCCAGAAATCAGTGCATCATAGCACGACATGAAAGCTGTCATGATTGGGACATAATCATCAGGAATCATGGTGACAGTCTTTTGAGGAGCAAAGGAGCTGGTAGAATTAATTGCAACAGCTGAAGGAGGGACATCAGTCTGAAAGTATGGGCTACCGGATGAGCTTGATCCAGCAATAAGAGCTGTGTTTCCAGACTGATTTGACGGGGTGACTGCTCCCTTCTTAATCTCAATTTCATAAGATTCAAGAATGCTATAGACTTCCTGTTGAGACAGAGCACTCAGATTCTCAGTGTTTTTTATCATGATTCGATACATATTCCATTCCTCAGGAAGAGAATCTAGGAGTTTCTTGTTTAGATCAAGAGTAGGGTACTCAACTCCCATTACTTTCAACCTTGATACAATGCTTGAGAAACGGTTGATCAAATCAGATATTGATTCTCCCCTTACACTGCTGAACATCGCATATTGTTTCTTGATCAGATCTCTTTTGCTTTCCCTAACATCCTCACTTCCCTCATATCTTGTGCACAATGCAGCCCATAAGTCTTTGGCAGTTGTGTACTCAGCAAAGATGTTGAAAATATCCATAGGAAGAGCCATGGCAATAGTCCCGTAGGCCTTGTTGTATCGGGCAATCAAGGCAAGATCTTTCTCATCATACTCAGATACTAACTTAGGACGTTGAACATCAGCAGTGGTAGTTACGGGCTTGTGGGGACCATCGGTGATAGAACTCAACAATGTATAATCGTGAAATTGAAAGAAAAGCTTCATCTTTTTAGTCCGGTCATCAAATTCTCTTGTGGACACAAGCGCAGGTGGTCTATTTCCCCAAGAAGGTTCTGTTGAACTTGAAGTAGCCATAATATTTGGAATCGAAACTAAACAGAAACTAGTTTCGATAGGATAACTTTTATCGAAACAACTAGTTTCGATAGGACAACTTTTATCGAAACAACTAGTTTCGATAGGACAACTTTTATCGAAACAACTAGTTTCGATACTGAAAAATTCACAGACAAGTTTTGATAACCACAGTTTCTATATAAGACAAAAATCTAATTTCGATAGTACCTTCTCCCGACAAAACGTAGACAAGAAGTTTCGATGATCAACAAAACTCAGAAACTGTCCCCAGTAGTTTCGATGCCGTCTTCTCCAAGCTCAGAAATACTCCATTGATGATAAGTTCCAGAAATCAATAGTGCAGAAATGACAAAACAATCCAGCGAAAACCTTCGTCTAACACTCCTGATCACTAATCCAACCTCCGATTCTTGAAATCACGAACAAAAAATCCTTGAAAAACGATGAAACAGTACGTTTGAGATGTTATGTGCAGATTCCAACAAAAACCTTAAAATACCTCACAAATCACCTAGAATCGATCACAAAACCTGATAACACTCAAAAACACTAGAGCATATAGCTCTGATACCAATTGTAGGTCCAGATTTAACTTGAAATCACTGATTTGATCGATTACACACACACAGAGGCGGAAACTGTGTGTATGGTGGTGAAACAGATGATAGAAACAGTGTTGGTGAAGATAACCGGCTAACCACACTATGAATCAACACGCAAATGGTATGAAAATGTAAGAACACAGTGCCTAAACAACTGCAAATTGTATTGATTCAAGAACAATGTGAAAGAGAAGGTTCATGGTTACAACCGCTACTCACACCCTAAACATTCTCAAACTAGGCTATTTATAGTAGTGACAGGTATCGAAACTATGTTCAATCGAAACTACTAGTTTCGATTGACCATTTACAAGTGATACACAGAACTGTTGAAACTACCATCTATCGAAACTACCAGTTTCGATTGAACAAACTCAATCGAAACTAAGGGGCTGAACGCTGATATGAGATGATCCGTTTATAAAAATTAGAACAATAAATAATAATAACTAAGTATATACTTATATAAAAGTGAATATTAATGCCTCACATTTATAAGTACTAAAAATAATACCTAGTGATACGATTTAAATAAATGTTACATGATTTATATAAGATCAATATTTTTATAAAATCTACCATCTAATATGCTTAAAAATCCCCACTTATATAAAAGAATTATTTACCTAACTAACTTTATTTATTTAATCAAAACCTTTAAATAAAACAAGTTTTATATAAAAATTAAGCCTAGATTCTTTTTTTCACATTTGACTAATTCCTAAAACAAGCAAACTGTGATGTTTCGGATTTTTTCGTTCGCACACTTGTATTATATTTATCGTGTAATCATTCTCCATTTAAATAAAATGTAAGAGTTTTTATTTAGTTTTATACAAATAGGTATTTTATTTTACGGATTTAAATTAATTAAAATTTTATAAATTTTAGAAACATATATAAAATATTATATAAAAATCTAAAATTTAAAAGTTGCACATTCAATAAAATAACCTATTTAAATAAGATAAATAACTTTTATAAAAATTATTTATAATAATAATAATAAAATAAGTTTATAAAAACATTTAAAATATAATATAAAATTAAATTAATCTAAAAGAAATTAAATTAATTTATTTAAATAAAAAGTTTAGGGGTCGTTTTGTAATTAATCAAACTAGAAGGTTTTAAGCTAAAGTCTGTTGAGGGACTGTTTCTGGACAAATTAAACTACAAGGATCCATCCGTAATTATCTCAGGGGGCGAATTAAAACAAAATTTAACTTCAGGGGCTAAATCTGGCAAATTGCAAATCGTAAATCCGGTCACCCCCTACATTGTCCGGCGGTCCAAAGCTTTTTCCGGCGAGCCACCGACAGGGCTGTTCCCTGCACCTCGACAGCCGCTAAAGGCACCCCTGGCTTCGTCGTCCCCACGCGAACAATAGCCCCCGACCAATTGGTCTCCCCGACATACCGAAAGTTCGATCGTGTTTGTGACCGAAAACCCACGCCACAAATTCGGCCCCGACAGTCAACCCCCACGCCTGCAAGATGGCTCGACAGCTTCGTCTCGTCCAGACGAGTGTCGGGACATGCTCAATTGCTTGTCTCATTATCAGGATCGAGTTCGGCTATAAAAAGCCATTACCGCACCTGCACGAGCTCGCTACCCCTCCTCCACCCAATCTCTCTCCAAATTGAAGACACCATTATAATCGTCATCTCTGTGTGAAGCTGTGACCAAGGTTGTAGAGGCTAATCCCATCCAAAAGCTCGATTCTCATTCTGTACATTCTCGGATTTAAGACTCCGCCGTCCAGCCCCTTCACGACCACGTAAGAATCCTCAACTTCGCTTATTTAACTTCTGTTATCATAAGACAAACTGAACCAATCGAAGTCACGACTCCAAACCATCGATTACCGGACAAACTAATGTTACTGTTTTATTTGCTAAAGTCTGGGCCATCAAAACTACTTAGTTTCGATTGAGTAAATGGTCAATCAAAACTAATAGTTTCGATAAATAGTAGTTTCGATAGTTCTGTGGTTAGTTTCGATTGAACATAGTTTCGATACTTGAACATAGTTTTGATACGTGAACATAGTTTCGATACCTGAACATAGTTTCGATACCTGAAATAGTTTCGATCAAAATCAGTGATTTCAAGTAAATCTGAACCTACACGTTACACAAATAATTTTAAATATTATTATAAACCTATACACAATTAAATACGAATACACACCTATAAGCATACAATAATACCCATTTATCTACATAGGGTTCCATCGTGCTTAGGTTTCAAACATCCGTATCACCTACTCTCGTGGATTATCATATCCGCTAGCCAGGTGAGTTACATAGCCCCTATTTTACATTTTTATACGTTTTGGGGTGAAACATTATACATGCTACTCACATTGTTTATACGTGTTATACATGAGACTATATGCTTATTCTTTGGATGTACGTACATTTAAACACAAGACAACCAACTGTAATATTGATAGATTTATTGTGCCTGACTAGCCCACCCGGTTAGGGTGTTTATTACTACATACTCGGATATAACCGCGTGTTATATTCAAACATATCGGATATAGTGGGTAACTATATTCAAACATACCGGACTTAGCTGTTGTGCTCTGTTCAAGCGCGTCAAACTCGGTTTGAATTGTGATTAAATAAATGTTACATCCTACATACTATGTTCAACAAGATAAACAATGAGTTGCAAAACAATTTACAACTACTATTTACCGAAATTATTAAACCTATGTACTCACCAACTTTTTAGTTGACACTTGATTTAAATAATGTTTCAGGTTTGGATATGTGACTACTTGCCGAAGATTTCTCCACTTAAGAACTATGGACCTAGTTAAATAAATCAATGTTTTGAGCTAGACTAGGTTATTTGGAATGTATTGTATTTGGATCTTGTTGTCTTTAATTTAAATTAATGAATTATGCTACCTTCTAGCTATCATGTGCTTTTGAACAATCATTCTATTGTCCGCCTCGATGATTCCGCCATCGGTCGGGGTGTGACAGATTGGTATCAGAGCCATGGTTATAGGGAATTAGGTTATTAGACACAATGACCTAGACTATAACCCTAGGACTCCCTTTTATGTGTTATGTGCTAAATGATAAATTGCTATGTGAATTATTTGTAGTTAGGTATTATTTGAACTTTCTCGAGTTTGGTACATGAGACTTATACACATACATACAAGACTTTGATACATGATACATACTTTACATACATATTTGACAAACAAACTTATGCAAAAAAATACACTACCCATCCTTGTCCATACTCTTTCCTAATCCATATTAATTGCAACATTCCTACACATTTTATACACATAAACTCTCAATTCTATTAAAATCTTGAAAATCTCGTCAACGACTTAATTTATTGAAACCAGTAAAGGACACGTGCAATCTGGAAGGGTGACACCTGTACATTGGGTTTTCTGTCTAGGAAAGCATTTCGTATAAATCCAAATAAACGGACCCGTATGCTTTCCTGCGAATTCCTGAAGTGAGTGTTTACCTATAGGCTAAACCATGTCTCTTTGAAAGTTTTGAGGAATTATTTAATGTTGATAAGTCAATGTATTCACAAGGATACGATCCGAACTTAAACTCAAAATTTGGGGACATTATAACAAGATAGGAAGAACTAGACGAACATGCAAAGCAAATCATTATTACGGGTGCACACATAATAACGGTTTGTAGTACATGCAAGTCCCGGCAATTCCTATTACGCAAATAATGATCTATAACATCATGTTCTATCCGGAATAGATGGCTTAGCTTCCCCCCCCCCCCCCATCAACTTTGAATAAATGCTCATGCACTGGCACGCGTCATGATGAATTCCGTTTTTCTGCTTACATTATTTCCCGCTATGACTCATATATATCCATCTTATCTGAAATATCATTGTCTTTTCTTATGGTGTTATAATGCCTCCTCGACGTGCAAACTCTAGCACTTCCAACCCGGATCTTGCTACTCTCCTTGCCCAACTGGTGGGGCAAATGACCCAAGCCAATAACAACAGTGGTGGGTCTCACAACATCCAAGGAAACGGTGGTACCAACCCGCCTCACTACACGTTTAAGCACTTTAACTCGTGCAATCCTACAAAATTCTTCGGGACTGAAGGTGCTACCGGCCTACTTCAATGGTTTGAAAGCATGGAAAGTACATTCCTAAACAGCGACTGTCCCGATAATCTTCGGGTTCGTTATGCGACAAGTGTACTCCAAAAGTGAGCCGTCACCTGGTGGAACGGTGAGAAACGCACTCGTGGTGCTGAGGTTGCTACATCCTTATCATGGGATGATCTGAAGAAGGCCATGACTGATGAATTATGTCCTCGGAATGAAATGAGGAAGCTCGAGGCTGAGTTTTGGGATCTTGCCCAGGACAGTACACCACCCGGTTTCAAGAGCTAAGTCTGCTGGTGCCTCATATGATCACTCCCCTTGCCCGAGGGATTGAAAAATACATAGGCGGCCTGCCTATGCAAATTCAAGATGTTGTGCTAGGAAGCAACCCTCCTACACTTGAAGCTGCTATCCGTCTAGCTGCTACACTATCCGACAACCATGTCAAAGCCGGAACCTTAACAAGAAAGGGTTCCAAGAAGGTTGTTTCTACTCTTGCGGCCGTCAAAGATGTAAAACCCGAGTCTTCTAACCGCAACAAGAAACAAAAGGGTCAGAACTTCGCAGCCGTAAATCCCGCTGTGCCTGCTATCCAAGCGGCCCCTTTGGGTCAAAACCCGAAAACTTATCAAGGCCCGAATCCCCAATGTCAGACCTGCAAGTACCATCATCCAGCCAACCTACCATGCCGATTGTGTTCAAGCTGCGGACGATATAGACACGTGGTCACTACTTGCCGTACCCGTCCTCCCGTCCATCAAGCTGCTCCAACCAACCGTCCAAACTATCCGGCACTTCTCAATGGTTGGGAATGTTACGAATGTGGAGACCCAAACCATTTCCGTGACCGATGCCCAAAACTTCATCATCAAGGTGGTCCTCAAGGAGGAGCGTTTAACATAAACGCTAATGAGGCTCAAGCAAACAACGACGTGATAAACGGTACGTTTCTCGTAAACAATCATTATGCATCCGTTTTATTTGATACCGGTGCCGATAGGAGTTTTATATCTCTTACCTTTGAATCTCAACTTGCTAAACAAAGAACGAAACTTGACAATTCTTATTCCGTGGAGATAGCAAACGGAAAATCTATTACTATAAATTCTGTTATCCGCAACTGCAATCTCGAGCTTAATAATCACAAATTCTCTGTTGATCTCCTTCCAATGCAATTGGGAAGTTTCGATATTATAATTGGCATGGACTGGTTATCCACGCACCATGCCGAGGTTATTTGCTACGAAAAGTGTATTCGTATATCTCTCTCCCTTCGGGCGACACGTTAGTTATTTTCGGTGAAAAACCATGTCGTGGTCTTCAAATCATGTCTTGCACATTGGCACAAAAGTACATGCGGAAAAAGTACGTTGCCTTCTTGGCCCACATAGTCGACACAAAAGACAAGGGTAAGAAATTGCAAGACATTCCAATCATCCGAGATTTTCCCGAGGTATTCCCCGAGGATTTACCTGGTCTTCCTCCCCCTAGACAAGTGGAGTTTCGTATCGACCTTGTGCCCGGGGCAACTCCCGTGGCAAAAGCCCCCTATCGTCTTGCACCTTCCGAGATGCAAGAGCTTGCAAGTCAATTACAAGAACTCTCATCCAAAGGATTCATCCGCCCGAGCCATTCACCTTGGGGTGCTCCCGTGCTGTTCGTAAAGAAAAAGGATGAATCATTACGAATGTGCATCGATTATCGTGAACTCAACAAGCTTATAATTAAAAACCGTTATCCTTTACCCCGTATCGACGATCTTTTCGATCAGCTTCAAGGTTCAACATGTTTCTCCAAGATTGACCTTCGTTCCGGATACCATCAACTTCGTGTGCTCGATGAAGACATTCCGAAGACTGCCTTTCGGACTAGATATGGTCACTACGAGTTCATGGTCATGCCATTCGGTTTGACTAATGCACCTGCGGTCTTCATGGACCTCATGAACCATGTATGCAAACCTTATTTGGACAAGTTCATGATCGTTTTCATTGACGACATCCTCATCTATTCTAAAACGAAAGCGTAACATGAACAACACCTTCGTTTGATCTTAGAACTCTTAAAGAAAGAACAACTATACGCCAAGCTCTCCAAGTGTGAATTCTGGCTAAAAGAGGTTCAATTTTTGGGACACATAGTCAACGATAAGGGAATTCATGTGGACCCGGCAAAGATCGAAGCGGTAAAGAATTGGAGTACTCCTAAGACTCCTACCGAGATTCGTTCATTCCGTGGACTAGCAGGTTACTATCGTCGTTTCATCTCAAATTTCTCCAAGATTGCGGTCCCGCTCACTACCTTAACTCACAAAGGTAAGCACTACGAGTGGGGACCCAAACAAGAGGAAGCTTTTCAAACTCTAAAGCACAAGCTCTACAATGCTCCTATTCTAACTCTTCCTAGTGGTAATGACGACTTTGTCGTTTATTGTGATGCATCCAACAAAGGTCTTGGTTGTGTTCTTATGCAACGAGGTCAAGTAATTGCATACGCATCACGTCAACTCAAAGTCCATGAGAAGAACTATACGACCCATGATCTCGAGGTTGGTGCTGTCGTTTTCGCCTAGAAAATTTGGAGACACTATCTGTATGGCACCAAATGCGTGGTTTTCACCGACCACAAAAGTCTCCAACATATTTTCAATCAAAAAGAGCTTAATATGAGGCAACGACGATGGGTTGAACTTCTTAACGACTACGACTGCGAGATTCGCTACCACCCCGACAAAGCAAACGTTGTAGCCGACGCTTTGAGTCGTAAAGAAAGTATCATGCTTCATAGTGTTCATATTCATAACGATATCCAAGCCCGTATTCTCAAAGCACAACACACCTCGGTTACCGAGGGAAACATGCATCAAGAGATGGCATGTGGCGTAGAACTCTTGCTAGAAACCAAAGCCAACGGTCTATTGTATTACTTGGACCGTATCTGGGTTCCCGATCGCGACGATCTTCGTATATTTTTTATGAACGAGTCCCACAAAACTCGATATTCGGTACATCCCGGAGCTGATAAGATGTACATGGGTCTCCGTCAGCAATATTGGTGGGCCGGCATGAAAAAGGATATTGCCCTCTTTGTGGCAAAATGCCTAACTTGTTCTAAAGTGAAGGCCGAACACCAGAAGCCTTCCGGACTCCTCAAACAACCAGAAATTCCCGTGTGGAAGTGGGAGAACCTTGCTATGGACTTCATCACCAAACTCCCACGCACTTCTAGTGGGCACGATAGTATCTGGGTTATTATCGACCGACTTACAAAGTCTGCTCATTTCTTGCCTATTCGTGAGGACTATCGAGTTGAGAAATTGGCTCGGATCTACATTGATGAAATTGTAAGTCGTCACGGAATCCCTTTGAACATCATCTCCGATCGTGATTCGCGTTTTACTTCCCGATTTTGGCAATCATTACAATCTGCACTTGGTACTTGTTTGGATTTAAGTACGGCTTACCATCCTCAAACTGATGGACAAACCGAGCGAACAATCCAAACTCTCGAGGATATGCTTAGAGCTTGTGTCATTGACTTTGGTGGCAATTGGAATTCTCAGCTACTACTGATCGAATTTTCCTACAACAACAGCTACCACACAAGTATTAACATGGCACCGTTTGAAGCTCTTTATGGACGAAAATGTCGTTCACCGATTTGTTGGAACGAAATTGGTGAAGCACAAATCACCGGTCCCGAGCTTATCCAAGAGACCACCGATAAAATCTTTCTTATTCGTGACAACATTCGACTAGCAAGGAGTCGGCAAAAGAGCTATGCCGATAAAAGACGAAAACCCTTGGAATTTCAAGTTGGGGATATGGTTCTCCTAAAGGTATCACCTTGGAAGGGCGTAGTCCGATTTGGAAAGAAAGGGAAACTCGCACCTCGATATGTGGGTCCTTTCAAGATACTCGAAAGAGTAGGAAAAGTGGCCTACAAACTCGATCTTCCTTCAGAACTCATCAACGTTCATCCGACTTTCCATGTATCTAATTTGAAAAAGTGTCTAGCCGACGAGAATCTCCACATCCCTCTTGATGAAGTGCGCATTGACGAGAAAATGCACTTTGTTGAGAAACCCGTGGAAATCATGGACCGAGAAATCAAGAAACTCAAGCGTAGCCGCATCCCCATTGTCAAGGTCCGTTGGGAATCTAAACGTGGACCCAAGTTCACTTGGGAACGTGAAGACCAAATGAAAACCAAGTATCCGCATCTCTTTTCATAGCCTCCACTAGTTGAATTTCGGGGCGAAATTCCTTTAACATGGGGAGACTGTGACGTTTCGGATTTTTTCGTTCGAACACTTGTATTATATTTATCGTGTAATAATTCTCTATTTAAATAAAATGTAAGAGTTTTTATTTAGTTTTATACAAATAGGTATTTTATTTTACGGATTTAAATTAATTAAAATTTTATAAATTTTAGAAACTTATATAAAATATTATATAAAAATCTAAAATTTAAAAGTTGCACATTCAATAAAATAACCTATTTAAATAAGATAAATAACTTTTATAAAAATTATTTATAATAATAATAATAAAATAAGTTTATAAAAACATTTAAAATATAATATAAAATTAAATTGATTTAAAAGAAATTAAATTAATTTATTTAAATAAAAAGTTTAGGGGTCGTTTTGTAATTAATCAAACTAGAAGGTTTTAAGCCAAAGTCTGTTGAGGGACTGTTTCTGGACAAATTAAACTACAAGGATCCATCCGTAATTATCTCAGGGGGCGAATTAAAACAAAATTTAACTTCAGGGACTAAATCTGCCAAATTGCAAATCGTAAATCTGGTCACCCCCTACATTGTCCGGCGGTCCAAAGCTTTTTCCGGCGAGCCACCAACAGGGCTATTCCCTGCACCTCGACAGCCGCTAAAGGCACCGCTGGCTTCGTCGTCCCCACGCGAACAATAGCCCCCGACCAATTGGTCTCCCCAACATACAGAAAGTTCGATCGTGTTTGTGACCGAAAACCCACGCCACAAATTCGGCCCCGACAGTCAACCCCCACGCCTGCAAGATGGCTCGACAGCTTCGTCTCGTCCAGACGAGTGTCGGGACATGCTCAATTGCTTGTCTCATTATCAGGATCGAGCTCGGCTATAAAAAGCCATTACCGCACCTGCACGAGCTCGCTACCCCTCCTCCACCCAATCTCTCTCCAAATTGAAGACACCATTACAATCGCCATCTCTGTGTGAAGCTGTGACCAAGGTTGTAGAGGCTAATCCCATCCAGAAGCTCGATTCTCATTCTGGACATTCTCGGATTTAAGACTCTGCCGTCCAGCCCCTTCACGACCACGTAAGAATCCTCAACTTCGCTTCTTTACCTTCTGTTATCATAAGACAAACTGAACCAATCGAAGTCACGACTCCAAACCATCGATTGCCGGACAAACTAATGTTACTGTTTTATTTGCTAAAGTCTGGGCCATCGAAACTACTTAGTTTCGATTGAGTAAATGGTCAATCGAAACTAATAGTTTCGATAAATAGTAGTTTCGACAGTTCTGTGGTCAATCGAAACTAGTAGTTTCGATTGAACATAGTTTCGATACTTGAACATAGTTTCGATACGTGAACATAGTTTCGATACCTGAAATAGTTTCGATCAAAATCAGTGATTTCAAGTAAATCTGAACCTACACGTTACACAAATAATTTTAAATATTATTATAAACCTATACACAATTAAATACGAATACACACCTATAAGCATACAATAATACCCATTTATCTACATAGGGTTCCATCGTGCTTAGGTTTCAAACATCCGTATCACCTACTCTCGTGGATTATCATATCCGCTAGCCAGGTGAGTTACATAGCCCCTATTTTACATTCTTATACGTTTTGGGGTGAAACATTATACATGCTACTCACATTGTTTATACGTGTTATACATGAGACTATATGCTTATTCTTTGGATGTACATACATTTAAACACAAGACAACCAACTGTAATATTGATAGATCTATTGTGCCTGACAAGCCCACCCGGTTAGGGTGTTTATTACTGCATACTCGGATATAACCGCGTGTTATATTCAAACATATCGGATATAGTGGGTAACTATATTCAAACATACCGGACTTAGCTGTTGTGCTCTGTTCAAGCGCGTCAAACTCGGTTTGAATTGTGATTAAATAAATGTTACATCCTACATACTATGTTTAACAAGATAAACAATGAGTTGCAAAACAATTTACAACTACTATTTACCGAAATTATTAAACCTATGTACTCACCAACTTTTTAGTTGACACTTGATTTAAATAATGTTTCAGGTTTGGATATGTGACTACTTGCCGAAGATTTCTCCACTTAAGAACTATGGACCTAGTTAAATAAATCAATGTTTTGAGCTAGACTAGGTTATTTGGAATGAATTGTATTTGGATATTGTTGTCTTTAATTTAAATTAATGAATTATGCAACCTTCTAGCTATCATGTGCTTTTGAACAATCATTCTATTGTCCGCCTCGATGATTCCGCCATCGGTCGGGGTGTGACACAAACTATCCTTTCCTTTGTAAAAAATTCGTCCAGCCCATGCCCCCATATCTCACGAATTGTTTTTCCTTTTTGTTAATATCCCATTCAAAAATTAAATTCAAAGCCTTCCATATCTATCTACAAGTCAAACCCTACACCAAATCCTTTACAAATCTTGTCATATCTCCATTACCCAAGATAATATACGGTCCCTAGTGGAATCTAGGGAAAATCACGCCACCATCCCCCTTCACCAATCGTTCTTCATCAGAGCTTCTCCATAACCAAGACCCATTGCATGCCTTCCACCATTAAGCTCTTATACAACCATCTCTTCCATCTTATTCTCTCACAAGCATTCAAGCATACTCCAGCAGCCCTTGAGTTCGTAAAACATCCCCCATACCCTGCAGAAATTCGAATTTTTGGTGAAGAATAAGCAAGGATTCAAGCCAAGTGCATCCCTTGTAAGTTACTACGCTATTCACCATTCAATCTCTTGTATACACACCATCTTTATACACGATTTCTGTCCAAATCACAGCCCTAACATTGCCTATATTCATCCTCGTTTTTGTTCTCATATCTTGGAAGAAACACTCCAAGAATCATCCCAAGTATTGACCACGTAAACAAGTAAGTACACTCGTTTGTTCCACCCGACCCATCGGGTTTTCCTTTCCAATTTGTTCATATAATTAGCCATGAATAGCTATATTCATGGGTGATGATATAACCACTGATGACTCGATCAAGACTTACCATACATGTAGCTTTTGAAATCTTACAACCAAAAAGTAGAATTGCAAAGCCCTAAAATCGGATTTTAAACTATATAATCAAAAGATAAGTTTTTAACTCCATCATAACCTTACTAAAGACCATTATTTGAATCTGAGATAACTCCATTTAGAACTCCAAACCATGCACAAACCTTCACCCGAAACAGTTTGTGCATGAGAAGCCTTGATCACTCGTATTATCGCCTTATACGGTCAAATTATCGTTCCATCCATATTCTTACTTAGCCCCATTGAAATCTGATTTATTCCAGAAGTTAGACACTCTTGTTGGAGCCCCCAATCTTGCTAAACACCCAGCCTTGTTAAGGTACGCAAGCCTACCCGAAAACCTTACATTTATAAGCGTTATTTTCATTATTTTACACCGTTATAGGCACGTATGACCCCCTATATGTCCAAACATTTAAAGATACTAAAATTACAGATTACTAAGTTCCTAAATCTGACTCATAACAACTTACGGCTCTAAACTTGAAAAGATATAAAAAAAACAATCGAAAAACCATTATGAAACCGTCGAAAACGGATTCCACAATCTTATTTATTCAAAAACGACCTTTTCACCAACAAAATTATAAACTCAGAATTTTTTCAGAGAACATATGTCCCAAATAAAGAGTTTTCCAAAATGAAACGCTCCAAAACGTTTTTCTAAGCGACCGCACGATTTAAAACAAGTTTAAAAGCCATAAATCGGGAAAAAGAGTTAGAGATCTCAGAAAATTATAAAACTTTTCAGGAAACATTCTAATAGTATTCTGAACCTAGGAAAAATACTAAATTAGGTGCAGGTCTTAAAATTATATGAAATGCGTTCAATGTACGTAAAATAAACCAGTAACTAATCCAATTTTTAATAAATATTGAATCTGATCAAAAACTGAGTTTTATAATTTTTAGGACTTAAACATACTGTATTAAGGCTGTATAAAGAATAAAATAGAATTTATAAGTTTATTTTTTAATTATTAGAAATTTAGGTCATTTCTAGACAATTAAATACACTAAAAATATAACATATAGAAAATAATTATATAAAAATTATTTTTACAACTTGTGAGCCCTAACCTACTGTAGAAAAATATAACTTAGAAATTTTGAAGTAATTTTTAATTACTTAGTAATATATACCGTTTAAACGCGTTAAAACGTTGGTTTATTAAGTGAAATTAACAAATAATACAATAGTTTTAAAAACTTATATTTTTCCAGAAAATTTGACTTATATATCCTAAGTATGACTCTCATTTGAATAAAATAAATAATATTCAACTATATATTAAGTAACCCCGAAAACGTATGATTTGGCGAAAACCGTCGCGTTAATTTAAAACGGTATTACTATTGCTTTATCTTCCTTTATAGAAAAATATTTAACTTATATAATAAGCAAGAACTATAATAACATAAATATTATTACATTATTACATACGTATGGTTAACCTAAACTTATTCGATGATAACTAATATACCAACTAACCTAATAACAACAGGTTTTTAGACATAGTGTACAATATCATCTTAGGGCACCGACACATATGGACTCGTTTATGATAATTGAGTTGTTGGTAACACATTGTTTAAACATAGGGGCCCTAGTATACATAACCGGTGACTTATCTTACGAGCTACTACAAGGTGAGTTCATGTGATCCCCGTTTTACAAATTATTTATATACTCGTTTTGGGGAATTTGGATGCATACTCCTAAACCTTTTTTAGACTTGGTGCTATAATTAAAGAAGGTTGTTCTAGCTGCCATAACGAATCCCCGATCTCTAGAACACAATCATTAACTCCTTTGGAGCCAGCGAATATATGGGTAGTACTATCTTGTGAAACCCACGCACACCATGGGCCCGACATAACCGGGACAACCTCCCATGGAATGATAATCATTGAATGATAATATATATCTTGTGACTTATATTCGTTTAACAGATTATATTTATGTTGGCATGCATGAGTAATTAGACCCATAACAATAAGGGTATGGGTTAGGGGTATATTATTATTATTTCTAGATGTCCACGGGTTGGGCACAGGGTTGCTTGTGAACTTATTTAATATGCACCATACTTATTTATTTGTGTCGATTGTCATAAACGCATGAATTCACCAACAATTTTGTTGACGTATTTTGAGTATGCATTTCAGGTACTAACCAAGGAGGAGTCAACTAGGCACAACACTAAATGTACAACCACTTGAAGTTAGAAGAATAAATTGTATAGACCATTAAGTTTTTAGTTTGTTGTAACATTATCTTATGTTGTTTCTTTTCAAAACTTGTATTTTGGGGAATGGACGTTTAGTCCAACTATGTAATGTATTTTTTTTCCGCTGCGTTGGGTTGATATGAGTCTTCACGCCTAGCCCCCTGGTCGGGTTGTGACACGAAAAAAGGTTCAATTTGCAAGAGGGGAGCCTGGTGCCAAGGTGATTCAAGCTGAGCAGGGTCGAAGGTTAAAACCGGGTCAGGTATTTGGTGACAGTGGGAGCACGGGGCGTGTTCTGGGTACAGTTACAAAACAACGTTGGGTTTTGAAGACCGATAGTCCGACTGTGAAAATCTCTCCTTTGGAAATCTTGCTAAAGGAGGAGAGTGGTGGTTCTCGGGTTATCTCTGGAACTGGTGGATCGTGCAAACCAGTTAGATAGAGAATGAGTTCCCTTCATGTACATGATGAGATGGGGCTGCAACTAGGGTGAATCTGATGAAGTCTGACCTTGTTTATAGGGATTGAATGCTCGGGAGACTTTAGATATGGAGGATACTGGAATTACTGGCTTGGGGACTTCTTGGATGGTGTTTGGGGATTGAACAAAGCCTTCAAGTGAGAGATTGTTGGTGTAAAGGCTTATTGGGCCGGACTGGGCCAAATGGGCCTGGTGGCCCCGGGCCTAATTGGGTTGTCGACTTGCGCAAGGCTTTGGGCCTGTTTGCAGCTGTTCTTTGGGTCAGCTTAGGGGTTGGAAGCAGCCTTAGGGCTGTTTAGCCCTTAGTTTGCTGATTAAGTTATTGCCATAATTAATAACCCTAATCTAGTATTATTTATATCCCCTCTATTGTAATTGTATTCCTTGAGCACCTAATAATAAAGAACCCTAGTTACAAAGTGGACGTAGGCCAATCTAGGCTGAACCACTATAATTCTCGTGTCTCTACTTTTCTGTTTATCGATTGATATTGTGTGTGTGTGTGTGATTCTGCTGCGATAACGACTCTTGATACCTAACATATACAACATGGGATACATATCTAGAATATTTACAATTAACATTATTCGAGTTTGTTTCTTAATCTCAAACCAAACTGCTTGTTTCTTAATAGCGTATTCAGTTTCAAACTTCCAATTTGAAAATCGAAGGTCAATTTCAATTCCATTGACAAAATCGAAGCTCGCATGCAACCAGTGGTCGGTTGTTTCTAATTTTCGTCAATTTTAGTTCAATTGACGAAACCCAATGAACGCGTGTTTCTAATCGAAAAACTATGCATTCAATTGAAGCTGATTTGCAAAATCAATGGTCAATTTCACTGAGTCGATTTCAGTGAATCGTTGGTCAATTTCAGAAGGTGCCTGAGACGCCGCTTTAGGCGTTGCGGGCCTCAGCACCATCTCTTGTGAATGTTGCGCATCACCCTGCGCAAACAAAGTTTAAAAGAACGGAATCGCGCCTCGAGGCGTTTTTCCTTCGTCTCACGTGGCGTAAGCCTCGAGGCGAACCGAGGCGTAAGCCCGAGGCAGAATTAAAAAAACAAATATAAAAATTATATATCTTATAAACTTGGTTTTAAAAAGCGCACCTAGGCGCAAGGCCCTTCGCTTTTGTGTACTTAAGGCGCGAGTTGTACGAAAAGCGCACGCCTCATGTATAAAAAGCGCAAATATGCATTAGGATGTTATACAGCGTGCCTTTTAGGTTGTACATGTAGGTATTTTATATGTTAAAACATATATAAAGCTTATTATAGTTAAATTTTTATGTAGGGGATGTTAAAAACCTATGATATATATAAAAAAAAATTATATAATCATTTTGCGCCTCGCGTATGAAAAGCGCACCGCTTTTGCGCTTTGCGTCTCAGTTTTAGACCCCGTCGCTTTTGTGCGCCTCTCGCTTTTTAAAACCAAGATAAATATAGAATATTCCTTACTAATTTCATCATAAAAGTTTAAAACAGCATATAAAATTTAAATATCTTATAAATATAGAACTCTACTAACTAATTTCACCGAAAAAGTCTAAAACAGCAAGAGGCGCCTTGAGGTGTACGCCTTTCACGATTTTTTGAACGCCTCAGCCCTTTGAGTTGCATGTACAAAAATGTCCCCTCGGCGTCGCCTCAGACTCGGTTTCTCACCGCCTCGCCTCGAGGCGTACGCCTCGACCGTTTTTTTAAACCATGGGCGCAAATGATATATGCTCATTTCCAGTTACAACTTCACACACAATAAACTCTTCTACTTTAGCACTTTCTATGGCCAAAATGACACGAGTCAGTTCTTCAAATTCATTCTTCATCCTTTGCCCTTATCGCCTTTCCGAGAGTTATATATTCAACATTTCATGCTAAATCTTCAAGTATAACTCTTCTCTCATGTTGCTTAAGAAGTTCTCCTTCTCATGTTTTCAAAGGCGGGGGAAAAATATCAAAGGAAGGAACACATTCAGAAGCAGAATCCGTTATAACAGCCATATTCAGAGGCCAAATCTGTTATAGCATTCATATATGTGCCTGAATATGTCATAGAGGTTAGTATTCAAAAAAAAAGATGAAGCAATAACGCTACTCGTCTAATCATCATATACTTGATAATATTAGAAGATCAGAAGAAGGCGTCCTTAAAAGAAGACGTATGTTGACATAGACTTGACAGATTCATCCAATTGATGTTAAAATAGATCATAGTAATAAAGCTTTTTTTTAAACCAATGAAATAAGAAACAAAAAGTCTTTGTATGTAAAAGTTGATTTAATAAATCATAGTAATAAAGCTAATGGTATGTTTATACAGCTTTAGGATCGTTCAGCTTAGAGTAACCCACACACTAAACATGGATTGTTCAGTGTGCAAGTATGTATCCCATATTCAACTTTAACAAAAAGAAGCTTCAAGCTGAACATATAGTAGCTGAAAATTTCCACATCGTAGAGATCAAAAGCTGAGTTCTTGATCTCTTATTGATCCTTTTAAGAGTTGAACATAAAATGCAAAAGACACAAGTTGCAGCATGTTTAAAGTTGAAGATTCAAGTTGTAACCTTACTCAAAGCAGATACTACACAAGTTGAAGAGTTACTCATGCTCAAGATCACTTACAGGTGTGTTCATAGTTATCAAAGGAGCAAGGCGCACTCAAGCCTTGAGCCTAGAGTCCTAGACACAAGGCGCTTAAAAAGCGCAAGCCCAAGGCAAGAAAGGCACACACGTGGAAAAATTTTAAAAATATATAATATGCTATGAATATTAGTCCTATTTCAAATATATATATATGTATGTATATATATATATATATATGTATAGGGTTAGGTTCAAATGAGAACTCATAAATACTTGAGAACTCGTCAAAAAACCAATTAAAACCATTTTTTTCCACTACCTTTATTATTAAAGTACATCGTAAAAAATAATTTATCTCTCAAATTAACTTATCTCTTCTCTCTAAATTATTCTTTAAAAAATTTATACACATGTGTAAATGGTAAACACTTACACATGTGTAGATTTTTTTTAATATATTCATCCATGTAAATTTAAATATATAAATTTATTTTTTTATGTTGTATTTTAACTTTAAAGATAGTAAAAAAAATGGTTTTGATTGGTTTTTTAACGAGTTCCCGCGAGTTCTCAAAATATTTAGGAGTTCTCAAATGATCCATTCCCTATATGTATATGTATAAACCTAATCTAATAATATATATATATATATAGCTTTCTCTAGTTGTGCAGTAGTTTTTTTTAGCAGTGCAACACTTTTTTGAACAGTGTAAAATCTTTAATTGGACTATTTGGCAACCTAAACACTCTTCCTATAGCATCTTGTACTATTTAGCAACCTAAACACTCTTCAAATAGCATCTTGTACTATTTAGCAACTTAAATCTGCTAGTTCCACGTGAAAACAGGCACCACCTCCTTAAATCTTTATCATTTTGTCTCCTCCCTACCTGTTTTTTTACAATCCAAACTCTCTCTTCTACCCCTTCTCTTTGTGTTTAATGTTAAATAATTGAAAGTCACATGATTAATAAGAGAAAAAAAAACTCAGTTCCATGTGACTGATCCAACTTCAAACAGTCTGAAATTACTTTTGGCCGGAAGTTGGCCAGATTCTCGTCGGAAATTGGCCGGAATCTCACTGGAAGCTTGTCGGAGGGCCTGAATTGCCACAAAGCGTTTTTCCAGCACCTCGCCTCGCCCGAGTGCCTAGGCGTGCACCTAGGTCGCCTTTGACAACTATGAGTGTGTTGTAAACATAGTTATCAAAAGCGAGCGCCTTGTGCGCCTAGGCGCAATTTTAAGGCGAGGCACGATAAATGTGCTTTGATTTTAAGGCGAGCGCCTTGTGAAGCTGAAGAAGATTTTGGTACTTTACTTTGAATATTTTTTAATTCAAGTTTTGAAATTACATTTGAATCTTGACTATTTAGAACTTTTGGTACTAATTATATGATATTAAATGTTATATAATAGTTTTTCTTTAATTTATTTGAAGAATAGTAAAGTATAGATTCCTTTCATTTAAGTGCGTTTTTTTTCTCAGGCCCTCGCTTTTTTTGCGCCTTGCGCCTAGGCCGCAGGCGAGGCCTATGCGCCTAGTGCCTTTGATAACTATGGTTGTAAAAAGCTCCTAGGCGCGGCTATGCGACTGCAGGAGAATGAGTGCACGCATCGGTGCATCGCCTTCTCTGGAAGCCGATTCTTTTTTACGCTTCTATGCTTTTCTAGGGCGTGGGCTGTCTTTTTTTCACTTAAAAGGCCTAATGTATGGGTTTAACAGTCATTTGAGATTTTAGAAAGGCCTACTTTGCCAAAAACCTAGAACCCACAATGGGTTTCAAAACATACGGATATAATGCCAAAACATAGCTCGGAAGAGGAATACATCGCAAGGGATGATGAATTTTGTTTAGTTTGAGAAATTAAGCGTTTAATGAGTGTGCTCCTTTTTTGTTTGCTTTGATGCCCGATTTGTTCTTATTTTAGTATTTCATAGCGAAAAGGCATAAGGGGTTAGGAATAGACTGTCCTCACACGTGCACGCACGCGCACACACACGCACAAATATATATATTGTTCTTATTTTAGTATGTCATAGCGATAAGGCATAAGGGGTTAGGAATAGACTGGCCTCACACGTGCACGCACGCGCACACAAACAAATATATATATATATATATATATATATATATATATATATATATATATATATATATATTGTTGTGTATGGAGGCTTAGGGGATTAGGGTTGGGGCCCAATACTTGGTGATCAAGCTAGAAACCCTAGATTATTCCCCTATAAATATAGGTATTGTTTGGTATGCATGAATGTATGGTGGAATGGAATGGGTCACTAAATTGGAATGAAAAAAAAATGTTTGTTAACCACATAGGAATGGAATGGTCCATTACGTAAGGAATGTGATTCTTTCCCTTCTAATGGTTTTCATTCCTTGGGGGAGGGGTGTTTTCTTTTCATTCCTTCAAGGAATGGAATTATTTTGTTTAATTAATGACCCGACTCATGCCCTAAACCATGACCCGACCAAATTTTGAACCATGACCAGTACCAGTCCCATGACCCGAATCATGACACGTCCCATTATCCGTCCCATGACCCAAACCATGGCCCAGCCCCAGGCCCGTCCCATCACACGACCCATGACCCGATCCATAATATAAATTTATTAGTTAAAAATATTTTATTTTTCATAAAATTTTTTCCTATCTACCAAACAGCACGAAATAATGATTCATTTCATTCTCATAGGATAACTAAACAGGGCAATGGAATGATAATGATCCATTTCTTTCCCTTGTCCATTCCATTCTCCCGTCCATGCCATTCTCTCGTTCATTCCATTACTTCATACCAAACAGACCCATAGTCTTATGTTTATGTAATTTCTTGTACTAGAGCATTTAATAATAAAGATCCCTAGTTAAAACCTGTGGACGTATGTCATAATGACTGAACCATGTTAAACCTCTTGTGTTGTTTTATTGCTTTCAGTTTGCGTTTGTGATACGCTAACATATATGTCATTATTTTTATGGTGATAGATAGAGATTATATTATTGTGCCTCAAATAAGAAATGTAGGTTACACTTTTTATGGTTGTACATTGAGCTTGTACAGTTGTATATTGATATAGGAAAGGTTGGTTATGCTTTTACTTTATCAAAGTGTGTATATGTTGAAGTGACTAGGATATAAGTTGAATTATAAGCAAGTGCCCTCATGTACATGACGTGTGCGCCTTCTCCTTCGCCTCTCGTCTCGGAGCACCTTGTGCTTTTTAAAACATAGACTTATGCTATAAGTATTCTAGTATTTAGAAAACATGTTGGGTGTGTTCGGATACTGTTTTTCAGAATCAAATGAGTTGTCAACCATAGACTTTAAAAGATCTTATTTTGCAGTGACATTGCATGTCTTCACTCTCCACCGAATAATATTCTGGGTGAATCACAGCTGCAATTGGATACTCTTGGAGTCTCGGTGTGAGACGGTAGAAGAGAATTTCCTATTGTAATTAGAGTGAGTATCTGTTAGCAACTAGGCTTTCTCTAAAACAGATCTCAGGATGTGTTCTATGAATCCTATGTGTATTTGTAATTCAAGTCCTTAATATCAGACAGAATTTGTGAATTACAAACCTCATCCAGCTCGTTTACCTGAAACTCAAAATTCCATACAATCACAAATAGACTATAGCCTAAGAAACGTTCGTCAGAACTGAATGAGAAATTATTTTTTTCATATAATATGATATGTGTAAGTAAGTTGTTATATAATCAGAATGATGATTGAGGTGTAACTAATTTTAGGGTTGTATCAGAGTAGAATACATAACAAGAGAATTGGAAGAAAACTTACGGAGGAAATGTCAGCAGGTACGAGTATGATGATGGAGATAGAGCAGAACCAAGTGTAGCCGACGGTGATGAAGACATATCGAGGAACATCAGGACGAGCAAAGTACTTGAGCGTCAGCACAACCATGCCTAGGGTTAACGGAAGCAAGATCAGATAGAAGACCCACATCATCAACTCATCCCTCCTTTCGCTTCCGTCCGTCGAGATTCCTTATGTTACCCCCTCACGCACGTTACAAACAATCAAAAACATACACAACAACACAACACATACAAAGCGGATCGGTTATATGTAACACTGGTCATAACAAATATAAAGAACAACAAAATACTTTCATTTCCAAATAATATTATCAACTAAACATTCACCAACGCGTTGAAGAGTAAGTACGACTTGCTTTGCGTTTTGTACAACAGTTTTACCTTTTAGTGTTTGTCTTTTTCTTGCTTTTGAAGACACACACAGACATACATGGACAAAGAGAAAGGGAATTAGGGAAATGAACACCTCTCTCTCTGTTAGAAGGATCAGAAAAGGGAGACGGCGGCTGAGGTTGCGGTCTGGTGAAAGCAATCGCCTTTGTTCAACGGCGGCTAAGGTGAGTGTTGGTTCAACAACTGTGAAATGGAAACGACGGTGGTGGTTGCGGTGATGATCGACGACTTAAATCAGGGGCGGTGGTGGGGCATATCCCCCTTTTACACGCATCAAAACGCCAGGTACGTCCTTTACCTTTCTTTTCTGCAAAAACCAATTCCAAAACCAGAAACCCTAATCAACATATTCGATGGGATTGCTTTAATCGAACCTATCGATGGGATTCAGTGCGGAACGAAAAGTGCTCTTGAGAGATGCCAGTCTAAGATGGATTTAGCGGCAAAGTGAACGGGGGATGAAAAGAGGAGGTGCTTAACATGAATGTAAGTATCAGAGAATTCTCAAATAGATCGGAGATTGTTGACTTATAATCTGTGTTTGTGCATCAATTCAACCTTCCTTTTCTTTTTCCTTTTTTGAGGTTTAAATTCTACGGATTTTTTTATGCATCCTCTGTCTCTTGAGTTTTTCGAAACCCTAATCTGTAAGCTCGCAGTTGGACTGTAGAAGAAAGAAGGGGGTACAACAAAATAGATTTGAAGCCATGGTGGATTTATCTTTCTTTGTTTCACTGTATACACATCTGAGCCTCATACATTGTTGCTAACCTTATATGTTCTATATATATAAACATATATCGTTATTTCTGTCCTCTACTTTTGTTGAGAAGCTTAATGGTTCAAACGGTGACAACATATAAATCTGATTAGAAATGCAAGCATATAAGGTACTTTTAGTTAAGTTTTTTTTTTACTTTAATATGTGGTGAAAACAATAAAGTAACAAGTTGGTGTTTATGGTTAGTTTTAATCCAGTTTATTGAATTCTTTGTAGAGAAGCTTCCTCATAGTTCGAACAGAGAATCAAATATGCTATAATTTTTGTTTTTCCAGGTAGTTTCCTTTTGATCCATCCTTTTATATGCTACAATGGGTCTGATCAAAAGGTGATGTCATTGATCACCTTGGTTACAAATGAAATTAGTGGTATGATTGTGTTATAAAGGAGGGATTTTGTAAGTAATTCTAATACACCTGATATCATTTTTATGGCAGGTGCACCAACCATCGGTTCAATTCCATCTTGAAAGTTTAATTGCTAAGCATATATCCTGCTAAAATATAGACAACTCTCTCAAATTTTGAACTTGGGAAAAGAATCTTTAAATTTACAAAAACAATGCAAATTAGGGTCCATATGTAGAGGTCTCATTGAGCTTAATATCCACCTATAAATCATTCTATACAGTTGTCCAATTGAACACATATGCTGATATGCTTGCAATCTCTTTCTCTATCTTTCAATGAAGAATTTGATTAGTATAGTGAACAAATTATAGATAGCATTCATAACATTGGGTGATCATGGTGAAGCAACTTCACTGCCCACTTTTTGGGACTCTTTGCCTTCCATTGCTGTTGTTGGTGGCTAGGTTATCTTCTGAGTTCCATCATTTTTTTGACAATTTCATCAAATAACCATCTTTAATTTTGCGCTTAGATGCATAATGTACATTAAAAAAAATGCATGTTGCTATTTCACTATCTTAGTAGAATCACCTTAAAAAAACACATGTTTTTGAATGATAATTAAAATTATTGTTTTTTTAACGTTTTGCATAATATACATTAAAGATTTTTTGCTTTCAGTTAAAAAAATTATGCTTCTATTTCACTATCTCAGTAAAATCACCTTTAAAAAAACACATGTTTTTTAATGATAATTAAAATTATTGGTTTTTTTTAACATTTTTAATGAGATGTTGAAGTTGGCAGGAGACTTTGAAAGGTTCTTGCTTAGAAAGTGGAAGGGTTGTTCATCAATATCATGAGTGAAGAAAAAAGACCTTTTGAATATCTTAGATCTGCAGAAAATGGATAAAACTAAACTGCCATTAATGGAGATCACTTCAGAAATCAATAAGCTTGCTAAGAAGGTAAATACATGATTAAATTAGTATTTTTTACAACTTGAAAATATATGATTCATGGGTTAAATAAACTAATTTTGGAAAGAGAAATTTATGGTGGAAAGAAAGTTGATGAAAACTAGATGGAATTGAAGCAGACTGTGATGTGAAGTTGCAGATAGATTTTATCATTTTAATTTATTTTTCAGAACCGGATCGGACCGTTCAACCGGTCAAACTGGATTTATAAATCGGATGCACCGTTTTTTCTTAAAGAATTAGAAGAATTTTTTTTTATACTTTTTTTCCTTTATGTAACGTGAATTTGTTATTATATAGTTCTGATGCCATCGTTATTGAGTTGTCATGCCAAGCGCGGGTGCCGTATCCACTCCATAATAAACCGAACCAATACCAGCCGAATACCCACCGGAACGCGCGGGGTTACATAACATTCATTACAATATAGAAAAACCTCAATGACTTATAAGTCCTTAAGGCTAAAGTTGATAAGACTAGAGACGGAAACACGGGTTGAGACGTTTGTTTGGAATCATGAACACATTGTTTACAAGATAAATACTAAATGCATTCATTTCCAAATAATATTACATGATACTTGGTTCTTTGTACATCTTGAAGATTTATAAATGTAGATTAAATATCCAAAGGCAATCTCTTCTAAATCTTCTTTGGTACTTCATAGTGTCGGATTTAGCATAGGGGCAGGGGTAGTACCCCTCAACTTTCGATGACCGTTTTATGTTTCCCGATACCCCTGAATGAAAATTTAGATACCCCTAAAATTTTCTTACAAATCCCAAGATGGACAGAGAGAAAGGGAATTAGGGAAATGAACACCTCTCTCTGTTAAAAGGATCAGAAAAGGGAGACGGCAGCTTAGGTTGCGGTCTGGTGAAAGCAATCGCCTTTGTTCAACGGCGGCTGAGGTGAGCGTGAACAGCGGAGAAATGGAAATGACGGTGGTGGTTGCGGTGATGGTCGACGACATAAATCAGGGGCGGTAGTGGGGCGTATCCCCTTTTTACACGCATCAAAACGCCAGGCACTTCCTTTACCTTTCTTTTCTGCAAAAGCCAATTCCAAAACTAGAAACCCTAATCAACAGATTCGATGGGATTGCTTTAATCGAACCTTGGGGCCACCATCGATGGGATTCAGTGCGTGACGAAAAGCGCTCTTTAGAGATGCAAGTCTAAGATGGATTTAGCGGCAAAGTGAACGGGGGATGGAAAGAGGAGGTGCTTAACATGAATGTAAGTATCAAAGAATTCTCAAATAGATTGGAGATTGTTGAGTTATAATTTGTGTTAATGCATCAATTCAACCTTCCTTTTCTTTTTCCTTTTTTGAGGTTTAAATTCTACAGTTTTTTTTATGCATCCTCTGTTTCTTGAGTTTTTCGAAACCCTATGTCACACCCCGCCCCGGGCACCCACGGGATGTTACCAGGCTGCGACATCCGTTGGCACCTTTGGTACCTACTTTGATTTCAGAGTTTGTTTTTGTGCAGCGGAATAACGTTTGAAAATGGATCGTTTCAACTCAACCTCAAGGGTTGGTTTTGTAAATATAGAAATCTCGTCGTGTAGAAAAAAGATTATCTTTATTTAAATAACTGGGTATGAAAACCCGATCGTTTGTAAATTTGATTTCAAATCAAAACTATTTACGCAAAGTCAGTAGGTTTACAAGGAGGTAATCTGCCTAAGGAAAACATAGTCCTTCGGTCACCTTAACCTTGTTTACTATTCAGGTTCTTTCTGTGCAATGCACGACCTGTAACAACATATTTTCGGGTTGCACCAGGTCTAGGTGTGTGGCCGGACACGGCTGTGCAATAAAACTGTCATCGGGACCCAGGCCGTAGCCGGTCCTGGTACGATGAGGTCAATTCATTCCTTTCCTGAAAACATTTGAAAATGAACGTCGGCTACATGCTGGTGAATACTTTATGACCTCACATCATTTTCATAAATATGGCAAAACAGTTTAATTAAACAGTTAAACATTTCATCTTTGGATTCTAGGGAACACTTCGCTTTCTTCTAATTTATCCATTTGTATACATTAGACAAGTACTCTGGGGCTATGCGGCAAGACTGGCACTCCTGCGTTTTATGCAATCACCCGAAATACAAGCTAACCCCGCCCGGCCCAACTGGATCCGGAGCGAGTATTAATATTTGATCAAACTTTACGTACACTTCTTGGGTAATCATATCCACAGGGGTAGAACCCCTAATTCTGGGATTTAATCTTGTCCACAGGGGTTGAACTCAACCCCTAATTCTGGGACTATTATGAGTAAATATTTAATTATCGTGTTTTGCCCTTTTTTGTAAACGTAAATCGTTTGATCATTTTGCGTGAAGGTGCCTATAGCACAATCACTTCTTATAAAACATGGCAGTCTATCTTGTTGTGTGATGATAGCCTATAGCCCAAGCATGTCTTATAAATCGTTTTTGACAGACTCCGTTTATGACATAGCCATGTATGTCTTTTGTAAACCGTTTTGAAAAACTTGTTCTCACCATGAAGTCGGAGATCGAAGGATAATAATCTTAGTGCTAAGTAGCTCTTAGAGTTGACTCTTAGGGCTCTAGCACCTTAACTTGCACTTCTATGAGTTCCTCGGGTTCTTCGGCTTTTAAACGCTCGAGTCTGGTTGATAAGCAAACGTCGGTCGAACCGGGAGGAGCGGCTCGGGAGTCAGGTCAGCTACTAGAAGCTCGGGAACAGAGAACCCAGAAGAAACTCGGTGTTGGTTGAGTTTGGTGTGAAAATGCAAATGTAGGGCTCTTCTATTTATAGGCTAATAACAACCCCGTAGCGGACCGCTAGCCAGATCCCTAGCGGTCCGCTACCGCCCACTTTCATGCATGCATGATAAGTGTCAAACGCTGGGGTGCATGCGCTCCACACGTCCTTAGCGGACCGTGTGGGATTTTCTTGGCGGTCCGCCAAGCCCCACGCGTCATCAGGGCTGAAGCAAGCCCTACACGTGGCAAGACACGTGTCAACTGCAGAGTGTCCTTAGGGACCTGCGTAGCGGACCGTTAGGTTGGATGCAGGCGGTCCACCAGCCAAGGTTCTCCCGTAGCGGACCGTTAGCCACGCAGCTAGCGGTCCGCCACCCCTTAGGCGGCCAGATTTCCTTATTTCGTAGCGGACCGTTAACCTATAGATAGCGGTCCGCTACCCCTTGAAAGTTAAATTTCTTAATTTATTCCTCGTACTTTTAGGATTCCAATAATTCCGGTTGTCTTATAAGAGTTCCGGGCAATAATTGAGATGGGAATTTTGGCAGGTGTTATATCATCCCAACTTTTTTTTCAAAATCTCGTCCTCGAGATTATTTTCTGAATAAGTGTGGATATTTCTTTCTCATTTCTAATTCTAGTTCCCATATGTACTCAGGTCCACGTCTAGAATTCCATTTCACCTTGACCAATGCAAGCTTTTTCCATTTCAATTTCTTTTCATGCCAGTCCTCAATTTGCAACGGTTGTTCCACAAACTTAAGCCTTTCATCCACGACTACATCTTGTAATGGTATGGATAAAGTTTCATCTCTTAAGCATTTGCGCAGATTGGAGACATGTAATACATCGTGTACTCCATTCATTTCTATTGGCAATTCTAGTTGATATGCCACTGGTCCGATTCATTCTAGGATTTTAAATGGCCCAACAAACCTAGGGCTTAATTTCCCTTTCTTTCCGAATCGTACCACACATTTCCAAGGTGATACTTTAAGTAAAACATTGTCTCCAATGTTAAACTCTAACGGCTTTCGCCTTCTATTGGCGTAGCTTTTCTGACAATCACGAGCCATTTTTAACCTTTCCCTGATTTGTAATATCTTATAAGTGGTTCCTGGACTATTTCAGGTCCGGACAATTGGTTTTCTCCTATTTCAGCCCAACACACAGAAGTACTGCATTTTCTGCCTTATAAGGCTTCAAATGGTGCAGCTTGTATACTTGTGTGGTAGTTGTTATTGTAAGAGAATTCCATCAGAGGTAAGTGGCCATCCCAACTTCCTCCTAGATCAATCACACATGCTCGAAGCATATCCTCCAAGGTTTGGATTGTCCTTTCGCTCTGCCCATCTGTTTGAGGATGGTATGCAGTGCTAAGGCTTAAACGAGTTCCGAGAGCTTTTTGGAAGCTCTGCCAGAATCGAGACGTGAATCGAATGTCTCTATCTAATACGATGGATAACGACATTCCATGTAAAGATACTATCTTGTTAACGTATAATTGTGCCAATTTACCCATGCTAAAAGTTTCTTTCGTGGGTAGAAAATGTGCGGATTTGGTTAAACGATCAACGATAACCCATATTGTGTCATTTCCTTGACTGGTTCTGGAAATTTTAGTGATGAAATCAATGGTGATCATTTCCCATTTCCACACCGGCAACTCAAGTTTTTGCAATAGCCCAGATGGCTTTTGGTGTTCGGCTTTAACCTTGGAACAGGTTAGACATTTGGCTACATACTCGGCTATGTGCTTTTTTATGCCGATCCACCAGTATTCTGGTTTTAGATTTTTATATATCTTATCACCACCAGGGTGCATTGTGTACTTGGATTTATGGGCTTCCTCGAGAATTTCTCCTCGAAGATTTCCATAGACCGGAACCCATATTCGTTTATTCATTCTAAGGATGTCGTCATTTACTTTGACGAGTTGTTCGGTCCTTCCTATCATTCCTTCGTTTTCGAGGTTTGCCTCTTTCAAGGCTGATCTCTTTGCCTCTTTGATCTAAGAAATAAGACTGACTTGCAGGTCGAGTCTTAGGGCACGTACTCACTTTGGTTTCTCATGTTCCTTTCGACTTAATGCGTCGGCTACTACGTTAGCCTTGCCCTCGTGATAACATATCTCGCAGTCATAGTCGCTTAGGACTTCCATCCATCGTCTTTGTCTCATGTTCAACTCTTTCTGGCCGAAGACATACTTTAGACTCTTGTGATCTGTGAAAACCATGAATTTGACTCGATAGAGATAGTGTCTCCATAATTTCAACGCGAAGATTATGGCACCTAACTCCATGTCATGAGTCGTATAGTTCTTTTCGTGGGTCTTAAGTTGTCGAGATGCATAAGCGATGACTTTGTTTCCTTGCATCAATACACATCCTAAACCAGTGTGTGATGCATCGCAGAAGACTACAAAACATTCGTTGCGTTTGGGCAGTGATAGAATTGGTGCTTGAGTTAATTTCTATTTTAGAATTTCAAATGCCTCATCTTGCCTTGGAGCCCATTCATATTTGATTGCCTTTCGGGTTAGTGCAGTCAAAGGAACGACGATCCTTGAGAAGTCCTTAATAAATCTTCGGTGATATCCTGCCAATCCGAGGAAGCTTCTCGCTTCGGTTGGTGTCTTTGGGACTTCCCAATTGGATATAGCCTCAATCTTAACTGAATCTACTTGAATTCCTTTCTCGTCTATGACGTGACAGAGAAATTGTACTTTTGACAACCAAAATTCACACTTTGAGAATTTGGCGTAAAGTTCCTTGTTTCTCAATAGTTCAAGTATCGTCCTTGCTTCTGGAATAGATAAGGATATCGTCTATGAACACGATTACGAATTTATCCAAGTAGGGTTTATAGATTCGGTTCATCATATCAATGAAAGCTGTGGGTGCATTTGTAAGTCCAAATGGCATAACCGTGAACTCAAAGTGACCATATCTAGTTCTGAACGCAGTGTTAGATATGTCATCTTCCTGTACTTTCAACTGATGATAGCCTGATCGCAGGTCTATTTTGGAAAAGCATCTTGCTCCTTGGAGCTGATCAAACAGATCGTCGATTCTTGGAAGTGGATACCGATTCTTAATCGTGACTTTATTCAATTCCCGGTAATCTATGCACATCCTCATCGATCCGTCTTTCTTCTTTACAAAAAGTACCGGAGCTCCCCATGGTGAGGAACTTGGTCTTATAAATCCTTTCTCCAATAACTCATCGAGTTGTTTCTTTAATTCAGCCATCTCGGTAGGATGTACGGGGCTTTGGCTATCGGAGCCATGCCTGGTACAAGATTTATCTGAAACTCAACTTCCTGATCTGGCGGTGTTCCAGGTAACTCTTCAGGGAAGATATCAGGGTATTCGGAGACGATTGGTACATCCTTTAGTTCTCGCTAAGTATTGCAGGTGGTTACCGATATGAGATAAGCAAGGCATCCCTTTCGTAGATACTTTGTTGCTTTTATCATAGATATCAAACCAACAGGGTTGGTTGATTTGTCTCCTTTAATCATCACTACTTCTCCTGAAGGTGTGCGTAATTCAATGGCTTTTGAGTCGCAGAGGATATGGGCATGGTTAGTTGCTAACCAATCCATTCCAAGGACTATATCAATGCCGGCCAATTCCATTGGCAAGAGTTGTATGGGTATGACATGTCTAGATAACGTAATTGAACAACCATTCAAAGATTTCGAGACTAGGATCAGGTCTCCGTTCGCGGTTTCGACTTGGTAAGTTTTGTCTTGCTTAGCTAAGGGCTTATTAACTAGTTTACAGAAATTATGATCTATAAAACTTTGGGTTGCCCAGAGTCAAAAAGCAGCTTAGCATAGGCATTATTGACAAGAAAAGTACCGTATGTGACATCGGTCATATTGGCAGCTTCTTTGGCATTTAAGCGAAACGCTCTAGAATTCTTCTTAGTTTCGGTGGCCGTCTTAGTACCTGAGCCACTAGCAACTTTTGGTTTTGGGCATTCGCTCCTGTAGTAAACTTTTAGGAATTTAATAAATGTGGAGATTTATATAAATGTCAAGCTTTTTATAAAAAAGAATTGGTTTAATTAAATAAATATAACTAGGTAAATAATTCTTGTGTATGATTAATTTAGTTATATGTAGGGATTCTTAAACATATTAGATGGTAGATTTTATAAAAATATTGATTTTATATAAACCATGTAACATTTATTTAAATCGTACCACTTGGTATTATTTTTAGTACTTATAAATGTGAGGCATTAATATTCACTTTTATATAAGTATATACTTAGTTATTATTATTTATTGTTCTTATTTTTATAAACGGATCATCTCATACCAGTGTTCGGGATTTATAGATACGCGAGTGTGTGTACTTATGCATGTGTATGGTTCTAATTATATAAATATAGGTTCATATTTCGTGTAGGTATTATTTATTTAAGTAGCTCTTATTGTAGTATGTTGCGTATGGTATGACCCCGGGTTTCGTACCGGAATCAAGTCAGGTACGACTAGAATCGTAATTATTTAAGTATAACCGTTCGGGTTTTAAAGTTGATTTATTTTTAATGGGTTTTTGGATGGTTGGGCCAAGCCCAATATTTCATGTATGGGTCAAGCCCAATAACTCATAGGTGGGCCAAGCCCATTGAGTCGTGGATGGGACAAGCCCATTGGGCCTTGTTTGTAGTCACCATTTCCATACCGGTATCCGTCTATGTCTGTGTCAGTTATGTCTTATAGAATAATAAAAAAAAAAAATATAGCCCTAAAATTGGGGTTGTTACATAATTAATATCAAGAAACCTTTTACAAAATCATTAAACCATCAATATAATCCAAAACCAATAAAAATCATAACTTTAACAAATAATCATCATAAACCTAGGCAGTATCAAGTGTTTAGCCAAGAATCATGCTCAAAACAGAAGTAAAAGACAGAAACATGGTTTAAAACAATCAAATCAAAGATAAAGATTCAAGCTTGCAAACCGAATACGCTACTACAACGAACTCGAATCTCAAAGCCTTCAACTTCCCACTCCGATTGATTTCCTAACTCTCAAAATCGCCCAAAAGGTTGCTCCAGACGGGTAAAACTCAAACTTCTTGAATAATGGCAACCAAATTCTATCTGTAATCGATTTTAGGGTTTTTCTCGGAATTTCAATCTCCCGCGTAACGCGAGACATTAGGCTTGGTTCCTCACGTACCGCGAGGAACAAATTAGTCGCGACCGCTTCTAGCTTCCCTCGCGTACCGTGAGAGTTCACCATTTTTTTGCTTTTATTTCTTGGCTTCACTTTCTTGCTTGGTTTCCTCATGATATAGCTTCGTATTCCACATGAGCTCCTGAAAATATACAATAGACTCAAATACAGACTTAAACGACTCAAAACGAACACAAAACTAAGTAAAAACGCATTAAACAATAGGAATAAAGATGTGTGCTTCGCACTACATCAATTAGAATATCATCAATGAACTGGATCACAGAATGATCCAACATTAGTCAACATACCATCTTCATGAGATCCATGAACAACAGGGGCATTAGTCAAACCAAAGGACATTACTAAGAACTCATAATGTCCATATCTCGTACGGAAGGTTGTCTTTGGAATATCTTCATCCCTAACCTTAGTTGATGATAACCCGATCTTAGATTGATTTTAGAGAACCAGATTACTCCTTGTAATTAGTCAAACAAGTCATCAATCCTTTGCAACCGGTATTTTTTCTTTATTTAGCTCTCTATAGTGCATACTACCGTCTTTATTTTCACGAAAAGTACCGGAGCACCCCAAGGTGAGATACTCGGTCTAATAAAACCTCTTTACAACAACTCTTGTAGTCGTGACATCATTTCATTCTTCTTCGATGGAGCTAATCGATAAGGTGACTTAGCTACTGGCTTAGCACCAGGCATTAAGTCGATTCTAAACTCCACTTCTCTTCTGGAAATACGTCTGGAAATTCACATACTATTAGTACATCTTTTAATTCCTTAGATTTTACTTTGGAATCAATAACGTATGCCAGGTACGCCTCACTGCCTCGATTCATGAACTACGTTGCTTTCATCATAGAGATAATTCTAACCGCCATTCTTATTTTATCACCATGAATTGTGATTAAGTTGTCGTCCTGGGTTTGTATTTGTACTGCTTTCTGGTTGCAAATTATCTGAGCATTATTCGCTGCCAACCAATCCATTCCCAAGACTATATTAAATCCCTCGAGGATCATAGGATATAGTCTAACGGGAAATCTATGTCCTTCAAGATCAATGAAACAATCTTGAATGACCTCTGCCACCTTAATTGTTTTTCGATAGCCGTTTCTACTTCAAAGGTTTTGTCTAATCTTATAGTAGGTCTAGCTAGTAATGGTTATAAGTCTAGGGATATGAAACTTCTACTAGCGCCTGAATTGAATAATACAGTAGCAGGTACATTGTTACCAAGAAATGTACCTGATACTACATCTGGCAACGCCTTGGCCTCTTCCGTTGTTAGGGTAAAAGCCCTACCCTTGGCTTTAGAAGCTTCTCCATCCTTTATATTCAAGGGGTCTAGATTATTTTTTTTTAAGTGTTGGGCAATCCATCATTCTATTCCCATTTCCTCCACACTTAAAATATTTGGGTCTGGTAGGGATATTGTACGCCAAATGCACAGCTTTGCCACGTCTAAAACATGTTCCAAATCCCATCCTACATTCTCCGGTATGTGGCTTACCGCATTTGGTGCATACTGTGGAACCACCTGTAATTGTCTTCTTCTTCTTCCACCCTCCTCAATTCTTCTTCTTTTGGTCATGAGAAAACTCGGACCATTTCCTCTTTGATTCCACAGGGCGGGAACCATAAACTTCATCATACATGGTTGATGCAAGTTGTACGAAAAATCAAAACTTCTTGGGAATAGAAGTCTTCACCAACCTCCGTATCTCAGATGGCAACCCTTGTGCGTACCGCTTGATGCGTACGGACTCGGGAGTTAGCAAATAACGTACTAACCGAGCCATTCTATTAAACTTGGCAGTGTACTTGGAGATGAGTCATATTACCAGCTTCTAATCTGAGGAAGCCCTTTCAAGTTTGTCCATTTCGTTAACAGAACAAAACACCTCAATCAACAACCTTTTCATCTCTTTCCACGTCATCCGGTCAATAGCTCTCTCCCCCATGGCTATGACCAAGTTCTCCGACCAACATAACGCTCCAGACATGAATGAGTGAGCAGCGTATTTTACTTTATGCCCGTCCCTACAGTCACTAATCTTTATCACTGCTTCAATCTCTCAAATCCACTGATGAGTAACCGCGACATCCTTGTCCTGTCAAACTTTGTAGGGTTACCATCCTTAAATGCTTTATAAGGACAACCTTTCTTCCCTTTCTTAATTGGCCTAACTTCATATGAATCATTATATTCATATTCGTAGAGCTCGTCGTCCTCTAAATCCTTGATAACATTTTCTGTTTTATCTCTCTTCTTACTTTCCTCAAGGCTAGCTAATAAGATAGGCAAAGCCGTATCTAAGGCTTTAGCCACAACAGTGTCTATAGCACTCTGCATTTGAGGTTCTACCACCGGTTCATTTCTTTCTACATGTTAGTCTACGTGCTCTATTTCGGGTTCGACATTTGCGGTAAACCGTGTCTACCTTCTAGGGGTATTTGGAGTTGTTCTTCCTCCTCCCCTCTTTCCTCTACCTCTACCTGCCATTTCTACAAAAGATATGGAGTATTTTAGTATTAGCAAGATTGATTGATAAATCAGAACACAAGTGTATTGTAAATCATTAATAACTGTGGCCATAATGAAATTAATCATTTACGCCACTTTCGGTGTTCTCGTTACCCGTCGCTCATGTTTCCTACTAGATACTCATATCTTTTCTTTCTCCTTGGCATCAGGCTATCTTTATTGGCATATCTACCGGCATTCCTACTATCCCTTAAATTTTAGTTTAAGTCTAGATACTTGGGCAAGTATCTAGATCTCTTAAACGATATCTCTAATACCAACTTGTGACACCCACATCTCGGATCACCCGAGATGCCAGTCACTTGTCGGATTTTCTTATGAACATATAGTATACATAGATCATACACACGGGAAGACTTTTAAAATACTATTTTATTTCATTATCTTAAATCCTCGTATAGGCTTCTTCATGATATATCAAAGAAGTGGGTGTACCAGCAGTGTACCCACCACCCCTTTGATATTTCATGAATACTCCATTACATTGTTTTAAGATTAGATAATGTTTATAACCATAACCTCTTGCAACAACATGGATACCAGCCCAAAGTATTTAAATCAAGGGGCATGTAGTATTCATGTAAAACCTTTCATAACATGTATATCATGCCCAAAATATTTAAAACATTTAAAAGTGGGCGTCATAGAACTCACCTCTAACTCTTGTCTCTTTCCTTTAACTTCACATAGCGTACAATGGCTTGGCTTAAAGTTCTAATCCACCATAACATTACTTAAACATACGTTTCTAGCTTAGTGGAAATAACCAAGTCGTAAGAAACTAGTCGGAACCTTACCTCGGAACTATCTACGGCTTACTACGGACGAAAAGCTGGAAACCGAACTTCCGAACGCGTACCAGAGCCTTGGCATGATTCCCTAGGCTAAGTGTGCGTTTTGGAAGGTGGAAAGTGGGTGAAATGTGCCTAAAACCGAGCTCTATGTCCATCTATTTATAGGTTGGTTGACCCACCCGTAGCAGACCGCTAACTAGATGGTTGACGTTCCACTAAGCGGCATAGGCGGCTAAATTTTGCTTAGCGAGCATGTAACGGACCGCTATACTTTTTGGTAATGAACCGCTATGAAAGATTGCGGCTGGCGGACCGCTAAGGTCCTCCTGTCGGTCCGCTATAGGTTTTCCATGCGTCAGTTTTCACTCGTTAGTCTGCTGACGCATGGCATCTCATCATTGCTACCTTTTCCTCTACGTGGTGGACCGGTAAGCCAAGCGGTAACGGTTCGCTAAGGCCTATTTTTTAGAATTCTTCATTTTTGGTCCTTGTACTTTGATCTATTTACATTCTAACCCTCTAGGGTTTTCTTTAAGAACCATTTTAGTCCCTCTATTATCCATATAATAAAATTTGGGGTGTTACACTGTGATTGATCGACCAACTGATCAGTTGCAGAATAAAGAATAAGTGCATACAACTGATCATACAAAGCTGATCAGTTGTATCAAGTGCCGCTGACAGCTGTTCAGTAGCACCTGGTGTTCTATTTTAACAAGAGAAGTAGTTGGTCAACCAACTGATCAGTTCCTATTGTGGATATCCTTCAGCTGCTCCTCAATGTAACTGACTTCGCTGTCAAGATGGTTACCAGAATGTTATCTGTCGACGATAGCTTACTGTTCAGTAGTACCTAATGTTCTATTTTCACAACAGAAGCACTTGATGTCACCCACTTAGACATTATATTCGGTTTTGCATTGTCATTAGGTTTTGGGTTGAACACACTGAAGTGAATAGTAGTGAGAAAACTTACCCCGTGTGCAACTATGTGTGAGTGTTGTGTTGAGAGGGAGTGTTCTTGAATTGTAAAATGTTATGCATATCTTGATGATGATTAATGAAATATGTGCTGATGTATAAATTTCAATTCTTGTGTTCTTCAATTTAGCTTGATTTAATTTGTGTAATTTGCTTAATTTCGCTGCTAATTTGCCTTCTATAACATCATTTCAATCTAGCTCAAAGCACCCTTGTCCTAACACAGTAAGCCAGCTCTAAACACTGATAATCGATTTATGGGTCGCCGCCCCACCAAAGGCGTTGCCTACTTGAACCCCGTTGTTCGCCGAAATCAAAAATCAAATTAGTCTTGAACAAATCTGCACTCCACATCGCTAAACTCGTATTGAAGCTTATTTTGGATTTTCTATTGGTCTTAAGTAAATCTTACTGATTAATCGGACGAGAATAAAGATAGAGTCCCGTTCTACATGTTAATACCGCCAACAATGAAATTTATAGTAAGAGGAAAATCTGTCGATTTCAAAAATCATGAGGGTTCATGTCCCTCTATCCCTATGGTCTATTTTTTTGTTCAAGATCCCTCTTACTAACTGGAATCAAAGACTTAGTAGATCTGTTCCGCCCAAAATGGTAATGGGCTTGGCTTAACGATTTAATAACTATCTTTGTAGCTCCAGAATGTTTCAGTTTATGCTCCTACCTATTATCTGGATATACCAAGAAAGGTGTATGGTCTAATAAGGCTACTATGAAATATTTACTCATCGGTGGGGCAAGCTCTCCTACTCTAACCGAGATCTTTGGGGATGATTCTGTACTACAGTTTGGTGGAGGAACTTCATTTTTTCATATTGAAAAAGTATAAATAACGGGAGATATGAAGTTTTTTTTCATCCTGGCGTCGAGCTATTTTTCCGCAGGACCTCCCCTACAGTATCGTCACCACATTAGAGTTTAACCACCAGGTTCGGGATGGATTGGTGTGGTTCCTCTACGCCTCGGACACTAGAATATCGAACCATGAATGAAGAAAGACATGAGATAAAATAGTGATTCCAAGGCCCCAAATCTTGACTGGGGGGACACCAAAGGACTCTTCCCCTTCCATCCATTGGATAGATAAATAGGGAGGACAGAGCTTTTGGTTTTTCATGTTGTAAAAGAGTTGAACAGTGATTTTTTCGTGTTGATAAAGACTTGAACAATGAAAATAGATGGGGAGTGTCTAGTCGAATTGATCGGGTCATGTAGGAACAAGGTTCAAGTCTACCGGTCTATTAGGATGCCTCAGCTGCATACATCACCGCACTTCCACTTGACACCTATCGTTATGGTGAGATACAACAATGGATAAAGAGCCTAACATAGCTAGATTAAGAGATAATTGAGAATGCCATGATGTTGTTAGAATCTCATATAGGCCTTTATGGCCCTGGCTCGTAAATGGACCTTTATGAGCTTCTAAAAATATCTTTTAGACCACGACCAGTGCCCTAATTGGTCCTATACATGTGACCCGATATTAGAAAAAGAACTGCAATACCTAAAGGATGGTGTGCAGTATCGGTTAGCCACAGACCTCTAGCTATAGGCCTCCAGTTACGGGGTCTAATCCTCCACGAAAAGTAAGAAAGTCCGTATATTTTGACCAATTCAAGGTGAAAAATGGGGTTGCTCCCTCGGCAAAACTGCGATAAAGTTGAGCGAAAAGATCCCGATTCAAGATAAATTCATAACCGGCGCCAACATTTGTTGCATAATGAAATTGATTTGAAATCATCGAGACTTTTTTTCTTTTTTAATTAGGAAAATTATTTTAGGTGATGCTCATAATGCACTAAGATTGATGATAGAACTTTGATCATCGGATGGGCATGTGTGAGAGACAATGTTGATTAGTTTTGGTGGCAACAATATTCATGATGATGTGTTTGGGTTTTTGTAATCAGACAAGAATCTTATAAAGAATTAACTGAAGCAAACGTTAATGGAGATTTTTGAAATGAAATCTTCAATAGGTAAAGTATTTAGAAAACTAATGTGAAGAACTCAAGAAGGCTTTACATGTTAAGTCCCTAGGTTATGATTTTTACACGTTTGATCCTTGTACGCACTATTTGCTTTCGTATATAGACAGCCATGTATAGCCTCACATGAGCAGCATACAAGAGGTATTCGAGTAAAATCACCTTTTCCTCTACCTACATACAAGCCCTTTGTAAAAATGCAGGCATTGCCAGCTTCCATTCACCATCTTCATCGCAAGATCCAACAAGACTGAAACCGCATTAGAATTGGTAAAATTGATAACTAAACAGATGAAGGGCAAGTATCGCGATGAGAATACAACTTGTGACTTTGTAGAATAACACAAGTTAAAGATTTTCCATTTCTAGAATCACAGCCAGCAGAAAAGGAAGTTTCTTGGTTAATCTGGAGTAAACAACCAATACAAATATGTTACAACCTGTACATCCATCTAATTACAACTCATCAAGTTCATCCTCATCTCTATCGGGTCGTTTCAGTTTTTGGAAGATTTCCTTAGAAGAATCATTCAATTGAGTGTAATTGTTCTTGGTTTTCAAATTTTGAAGTCCTGATTTCACTGATAACCATGTTGACGACATTAAAGATGATGGTCCATCAGTGGCGATGATGCCAGGCCAGGAGTCCTTAGAATCAAGCAAGGACACTTTAGCAGAAGCTATGTTTGTAATTGAAGCCATAATGGCAGCATATTTGCTACTCATGGCTTCTCTGCTCATACTATATCTCCGACCCTCATTTCTTTGGTGGCTCTCCTTCATGTTTACATTCAATAGGCTGCTCGACGGCTTCATTTTAACACCCTGAAAGTGTTCAAAACCAATGGATTTTAAATGCTATTTTTATATAATTAATTTCAGAATTGGACAGCCTTACTGTACTAATGTTTCCCGACTCTATGTCAATGCTTGTGTCATTAAAATTTCTCGTCAGTGGAACAACTCCTTCACCAATGTTGTGCCCTTGTTCAAGCCAAGCACGCTCTAGATAAGCAAGGACAAATACTTGTTATATAAGAAAACCAAATTGTTTTGAAATATAAGTCTTGCTTATCGAATTACCCTTTTTCAGAATAAACAGTCTTGACGGATCAACACCATCAAGATCATCTGCTTCATTTTGAAATATGATTCTCTTCCAAATTCCACCAACTTTAATTATCCTGTGAAAGAAACCACTTGCAACTAGTAGAGTATATACAACCATAATGACCGAATAGAGTTTGTTAAATCCTTTCCTGAAGAAAGGGACAGTATTGTCGATATTTCCCATCGCTGCATTAAAAGTATATTCGTTAAAATGAATTTTCTTGAAACTTAAAGGACAATTTCAAAAGTACATACCTTCTCAAAAATAGTCTTCTTCTCCCCATCTAGACTAATGAGAATGAGGAAATTGAAGGAAATGGGAGGTGCATAGCGTGCAACCATTCTGAGGCAGATTGATAGAAGTGATTCCACTTACAAATAAAATTATTGGAACAAAAAGAATATGTTTGAAAGACAAAAGGAAAATTTTCATATATACCCCTCAAAACTTGGTATAATATCATTTTTACCCAACAAAAAATTATAGTATCAAATACACCCATTTTTAAATAATGACATTTATACCCATCTCTTAAACCATGTGTGTAAAACTTTTCTGTTTCTCTTATGGCTTTTCATATCCAGAGAAGGCTTTTTTTTTCTTTTTCTTTTTTTGAGCCAGGGGTCTCCATGGAAGCAGCCTCTCTATCCCTTTGGGATAGAGGTACAGTTTGCCTACATACCACCCTCTCCAGACCCTACCAATAGCTTTGCTAGTAGTGGGATTTTTTTACTGGGCACGGTTGTTGTTGTATACCCGTCTCTTAAACCTTGCATCAATATATTAGAGTTTGGAGTGTAAGGAAAAGATGAGTGTATAATAGTCATATTATAAATTGTATTTAATAAAATGGGTAAATATGAAATTTTAAGTATTGAATGAGTATATTTGATACTAATTTTTTTTTTGGTTAGTTAAATATGATATTATACAAGTTTTCAGGAGTATATACAAAATTGCCTCTAAAACAAAAGAATGCAAATCTTACGAGCATATCATGAGCAAGCTCACGGCGCTTGTGTGCCTTGGTGTAAATGAATAAAAGGTCAGCATACCAATTTTGAACAAAGAGTAGTATGAGCAAATGCACATGTAGAACACAGGAACAAATGCAACAACCTACATTCTAGAGAATTGAAGCAATAAAGCCTGCAACAAAAAAAATATGAAAAAATCTTCAAATAAACATAAAAGGGAAAAGAATATTTACCTGCACAAGCATCTCTTGTGTTGCTAGAGATTTTATTAAAATAGAGAAAACACACAAATCAACACCATTAGGCAAGAGAGTCGCCTCTGCCAAAAGAATAGCAGCTGACATACAACCAAGGAGGACGGCAAAAAGTTTTTTGAGTTGCTTCCACACAATGCATCGCCATATTAGTTCTACAAACAGACCATCCACCATGAACAAACTAAATCATTTTACTACATATATATATATATATGTATATATATGTATGTATGTATATGTACATATTTATTAGAAAGTGCCTAAAGTTTATATTTGATGCATAAAACCTCCTAAATCATTTTATTCAAATTATTATATTACTATAGAAATAGTATAATTTTGTAATCCCATTTGGCTATGCGTAATTATTAATAATTTAAAATATTATGACAAAAGAGTTATTTGACCAACCTTAACCGATCCCTACAAAAACTAACCGTCTTGACCCTATGAATCAATTACCCAACCCAGCTGACCACCTTATTTTGCCAACTGAAATGGAAATAAATATTCAGCCATGTAGCTAGCCCTCCAACAAGTGGTATACAATTCATTGTGTACCAAATTAGCCTCATAGTTGCATTAAGAACTAAGAACAAGATGGCCTGGACCACATAAAGTACCCATTGTATCAAGATAGATTCCTAATGTACCACTCCTTTCAGGTCTGAAGCTTGAAACAAATTTCCTGCAAAAAAATTAAATTAACACCAAGATGCTTATATTCTGTAATGACAAAATAAGCAGCAGATGTCAAATAACTTTGAGAAAATACAAAATGAACCAAGTATGCTTTGTTTTCACACCTAACTCTGCCCGTTCTAATAATATGAGAAAGCTATCTGCATAATGACTTGGGTAAAAGTTGGTCAGGCTTTTATACTCTTGTATTATATTCAAAAAACACTTTGAAGTGAGTCCCTTTGAAGGTACTTCATTAAATGATAACAACCATATGATACAAACAATCATGCTTTAAAGATATGCTAGATGTCCAAAAGAAGCCTAGAGATAAAAACAAAATGTATCAGCTAACCAGTTTAAGCACACGGACTATTTAGGCCCGTACATATGTGATGTATCAAGCAAGTGATGGTTTTCACACATATTTTGATTACAAATGTAATGATAAAATCAATTGTACTTGGTTTCTTTACCATTTATGTGGTGAGAAATAACTTTATATTTATCCAAACTACAAGAGCGTGAAGTACATATTCAATCAAAAGGCAATGATCTAAGTTACAAAAGTATATAAATGAATAGACCCATCTATTTTAGCTGACGGACAAAGCACACAACTAATTTAAAACCGAAAAAGAAAAATATTGTATTAAGTGTCAAAACGTACCACCCGTTCTCATTGCATTGTTCATAATTCTTTATTGTGTCTTCTAATTTGAGGGCTTCCACGACAAATGTCAAGTACTCGCTGCAAGATTAGAATAAGAATCTAAGTGCTTTATTAGGTCCATGCTGCCAATTATAATGTTAAGAAAAAAAAACTTTGCATCACAGTCCTACCATTACAGAAGGAATCAGATTCTCAATGATATAAGATAATAAATCTATCAAACCTGATTAACATGGACACGAGTATGAAAGCTTAAGCCACATTCAATTCACTTAAATTTCATAAGATATGCCAATAGATCTTTAGGCGAAAGAGTCCTTTCGCAATAAAAAATTACTACAAATAGAAAAACATCAAGACTGCTAAAAAAAATACACCCATGACATCTTGCTACTTTAGTAAATCAATATTTTTACACCACTTGGTTAGATTATGTGTTGCCACCATCCCATCAATTTTGGTTTTTAAACCAACCTCCTTTTATGCTATCATGTAAATGAAATTGATGTATTTCTCCTTCTAGGCAACTTATTCTAATTCATAAAGAACTTGACACAAATTGGTTACTTTTTTCCAATCTTTTCTTGTGGATGGGTCAACACACCCTCCGGTCCCTAGAACGGTGGTACAGTATGAAATTGATGTATTTCTCCTTCTATGCAACTTATTCTAATTCATAAAGAACTTGACACAAATTGGTAACTTTTTTCCAACCTTTTCTTGTGGATGGTCAACACACCCTCCGGTCCCTTGAACGGTAGTACACTGTGAAAGTAAAGGTGGATCATTCTAGCTAAAATTAGAACAGATAAAATTTATAATAATTGTTTTTGTTATATTAGCATGTTTGAGGTTAAAGTTTTGACAATAGGTCATTCGCCCATTGAAGATGACATGGTAATTTTTGTGTAATTTGTCGGTGCATAATAATGGTCTTTGAGAATAGGTCGCTTGCCCATTGTATATGACAAGCAAACAAAACATCAGTAATTGAGAAATGTCAATGACCTTTATGAAATTAGAAAATATGGAACTGAATGGATGGTAAACAATCATAAGTCTACCTACCTTTTATATCTTTAGTATTCCTCACGAGCTCCCCTTAATCGGCGCCTTAATGTTGCCATAGATTTTTCATTTGTATCATAATTCATATCATTTTCCCCTAAAATACGTCCTTGAGGTTTGAAGGATGGATCTTCATGCAACTGAAAGAAGAGAATAGAAACCATTCAAGAAAGAACCTTCAGATGATGGCAGTTACATAAGCATAAAAATACCATTTGATTTATCATATTATCAATAATATTCATGTAGGGCCTAAATGGATCACGCTTGGACATTTGTTTGGATGTTGCCTCAACTACCTGATAAATTTTGAGAAGTTAATGAGAAGAAAACACAAGTTAGCAAACCAAAAACAGCAAATAGAAAGAAACAAACCTCAAGACATACAATATATTGTCCAAAAAGATCTACAATAACTTACAACTATGATTTGATAACTCTTGATGAGCCTCGTCAAGCTTTACAGCCATTTTGGCGATTTTATGTGAAAGAACCTTTTGGCGAGTGGTCCGGTCGGTATTCCTCCAAATTGATTTTGGAATCTCACTCAAGCCAAAACCAAGGAGAAACACACCTGTCACAAGTCCAAAAGTATTTGAGCAAGCCATGGCCCATTACACCTCCACTCCTGTAAATAAATAAATGCAAAAAGATAATCAATGAAAAATTTCATAGTGCAAACTATCTGTCAGAATTACACAAGTTCGTGATTCTGTATTTCTTTTTGGGTAAATTTTTTTTTCTGAAAATAAGATTACTTTTAGTCATATATATTGCTAGTCCAACAGGTCTCAATAGATACAGAAAGAATGACCGTATTCCATTATCATGGTCAAAATAATGCACCAAATGACCACTATGTAACTTATAAATAAATATTTAAGGGCATAAAAAGGGTTACATGGAACGAAACAAACCAATATTTTTGCATCATTATGAGTAGAGTAAGTCCAAAGAGCCCAATCAATCCAAGATTCACATCATAATCGATAATCGATACCATATGCCTGAGAGTAATGGCGGCGAGAGCAATACAGATGCTGCATTTTAGCAACCGGGGAGAATGTCTCATCATAATCGATACCATATGCCTGAGAGTAACCTTTAGCAACCAAACGGGCTTTCAGTCGATGCAGGGAGCCATCTAGGTTAAGTTTAATCATGAAAACCCAATGACAACCGACAACACGCTTTCTAGTAGGAAGCATCTCAAGATCCCGTGTATGATTAACCCAAAGAGCCCCTATCTCCTCTTCCATAGCCTGTTTCCATCCTGGGTGAGCAAGAGCCGTCATCACATCCTTGGGAATCGGGTAGGAATCAATAGCAGTAGTATATGCATGGGACTCGGGTGAGAGGTGGGAATAAGCAACATAATCTTGAATATGATAACAAGTGGGTGTCGAGGTTCTTTGCAAAAGGCAATTGGTATATCAAGAAAGGGTGCACCAAGAGAGTCATAAACAGGTGTGTCTGGTGTAACCGGAGTAGGATCAGGTGTATCAGGCTCACGGGGTGGAACTGAGGACATACCAGGGTAAGGTCCTGTTGTGAATCTGGTATCTCTGTTGTATTATCCTTATGTTGCATGGCATATGTGAAAATCAATGGTGGAAGCTCTGTCGGTAGGCCAGATGTAGCAGGAACCAGATTGGTGACAACCGAGACCGGAGGTGTAGGTGTAGATGGAACAGGGGATATAGGAATGGTAGCAACAGTGATGACTCTGGTATAACAAGATCAGGATCAGGAAACAAGTCAGGCAATGAGACATAAGACTCTCGTGAAAAGTGACATCAGCACTGGTAAAGTATCAATGAAGAGAGGGGCTGTGGCACCGATACCTCTTCTGGACACGGGAGTAACAAAGAAAGACACAATGAATGGCCCGCGGGTCAAGCTTAGTGGTCCCTGGACGATGATCATGAACATATGCCACACACCCAAAATTTCGAGCTGCGAGGGGAAAAGGAATTCCTATAGGATACAGGACAGAAAACAAGGATTTACCATTAAGGACAGATGAGCAAATGTGATTAATTAGGTGGGCTGCAGTAAGAATAGCATCACCCCAAAATCGATGAGGAACATGAGAATGAATCATGAGTGTGCGAGTAACATCCAACAAATGGTGATTCTTGCGTTCAGCAACACCATTCTGCTGAGATGTATATGCGCATGATGTCTCGTGAATGATACCATGGGTTTTGAGATATGTAGAGAAATCAGTGGATAAATATTCTTATGCATTATCAGTACGGAGAGTTTTGATTGATGTATTAAACGGAATTTGGATGAACGAATAGAATCCATGAAAGAACGAATTGACTTCACTACGAGATTTTAACAAATAAACCCAAGTAGTACAAGAAAAATCATCGATGAAAGTGACAAAGTACTCAAAAACTAGAGGGGTTTTGACAGGAGAAGGGCCCCAAACATCAGAATGCACAAGTTCAAACAAATGACAGACTTTACCGGACACTTTTGGAGGATAGGGACGTCGGGTATGTTTACCAAGTTGACACGACTCACAATGAAAAATATTTGGAATATAAAAGTCTGGTCTCATCTACCTTAGAACCATTGCAGAGGGATGGCCTAACCGACAGTGAGCATCCCTGATATTGGAATCACATATATTTGCTTTAGGGCGTGACAACGGGGACATACGGTAGAGACCACCTTATTCAAAACTGGAGCCAATAACCCGTTTCGTTCCTAGTTCCTTAAACACACAATTGGTAGGATAAAACATAACTATACAGTTATTTTGTTTAGTAGTTTGACTAACGGAGCACAGGCTGGTAGGAAATTCAGGAATAAATAAGACAGAAAACATGTTTAGGGTGTTTGAGTTACCAATGGATCCGATGCCTTGAACGGGGCATGAGGAGCCATCAGCAAGTTGAACAGGTCTGTAAGAAGTATCATGTAGGCTAGTAAAAATAGCTCGATTCCTGGACATGTGATGTGTGGCTCCAGAGTCAATCACCCACGATGAGTCAAGGCTAGAAAACGTACCTGAGTGTGCCGAGTTGGTTTAGAGACTAGGCAATAAAGAGGCAAGCAAACGTTGGAACAAATCATACTCCTTCTTGGTGACTGTAAAGGTGAGCAGCACTCTTTCTGTCTCCCATTCCAGCAAAAGGTAGATCAAGAACCACAACGAACAAGTCAAATACTAGACAGGAACTGAGGTTCTCAGGAGTTCCAGAAACTGAAAATGGCTCAAGCGACTAATTCCGGTCAGATTCCGAAGGCGGAGGCGAGCGGCAGCCGATAGCGGCAGGTAGCGGATATGACAGGGATTTGTTCGGAATTTTCAAGGGAGTTAAGTGGAGCCAGCGGTGTAGGATCACTCGCCGGAAAATAGGCTAGATCTGAGAAAAATGCGGCGGCGCGTGGCGGCTACCGATGGCGCGTGGGGGCGCGTCCGACGGCGGATTGGGGGCCGGTTTTTTAGGGTGTGCTAATCGGAGGCTTCCGAGAACGATGGTGATGGTGAGATGTAATAGTGTCTCGAAAAAGGATTTTCGAACTGGAGCAGATTTGGTGGTGAGAAACATGGAAAGATATGGAACTAAACTGAAACACGGGTTGTAGGTCCAGATTTAACTTGAAATCACTGATTTGATCGATTACACACACACACAGGCGGAAACTATGTGTATGGTGGTGAAACAGATGATAGAAACAGTGTTGGTGAAGATAACCGGCTAACCACACTATGAATCAACACGCAAATGGTATGAAAATGTAAGAACACAGTGCATAAACAACTGCAAATTGTATTGATTCATGAACAATGTGAAAGAGAAGGTTCAGGGTTACAGCCGCTACTCACACCCTAAACATTCTCAAACTAGGCTATTTATAGTAGTGATAGGTATCGAAACTATGTTCAATCGAAACTAGTAGTTTCGATTGACCATATACAAGTGATACACAGAACTATCGAAACTACCATCTATCGAAACTACTAGTTTCGATTGAACAAACTCAATCAAAACTAAGTAGTTTCGATTGAAACCTTGTCTTTGAGATTTTCTTTTGAGTTTTCCTAGGCTTCATTCCCTTGAAATCATTATTGACTTGAGAATGAAGAAATTTCTCGAAGTCATAAGCCATCATAACCTTCCCAGGGTTTTGAAGTGGAAGCTTGGCTAAGTCCCTGAGGTCATAGAAAGGAAGTGTCTGGAAGTCAGTCATATTTTTGAAGTGTTGAACTCCCCCTTTATATCTTCTGATAATAAAGAGCTTCCTTTCTGCATCATATTTCCAGCCAATTGGAGGCCTCTTTAGTTCCTGATGCTCAACTATCCATTCATATGTTTTAGGAGTTTCTTCTTGAATGATTTTCCTAAACCAAGATTTTCTTGAAGTTGGAGGTTCAGGTGCAACAGAAGGTGGATCTTGTGCTGGACTTGATTCAGACACAGTAGTGGTTGGTTCAGGAGTGACTGTCTTGATAAGATTAACCTGAACATATTCTTCGTCTTTTTCTTCATCAGACAAGGTTTGAATCTCCTCTCCTTCTTCTGTGAAGTACCTGGTTCTTTCAGTCTCTTTTTCCTCGGTAGTCAGAATTTCTGGGTAAAGATCAGTATACCCAAAGTTTTCAATTTCATCTAAGAGGGCATTCAGCTCGTCATCAGATGGGATGTCTTCTTCATCCAGAATTACGATCTCTATCTCAGTAGAGGTCCCTTTCCCTTTCTTCCTTGCATCTCTTCTCTCACTTACTGAGGGAAGGTCTAGTTCTGGTTCTTCAACCTTGACTTCAACTGTCTCCTTTGTCTTCTCAGCATGGCCAGCAAAGATAGTTAGTGCAGACTCTGGATTAGTCACAAGGGCAGGAGATGAACTACAGATGTGGTCTCCCCCTGATTTGTTGAAGTGGTTGGTTGTTGTTGCACAGGTTTTATCATTGAGGCTTTGAGCTGCTCCACCGCTTCAGCTAAAGCCTTGAATTCTTCTTTTTTGCTTTGAGATTAGTTTCTGTTGTGTTTCAAGTTGGGTTTGTTGAATGTCAATCTGGGTATGTAGACCCCCAACTTCCAGCTTCAGGTCCTTAACCTCTTCCTGGACATCATGCAAATTAGATTTTAAGCCTTCAATTTCTTCATCTTTCTTTTGAATCTTATCCAGCATTTTCTTCAGTTCAAGGCTTAAAGTTTTAACTCTTGGTATAGGAGAGGTTGAATCATGAGGTGGTGATGTGGGAGTAGTATGGATGGGTGATTGTTGTGGAGATGGTAGTGGAGTGGGTTGTGGAGTGGGCTGTGGAGTGGGTTGTAGAAATGGTTCTGGAGTTGGTTGTGGAGTAGCTAATAGAGAATCTGACGAGGATGACAAATCTTCTAAACCAGTCTTGATTTTCTTTGCCCTAGGCTCTTCTTCCTCAAAATCAGAACCTGACTCAACTTGCCGTTTGGAGGAAGATGCAAGATGCTTTGTTCTATCATCTGAATCAGACTTGTAGTAGTCAGATCCATAAATTCCTGCATCCAGAGTTCCACTTGATACTGCAACTTCCTCCTCAGCTTCTTGCATACCAGCTTCAACATTAACTGCTGGCTCTTGAATTATCTGTATTTGTTCAACAAAAGGAGCCTCTATCACAGGCTCAATGATGGGTTGTTCTTCTTCTTGAACATTAGGGACGTTTATCTCAATATCAGCTTCATCAATAGGTTGATTACCTTGATCTTGTTTAACTTCCATCTCTTCTTCATCAGATGATAAGATCTCTTCTTCTAGATCAGGGTCAATATCAGGAATAAATTCTTCTTCTTCACCAATAATATGACCAAACAGGGGAATGTCAGTTATAGCCCTGTTGGTTCTCTTGTTGGTACTTCTCATATAGCTGAGAGTCTTGGCAATCATATGGTCGAACACAAAGGTGTTCCCAACTTGTTGCAGCTCAGGATGAAGATGATTGATGATAATCTGTAGAAATCTTGGATATGCCAGAAATTCTCCTTCACGGCTCCTGTTAGGTTGTCCTTTAACTATCTGAAGATGAAGCCAGAAAAATTGTAATCTCTTCCCTTGACTAACCCCAAAATTGCTGAGCCCAGAGTGCTGTTTGCTGAATCAAAACCTCCTTTTTTGATTGATAGGTATTGAATAAACACGTGCACTACGTATCTCCAGTGGCTTGGTAAGGAGTTCTTGATTATCTGACAACTTTTGAATTCTTCTGGATGACCCAATCTTCTGAAGCATTCTTTAACATAGAAGATTGGAAATTCAATGGGTGCATCTGGATTGTCATTAAACTGCAGCACCTCTCTAACTGTAGCTTCAGAAAATAAGACTTCTTGGCCAAGCACAGTTGCTCTGATGTGCTCCACATTTTCAACTGTGATGATCTATGCATTCTCCCAAAATTCTCTTATAGATGTCTCAAACACCGGCAGGTTGTTGCTGATGGCAAAGCTGATGTTGGAGTTTGCCAGGAAGTTTAAGACACGAGTGAATTCTGCAGCTTTTGGATCATTGGCATTAAGAAATGCACAGATCTCTTTACGAATAAGAGATCCATACCTGTAAAATTCATCAGTTTTGCACAATAAGTAAAGTTTCTGAATATACTTAATCGAAACAAGATATACCAACACTTAGAAAAATTTTGAAGTCCTTACTGTCGAAACAACTAGTTTTTATTTGAGATAAACTTGGTTAATTTAACAAACAACTTTATCGAAACAAGTAGTTTCGATAGAGGCTATAAGCTTTGATCAACACTTAGAAATTTTTTTTTTAAATCAACACTGTAGAAACAACTAGTTTCGATGGAGATGAACTTATCGAAACTATCTAGTTTCGATCAGAGATACTAGGGCAAGTTTGGGTGTCGAAACTAGTAGTTTCGATTGAAAACCTTTTGAGAAATTTTTAAAAGTGTTGAACCTCTTTATCGAAACTACATGGTTTTGAAACCCAAACCCCTTTGATTCATGATACTCAGACTAATATAAACAATTTAAAGAAGGGTTTAGATTGGCCTGTAAGTGACGGAACTTCATCTTACCAAATGTGAGACTGTTATCTACAAGAATACACAATAATCGTGAGTTCTAAGATGATAGAGATGTTTACAAACACGGATGAGCACAAAAACGACTGTTATTATGAAGATTTAGTCGAACAAATTTTAAATTTTGAAACCCTAGGTCTGCTGATTTGGAAAAATCATCCAAATGAAGTAGTGAGACGATACCTGATGATGGAGAGGATTGGTGACAACGAGGGAAAATCAGGTGATTAACGCTGATATCTTGCAACTCAGACCAATGGCTTGAGAGATTTTGCGTATGACAGAGAAGGTGAAGAGGGTTCGAAAAAGACGAGTGAAACTCAGTATGAAGGGAGGGATTGATTATGAAGGCATTTAATTTTTTGTAAGACAAAAGACACAAATGCCCCTGTCTAAACAACTAGTTTCGATAGGGCAAACTAGTTTCGATATGAACAACTAGTTTCGATAGTTCAAAGTAGTTTCGATATGCACAAAGTAGTTTCGATATGTAAAAGTAGTTTCGATATGCACAAAGTAGTTTAGACAAGTACAACTAGTTTCGATAGTTCAAAGAACAGAAATATGACTAACATATATACACTGTTAAAACAGACTTTCTATAGAAATGAAATTATACACAAGATATTTACACTTATCTTCTTGAAAAAGATCTAACATGAGATCAGATCTGGTCAGTCTCTTGAAACACTTCCTTTTGCAATTAACTACTGTGAGTCCTTGAAGATAGCTGGTATTTGTGCAAAGTAAACCCGAACATTTGTTTGTACAAAGATTTCATGTGATTAAAAGGTACCATTTAAGCAATATACAAGGTGTACCCCACATATTGAAATAAAATGATTTTGAAAACCTATCAATCCTCAAGAAGTACCCATCTTCATCCTATCATCTCTTTCTGATTAACCAAGGTACCGTCTTAGTAATGTCAAAGTACCATCAAAACAAAATAAGATATCCAAGTGGATTTAGAAATTTAAAATAAAATATATCCAAGTAGATATTAAAAAGGTACGAACATTCTAGATCTTTGCGTAAGCAAAACAGAAGAAGTCGTAAAATTATCCAAGCGGATAGAAAAATGTTGAACACCCGAGATCTTTGCGTAAGCAAAACAGACGGGGTTAAATCATCCAAGTGGATGAGAAAAGGATGAGCACACGAGATCTTTGCGTAAACATAACATACGGGGTCATCGGTGGTAAATATCATTATTTTGATGGTCACTTGGCGTATGAATAGGAATCCAATACGTAAGCCTGTATCTAATTGAATTGGTTTTCTTAGATATAAAAATGGGTTAGATGTTTCAACAATGGGTTCAAACACACAAGTATGAGATATATATATTAGGTTTTCACACTACTTACAAGTTTTAACCATATGTCGGGCCTACCAGCTATACCTCAGTAAACACCATCGCTTTTGGTCCATTCCATGTCTAAGAGATGAGATCAGACACTATCATTTCTCAAATGTCAGATTCAAATTTTTTTTTCTGCAATTCAAAACCACTTGAAGATTATATACACAGCAATTCTTTTCAATATTATATTTCTCCCCTAAAAGATTTGCGTAGAAACTGTACATAAAAATAAAATCTTTTTGGAATTTTCTTTGACAATTAAATAGAATTTAGAAAAAAAAAATCTATTCACACAATTTACTGAAAGTTGATCATTCCAAGTATCTCCACCAGTTGGGCAAATCTGGTAGAGTCAAAAGCCTTTGTGAAGATGTCTGTAGTTTGTTTATTAGTTTTGACTTCAACGATTTGAATATGTTTCTTTTCAACACAGTCACGAATAAAATGATGTTTAATTTTAATGTGTTTTGTTTTGGAATGCTGAACGGGGTTTTTGGTGATATGGGGAACGGCAGTGTTGTCACACAGAATGGGTGTCTCATGGAATGTGATCCCATAGTCAAGCATCTGATGGTGTATCCATCTGACTTGGGAATAACAGAGAACTGCGGCAATGTATTCGGCTTCGGCGGTGGATTGGGAAACGGTGGATTGTTTCTTACATTGCCATGAGACAAGGCGGTTGCCAAGGAATTGACAACCTCCAGAAGTGGATTTTCGGTCTAAGTTGCAACCCCCGTAGTCTGAATCTGAATAAGCCACAAGATCAAACAAGTCAGTTTTAGGATACCACAGACCCAATTTTGGCTTATACCTTAAATATCTTAAAATACGTTTGACAGCAGATAAATGAGAGAGTTTAGGATTAGCCTGAAAACGTGCACACAAGCACACTGCAAACATGATGTCGGGTTTGCTGGCCGTGAGATACATGAGAGATCCTATCATAGAGCGATAGAGATGCTGATCAACGCTTTCACCATCCACATCAGGAGTCAAACAATGTCGAACTTCCACAGGAGTTTTTACTGGATGGGAATCAGCCATTTTGAACTTGGTCAAGATTTCTTTTACGTATTTTTCTTGATGGATAAGGATTCCTGACTCAGACTGATCAACTTGTAGTCCCAAAAAGAACTTCATTTCCCCCATGGAGCTCATTTCAAACTTAGATCGCGTCACTTCTTCAAAATCTTTGCAAAGACGGGGATTTGTAGATCCAAAAATGATATCATCCACATAAATTTGCACCATGATTGTATCCTTTTCAACCTTCCGTTTGAACAAAGTTTGGTCGATTGCTCCTCGTGTGAAACCATTCTCAAGCAGATGCTTTGATAAAGTTTCATACCACGCACGAGGTGCTTGGAGAAGACCGTACAATGCTTTGTCTAACTTGTATACACGGTCTGGAAAATTAGGATCAATGAAACCCGGCGGCTGCTTGACATATACTTCCTCTTGAACTTTGCCATACAAAAAAGCGCTTTTGACATCCATTTGATGGACGGTGAAGTCCATGTAGGCTGCATAGGCGAGAAACATTCTGATGGCTTCTAAGCGAGCCACTGGTGCAAAGACTTCCTCATAGTCAATCCCTTCTTCTTGAAAGAAACCTTGAACCACCAGACGAGCTTTATTTCGAATCACAGTGCCGCCTTCATCCTTTTTGTTGCGAAAAACCCAACGAGTGCCGATTGAAACTTTGTTCTTGTGAAGATCTACCAAATTCCACACATGCAGCTTTGAGAATTGCTGTAGCTCTTCCTGCATTGCTTCCACCTAGCTGTTTTCTAGTAGAGCTGCTTTGATGTTCTTTGGTTCAGCTTGAGAAATGAAGCAAGAAAACATGCTGTTTTCAAATGCTTCACAGGCACTTCGGGTACTAACACCCACATTGAGTGGTCCAATGATGTTATTGGTGGGACGAATCTTGTGAATTCGCAGTTGAGGAATTTCATCTTCTTCCACGACTTCTTCCAAATTGGTAAGATTTTCAGCAGGAGGATCGGCAATATCATTAATAGGATCTTTAGCAGGTGATTGTGGTGCAACATCTACTATTGGAATGGAGTTGTCTTCAACAGTTTCACTTGTTGCATCAGAACCGAAAGACTCCATATCAGATTCAACATTAGCAACCACGGGAATTTCAACCTGAGCAGATGAGGAAGAGCCTTGATCATTTATGTTCCCTAGATTGTTCACAGAGAAGTAAGGATTAGCATGAGTTGATTCAATAGAGAAATCAGGAAGATTAAATGACTTAAAAACTGAATCGACGTCAAAGAGCCAATTGGGACCGTCTCCTGCGTCCGTATGATTGTTTTCATGCCAATTGATATCAATGGACTCCATCACTATCCTTTTCTTCTTATGGTAGACACGAAAAGCACGTTGATTGGATGAGTAACCAACAAAATAGCATTCATCAGCTTTGGCTTCAAACTTGTTGAGCTGATCTGAAGTGTTCAGCATTGTGCACACACACCCAAATTTTCTGAAGAAATCGATAACTGGCTTGCGCTTGTACATGATCTCATAAGGTGTCTTGTTGCAACTTTTAGTGATAAGAACCCGATTTTGCACAAAACATGCAGTGTTGACCGCCTCAGCCCAGAAAGTCACGGGAAGCTTAGAGTCAACAATCATAGTTCGTGCAACTTCAATTAAAGTGCGGTTTCTTCTTTCAGCTACACCGTTTTGTTGAGGAGTCGAGGTGAACTAAATTGTCGAGAAATTCCTTTGCTTTCACAGAAGGAATCAAGAGTTGCATTTTTGAATTATGTTCCATGATCGCTGTGGATAGTCTTCACACTTAGATTGAAGAGGTTCTCAATTTGAAGCAGATAGGTTTTTAAAATCTCTGGCGTCTCATCTTTCTTGGCTAGGAAAAACACCCAAGTGAATCGAGAAAAATCATCTGTTACCATCAGACAGTATGACTTTCGTCCAAGACTCATGACACTCACTGGACCAAAAAGATCCATGTGAAGCAATTGGAGAGGAGAGTCAATGGAATTGGTGGTTTTAGGCTTATGTGAAGATTTGTGTTGTTTTCCCTTGGAACATGAGATACAGTGTTCCATAGGAGTGAAATCTTTGAGAGGTAATCCAGTGACTAGGTTGCCTCGAACCAGTCGGTTCATTGTTTTGAAATTGACATGTCCCAACCTTTTATGCCACAGGAAAGATTCATCTTCGGAAGCCTTTGAGAGAAAACATGATTCAATGCCCGATGGGTTGTTCATATCCAAGCTATATGTGTTGAATATTATGGGAGCACGCATGAGAATAAGTTCTTCCGGAATCACCACTCCCGGCTTCAAGATAAGACATTCTTTTGAATTGAATAAAGCACAAAAGTCCTTGTCACAAATCTGTGAAACACTCATCAGATTGTATTTCAACTGAGGAACAAAGTTGACAAATTCCAGACTATTTACTCCATTTGATACTGTTCCTTGTCAATCTTTCCTCCTCTTAGGTTTCCAGCAAAAGCAACATACTCTCCATCAATTTGATGATAATCTTGCAGCAAGTTAAAGTGCCCAGTCATATGTCTTGAACATCCACTATCTACATGCCAGATGTTATCGCCGGTTCTTCTTGATTGACCCTATACACAACGAACCATTTATACGATTTGACCAAAATTGTTTCAATCAAGAAATTTTAGTGTCAGGATATGACCTCTCATTGGAATCAGAATTACAACCATCCTTTGATGAAGCATGGTCATCAAATAGAACATTATTTTTTAATTTTCCATGTTCGTTTTAAATAATTTTTAGCATTTTTAATTCTTTTACGCCTATATTTCCTACTGTGAGAAGACTTAGGCAACACATATGAATTTAATGAACTTTTAGAAAGCGATTCTTCATTAGAATTTGTGGTTGTCAATTTACAACTTTTTGAAACATGATTTGAGGCACCACAACCAAAACAAACGTTTTCACAAGATATCTTAGCCTAATAATAGTCATCACAAGATGAAGATGATTGTGATGTTGAGGAATCTGAACATGAGATGGTTCTCTCATCAATAATTTTGTCTTGAAGACGATGTGCTTCCTTTAATCTAAAAAAGTCCATCTTGCTCATGGTTTCACGTGGTACATCATTCACAATAATTCCTGCACTTTTAAACTTGGTAACACATGGCATAACATTCAAAGATTTAGGAACAAAATGCAAAGCATTTTTAAATTTAGAAACGTCACATCCCAAACCCGTATGCTCAGCAGGCATAGAATCAAAATACAAGTTTTTAACGTGTTCACAAATATTTGGTTTTGACACGGACATATTATTACATTCATCCGACTCAAGTTCTTTTAAAATATTTCTATCATTAGTACTCTTATCACAATCATCTTCGGAATTTACACAATTTGATTCTGCACAAGAAGCAAAACTGTCAGAATCGGAGGACGTAATATAATCATCAGGAGATAATGTACAAACAAAAGGTGTGGAAACATGTGGAGTTGGCATATCAGCAAATCTCCCTGATTTAGAATAAGGAGGTGGATGAGAGTTATACCCAAGACCCTCTGTGCCTTTTCTATTAATTGGTTATCGATTATCCCAAACATAATTTTCTGATCCATATTCATGTGATCAACTTGTAATTTGGCTTTTTCTGCCTTTTGGACTCTTTCACTTAAGATCGTATTATTAATGGTTTGAGTATTGAGTTGCACAATTAAAGAGCGATTTTCACCAGAAATGTCACGAATTTTCTTTAAGTAAAGTTTCTCATTTTTTGCCACAGAGTCATACATCACCTTAATGTGATCTCGTTCATCAATCAAGGCTTGATTGATGAATCTGTATTTTTGAATTTCATTCAAGCAAGATCTAGAATTACTCAGTTTAGAAATAACCTCAGCAGGCACAGCAGTGAGATCCTCAGCAGGTTCAATCATGACACACTTGCTCTTGTCCTCCATATCAGCCATCAAGGCTTTATCAGCAGCTTCCTCAGCTTGTTCTCCCCAATGATAGTGTCCATCAGCTTGACACACAAGAGTTGTGGAACATGAAGATGTGTTTGTCTTTGGAGGATTGGTAGCTTGTTTTCCAGAGGAAATCTTCTTTTCTTGCTGATCCTTGGAGGACGGCTCCTTGCAGTTTCTGGCAAAATGACCCAGCTGATCACAATTGTAGCATCTCACCTTCTTGATATCAAACCCAAGTGTCTTTCCCTGCTTGAATCTGTCTATGCCAGTCCTTTTGATGAATCTTTTGGCTTTTAAGGTCAACATGGCCATGCACCAATCAATGTCCATTTTCTCCACATCATCAGGATTAATCTGCTCCAAGTCATCAGGTTGAAAGCTAACCGGTGTTAGATTTCCAGAAATCAGTGCATCATAGCACAACATGAAAGCAGTCATGATTGGGACATAATCATCAGGAATCATGGTGACAGTCTTTTGAGGAGCATAGGAGCTGGTAGAATTAATTGCAGCAGCTGAAGGAGGGACATCAGTCTGAAAGTATGGGCTACCGGATGAGCTTGATCCAGCAATAAGAGCTGTGTTTCCAGACTGATTTGACGGGGTGACTGCTCCCTTCTTAATCTCAATTTCATAAGATTCAAGAATGCTATAGACTTCCTGTTGAGACAGAGCACTTAGATTCTCAGTCTTTTTGATCATGATTCGATACATATTCCATTCCTCAGGAAGAGAATCTAGGAGTTTCTTGTTTAGATCAAGAGTAGGGTACTCAACTCCCATTACTTTCAACCTTGATACAATGCTTGAGAAACGGTTGATCAAATCAGATATTGATTCTCCCCTTACACTGCTGAACATCGCATATTGTTTCTTGATCAGATCTCTTTTGCTTTCCCTAACATCCTCACTTCCCTCATATCTTGTGCACAATACAGCCCATAAGTCTTTGGCAGTTGTGTACTCAGCAAAGATGTTGAAAATATCCATAGGAAGAGCCATGGCAATAGTCCCGTAGGCCTTGTTGTATCGGGCAATCAAGGCAAGATCTTTCTCATCATACTTAGATACTAACTTAGGACGTTGAACATCAGCAGTGGTAGTTACGGGCTTGTGGGGACCATCGGTGATAGAACTCAACAATTTATAATCGTGAAATTGAAAGAAAAGCTTCATCTTTTTAGTCCAGTCATCAAATTCTCTTGTGGACACAAGCGCAGGTGGTCTATTTCCCCAAGAAGGTTCTGTTGAACTTGAAGTAGCCATAATATTCGAAATCGAAACTAAACAGAAACTAGTTTCGATAAGACAACTTTTATCGAAACAACTAGTTTCGATAAGACAACTATTATCGAAACAACTAGTTTCGATAGGACAACTTTTATCGAAAAAACTAGTTTCGATACTGAAAAATTCACAGACAAGTTTTGATAACCACAGTTTCTATATAAGACAAAAATCTAGTTTCGATAGTACCTTCTCCCGACAAAACGTAGACAAGAAGTTTCGATGATCAACAAAAATCAGAAACTGTCCCCAGTAGTTTCGATGACGTCTTCTCCAAGCTCAGAAATACTCCATTGATGATAAGCTCCAGAAATCAATAGCGCAGAAATGACAAAACAATCCAACGAAAACCTTCTTCTAACACTCCTGATCACTAATCCAACCTCCGATTCTTGAAATCACGAACAAAAAATCCTTGAAAAACGATGAAACAGTACGTTTGAGATGTTATGTGCAGATTCCAACAAAATACCTCACAAATCACCTAGAATCGATCACAAAACCTGATAACACTCAAAAACACTAGAGCATATAGCTCTGATACCAATTGTAGGTCCAGATTTAACTTGAAATCACTGATTTGATCGATTACACACACACAGAGGCGGAAACTGTGTGTATGGTGGTGAAACAGATGATAGAAACAGTGTTGGTGAAGATAACCGGCTAACCACACTATGAATCAACACGCAAATGGTATGAAAATGTAAGAACACAGTGCATAAACAACTGCAAATTGTATTGATTCAAGAATAATGTGAAAGAGAAGGTTCATGGTTACAACCGCTACTCACACCGTAAACATTCTCAAACTAGGCTATTTATAGTAGTGACAGGTATCGAAACTATGTTCGATCGAAACTACTAGTTTCGATTGACCATTTACAAGTGATACACAGAACTGTCGAAACTACCATCTATCGAAACTACTAGTTTCGATTGAACAAACTCAATCGAAACTAAGGGGCTGAACACTGATATGAGGTGATCCGTTTATAAAAATCAGAACAATAAATAATAATAACTAAGTATATACTTATATAAAAGTGAATATTAATGCCTCACATTTATAAGTACTAAAAATAATACCTAGTGATACGATTTAAATAAATGTTACATGATTTATATAAGATCAATATTTTTATAAAATCTACCATCTAATATGCTTAAAAATCCCTACTTATATAAAAGAATTATTTACCTAACTAACTTTATTTATTTAATCAAAACCTTTAAATAAAACAAGTTTTATATAAAAATTAAGCCTAGATTTTTTTTTCACATTTTACTAATTCCTAAAACAAGCAAACTGTGACGTTTCGGATTTTTTTTCGTTCGCACACTTGTATTATATTTATCGTGTAATCATTCTCCATTTAAATAAAATGTAAGAGTTTTTATTTAGTTTTATACAAATAGGTATTTTATTTTACGGATTTAAATTAATTAAAATTTTATAAATTTTAGAAACTTATATAAAATATTATATAAAAATCTAAAATTTAAAAGTTGCACATTCAATAAAATAACCTATTTAAATAAGATAAATAACTTTTATAAAAATTATTTATAATAATAATAATAAAATAAGTTTATAAAAACATTTAAAATATAATATAAAATTAAATTAATTTAAAAGAAATTAAATTAATTTATTTAAATAAAAAGTTTAGGGGTCGTTTTGTAATTAATCAAACTAGAAGGTTTTAAGCTAAAGTCTGTTGAGGGACTGTTTCTGGACAAATTAAACTACAAGGATCCATCCGTAATTATCTCAGGGGGCGAATTAAAACAAAATTTAACTTCAGGGACTAAATCTGCCAAATTGCAAATCGTAAATCCGGTCACCCCCTACATTGTCCGGCGGTCCAAAGCTTTTTCTGGCGAGCCACCGACAGGGCTGTTCCCTGCACCTCGACAGCCGCTAAAGGCACCCCTGGCTTCGTCGTCCCCACGCGAACAATAGCCCCCGACCAATTGGTCTCCCCGACATACAGAAAGTTCGATCGTGTTTGTGACCGAAAACCCACGCCACAAATTCGGCCCCGACAGTCAACCCCCACGCCTGCAAGATGGCTCGACAGCTTCGTCTTGTCCAGACGAGTGTCGGGACATGCTCAATTGCTTGTCTCATTATCAGGATCGAGCTCGGTTATAAAAAGCCATTATTGCACCTGCACGCTACCCCTCCTCCACCCAATCTCTCTCCAAATTGAAGACACCATTACAATCGCCATCTCTGTGTGAAGCTGTGACCAAGGTTGTAGAGGCTAATCCCATCCAGAAGCTCGATTCTCATTCTGTACATTCTCGGATTTAAGACTCTGCCGTCCAGCCCCTTCACGACCACGTAAGAATCCTCAACTTCGCTTATTTACCTTCTGTTATCATAAGACAAACTGAACCAATCGAAGTCACGACTCCAAACCATCGATTACCGGACAAACTAATGTTACTGTTTTATTTGCTAAAGTCTGGGCCATCAAAACTACTTAGTTTCGATTGAGTAAATGGTCAATCAAAACTAATAGTTTCGATAAATAGTAGTTTCGACAGTTCTGTGGTCAATCGAAACTAGTAGTTTCGATTGAACATAGTTTCGATACTTGAACATAGTTTCGATACCTGAACATAGTTTCGATACCTGAAATAGTTTCGATCAAAATCAGTGATTTCAAGTAAATCTGAACCTACACGTTACACAAATAATTTTAAATATTATTATAAACCTATACACAATTAAATACGAATACACACCTATAAGCATACAATAATACCCATTTATCTACATAGGGTTCCATCGTGCTTAGGTTTCAAACATCCGTATCACCTACTCTCGTGGATTATCATATCCGCTAGCCAGGTGAGTTACATAGCCCATATTTTACATTTTTATACGTTTTGGGGTGAAACATTATACATGCTACTCACATTGTTTATATGTGTTATACATGAGACTATATGCTTATTTTTTGGATGTACATACATTTAAACACAAGACAACCAACTGTAATATTGATAGATCTATTGTGCCTGACCAGCCCACCCGGTTAGGGTGTTTATTACTGCATACTCGGATATAACCGCGTGTTATATTCAAACATATCGGATATAGTGGGTAACTATATTCAAACATACCGGACTTAGCTGTTGTGCTCTGTTCAAGCGGGTCAAACTCGGTTTGAATTGTGATTAAATAAATGTTACATCCTACATACTATGTTTAACAAGATAAACAATGAGTTGCAAAACAATTTACAACTACTATTTACCGAAATTATTAAACCTATGTACTCACCAACTTTTTAGTTGACACTTGATTAAAATAATGTTTCAGGTTTGGATATGTGACTACTTGCCGAAGATTTCTCCACTTAAGAACTATGGACCTAGTTAAATAAATCAATGTTTTGAGCTAGACTAGGTTATTTGGAATGAATTGTAGTTGGATCTTGTTGTCTTTAATTTAAATTAATGAATTATGCAACCTTCTAGCTATCTTGTGCTTTTGAACAATCATTCTATTGTCCGCCTCGATGATTCCGCCATCGGTCTGGGTGTGACACAAACTATCCTTTCCTTTGTAAAAAATTCGTCCAGCCCATGCCCCCATATCTCACGAATTGTTTTTCCTTTTTGTTAATATCCCATTCAAAATTTAAATTCAAAGCCTTCCATATCTATCTACAAGTCAAACCCTACACCAAATCCTTTACAAATCTTGTCGTATCTCCATTACCCAAGATAATATACGGTCCCTAGTGGAATCTAGGGAAAATCACGCCACCATCCCCCTTCACCAATCGTTCTTCATCAGAGCTTCTCCATAACCAAGACCCATTGCATGCCTTCCACCATTAATCTCTTATACAACCATCTCTTCCATCTTATTCTCTCATAAGCATTCAAGCATACTCCAGCAGCCCTTGAGTTCGTAAAACAGCCCCCATACCCTGCAGAAATTCGAATTTTTGGTGAAAAATAAGCAAGGATTCAAGCCAAGTTCATCCCTTGTAAGTTACTACGCTATTCACCATTCAATCTCTTGTATACACACCATCTTTATACACGATTTCTGTCCAAATCACAGCCCTAACATTGCCTATATTCATCCTCGTTTTTGTTCTCATATCTTGGAAGAAACACTCCAAGAATCATCCCAAGTATTGACCACGTAAACAAGTAAGTACACTCGTTTGTTTCACCCGACCCATCGGGTTTTCCTTTCCAATTTGTTCATATAATTAGCCATGAATAGCTATATTCATGGGTGATGATATAACCACTGATGACTCGATCAAGACTTAGCATACATGTAGCTTTTGAAATCTTACAACCAAAAAGTAGAATTGCAAAGCCCTAAAATCGGATTTTAAACTATATAATCAAAAGATAAGTTTTTAACTCCATCATAACCTTACTAAAGACCATTATTTGAATCTGAGATAACTCCATTTAGAACTCCAAACCATGCACAAACCTTCACCCGAAACAGTTTGTGCATGAGAAGCCTTGATCACTCGTATTATCGCCTTATACGGTCAAATTATCGTTCCGTCCATATTCTTACTTAGCCCCATTGAAATCTGATTTATTCCAGAAGTTAAACACTCTTGTTGGAGCCCCCAATCTTGCTAAACACCCAGCCTTGTTAAGGTACGCAAGCCTACCCGAAAACCTTACATTTATAAGCGTTATTTTCATTATTTTACACCGTTATAGGCACGTATGACCCCCTATATGTCCAAACCTTTAAAGATACTAAAATTACAGATTACTAAGTTCCTAAATCTGACTCATAACAACTTACGGCTCTAAACTTGAAAATATATAAAAAAACAATCGAAAAACCATTATGAAACCGTCGAAAACGGATTCCACAATCTTATTTATTCAAAAACGACCTTTTCACCAATAAAATTATAAACTCAGAATTTTTTCAGAGAACATATGTCCCAAATAAAGATTTTTCCAAAATGAAACGCTCAAAAACGTTTTTCTAAGCGACCGCACGATTTAAAACAAGTTTAAAAGCCATAAATCAGGAAAAAGAGTTAGAGATCTCAGAAAATTATAAAAATTTTCAGGAAACATTCTAATAGTATTCTGAAACTAGGAAAAATACTAAATTAGGTGCAGGTCTTAAAATTATATGAAACGCGTTCAATGTACGTAAAATAAACCAGTAACTAATCCAATTTTTAATAAATATTGAATCTGATCAAAAACTGAGTTTTATAATTTTTAGGACTTAAACATACTGTATTAAGGATTTATAAAGTATAAAATAGAATTTCTAAGTTTATTTTTTAATTATTAGGAATTTAGGTCATTTCTAGACAATTAAATACACTAAAAATATAACATATAGAAAATAATTATATAAAAATTATTTTTATAACTTGTGAGCCCTAACCTACTGTAGAAAAATATAACTTAGAAATTTTGAAGTAATTTTTAATTACTTAGTAATATATACCGTTTAAACGCGTTAAAACGTTGGTTTATTAAGTGAAATTAACAAATAATACAATAGTTTTAAAAACTTATATTTTTCCAGAAAATTTGACTTATATATCCTAAGTATGACTCTCATTTGAATAAAATAAATAATATTCAACTATATATTAAGTAACCCCGAAAACGTATGATTTGGCGAAAACCGTCGCGTTAATTTAAAACGGTATTACTATTGTTTTATCTTCCTTTATAGAAAAATATTTAACTTATATAATAAGCAAGAACTATAATAACATAAATATTATTACATTATTACATATGTATGGTTAACCTAAACTTATTCGATGATAACTAATATACCAACTAACCTAATAACAACAGGTTTTTAGACATAGTATACAATATCATCTTAGGGCACCGACACATATGGACTCGTTTATGATAATTGAGTTGTTGGTAACACATTGTTTAAACATAGGGGCCCTAGTATACATAACCGGTGACTTATCTTACGAGCTACTACAAGGTGAGTTCATGTGATCCCCGTTTTACAAATTATTTATATACTCGTTTTGGGGAATTTGGATGCATACTCCTAAACTTTTTTTAGACTTGGTGCTATAATTAAAGAAGGTTGTTCTAGCTGCCATAACGAATCCCCGATCTCTAGAACACAATCATTAACTCCTTTGGAGCCAGCGAATATATGGGTAGTACTATCTTGTGAAACCCCCGCACACCATGGGCCCGACGTAACCGGGACAACCTCCCATGGAATGATAATCATTGAATGATAATATATATCTGGTGACTTATATTCGTTTAACAGATTATATTTATGTTGGCATGCATGAGTAATTAGACCCATAACAATAAGGGTATGGGTTAGGGGTATATTATTATTATTTCTAGATGTCCACGGGTTGGGCACATGGTTGCTTGTGAACTTATTTAATATGCACCATACTTATTTATTTGTGTCGATTGTCATAAACGCATGAATTCACCAACAATTTTGTTGACGTATTTTGAGTATGCATTTCAGGTACTAACCAAGGAGGAGTCAACTAGGCACAACACTAAAAGTACAACCACTTGAAGTTAGAAGAATAAATTGTATAGACCATTAAGTTTTTAGTTTGTTGTAACATTATCTTATGTTGTTTCTTTTCAAAACTTGTATTTTGGGGAATGGACGTTTAGTCCAACTATGTAATGTATTTTTTTCCGCTGCGTTGGGTTGATATGAGTCTTCACGCCTAGCCCCCTGGTCGGGTTGTGACACGAAAAAAGGTTCAGTTTGCAAGAGGGGAGCCTGGTGCCAAGGTGATTCAAGCTGAGCAGGGTCGAAGGTTAAAACCGGGTCAGGTATTTGGTGACAGTGGGAGCACGGGGCGTGTTCTGGGTACAGTTACAAAACAACGTTGGGTTTTGAAGACCGGTAGTCCGACTGTGAAAATCTCTCCTATGGAAATCTTGCTAAAGGAGGAGAGTGGTGGTTCTCGGGTTATCTCTGGAACTGGTGGATCGTGCAAACCAGTTAGATAGAGAATGAGTTCCCTTCATGTACATGATGAGAGGGGGCTGCAACTAGGGTGAATCTGATGAAGTCTGACCTTGTTTATAGGGATTGAATGCTCGGGAGACTTTAGATATGGAGGATACTGGAATTACTGGCTTGGGGACTTCTTGGATGGTGTTTGGGGATTGAACAAAGCCTTCAAGTGAGAGATTGTTGGTGTAAAGGCTTATTGGGCCGGACTGGGCCAAATGGGCCTGGTGGCCCCGGGCCTAATTGGGTTGTCGACTTGCGCAAGGCTTTGGGCCTGTTTGCAGCTGTTCTTTGGGTCAGCTTAGGGGCTGGAAGCAGCCTTAGGGCTGTTTAGCCCTTAGTTTGCTGATTAAGTTATTGCCATAATTAATAACCCTAATCTAGTATTATTTATATCCCCTCTATTGTAATTGTATTCCTTGAGCACCTAATAATAAAGAACCCTTGTTGCAAAGTGGACGTAGGCCAATCTAGGCTGAACCACTATAATTCTCGGGTCTCTACTTTTCTGTTTATTGATTGATATTATGTGTGTGTGTGTGATTCTGTTGCGATAACGACTCTTGATACCTAACATATACAACATGGGATACGTATCTAGAATATTTACAATTAACATTATTCGAGTTTGTTTCTTAATCTCAAACCGAACTGCTTGTTTCTTAATAGCGTATTCAGTTTCAAACTTCCAATTTGAAAATCGAAGGTCAATTTCAATTCCATTGACAAAATCGAAGCTCGCATGCAACCAGTGGTCGGTTGTTTCTAATTTTCGTCAATTTTAGTTCAATTGACGAAACCCGATGAACGCGTGTTTCTAATCGAAAAACTATGCATTCAATTGAAGCTGATTTGCAAAATCAATGGTCAATTTCACTGAGTCGATTTCAGTGAATCGTTGGTCAATTTCAGAAGGTGCCTGAGACGCCGCTTTAGGCGTTGCGGGCCTCGGCACCATCTCTTGTGAATGTTGCGCATCACCCTGCGCAAACAAAGTTTAAAAGAACGGAATCGCGCCTCGAGGCGTTTTCCCTTCGTCTCACGTGGCGTTAGCCTCGAGGCGAACCGAGGCGTAAGCCTGAGGCAGAATTAAAAAACAAATATAAAAATTATATATCTTATAAACTTGGTTTTAAAAAGCACACCTAGGCGCAAGGCCCTTCGCTTTTGTGTACTTAAGGCGCGGGTTGTACGAAAAGCGCACGAAAAGCGCACGAAAAGCGCAGGTGAGGCGCACGCCTCATGTATAAAAAGCGCAAATATGCATTAGGATGTTATACAGCGTGCCTTTTAGGTTGTATATGTAGGTATTTTATATGTTAAAACATATATAAAGTTTATTATAGTTAAATTTTTGTGTAGGGGATGTTAAAAACCTATGATATATATAAAAAAAAATTATATAATCATTTTGCGCCTCGCATATGAAAAACTCACCGCTTTTGCGCTTTGCATCTCGGTTTTAGACCCCGTCGCTTTTGTGCACCTCTCGCTTTTTAAAACCAAGATAAATATAGAATATTCCTTACTAATTTCATCATAAAAGTTTAAAACAGCATATAAAATTTAAATATCTTATAAATATAGAACTCTGCTAACTAATTTCATCGAAAAAGTCTAAAACAGCAAGAGGCGCCTTGAGGCGTACGCCTTTCACGATTTTTTGAACGCCTCAGCCCTTTGAGGCGCATGTACAAAAATGTCCCCTCAGGCGTCGCCTCAGACTCGGTTTCTCACCGCCTCGCCTCGAGGCGTACGCCTCGACCGTTTTTTTAAACCATGGGCGCAAATGATATATGCTCATTTCCAGTTACAACTTCACACACAATAAACTCTTCTACTTTAGCACTTTCTATGGCCAAAATGACACGAGTCAGTTCTTCAAATTAATTCTTCATCCTTTGCCCTTATCGCCTTTCCGAGAGTTATATATTCAACATTTCATGCTAAATCTTCAAGTATAACTCTTCTCTCATGTTGCTTAAGAAGTTCTCCTTCTCATGTTTTCAAAGGCGGGGGAAAAATATCAAAGGGAGGAACACATTCAGAAGCAGAATCCGTTATAACAGCCATATTCAGAGGCCAAATCTGTTATAGCATTCATATATGTGCCTGAATATGTCATAGAGGTTAGTATTAAAAAAAAAAAAGATGAAGCAATAACGCTACTCGTCTAATCATCATATACTTGATAATATTAGAAGATCAGAAGAAGGCGTCCTTAAAAGAAGACGTATGTTGACATAGACTTGACAGATTCATCCAATTGATGTTAAAATAGATCATAGTAATAAAGCTTTTTTTTAAACCAATGAAATAAGAAACAAAAAGTCTTTGTATGTAAAAGTTGATTTAATAAATCTAATAAAGCTAATGGTATGTTTATACAGCTTTAGGATCGTTCAGCTTAGAGTAACCCACACACTAAACATGGATTGTTCAGTGTGCAAGTATGTATCCCATATTCAACTTTAACAAAAAGAAGCTTCAAGCTGAACATATAGTAGCTGAAAATTTCCACATCGTAGAGATCAAAAGCTGAGTTCTTGATCTCTTATTGATCCTTTTAAGAGTTGAACATAAAATGCAAAAGACACAAGTTGCAGCATGTTTAAAGTTGAAGATTCAAGTTGTAACCTTACTCAAAGCAGATACTACACAAGTTGAAGAGTTACTCATGCTCAAGATCACTTATAGGTGTGTTCATAGTTATCAAAGGAGCAAGGCGCACTCAAGCCTTGAGCCTAGAGTCCTAGACACAAGGCGCTTAAAAAGCGCAAGCCCAAGGCAAGAAAGGCACACACGTGGAAAAATTAAAAAAATATATAATATGCTATGAATATTAGTCCTATTTCAAATATATATATATGTATGTATGTATATATATATATGTATAGGGTTAGGTTCAAATGAGAACTCATAAATACTTGAGAACTCGTCAAAAAACCAATTAAAACCATTTTTTTTCACTACCTTTATTATTAAAGTACATCGTAAAAAATAATTTATCTCTCAAATTAACTTATCTCTTCTCTCTAAATTATTCTTAAAAAAATTTATACACATGTGTAAATGGTAAACACTTACACATGTGTAGATTTTTTTTAATATATTCATCCATGTAAATTTAAATATATAAATTTATTTTTTTATGTTGTATTTTAACTTTAAAGATAGTAAAAAAAATGGTTTTGATTGGTTTTTTAACGAGTTCTCGCGAGTTCTCAAAATATTTAGGAGTTCTCATATGATTCATTCCCTATATGTATATGTATAAACCTAATCTAATAATATATATATATAGCTTCCTCAAGTTGTGCAGTAGTTTTTTTTAGCAGTGCAACACTTTTTTGAACAGTGTAAAATCTTTAATTGGACTATTTGGCAACCTAAACACTCTTCCTATAGCATCTTGTACTATTTAGCAACCTAAACACTCTTCAAATAGCATCTTGTATTATTTAGCAACTTAAATCTGCTAGTTCCACGTGAAAACAGAAAGCACCACCTCCTTAAATCTTTATCATTTTGTCTCCTCCCTACCTGTTTTTTTACAATCCAAACTCTCTCTTCTACCCCTTCTCTTTGTGTTTAATGTTAAATAATTGAAAGTCACATGATTAATAAGAGAAAAAAAAACTCAGTTCCATGTGACTGATCCAACTTCAAACAGTCTGAAATTACTTTTGGCCGGAAGTTGGCCAGATTCTCGCCGGAAATTGGCCGGAATCTCACTGGAAGCTTGTCGGAGGGCCTGAATTGTCGCAAAGCGTTTTTCCAGCACCTCGCCTCGCCTCGCCCGAGTGCCTAGGCATGCACCTAGGTCGCCTTTGACAACTATGAGTGTGTTGTAAACATATTATCAAAAGCGAGCGCCTTGTGCGCCTAGGCGCAATTTTAAGGCGAGGCGCGATAAATGTGCTTTGATTTTAAGGCGAGCGCCTTGTGAAGCTGAAGAAGATTTTGGTACTTTACTTTGAATATTTTTTAATTCAAGTTTTGAAATTACATTTGAATCTTGACTATTTAGAACTTTTGGTACTAATTATATGATATTAAATGTTATATAATAGCTTTTCTTTAATTTATTTGAAGAATAGTAAAGTATAGATTCCTTTCATTTAAGTGCGTTTTTTTTCTCAGGCCCTCGCTTTTTTTGCGCCTTGCGCCTAGGCCGCAGGCGAGGCTTATGCGCCTAGTGCCTTTGATAACTATGGTTGTAAAAAGCTCCTAGGCGCGGCTATGCGACTGCAGGTGAATGAGTGCACGCATCGGCGCATCGCCTTCTCTGGAAGCCGATTCTTTTTTACAATTCTATGCTTTTCTAGGGCGTGGGCTGTCTTTTTTTCACTTAAATGGCCTAATGTATGGGTTTAACAGTCATTAGAGATTTTAGAAAGGCCTACTTTGCCAAAAACCTAGAACCCACAATGGGTTTCAAAACATACGGATATAATGCCAAAACATAGCTCGGAAGAGGAATACATCGCAAGGGATGATGAATTTTGTTTAGTTTGAGAAATTAATCGTTTAATGAGTGTGCTCCTTTTTTGTTTGCTTTGATGCCCGATTTCTTCTTATTTTAGTATTTCATAGCGAAAAGGAATAAGGGGTTAGGAATAGACTGTCCTCACACGTGCACGCACGCGCACACACACGCGCACACACACGCACACATATATATATATTGTTCTTATTTTAGTATGTCATAGCGATAATGCACAAGGGGTTAGGAATAGACTGGCCTCACACGTGCACGCACGCGCACACACAAATATATATATATATATATATATATATATATATATATTGTTGTGTATGGAGGCTTAGGGGATTAGGGTTGGGGCCCTGTTGGATCGGGATCTACCTTGATCCAATGATTCAACACATTAACCGAACCAAATCGTGCGGAATCCGATTTGATTGGCAATCCAATCTATGACACGGATCGGGTCGTAAGAAACGAGCGGATTAGATGTCGAAACGAAGGTTTCTATCGACCCTTTGGTGTAGAGAAGTTGGATACAAGACCTGGAAACTCTCAACGGACAGAGATTCGATAATACAGGTACAAAGAGTTTTTGTGTTCTGTTGCTTAGTCTGGTTCTGTGTGTATATGTGTTGTATTTCTGTTGTATATGTGCTCATGAAGTGAAAGTTCTATATATAGTGCTGAGGCCATTCGTACGAATGAGCCATGTGAATGGACTCATTCGTGCTAATGAATCAGCAGAATGGTTCATTCGTAAGAATGAATCATTAGAATGGTTCATTCGTACGAATGAATCATTCTCATGACTTATTCTAGCGAATGAATCATTCTCATGATCTATTCGCGCGAATGGATCATTCTCATGATCCATTCGTGCGAATGGGCCTTTCAATAGCACGATTGATCAACGTTATCGATATTTATCAGATCGTTTAATACATAGTCGTTATATATGAGTAAACATTAAGGATAAACATGTAATTTCATTAATACATCAAATAATTACATTAAACATAGATGAAATACATATTACAAGGGATTAGGGACATATCATGCATCTACATACTCCCCCTTGGACCTAGATCCCTTCAAAATGACCTAACTAACATTAGTTGGTCTTCAACATCTCTTTTGTATGAGTTTTCCAGTTAACTCCGGCGTGTATGTCAAAAGCAAAGCATATACGTATCACTTTCACATACTGCAACGCCTGGTCTATATCTGCAACTTCAAAAAACGGTTGACACTTGTATAGAGTTGTAACATCTTGTTCAGACAAGTTGGTCAGCCACAAGGGATCAAAGACCCTGATGGTCTCCCATGACCCTTCTTTACAAAGCACTATAACAGCTTCACCAGTACGCCCCATCATAGTACCACCATTTGAACTGATCTGAGAAGTCCTGGATCATTTTCCTTAAAGGAATCTTCTTCATGATCGTTGGAGGTTTCCACTTTAAGACAATTAGGTGCTTCTTGGTGATTGGATGAACCTTTTCCTTATGAATGTAACGTGTAGGCATTTGTGGCTTGAAGTTCACCCACTTCTTCCGGTATTCGTATTGTAATTGACGTTCAAACCATTCGGATAGACCGGAAGATTCGCTGTATAGAAGCTTTAGACGCGCCAATTGATTTACTTCAAATGCGGGCAGTGTCTTGAAATCATGAGGGTACCTGAAATATTGTATGCCCTTCTCTCTTTTTATAGCATAGCAGCTTAAGTCGTTGAAGTATGCCCAACTGATTATACGACCATCAGACTTGTGTCCTTTGAGTCGATAAACTTTAGTGTACTTGGTTGGAGGAGAGGGCTTTGAGTTCTTCTTTAATTCGGCCATGTATTCCATCCACTGAGTTTTACGTTCATTCAGCTCGTCAATGTCAATAGTGGAGGGACCGGCTTCATCTCCTTTGTTGTCGATAATGCGGTTGACCTCCTCGTCAGACTGCTGAGTGAATAAGTCTGCGAAGGAGGGAAGATCATCACCATCTACTGATGTGTACTTTGGATATTCTTGATCAGTGATGTCTTCGACTTCAACCTCATCAACGTCTTCTAGTTCGTCAGAGGAGGGATAATCAGTTGTAGGAACAGATGCCTCTTCAGTGATGACTTCGTCGGGATTCATTTGAAATAGCTCGGCAATCTGTTCTTTTGACAAGCAGTGTACGATTTCCCCTTCCTCTTTGTCATAAATAACTGAATGTTGGATGATCCCTTGCATGTCAAGCACATAAGTTAACTTTGAAGGTTGTTGCTTGAGAGGCATCACATCCAAAACTATTTTCATAAACAAACAAAGAATAAACATGTGAGAATAAGAAATTTCATTGATTTAATCAAAATAAAACTGATATTATTTACATAATAATCTAATATTTACAATAAGACAACTTAAAACACTTAAAACAAAAACTATCAACCTTCAGTGCCCTTTTGTTTATCTGATGATGTGCCTTCTGATTTGTCTGATTTTTGCTTTGTGCGTGCCTCTGCTTCTGCTGTCTTTGAAGCACTTGATGCAGCACCAGCATTGGCACCATCATTCTTATCTTTGTCATTATTGTCATCATCATCATCACTATCATCATCATCATCGTCATCATCATCATCCTCATCGTCATCATCATCATCATCGTCACCATCATCACCATCATTGCGAGCACCCTCAATTCTGGGTGTTGGGTCTCTTCTGCTTTCTAAGTCTTCCAACAGCCTCTTATTATCCTCCTCAAGCCTTTGTATCCTCTGAGCATGTGCATCAACAGTTTTAGACAACTGTTGATTCTGGTTTGTAGCAGTGAGAAGGAGGGCTTGTTGATCATTACACCTAGTGGAAAGACTTGTGATGGCTTGGGCTTGTTCAGTATTTTACAGAGTCAACTGACTGATCTGCGAGCCCTGTTGGTCAATACGCTTTGATTGCTCTTCATTCTGAGCCAGTAAACGAAGTACCAAACTGTTTAAAGTACTGATCTGGTCGTGTAGAGAGACAGTCGGCAGTGACATTGAAGATTCAGCTCGAATAGTTGATGGCTGTGATGTAGGAGCAGTCGTGTAGATGGGAGGAGGCACAGTTTGTGTCTGAGGCATAGATGTTGACATTGGAGCCTCAGACCTGGTAGCAGTTGCTGTAGTAGCAGAGGTGCTCTCCGTCCTTCTAACAAGTTTAAACTTTTGGCGTTTGGCCATTCTCTTTCCTCTTCCTTTCTTGACTAGGGTAGATTGGGAAGAAGGAGCAACAGATACTTGTGGACAGTCAAGGACAAAGTCAGCATCCCTGACGTCATCATCAACCCTTGAGCTTCCTTGATCTGCTCCCCTTTTTCGTTTTGTTGCGACCAATCTTGCCCCTTGTTGACTGATTACAAATTCGTCTTTAGTGTCCTCAGAATCAGTAAACAGGACGGTGTCCAGGTTAACATCTTCTGGGTTAGTTGGAAGGGAAGAATCGATAGCAGCAACAGTGGGGGTGGTGGCAGCAGTAGATGGAACATTAGGAGCATTGCCACCATCTCCCTGACCATCTTAGTCGTCATCATCTTGGTCGTCAGCTGGAGGTACAACAATATCCTCCCTGTCAGAATCACTGTTATCGTGACGCCATTTTCTGTTTGCTGGTGCCACATAATCTGGATTTGCCAGATGTCCAATAAGTCGTTTGTGAGGTGGCTTTGTTGGTCTGCCCCTGTAGGTCTGTACCCTGTTTAGAGTGACATCCATTATGTGTTCTAGCTTGATCATGTCGATGTCTGACCTTGGCAGAAGAGGAAGCTGGTCATCTATTATCATTTGTAAGAATCTGGGGTACATAAGATACGCATTGTCCCCCTTAAGATAGATGTTTTCCTTAAGATGCGTGAACACCATCTCGGAAAAGTTGAACGGAATGTTCAACACCAGTGCAACGAATGCGCTTTGAATTGTTTCGCGCATATCATCAAATCCGCCACGACGGGAACCGAGGCAATGCAGAAGAACATGTCCAAGATACTTGTACTGCGGACAGAGGTTCGCTTTGTTTAAAACTCCCTCTGCTACATTCCCGTCGTACTTTATTCTCATGAAGCATCCGCGGACCAGATATTTATCCAGTGTCACTGGATCTTCAGGATGATCACCGAATTGACACAATCGGCGAATGTGAGCTGCCGATACAACCACATCTTGACCTGCGATCTTCCCTCGTATGACCGGTGGAGATACCTCGCAGTCAATCTCGGCAGAGGCCCAGAACTCCCTTTGATGCGACGTATATGGAGTCCGGTGATGGGATATAGCATGAGCAATCCTTGATCTTGATAAAAACTCGATCATTCCGACAAACGGACGTGCATTCTTTGATGTAGGAATCATGTACGCACATATGTTGATTTTTATTGAAGCCTTAAGAACAACTGGAGCTCTGTGCGCCATAACGATCAGTCTGCAAACACAAAAACATGAAGCACATCAGATCAGTACATGCAAGATTTTGGAAATATGAACTTTTTGGACCATTTTCCCTTTGTACGAATGAACCCAAAAAGTTGGTTCATTCGTGCGAATGGATCATTCTGCCTATTCATTCGTGCGAATGAGTTTCATTCATATGAAAGAGTATTCATTCGTGCGAATGAGTTTCATTCGTATGAATGAGTGTTCATTCATGTGAATGAGTGCTCATTCGTACGAATGAACATGAAGAGTGTGTCCGTTCGTATGACAGACGGGTCGCGATCCAACTTGTCCAAAAATTCGATCAAGACTTGAAAAGATTTGCCGAAAAAGACACCAACACACTCGACTATGATTTTCAACCAATATTTAGCATTTTAATTGGTTTATTAAGTCACTTTTTACGTTTTTAGGTTTGGTTTTCGGTTTTGAACCCTAAATCTAGTCGAGTCATCCAGGAATCGAGTATACAGACGATTAATCTCTTGAAGGTATACCTGTAAACAAAAATCAAGCGTTAGATCGGTGATTGGACGGAGATTTGTTCAAATGCAGATTTTAATCAAACAGACGTGCGAATAAGGATTTCTGATTTGTGCGAATGATGCTGAGAATGCGGATGAATGGCCTTTGTATAGGATGGCCTGGTTCATTCGTACGAATGGCCCATTCTGGTCAGTCCATTCGTGCGAGTGACCCAGACTTGATTCATTCTGCCACTCATTCGTACGAGTGGACCATTCTGGTCAGTCCATTCGTGTGAATGAGCTATTCTCCTCATCCATTCGTACGAGTGAGCCATTTTGCTCATCCATTCGTACGAATGGGACAATCCCCTTATGCAAATTAAACTTTTCAAGTTAAATGGGGTATCCGACCACATCGGTCTTGACAACAATTTGATTATGAAGTAATTTACATTTAATTATGAAGTGAGGGATCAATTATGAAGTTTTGGAATAGTTTATGAAGTAAAGGAACGATTTGATCAATCAGGAAGTCAAGCGGTTTTCAAATTTTGATTTCAGACAGTCGTTCGAGTCTTATCAGATAATCTAAAATTCAGGAAAAGTAAAATCTTTTTGGATTTTTGAATATGTAATGCTGAAAATAATATCAACAAGATATATACACGCATGTCTTAGTAAGAATAATCCTTATGAGAAATCATACAGACTTAGTGACCAATGATATGAGACATTTTGAATTTTGTAGATACAACTATACAATGGTATTTACACATCTTTTTGTGAGAAAGATCCGAACATGGGATCAGTACTAAACTCATAGCAATTAGCAACATTGCAAATTATCTGAGCTTTAAGTACACTTAGTCAAAGTACGACCATTGATATGTTTGTCCATCTTAAACCTATGCAGACCTCTTCTCAACACTTACAAAATGATCTTGAAGGATTGAGTCCATTATCTGTGTGTCCCACACTAGTTAAGAATTGACTTGAATTACTTTTCAAAACATGTTAATGTTTCAAATCAGCACAACTTACTTAACCAGCCATCATAAGTTCATGAGATCTCAGTTATTCCCTGTTACTTCTTTACTACACCAATTTTTTTTTTTTTTTTTTTTTAGTATTCACAGTGACAGCCATCAGCTAATGGACGGCTTCAGCCAGGTATTTACAAGGCAATATGGCACGTATGCAGCTAACGGTGTTTGTGTTCATCCTATCCCATGGATGGCTTCAACCAGACTGCAACCCGGTAATATGGCACATATACGGATTCGGATTCATACTTTTATTTTATTCTTAATCGCATGGACGGCTTCAGCCAGGTATTTACAAGGCAATATGGCAAGTATACGACTTCGGAATCTAATTTTTAATTTTATAACTACTTTCTGATATCTCATTAAACTGATGATAACTGGTGTGCACAGAATGAGAAACACCTTCAGTTTCTATTGTTGATTTTCGTCAATCCTTTCACCATTATGTGACTCACAATACAATATCTAATATGGTATAGATTGATCATCAATGGTCGAGATTCAGTAAGATAAGCCTATCAATGCATCACATGTCGACTTAGTGTGACTATTCACTATGACATTAAATGCAATGTGCTTCATACATATGGTTAGTGTGCCATCACTTCCAAAAAGGTGGGATACGATTTCTCATTTTTGAGTTTTTCAGATGTTTTTGGGTTTTAGACTGTACAAAAATGGAATTTTTTTTTTAACAAACTATATACAAATAACTGTACACAATATAAAAATCTTTTTGGAGTCTCAGATAACTAGCGTCTGTGTACTATCATTTTTCTCAGCGAGAGATCATTTTCTTACTGACATTTTCTCCCCCTAAAATTTTAAAAAGAAAAATCTTTTTGAGTTTTTGAGATTTTTAATAAACACAAGAAAGAAAATATATACAGGAACATAATTGATAAAAATGATTATTGACTCGACTCTTGGTCCGGAACAACGTCATCCTTCTTTTTCATGCCGTTTACCTCTAACAAGAATAAAAATCTTGGTTTGTCAAAGGCTTTTGTATAGAGGTCGGCCTTTTGGAAATCAGTGTTAATTTGAACCATATCAATCAGTTTCTTTTCAAAACAATCACGAATGAAGTGATATTTTATGCCGATGTGTTTGGTTTTTGAATGCTGAACCGGATTCTTAGTGATAGCTATGGCAGCAGAATTATCTACATAAATTGGAGTGTTAGAGAATTGCAAACCGTAGTCCCGAAGTTGCTGTTGAATCCAGATAATCTGAGAACAGCAACTAGCAGCAGCGATGTATTCAGCTTCACATGTAGATGTAGCCACTGAAGTCTGCTTTTTGCATTGCCATGTCACAAGACGGTTTCCAAAGAACTGACACCCTGCAGATGTAGACTTGAAGTCTGTTTTGCAACCACCATAATCAGAATCACTATATACAGTAAGCTCAAAGTTATCATCATTAGAGTACCATAATCCAAGATCAGGAGTACCCTTCAGATAACGAAAAATCCTTTTGACAGTAATTAAGTGGGAGACTTTTGGTTTTGACTGATATCGGGCACAGAGACACGTGGCGAACATGATGTCTGGTCGAGATGGCGTGAGATACATGAGAGATCCGATCATGGCTCGATAGAGAGTAGCATCAATATACTCCCCCTTGTCATCAGGCGAAATCCCGTGATTGATCGCCAATGGAGTACCAGCAAGTTTGGCATCAGTCATACTGAATCGGCTCAGTATGTCTCCAACATAATTTGTTTGATGAAGGAAAATCCCTGTCTCAGATTGATCTACTTGTAGCCCTAGAAAGAACTTCATCTCTCCTATGGAACTCATCTCGAACTTGTCCTGCATAACTCTTTCAAATTCTTTGCACAGAACATCATTCGTTGATCCGAAAATAATGTCATCCACGTATACCTGTACCATTAAAAGTTCTCCACCCTTTTCTCGAATAAACAGCGTGCAGTCGATGACACCTCTTCTAAATCCATTGTTCAGAAGATGAGTCGAAAGTGTCTCGTACCACGCTCGCGGAGCTTGGTGCAATCCGTACAGTGCCTTGTCCAATTTGTAGACACGGTCACGATGCATAGGATCTTCAAACCCGGGAGGTTGACTGACGTATACGACTTCACTGATTTCTCCATGAAGGAAGTCACTCTTTACATCCATTTTGATAGACTTTGAACCTTTTGTAGGATGCATAAGCAAGAAAAATTTGAATTGCTTCCAGACGAGCAACCGGTGCAAACACTTCATTGTAATCTATACCTTCAATTTGCCTAAATCCCTGAACGACCAAACGAGCCTTATTTCTTATGACAATTCCTTGATCATCCCTTTTGCAACGAAGAACCCATCGAGTACCAATCTTCTTAGCTCCTTTTGGTAAATCAACTAACTTCCAAACTCCGAGCTTCTGAAATTGGAGTAGTTCTTCCTGCATTGCATTTACCCAAGATTCTTCTTTTAAAGCATCTGTTATAGACCGTGGTTCGATTTGCGAGACGAAATATGAATGCGCACAATCGTTGACCACACCAGATTCCATGATTTCTGAGTAGACTCCAGAGTTGATCTGACCCCTAGTTTTGACACCAGATGTGGGATCACCAATAATATTCTGTTGAGGATGAATTCTATCAATCCTACCCACAGGATGAGCAGGAACCTCAACAGTTTGATCAAGGTTTGTGATACTCTGTTCAATTGCCACAGAATGTGAAACATCATCACTCAATTGTACAACATCATGGGAAGGATCTTCAATCACCTGGTCTATTTCTTGTCGAGAACCCTCATACTCTGAAGAAGAAGAAGAGTCATCATCCTGTGTGACTTGTGTGTTATTGGAGGACTCAGGAATGTCAGATGATGAGGGAGTAGGTTGCACATGTTCATCAGGTGCGTTTTGAGCATCATACATCATTTGAATAGCAACCTCCTCATTTGAACATTCTGGAGGAAGATTAAACGAGGCAAAAAGTTCTTCATAATCAAACATCCAAGGAAGACCTTTTCCAGCAGCAGGAGAGGTATACTTTTGAACATCAACATGGTACCATTCATCTACATTCCCAGAAGCTTTGTTGTAAACTCTTTTATTGGGAGTGCTGTACCCTAAGAAGTAACCTACCTCTACTTTCTCGTTAAACTTGCCATGAGTATCCTTTTTCAACATGGTACATGGAGCGCCGAACGGTTCAAGATACTGTAAGTTCGGTTTCCGTCGATGCAACAATTCAAAGCAAGTTTTATCGTGACGCTTGACAACTAGAACCCGGTTGAGCGTGTAACACGCATTAGCAATAGCTTCATTCCAGAACTGCACGGGTAAGTTTGAGTCAGTGAGCATAGTCCTTGCAGCTTCTATCAAGGTCCGATTCTTCCTCTCAGCAACACCGTTCATTTGTGGAACATATGGCGCACTGAATTCATGGTGAATACCAAGTTTTTGACAGAAAGTTTCCATAAGGTGATTTTTAAATTCAGTACCATTGTCCGAACGGATCCTCCTAACCTTTAACTTATACAGAGACTCCAATTTGGTAATCAGAATCTCCACATATTCAAAAGTTTCAGATTTTTCTTTTAAGAACATCACCCAAGAATATCTTGAATACTCATCCGTCACAACCAAACAATATAAGTCTCCAATAATGCTCTTTCGGTTGATAGGACCAAACAAGTCCATGTGTAAGAGCTCTAGTGGTATAGTGATGGAATGTTGAGATTTGGGTTTATGAGATTTCTTAGTCTTTCTTTCAAGAAACACACACGTCATGAAGATGAAAACTTTTCACAGTGACTCCTTCAACAAGATTTTTGTGCACCAAATGATTCATTTTTCTGAGACTGAGAGTCCCATTCTTTTGTGCCATAAAATAGAATCCTTCTCAGTGGCTTTTGAAACAAAACATGATGCTGTGGACACTGAGGATGATGCTTGTGACATGTCAAGAATATAAAGATCATTTTCTCTTGGAGCAGACATAACCACCATGTCTTCTGGAATCATAAACTCCTTTTTCAAGATATAACAATGCTTGTCATCAAAAAGAACCTTGAACTCCTTATCACAGATTTGAGAAACAGAAAGTAAGTTGTTATCCAACTGTTTGACAAAGTTGACCTTCTCAAAGCTGACAGCTCCATTAGACAGTGTTCCCTGAGCTGAGATAAAACCACCTTTATCGCCTGCAAATGAAACATAGCCCCCTTTGATATTTCTGACGTCGAAAAGGAGAGCTAAGTTCCCAGTCATGTGCCTGGATGCCCCACTATCAATAATCCAATTATTGCTAATAGGATTATAAAGGACAACCTGCACAATAAGGAAAGTAATTAGTTTAGGTTAGGAACCCAAGCCTTTACGGTCTTGGGTTTCCCAGTCTCATCTACAACAGTACAATCCATCCACTGTCCTTGTGGATTTTTGGAACAACCATTTGACTTTGAAGTACAGTCGTCAGAAGCATCATCTGATTTTGCTTTCCACACATGTTGTTTGTGCAGCGACTGTTTGTGGTAAACAGTGGATTGCTTAACGATTTATACAGGTGTGGAATTCGAATCAGAGACCAACAAGTCATGCATCTTTTGTTTAACATTCTTTTGATGCACTTGTTGTTGGGTAAAAGAGTTAGATTTTGACTTTAAAAACTTTTGTTTATTTTCTGGAAAATGGTTAACTCTTTTACTTGGATTCTGAAGATAAGGACAGTTGACAACAACGTGTCCTTTTGTACCGCACTCAAGACAGTATCTCCGCTCAACCAACCTCGGAGATCTGTATTGATTTTCACTTTGGTGAGTTTTTGAACCACCAGCCTTAGCTTCTTTTTGTTCAGCTGAAGAGAGTGACTTGTTTGATTGAACAGACTCTCCAGCTTTAACAAAATTAACCTTTTTGATTGAGGCTTTGGTTACTTGACTCTTCTGATCAGAAGTAGTGGGATAAGATAGACGGCAATTGGTTGGTTTAATTTTAAAAACATTTTTAGAAGCAGATTTTGAAATACCAATGCTGTCATTCTGTGGAGCAGACGAGTTTTTGTGTCCCAAACCATGAGTAGGACACTCATCGTCGTCTTCATCCCACTCTTCTACCATTCCATCAACACACTAGGACTCTGAGGTCGAAGCACCATTATCTTTAACCTTTGGTTGAGAAATTTTGTCTTCGGTTGGATCAACGACAAGTGGCGTTTTGACCTTAAAGTCAATGATTGAGTTATCATCCGGTGTGTTTACCATAGTATTCAACACCGGTGGAGGACAATTTTTATACCCAAACCCAGCATTTTTCTTTCATGTACGCCGTGAAATCATGTAATCAGGAAGGTAAGAAGAATTTGAATAACTTTTCAGCTTTTGATTTAAAGTTTCATAATCACATTCGACAAGCGCCAGCTTTTTCTTTGTTTCATCAATCGTGTTTAAATAAAAAGTTATGGCATTTTGTTTGTTGATAACACAGATTTCTAATTCATTAACTTGCCTGTTTAAAAGATCAATTTTGTTTTTGAAGGCAAGTTCGTTTCCCTTTAAAACACGGTTTGCTTCAAGACAATTAGTTAAATCAGCAATTAAGTCTGTGTTGTGACTTTTAAGTGTCTCAACTTTCTTCTCAAGTTCATCACAAATTAAACACGGTTGAGATTCAGACTCACTTTCAAAACTATCAGAATTTACCTGAATGCCTGTGGATGTTTTTACCATAAAAGCACAGCTACATGTAGATTCAAAAGAGGAATTGTTATCATCCACATCAGCTGTCGATTGACTTGAAGAGACGACAGATGATTTTTCTTCATTCTCAGCTGTGAAGCCAGAACTGTTTGAAGATGTGTCGTCTTCAGCTGATGAACTTTCTGAAGCAATCTCTCTCTCAGCATCAGAATCTGATTCTTCATTGACTTCTACAGCCTTTGCCATGTAAGCTCTATCCCCTGAACTACCATCAGCTCCAAATTTAAAAGACCAATCAACAGTCTCATCTGTTTGAATAACCATAGCTTTTATTCCACTTGAAGTGTCCTTATCTTGTGCAAGAGTAACTGGAACAAGGTTTGTTTCTGTATTTTGATTTTGTTGCTTCGGTTGGCTTTAACGGTTGTTGAAAGGGTTACGGTTTCCAGTATGTTTAGGCTTTTCACATTGCCTACCAAAATGCCCTTTCTCACCACAGTTAAAACAAACAACAGCAGACAGATCAAAACCATAAGTAGTGTCTTTGTTCCCTTCGAGATTTTTTCCTGTCCTTTTTACATAATCTCTCGCTCTTCTGACTGCACTTGCAAGAGCCCACATTATATCAATTCGATCCATTTCATCCTTATCAATCTGAGCATAGTCTTCTGCTGTCAGATGACTGTTTCCAACCTGTCCAGCAACAAGACTGTCATATGAATTGATAACGGTAGACAACAGTGCCATGTGTTCCTGGCCACTTCGATAGTAACCTTGTCGAAGTTGTCTGTTTGCAATTTAATGGGGCTTGGTGGAGAAGTACTAGCAGTATTTCCTTGCTGTGGAACCGAGCTTGATGAAACTGAAGCATGAGCTGTTGAAGACTGGCTGGCTGAAACATTTGACATGTTTGATACAAACGCAGTCTGCAAAGGAGCATTTTGTTGAGTTGATGTGGAATAGTACAATGAAGGATCCTGAGCTTGTACGCCTCTCTTTAACTTCCACTTATTCATCACCTCTTGTTCTCTCAATTTCTGAAGAAATTCATTGATATCAATGGTTTCAAGAGTATTGTTCTGTTTGAGAACCATCAAGAATGAATCCCATTTTGGTGGTAGCGCATCTGCCAAGCATTGAACATTTTCTTCTTTCGTTGTTTTGATCTCATGGGCATGCAATTCACTCATCAAGTGATAGAATCTCTCAAATAAATCATCTAAGGACTCATTCCCAATATACATGAAATTATCAAATTCCTTCTTAATGGCCTTAGCATTGATAGCTTTCAACGAAGCATTTCCTTCGTGACGTTGTTCTAAGGCAACCCACAGAGATTTTGAAGATGTAAACTGCCTGAATTGATGAAATATTTCTCTTGATATGGCCTGAGATAAGATAGCATATGCCTTCTTTTTTAAGTTATAATCTTTTCTTTGTTGTTCGCTTAAAAGGGAAAGCAAAATAGGAGTTCCATCCTCACTCAACACTTTTTGATATCCTTTCTCTATCATCATCCATAAGTTTGTATCAACTCCATTAATGTGTATCTCAAACATGTTTTTCCAGTGATAATATTCGTCCATTGTCATGGGTTTTGGAGCCTTGTTAGCATTTCCAGCTTCATTATCGATTAATAACAAGTTTTGAATTTTACTGTTCTGACTAGCAACAAAGGCTAAGTCCGACATGGTAAAAAACGAAGTTTTTCGACACAAAAAAAAAAATTCAGAAGAGATTTATGCGAATGGGTCTATTCGTGCAAATGGAATTTTCTATTCGTGCGATTGGAAGTTTGAACAAATGAGCGGGAGACTTGATCTATTCGTGTGAATGGTAGGAGCCATTCGTGCGAATGAAGTTCATTATAGTAGCCATTCGTACGACAGAGGGCTGTTTGACTTTTTTGCACCAAAAAGCACCAATGATTGAGCCTATTATCAGATCTGGAAACTGAGACGATCAGATCACTCAGAAGCAACAATCACAAGTTTTGAACGTGGCTAAACAACGATCAAGTGATCTTTATAACATTCAAGAAGCTAGAAAAAGCAAGATTGAAAGTAAGATTAGATTTTCTATGTTGAATCTAGAGCACAATCAGTCTCTGATACCACTTTGTTTGATCGGGATCTACCTTGATCCAATGATTCAACACATTAACCGAACCAAATCGTGCGGAATCCTATTTGATTGGCAATCCAATCTATGACACGGATCGGGTCGTAAGAAACGAGCGGATTAGATGTCGAAACGAAGGTTTCTATCGACCCTTTGGTGTAGAGAAGTTGGATACAAGACCTGGAAACTCTCAACGGACAGAGATTCGATAATACAGGTGCAAAGAGTTTTTCTGTTCTGTTGCTTAGTCTGGTTCTGTGTGTATATGTGTTGTATTTCTGTTGTATATGTGCTCATGAAGTGAAAGTTCTATATATAGTGCTGAGGCCATTCGTACGAATGAGCCATGTGAATGGACTCATTCGTGCGAATGAATCAGCAGAATGGTTCATTCGTAAGAATGAATCATTAGAATGGTTCATTCGTACGAATGAATCATTCTCATGACTTATTCTAGCGAATGAATCATTCTCATGATCTATTCGCGCGAATGGATCATTCTCATGATCCATTCGTGCGAATGGGCCTTTCAATAGCACGATTGATCAACGTTATCGATATTTATCAGATCGTTTAATACACAGTCGTTATATATGAGTAAACATTAAGGATAAACATGTAATTTCATTAATACATCAAATAATTACATTAAACATAGATGAAATACATATTACAAGGGATTAGGGACATATCATGCATCTACAGGCCCAATACTTGGTGATCAAGCTAGAAACCCTAGATTATTCCCCTATAAATATAGGTATTGTTTGGTATACATGAATGTATGGTGGAATGAAATGGGTCACTAAATTGGAATGAAAAAAAAAATGTTTGTTATTCACATAGGAATGGAATGGTCCATTATGTAAGGAATGTGATTCTTTCCCTTCTAATGGTTTTCATTCCTTGGGGGAGGGGTGTTTTCTTTTCATTCCTTCAAGGAATGGAGTTATTTTGTTTAATTAATGACCCGACTCATGCCCTAAACCATGACCCGACCAAATTTTGAACCATGACCAGTACCAGTCCCATGACCCGAACCATGACACGTCCCATTATCCGTCCCATGACCCAAACCATGGCCCAGCCCCAGGCTCGTCCCATCACACGACCCATGACCCGATCCATAATATAAATTTATTAGTTAAAAATATTTTATTTTTCATAAAAATTTTTCCTATCTACCAAACAGCACGAAATAATGATTCATTTCATTCTCATAGGATAACTAAACAGGGCAATGGAATGATAATGATCCATTTCTTTCCCTTGTCCATTCCATTCTCCCGTCCATGCCATTCTCTCGTTCATTCCATTACCTCATACCAAACAGATCCATAGTCTTATGTTTATGTAATTTCTTGTACTAGAGCATTTAATAATAAAGATCCCTAGTTGCAACCTGTGGACGTATGTCATAGTGACTGAACCATGTTAAACCTCTTGTGTTGTTTTATTGCTTTCAGTTTGCGTTTGTGATACCCTAACATATATGTCATGATTTTTATGGTGATAGATATAGATTATATTATTGTGCCTCAAATAAGAAATGTAGGTTACACTTTTTATGGTTGTACATTGAGCTTGTATAGTTGTATATTGATATAGGAAAGGTTGGTTATGCTTTTACTTTATCAAAGTGTGTATATGTTGAAGTGACTAGGATATAAGTTGAATTATAAGCAAGTGCCCTCATGTACATGACGTGTGCGCCTTCTCCTTCGCCTCTCGTCTCGGAGCACCTTGTGCTTTTTAAAACATAGACTTATGCTATAAGTATTCTAGTATTTAGAAAACATGTTGGGTGTGTTCGGATACTATTTTTCGGAATCAAATGAGTTGTCAACCATAGACTTTAAAAGATCTTATTTTGCAGTGACATTGCATGTCTTCACTCTCCACCGAATAATATTCTGGGTGAATCACAGCTGCAATTGGATACTCTTGGAGTCTCGGTGTGAGACGGTAGACGAGAATTTCCTATTGTAATTAGAGTGAGTATCTGTTAGCAACTAGGCTTTCTCTAAAACAGATCTCATGATGTGTTCTATGAATCCTATGTGTATTTGTAATTCAAGTCCTTAATATCAGATATAATTTGTGAATTACAAACCTCATCCAGCTCGTTTACCTGAAACTCAAAATTCCATACAATCACAAATAGACTATAGCCTCGTCAGAACTGAATGAGAAATTATTTTTTTCATATAATATGATATGTGTAAGTAAGTTGTTATATAATCAGAATGATGATTGAGGTGTAACTAATTTTAGGGTTGTATCAGAGTAGAATACATAACAAGAGAATTGGAAGAAAACTTACGGAGGAAATGTCAGCAGGTACGAGTATGATGATGGAGATAGAGCAGAACCAAGTGTAGCCGACGGTGATGAAGACATATCGAGGAACATCAGGACGAGCAAAGTACTTGAGCGTCAGCACAACCATGCCTAGGGTTAACGGAAGCAAAATCAAATAGAAGACCCACATCATCAACTCATCCCTCCTTTCGCTTCCGTCCGTCGAGATTCCTTATGTTACCCCCTCACGCACGTTACAAACAATCAAAAACATACACAACAACACAACACATACAAAGCGGATCGGTTATATGTAACACTGGTCATAACAAATATAAAGAACAACAAAATACTTTCATTTCCAAATAATATTATCAACTAAACATTCACCAACGCGTTGAAGAGTAAGTATGACTTGTTTTGCGTTTTGTACAGCAGTTTTACCTTTTAGTGTTTGTCTTTTTCTTGCTTTTGAAGACAAACACAGACATACATGGACAAAGAGAAAGGGAATTAGGGAAATGAACACCTCTCTCTCTGTTAGAAGGATCAAAAAAGGGAGACGGCGGCTGAGGTTGCGGTCTGGTGAAAGCAATCGCCTTTGTTCAACGGTGGCTAAGGTGAGTGTTGGTTCAACAACTGTGAAATGGAAACGACGGTGGTGGTTGCGGTGATGATCGACGGCTTAAATCAGGGGCGGTGGTGGGGCATATCCCCCTTTTACACGCATCAAAACGCCAGGTACGTCCTTTACCTCTCTTTTCTGCAAAAGCCAATTCCAAAACCAGAAACCCTAATCAACATATTCGATGGGATTGATTTAATCGAACCTATCGATGGGATTCAGTGCGTGAGGAAAAGTGCTCTTGAGAGATGCCAGTCTAAGATGGATTTAGCGGCAAAGTGAACGGGGGATGAAAAGAGGAGGTGCTTAACATGAATGTAAGTATCAGAGAATTCTCAAATAGATCAGAGATTGTTGACTTATAATCTGTGTTTGTGCATCAATTCAACCTTCCTTTTCTTTTTCCTTTTTTGAGGTTTAAATTCTACGGATTTTTTTATGCATCCTCTGTTTCTTGAGTTTTTCGAAACCCTAATCTGTAAGCTCGCAGTTGGACTGTAGAAGAAAGAAGGGGGTACAACAAATTAGATTTGAAGCCATGGTGGATTTATCTTTCTTTGTTTCACTGTATACACATCTGAGCCTCAGACATTGTTGCTAACCTTATATGTTCTATATATATAAACATATATCGTTATTTCTGTCCTCTACTTTTGTTGAGAAGCTTAATGGTTCAAACGGTGACAACATATAAATCTGATTAGAAATGCAAGCATATAAGGTACTTTTAGTTAAGTTTTTTTTTTATTTTAATATGTGGTGAAATCAATAAAGTAACAAGTTGGTGTTTATGGTTAGTTTTAATCCAGTTTATTGAATTCTTTGTAGAGAAGCTTCCTCATAGTTCGAACAGAGAATCAAATATGCTATAATTTTTGTTTTTCCAGGTAGTTTCCTTTTGATCCATCCTTTTATATGCTACAATGGGTCTGATCAAAAGGTGATGTCATTGATCACCTTGGTTACAAATGAAATTAGTGGTATGATTGTGTTATAAAGGAGGGATTTTGTAAGTAATTCTAATACACCTGATATCATTTTTATGGCAGGTGCACCAACCATCGGTTCAATTCCATCTTGAAAGTTTAATTGCTAAGCATATATCCTGCTAAAATATAGACAACTCTCTCAAATTTTGAACTTGGGAAAAGAATCTTTAAATTTACAAAAACAATGCAAATTAGGGTCCATATGTAGAGGTCTCATTGAGCTTAATATCCACCTATAAATCATTCTATACAGTTGTCCAATTGAACACATATGCTGATATGCTTGTAATCTCTTTCTATATCTTTCAATGAAGAATTTGATTAGTATAGTGAACAAATTACAGAGAGCATTCATAACATTGGGTGATCATGGTGAAGCAACTTCACTGCCCACTTTTTGGGACTCTTTGCCTTCCATTGTTGTTGTTGGTGGCTAGGTTATCTTCTGAGTTCCATCATTTTTTTGACAATTTCATCAAATAACCATCTTTAATTTTGCGCTTAGATGCATAATGTACATTAAAAAAAATGCATGTTGCTATTTCACTATCTTAGTAGAATCACCTTAAAAAAACACATGTTTTTGAATGATAATTAAAATTATTGTTTTTTTAACATTTTGCATAATATACATTAAAGATTTTTTGCTTTCAGTTAAAAAAATTATGCTTCTATTTCACTATCACAGTAAAATCACCTTTAAAAAAACACTTGTTTTTTAATGATAATTAAAATTATTGGTTTTTTTTAACATTTTTAATGAGATGTTGAAGTTGGCAGGAGACTTTGAAAGGTTCTTGCTTAGAAAGTGGAAGGGTTGTTCATCAATATCATGAGTGAAGAAAAAAGACCTTTTGAATATCTTAGATCTGCAAAAAATGGATAAAGCTAAACTGCCATTAATGGAGATCACTTTAGAAATCAATAAGCTTGCTAAGAAGGTAAATACATGATTAAATTAGTATTTTTTACAACTTGAAAATATATGATTCATGGGTTAAATAAACTAATTTTGGAAAGAGAAATTTATGGTGGAAAGAAAGTTGATGAAAACTAGATGGAATTGAAGCAGACTGTGATATGAAGTTGCAGATAGATTTTATCATTTTAATTTATTTTTCAGAACCGGATCGGACCGTTCAACCGGTCAAACTGGATTTAAAAATCGGATGCACCGTTTTTTCTTAAAGAATTAGAAGAATTTTTTTTTATACTTTTTTTCCTTTATGTAACGTGAATTTGTTATTATATAGTTCTGATGCCATCGTTATTGAGTTGTCATGCCAAGCGCGGGTGCCGTATCCACTCCATAATAAACCGAACCAATACCAGCCGAATACCCGCCGGAACGCGCGGGGTTACATAACATTCATTACGATATAGAAAAACCTCAATGACTTATAAGTCCTTAAGGCTAAAGTTGATAAGACTAGAGACGGAAACACGGAAAAACCTCAATGACTTATAAGTCCTTAAGGCTCAGGTTGCGGTCTGGTGAAAGCAATCGCCTTTGTTTAACGGCGGCTGAGGTGAGCGTGAACAGCGGAGAAATGGAAATGACGGTGGTGGTTGCGGTGATGGTCGACGACATAAATCAGGGGCGGTGGTGGGGCGTATCCCCTTTTTACATGCATCAAAACGCCAGGCACTTCCTTTACCTTTCTTTTCTGCAAAAGACAATTCCAAAACTAGAAACCCTAATCAACAGATTCGATGGGATTGCTTTAATCGAACCTTGGAGCCACCATCGATGGGATTCAGTGCATGACGAAAAGCGCTCTTTAGAGATGCAAGTCTAAGATGGATTTAGCGGCAAAGTGAACGGGGGATGGAAAGAGGAGGTGCTTAACATGAATGTAAGTATCAAAGAATTCTCAAATAGATTGGAGATTGTTGAGTTATAATTTGTGTTTATGCATCAATTCAACCTTCCTTTTCTTTTTCCTTTTTTGAGGTTTAAATTCTACGGTTTTTTTTATGCATCCTCTGTTTCTAGAGTTTTTCGAAACCCTATGTCACACCCCGTCCCGGGCACCCACGGGATGTTACCAGGCTGTGACATCCGTTGGCACCTTTGGTACCTACTTTGATTTCAGAGTTTGTTTTTGTGCAGCGGAATAACGTTTGAAAATGGATCGTTTCAACTCAACCTCAAGGGTTGGTTTTGTAAATATAGAAATCTCGTCGTGTAGACAAAAGATTATCTTTATTTAAATAACTAGGTATGAAAACCCGATCGTTTGTAAATTTGATTTCAAATCAAAACTATTTACGCAAAGTCAGTAGGTTTACAAGGAGGTAATCTGCCTAAGGAAAACATAGTCCTTCGGTCACCTTAACCTTGTTTACTATTCAGGTTCTTTCTGTGCAATGCACGACCTGTAACAACATATTTTCGGGTTGCACCGGGTCTAGGTGTGTGGCCTGACACGGCTGTGCAACAAAACTGTCATCGGGACCCAGGCCGTAGCCGGTCCCGGTACGATGAGGTCAATTCATTCCTTTCCTGAAAACATTTGAAAATGAACGTCAGCTACATGCTGGTGAATACTTTATGACCTCACATCATTTTCATAAATATGGCAAAACAGTTAAACATTTCATCTTTGGATTCTAGGGAACACTTCGCTTTCTTCTAATTTATCCATTTGTATACATTAGACAAGTACTCTGGGGCTACGCGGCAAGACTGGCACTCCTGCGTTTTATGCAATCACCCGAAATACAAGCTAACCCCGCCCGTCCCAACTGGATCCGGAGCGAGTATAAATATTTGATCAAACTTTACGTACACTTCTTGGGTAATCATATCCACAGGGGTAGAACCCCTAATTCTGGGATTTAATCTTGTCCACAGGGGTTGAACTCAACCTCTAATTCTAGGACTATTATGAGTAAATATTTAATTATCGTGTTTTGCCCTTTTTCGTAAACGTAAATCGTTTGATCATTTTGCGTGAAGGTGCCTATAGCACAATCACTTCTTATAAAACATGGCAGTCTATCTTGTTGTGTGATGATAGCCTATAGCCCAAGCATGTCTTATAAATCGTTTTTGACAGACTCCGTTTATGACATAGCCATGTATGTCTTTTGTAAACCGTTTTGAAAAGCTTGTTCTCACCATGAAGTCGGAGATCGAAGGATAATAATCTTAGTGCTAAGTAGCTCTTAGAGTTGACTCTTAGGGCTCTAGCACCTTAACTTGCACTTCTATGAGTTCCTCGGGTTCTTCAGCTTTTAAACGCTCGAGTCTGGTTGATAAGCAAACGTCGGTCGAACCGGGAGGAGCGGCTCGGGAGTCAGGTCAGCTACTAGAAGCTCGGGAACAGAGAACCCAGAAGAAACTCGGTGTTGGTTGAGTTTGGTGTGAAAATGCAAATGTAGGGCTCTTCTATTTATAGGCTAATAACAACCCCGTAGCGGACCGCTAGCCAGATCCCTAGCGGTCCGCTACCGCCCACTTTCATGCATGCCTGATAATTGTCAAACGCTGGGGTGCATGCGCTCCACACGTCCTTAGCGGACAGTGTTGGGTTTTCTTGGCGGTCCGCCAAGCCCCACACGTCATCAGGGCTGAAGCATGCTCTACACGTGGCAAGACACGTGTCAACTGTAGAGTGTCCTTAGGGACCTGCGTAGCGGACCATTAGGTTGGATGCAGGCGGTCCACCAGCCAAGGTTCTCCCATAGCGGACCGTTAGCCAGGCAGCTAGCGGTCCGCCACCCCTTAGGCGGCCAGATTTCCTTATTTCGTAGCGGACCGTTAACCTATAGATAGCGGTCCGCTACCCCTTGAAAGTTAAATATCTTAATTTATTCCTCGTACTTTTAGGATTCCAATAATTCCGGTTGTCTTATAAGAGTTCCGGGCAATAATTGAGATGGGAATTTTGGCAGGTGTTATATCATCCCAACTTTTTTTTCAAAATCTCGTCCTCGAGATTATTTTCTGAATAAGTGTGGATATTTCTTTCTTATTTCTGATTCTAGTTCCCATGTGTACTCAGGTCCACGTCTAGAATTCCATTTCACCTTGACCAATGCAAGCTTTTTCCATTTCAATTTCTTTTCATGCCGGTCCTCAATTTGCAACGGTTGTTCCACAAACTTAAGCCTTTCATCCACGACTACATCTTGTAATGGTATGGATAAGGTTTCATCTCTTAAGCATTTGCGCAGATTGGAGACATGTAATACATCGTGTACTCCATTCATTTCTATTGGCAATTCTAATTGATATGCCACTGGTCCGATTCATTCTAGGATTTTAAATGGCCCAACAAACCTAGGGCTTAATTTCCCTTTCTTTCCGAATCGTACCACACATTTCCAAGGTGATACTTTAAGTAAAACATTGTCTCCAATGTTAAACTCTAACGGCTTTCGCCTTCTATTGGCGTAGCTTTTCTGACAATAACGAGCCGTTTTTAACCTTTCCCTGATTTGTAATATCTTATAAGTGGTTCCTGGACTATTTCAGGTCCAGACAATTGGTTTTCTCCTATTTCAGCCCAACACACAGAAGTACTGCATTTTCTGCCATATAAGGCTTTAAATGGTGCAGCTTGTATACTTGTGTGGTAGTTGTTATTGTAAGAGAATTCCATCAGAGGTAAGTGGCCATCCCAACTTCCTCCTAGATCAATCACACATGCTCGAAGCATATCCTCCAAGGTTTGGATTGTCCTTTCGCTCTGCCCATCTGTTTGAGGATGGTATGCAGTGCTAAGGCTTAAACGAGTTCCGAGAGCTTTTTGGAAGCTCTGCCAGAATCGAGACGTGAATCGAATGTCTCTATCTAATACGATGGATAACGACATTCCATGTAAAGATACTATCTTGTTAACGTATAATTGTGCCAATTTACCCATGCTAAAAGTTTCTTTCGTGGGTAGAAAATGTGCGGATTTGGTTAAACGATCAACGATAACCCATATTGTGTCATTTCCTTGACTGGTTCTGGAAATTTTAGTGATGAAATCAATGGTGACCATTTCCCATTTCCACACCGGCAACTCAAGTTGTTGCAATAGCCCAGATGGCTTTTGGTGTTCGACTTTAACCTTGGAACAAGTTAGACATTTGGCTACATACTCGGCTATGTGCTTTTTTATGCCGATCCACCAGTATTCTGGTTTTAGATTTTTATATATCTTATCACCACCAGGGTGCATTGTGTACTTGGATTTATGGGCTTCCTCAAGAATTTCTCCTCGAAGATTTCCATAGACCGGAACCCATATTCGTTTATTCATTCTAAGGATGTCGTCATTTCCTTTGACGAGTTGTTCGGTCCTTCCTATCATTCCTTCGTTTTCGAGGTTTGCCTCTTTCAAGGCTGATCTCTTTGCCTCTTTGATCTGAGAAATAAGACTGACTTGCAGGTCGAGTCTTAGGGCACGTACTCACTTTGGTTTCTCATGTTCCTTTCGACTTAATGCGTCGGCTACTACGTTAGCCTTGCCCTCGTGATAACATATCTCGCAGTCATAGTCGCTTAGGACTTCCATCCATCGTCTTTGTCTCATGTTCAACTCTTTCTGGCCGAAGACATACTTTAGACTCTTGTGATCTGTGAAAACTATGAATTTGACTCGATAGAGATAGTGTCTCCATAATTTCAACGCGAAGATTATGGCACCTAACTCCAGGTCATGAGTCGTGTAGTTCTTTTCGTGGGTCTTAAGTTGTCGAGATGCTTAAGCGATGACTTTGTTTCCTTGCATCAATACACATCCTAAACCAGTGTGTGATGCATCGCAGAAGACTACAAAACATTCGTTGCCTTTGGGCAGTGATAGAATTGGTGCTTGAGTTAGTTTCTATTTTAGAATTTCAAATGCCTCATCTTGCCTTGGAGCCCATTCATATTTGATTGCCTTTCGGGTTAGTGCAGTCAAAGGAACGACGATCCTTGAGAAGTCCTTAATAAATCTTCGGTAATATCCTGCCAATCTGAGGAAGCTTCTCGCTTCGGTTGGTGTCTTTGGGACTTCCCAATTGGATATAGCCTCAATCTTAACTGAATCTACTTGAATTCCTTTCTCGTCTATGACGTGACAGAGAAATTGTACTTTTGACAACCAAAATTCACACTTCGAGAATTTGGCGTAAAGTTCCTTGTTTCTCAATAGTTCAAGTATCGTCCTCAGATTGTTGGCATGATCTTCCTTACTTCTGGAGTAGATAAGGATATCGTCTATGAACACGATTACGAATTTATCCAAGTAGGGTTTATAGATTCGGTTCATCATATCAATGAAAGCTGCGGGAGCATTTGTAAGTCCAAATGGCATAACCGTGAACTCAAAGTGACCATATCTAGTTCTGAACGCAGTGTTAGATATGTCATCTTCCTGTACTTTCAACTGATGATAGCCTGATCGCAGGTCTATTTTGGAAAAGCATCTTGCTCCTTGGAGCTGATCAAACAGATCGTCGATTCTTGGAAGTGGATACCGGTTCTTAATCGTGACTTTATTCAATTCCCGGTAATCTATGCACATCCTCATCGATCCATCTTTCTTCTTTACAAAAAGTACCGGAGCTCCCCATGGTGAGGAACTTGGTCTTATAAATCCTTTCTCCAATAACTCATCGAGTTGTTTCTTTAATTCAGCCATCTCGGTAGGATGTACGGGGCTTTGGCTATCGGAGCCATGCCTGGTACAAGATTTATCTGAAACTCAACTTCCTGATCTGGCGGTGTTCCAGGTAACTCTTCAGGGAAGATATCAGGGTATTCGGAGACGATTGGTACATCCTTTAGTTCTCGCTAAGTATTGCAGGTGGTTACCGATATGAGATAAGCAAGGCATCCCTTTCGTAGATACTTTGTTGCTTTTATCATAGATATCAAACCAACAGGGTTGGTTGATTTGTCTCCTTTAATCGTCACTACTTCTCCTGAAGGTGTGCGTAATTCAATGGCTTTTGAGTCGCAGAGGATATGGGCATGGTTAGTTGCTAACCAATCCATTCCAAGGACTATATCAAAGCCGACCAATTCCATTAGCAAGAGTTGTATGGGTATGACATGTCCAGATAACGTAATTGAACAACCATTCAAAGATTTCGAGACTAGGATCAGGTCTCCGTTCGCGGTTTCGACTTGGTAAATTTTGTCTAGCTTAGCTAAGGGCTTATTAACTAGTTTACAGAAATTATGATCTATAAAACTTTGGGTTGCCCAGAGTCAAAAAGCACCTTAGCATAGGCATTATTGACAAGAAAAGTACCGTATGTGACATCGGTCATATTGGCAGGTTCTTTGGCATTTAAGCGAAACGCTCTAGAATTCTTCTTAGTTTCGGTGGCCGGCTTAGTACCTGAGCCACTAGCGACTTTTGGTTTTGGGCATTCGCTCCTGTAGTAAACTTTTAGGAATTTAATAAATGTGGAGATTTATATAAATGTCAAACTTTTTATAAAAAAGAATTGGTTTAATTAAATAAATATAACTAGGTAAATAATTCTTGTGTATGATTAATTTAGTTATATATAGGGATTCTTAAACATATTAGATGGTAGATTTTATAAAAATATTGATTTTATATAAACCATGTAACATTTATTTAAATCGTACCACTTGGTATTATTTTTAGTACTTATAAATGTGAGGCATTAATATTCACTTTTATATAAGTATATACTTAGTTATTATTATTTATTGTTCTTATTTTTATAAACGGATCATCTCATACCAGTGTTCGGGGTTTATAGATACGCGAGTGTGTGTACTTATGCATGTGTATGGTTCTAATTATATAAATATAGGTTCATATTTCGTGTAGGTATTATTTATTTAAGTAGCTCTTATTGTAGTATGTTGCGTATGGTATGACCCCGGGTTTCGTACCGGAATCAAGTCAGGTACGACTAGAATCGTAATTATTTAAGTATAACCGTTCAGGTTTTAAAGTTGATTTATTTTTAATGGGTTTTTGGATGGTTAGGCCAAGCCCAATATTTCATGTATGGGTCAAGCCCAATAACTCATAGGTGGGCCAAGCCCATTGAGTCGTGGATGGGACAAGCCCATTGGGCCTTGTTTGTAGTCACCATTTCCATACCGGTATCCGTCTATGTCTGTGTCAGTTATGTCTTATAGAATAATAAATAAAAAAAATATAGCCCTAAAATTGGGGTTGTTACATAATTAATATCAAGAAACCTTTTACAAAATCATTAAACCATCAATATAATCCAAAACCAATAAAAATCATAACTTTAACAAATAATCATCATAAACCTAGGGAGTATCAAGTGTTTAGCCAAGAATCATGCTCAAAACAGAAGTAAAAGACAGAAACATGGTTCAAAACAATCAAATCAAAGATAAAGATTCAAGCTTGCAAACCGAATACGCTACTACAACGAACTCGGATCTCAAAGCCTTCAACTTCCCACTCCGATTGATTTCCTAACTCTCAAAATCGCCCAAAAGGTTGCTTCAGACGGGTAAAACTCAAACTTCTTGAATAATGGCAACCAAATTCTATCTGTAATCGATTTTAGGGTTTTTCTCAGAATTTCAATCTCCCGCGTACCGCGAGACATTAGGCTTGGTTCCTCACGTACCGCGAGGAACAAATTAGTCGCGACCGCTTCTAGCTTCCCTCGCGTACCGTGAGAGTTCACCATTTTTTTGCTTTTATTTCTTGGCTTCACTTTCTTGCTTGGTTTCTTCATGATATAGCTTCGTATTCCACATGAGCTCCTGAAAATATACAATAGACTCAAATACAGACTTAAACGACTCAAAACGAACACAAAACTAAGCAAAAACGCATTAAACAATAGGAATAAAGATGTGTGCTTCGCACTACATCAATTAGAATATCATCAATGAACAGGATCACAGAATGATCCAACATTAGTCAACATACCCTATTCATGAGATCCATGAACAACAGGGGCATTAGTCAAACCAAAGGACATTACTAAGAACTCATAATGTCCATATCTCGTACGGAAGGTTGTCTTTGGAATATCTTCATCCCTAACCTTAGTTAATGATAACCCGATCTTAGATTGATTTTGGAGAACCAGATTACTCCTTGTAATTAGTCAAACAAGTCATCAATCCTTGGCAACCGGTATTTTTTCTTTATGGTAATCTTATTTAGCTCTCTATAGTGCATACTACCGTCTTTATTTTCACGAAAAGTACCGGAGCACCCCAAGGCGAGATACTCGGTCTAATAAAACCTCTTTACAACAACTCTTATAGTCGTGACATCATTTCATTCTTCTCCGATGGAGCTAATCGATAAGGTGACTTAGCTACTGGCTTAGCACCAGGCATTAAGTCGATTCTAAACTCCACTTCTCTTCTGGAAATACGTCTGGAAATTCACATACTATTAGTACATCTTTTAATTCCTTAGATTTTACTTTGGAATCAATAACGTATGCCAGGTACGCCTCACTGCCTCGATTCATGAACTACGTTGCTTTCATCATAGAGATAATTCTAACCGCCATTCTTATTTTATCACCATGAATTGTGATTAAGTTGTCGTCCTGGGTTTGTATCTGTAATGCTTTCTGGTTGCAAATTATCTGAGCATTATTCGCTGCCAACCAATCCATTCCCAAGACTATATTAAATCCCTCGAGGATCATAGGATATAGTCTAACAGGAAATCTATGTCCTTCAAGATCAATGACACAATCTTGAATGACCTCTGCCACCTTAATTGTCTTTTCCATAGCCGTTTCTACTTCAAAGGTTTTGTCTAATCGTATAGTAGGTCTAGCTAGTAATGGATATAAGTCTAGGGATACGAAACTTCTACTAGCGCCTGAATTGAATAATACAGTAGCAAGTACATTGTTACCAAGAAATGTACCTGATACTACATCTGGCAACGCCTTGGCCTCTTCCGTTGTTAGGGTAAAAGCCCTACTCTTGGCTTTAGAAGCTTCTCCATCCTTTATATTCAAGGGCTCTGGATTATTTTTTTTAAGTGTTGGGCAATCCATCATTCTATGCCCATTTCCTCCACACTTAAAATATTTGGGTCTGGTAGGGATATTGTACGCCAAATGCACAGCTTTGCCACGTCTAAAACATGTTCCAAATCCCATCCTACATTCTCCAGCATGTGGCTTACCGCATTTGGTGCATACTGTGGAACCACCTGTAATTGTCTTCTTCTTCTTCCACCCTCCTCAATTCTTCTTCTTCTGGTCATGAGAAAACTCGGACCATTTCCTCTTTGATTCCACAGGGCGGGAACCATAAACTTCATCATACATGGTTGATGCAAGTTGTACGAAAAATCAAAACTTCTTGGGAATAAAAGTCTTCACCAACCTTCGTATCTCAGATGGCAACCCTTGTGCGTACCGCTTGATGCGTACGGACTCGGGAGTTAGCAAATAAGGTACTAACCGAGCCATTCTATTAAACTTGGCAGTGTACTTGGAGATGAGTCATATTACCAGCTTCTAATGTGAGGAAGCCCTTTCAAGTTTGTCCATTTCGTTAACAGAACAAAACACCTCAATCAACAACCTTTTCATCTCTTCCCACGTCATCCGGTCAATAGCTCTCTCCCCCATGGCTATGACCAAGTTCTCCGACCAACATAACGCTCCAGACATGAATGAGTGAGCAGCGTATTTTACTTTATGCCCGTCCCTACAGTCACTAATCTTTATCACTGCTTCAATCTCTCAAATCCACTAATGAGTAACCGCGACATCCTTGTCCCGTCAAACTTTGGAGGGTTACCATCCTTAAATGCTTTATAAGGACAACCTTTCTTCCCTTTCTTAATTGGCCTAACTTCATATGAATCATTATATTCATATTCGTAGAGCTCGTCGTCCTCTAAATCCTTGATAACATTTTCTGTTTTATCTCTCTTCTTACTTTCCTCAAGGCTAGCTAATAAGATAGGCAAAGCCGTATCTAAGGCTTTAGCCACAGCAGTGTCTATAGCACTCTGCATTTGAGGTTCTACCACCGGTTCATTTCTTTCTACATGTTAGTCTACATGCTCTATTTCGGGTTCGACATTTGCGGTAAACCGTGTCTACCTTCTAGGGGTATTTGGAGTTGTTCTTCCTCCTCCCCTCTTTCCTCTACCTCTACCTGCCATTTCTACAAAAGATATGGAGTATTTTAGTATTAGCAAGATTGATAGATAAATCAGAACACAAGTGTATTGTAAATCATTAATAAATGTGGCCATAATGAAATTAATCATTTACGCCACTTTCGGTGTTCTCGTTACCCGTCGCTCATGTTTCCTACTAGATACTCATATCTTTTCTTTCTCCTTGGCATCCGGCTATCTTTATTGGCATCTCTACCGGCATTCCTACTATCCCTTAAATTTTAGTTTAAGTCTAGATACTTGGGCAAGTATCTAGATCTCTTAAACGATATCTCTAATACCAACTTGTGACACCCACATCTCGGATCACCCGAGATGCCAGTCACTTGTCGGATTTACTCATGAACATATAGTATACATAGATCATACACACGGGAAGACTTTTAAAATACTATTTTATTTCATTATCTTAAATCCTCGTATAGGCTTCTTCATGATATATCAAAGAAGTGGGTGTATCAGCGGTACCCACCACCCCTTTGATATTTCATGAATACTCCATTACATTGTTTTAAGATTAGATAATGTTTATAACCATAACCTCTTGCAACAACATGGATACCAGCCTAAAGTATTTAAATCAAGGGGCATGTAGTATTCATGTAAAACCTTTCATAACATGTATATCATGCCCAAAATATTTAAAACATTTAAAAGTGGGCGTCATAGAACTCACCTCTAACTCTTGTCTCTTTCCTTTAACTTCACATAGCGTACAATGGCTTGGCTTAAAGTTCTAATCCACCATAACATTACTTAAACAGACGTTCCTAGCTTAGTGGAAATAACCAAGTCGTAGGAAACTAGTCGGAACCTTACCTCGGAACTATCTACGGCTTACTACGGACGAAAAGCTGGAAACCGAACTTCCGAACGCGTACCAGAGCCTTGGCATGATTCCCTAGGCTAAGTGTGCATTTTGGAAGGTGGAAAGTGGGTGAAATATGCCTAAAACTGAGCTCTAGGTCCATCTATTTATAGGTTGGTTGACTCACCCGTAGCAGACCGCTAACTAGATGGTTGACGTTCCACTAAGCGACATAGGCGGCTAAATTTTGCTTAGCGAGCATGTAACGGACCGCTATACTTTTTGGTAATGAACCGCTATGAAAGATTGCGGCTGGCGGACCGCTAAGGTCCTCCTGTCGGTCCGCTATAGGTTTTCCATGCGTCAGTTTTCACTCGTTAGTCTGCTGACGCATGGCATCTCATCATTGCTACCTTTTCCTCTACGTGGTGGAGCGGTAAGCCAAGCGGTAACGGTTCGCTAAGGCCTATTTTTTAGAATTCTTCATTTTTGGTCCTTGTACTTTGATCTATTTACATTCTAACCCTCTAGGGTTTTCTTTAAGAACCATTTTAGTCCCTCTATTATCCATATAATAAAATTTGGGGTGTTACACTGTGATTGATCGACCAACTGATCAGTTGCAGAATAAAGAATAAGTGCATACAACTGATCATACAAAGCTGATCAGTTGTATCAAGTGCCGCTGACAGCTGTTCAGTAGCACCTGGTGTTCTATTTTCACAAGAGAAGTAGTTGGTCAACCAACTGATCAGTTCCTATTGTGGATATCCTTCAGCTGCTCCTCAATGTAACTGACTTCGCTGTCAAGATGGTTACCAGAATGTTATCTGTCGACGATAGCTTACTGTTCAGTAGTACCTAATGTTCTATTTTCACAAGAGAAGCACTTGATGTCACCCACTTAGATATTATATTCGGTTTCGCATTGTCATTAGGTTTTGGGTTGAACACACTGAAGTGAATAGTAGTGAGAAAACTTACCCCGTGTGCAACTATGTGTGAGTGTTGTGTTGAGAGGGAGTGTTCTTGAATTGTAAAATGTTATGCATATCTTGATGATGATTAATGAAATATGTGCTGATGTATAAATTTCAATTCTTGTGTTCTTCAATTTAGCTTGATTTGATTTGTGTAATTTGCTTAATTTCGCTGCTAATTTGCCTTCTATAACATCATTTCAATCTAGCTCAAAGCACCCTTGTCCTAACACAGTAAGCCAGCTCTAAACACTGATAATCGATTTATGGGTCGCCGCCCCACCAAAGGTGTTGCCCACTTGAACCCCGTTGTTCGCCGAAATCAAAAATCAAATTAGTCTTGAACGAATCGGCACTCCACATCGCTAAACTCGTATTGAAGCTTATTTTGGATTTTCTATTGGTCTTAAGTAAATCTTACTGATTAATCGGACGAGAATAAAGATAGAGTCCCGTTCTACATGTCAATACCGGCAACAATGAAATTTATAGTAAGAGGAAAATCTGTCGATTTCAAAAATCATGAGGGTTCATGTCCCTCTATCCCTATGGTCTATTTTTTAGTTCAAGATCCCTCTTACTAACTGGAATCAAAGACTTAGTAGATCTGTTCCGCCCAAAATGGTAATGGGCTTGGCTTAACGATTTAATAACTATCTTTGTAGCTCCAGAATGTTTCAGTTTATGCTCCTACCTATTATCTGGATATACCAAGAAAGGTGTATGGTCTAATAAGGCTACTATGAAATATTTACTCATCGGTGGGGCAAGCTCTCCTACTCTAACCGAGATCTTTGGGGATGATTCTGTACTACAGTTTGGTGGAGGAACTTCATTTTTTCATATTGAAAAAGTATAAATAACGGGAGGTATGAAGTTTTTTATCATCCTGGCGTCGAGCTATTTTTCCGCAGGACCTCCCCTACAGTATCGTCACCACATTAGAGTTTAACCACCAGGTTCGGGATGGATTGGTGTGGTTCCTCTACGCCTCGGACACTAGAATATCGAACCATGAATGAAGAAAGACATGAGATAAAATAGTGATTCAAAGGCCCCAAATCTTGACTGGGGGGACACCAAAGGACTCTTCCCCTTCCATCCATTGGATAGATAAAGAGGGAGGACAGAGCTTTTGGTTTTTCATGTTGTAAAAGAGTTGAACAGTGATTTTTTCATGTTGTTAAAGACTTGAACAATGAAAATAGATGGGGAGTGTCTAGTCGAATTGATCGGGTCATGTAGGAAAAAGCTTCAAGTCTACCGGTCTATTAGGATGCCTCAGCTGCATACATCGCCGCAGTTCCACTTGACACCTATCGTTATGGTGAGATACAACAATGGATAAAGAGCCTAACATAGCTAGATTAAGAGATAATTGAGGATGCCACGATGTTGTTAGAATCTCATATAGGCCTTTATGGCCCTGGCTCGTAAATGGACCTTTATGAGCTTCTAAAAATATCTTTTAGACCACGACCAATGCCCTAATTGGTCCTATACATGTGACCCGATATTAGAAAAAGAACTGCAATAGCTAAATGATGGTGTGTAGTATCGGTAAAAATGCAGGCATTGCCAGCTTCCATTCACCATCTTCATCGCAAGATCCAACAAGACTGAAACCGCATTAGAATTGGTAAAATTGATAACTAAACAGATGAAGGGCAAGTATCGCGATGAGAATACAACTTGTGACTTTGTAGAATAACACAAGTTAAAGATTTTCCATTTCTAGAATCACAGCCAGCAGAAAAGGAAGTTTCTTGGTTAATCTGGAGTAAACAACCACTACAAATATGTTACAACCTGTACATCCATCTAATTACAACTCATCAAGTTCATCCTCATCTCTATCGGGTCGTTTCAGTTTTTGGAAGATTTCCTTAGAAGAATCATTCAATTGAGTGTAATTGTTCTTGGTTTTCAAATTTTGAAGTCCTGATTTCACTGATAACCATGTTGACGACATTAAAGATGATGGTCCATCAGTGGCGATGATGCCAGGCCAGGAGTCCTTAGAATCAAGCAAGGACACTTTAGCAGAAGCTATGTTTGTATTTGAAGCCATAATGGCAGCATATTTGCTACTCATGGCTTCTCTGCTCATACTATATCTCCGACCCTCATTTCTTTGGTGGCTCTCCTTCATGTTTACATTCAATAGGCTGCTCGACGGCTTCATTTTAACACCCTGAAAGTGTTCAAAACCAATGGATTTTAAATGCTATTTTTATATAATTAATTTCAGAATAGGGAGCCTTACTGTACTAATGTTTCCCGACTCTATGTCAATGCTTGTGTCATTAAAATTTCTCGTCAGTGGAACAACTCCTTCACCAATGTTGTGCCTTTGTTCAAGCCAAGCACGCTCTAGATAAGCAAGGACAAATACTTGTTATATAAGAAAACCAAATTGTTTTGAAATATAAGTCTTGCTTATCGAATTACCCTTTTTCAGAATAAACAGTCTTGACGGATCAACACCATCAAGATCATCTGCTTCATTTTGAAATATGATTCTCTTCCAAATTCCACCAACTTTAATTATCCTGTGAAAGAAACCACTTGCAACTAGTAGAGTATATACAACCATAATGACCGGATAGAGTTTGTTAAATCCTTTCCTGAAGAAAGGGACAGTATTGTCGATATTTCCCATCGCTGCATTAAAAGTATATTCGTTAAAATGAATTTTCTTGAAACTTAAAGGACAATTTCAAAAGTACATACCTTCTCAAAAATAGTCTTTTTCTCCCCATCTAGACTAATGAGATTAAGGAAATTGAAGGAATTGGGAGGTGCATAGCGTGCAACCATTCTGAGGCAGATTGATACAAGTGATTCCACTTACAAATAAAATTATTGGAACAAAAAGAATATGTTTGAAAGACAAAAGGAAAATTTTCATATATACCCCTCAAAACTTAAAATCTTACGAGCATATCATGAGCAAGCTCACGGCGCTTGTGTGCCTTGGTGTAAATGAATAAAAGGCCAGCATACCAATTTTGAACAAAGAGTAGTATGAACAAATGCACATGTAGAACACAGGAACAAATGCAACAACCTACATTCTAGAGAATTGAAGCAATAAAGCCTGCAACAAAAAAAAATATGAAAAAATCTTCAAATAAACATAAAAGGGAAAAGAATATTTACCTGCACAAGCATCTCTTGTGTTGCTAGATATTTTATTAAAATAGAGAAAACAGACAAATCAACACCATTAGGCAAGAGAGTCGCCTCTGCCAAACGAATAGCAGTCGACATACAACCAAGGAGGACGGCAAAAAGTTTTTTGAGTTGCTTCCACACAATGCATCGCCATATTAGTACTACAAACAGACCATCCACCATGAACAAACTAAATCATTTTACTACATATATATATGTATGTATGTATATGTACATATTTATTAGAAAGTGCCTAAAGTTTATATTTGATGCATAAAACCTCCTAAATCATTTTATTCAAATTATTATATTACTATAGAAATAGTATAATTTTGTAATCCCATTTGGCTATGCGTAATCATTAATAATTTAAAATATTATGACAAAAGAGTTATTTGACCAACCTTAACCGATCCCTACAAAAACTAACCGTCTTGACCCTATGAATCAATTACCCAACCCACCTGACCACCTTATTTTGCCAACTGAAATGGAAATAAATATTCAGCCATGTAGCTAGCCCTCCAAAATTAGCCTCATAGTTGCATTAAGAACTAAGAACAAGATGGCATGGACCACATAAAGTACCCATTGTATCAAGATAGATTCCTAATGTACCACTCCTTTCAGGTCTGAAGCTTGAAACAAATTTCCTGCAAAAAAATTAAATTAACACCAAGATGCTTATATTCTGTAATGACAAAATAAGCAGCAGATGTCAAATAACTTTGAGAAAATACAAAACGAACCAAGTATGCTTTGTTTTCACACCTAACTCTGCCCGTTCTAATAATACGAGAAAGCTATCTGAATAATGACTTGGGTAAAAGTTGGTCAGGCTTTTATACTCTTGTATTATATTCAAAAAACACTTTGAAGTGAGTCCCTTTGAAGGTACTTCATTAAATGATAACAACCATATGATACAAACAATCATGCTTTAAAGATACGCTAGATGTCCAAAAGAAGCCTAGAGATAAAAACAAAATGTATCAGCTAACCAGTTTAAGCACACAGACTATTTAGGCCCGTACATATGTGATGTATCAAGCAAGTGATGGTTTTCACACATATTTTGATTACAAATGTAATGATAAAATCAATTGTACTTGGTTTCTTTACCATTTATGTGGTGAGAAATAACTTTATATTTATCCAAACTACAAGAGCGTGAAGTACATATTCAATCAAAAGGCAATGATCTAAGTTACAAAAGTATATAAATGATTAGACCCATCTATTTTAGCTGACGGACAAAGCACACAACTAATTTAAAACCGAAAAAGAAAAATATTGTATTAAGTATCAAAACGTACCACCCGTTCTCATTGCATTGTTCATAATTCTTTATTGTGTCTTCTAATTTGAGGGCTTCCACGACAAATGTCAAGTACTCGCTGCAAGATTAGAATAAGAATCTAAGTGCTTTATTAGGTCCATGCTGCCAATTATAATGTTAAGAAAAAAAAACTTTGCATCACAGTCCTACCATTACAGAAGGAATCAGATTCTCAATGATATAAGATAATAAACCTATCAAACCTGATTAACATGGACACGAGTATGAAAGCTTAAGCCACATTCAATTCACTTAAATTTCATAAGATATGCCAATAGATCTTTAGGCGAAAGAGTCCTTTCGCAATAAAAAATTACTACAAATAGAAAAACATCAAGACTGCTAAAAAAAATACACCCATGACATCTTGCTACTTTAGTAAATCAGTATTTTTACACCACTTGGTTAGATTATGTGTTGCCACCATCCCATCAATTTTAGGTTTTTAAACCAACCTCCTTTTATGCTATCATGTAAATGAAATTGATGTATTTCTCCTTCTAGGCAACTTATTCTAATTCATAAAGAACTTGACACAAATTGGTTACTTTTTTCCAACCTTTTCTTGTGGATGGGTCAACACACCCTCCGGTCCCTAGAACGGTGGTACAGTATGAAATTGATGTATTTCTCCTTCTATGCAACTTATTCTAATTCATAAAGAACTTGACACAAATTGGTAACTTTTTTCCAACCTTTTCTTGTGGATGGTCAACACACCCTCCGGTTCCTAGAACGGTAGTACACTGTGAAAGTAAAGGTGGATCATTCTAGCTAAAATTAGAACAGATAAAATTTATAATAATTGTTTGTGTTATATTAGCATGTTTGAGGTTAAAGTTTTGACAATAGGTCATTCGCCCATTGAAGATGACATGGTAATTTTTGTGTAATTTGTCGGTGCATAATAATGGTCTTTGAGAATAGGTCGCTTGCCCATTGTATATGACAAGCAAACAAAACAGCAGTAATTGAGAAATGTCAATGACCTTTATGAAATTAGAAAATATGGAACTGAATGGATGGTAAACAATCATAAGTCTACCTACCTTTTTTATCTTTAGTATTCCTCACGAGCTCCCCTTAATCGGCGCCTTAATGTTGCCATAGATTTTTCATTTGTATCATAATTCATATCATTTTCCCCTAAAATACGTCCTTGAGGTTTGAAGGATGGATCTTCATGCAACTGAAAGAAGAGAATAGAAACCATTCAAGAAAGAACCTTCAGATGATGGCAGTTACACAAGCATAAAAATACCATTTGATTTATCATATTATCAATAATATTCATGTAGGGCCTAAATGGATCACGCTTGGACATTTGTTTGGATGTTGCCTCAGCTACCTGATAAATTTTGAGAAGTTAATGAGAAGAAAACACAAGTTAGCAAACCAAAAACAGCAAATAGAAAGAAACAAACCTCAAGACATACAACATATTGTCCAAAAAGATCTACAATTACTTACAACTATGATTTGATAACTCTTGATGAGCCTCGTCAAGCATTTTGGCGATTTTGGCGATTTTATGTGAAAGAACCTTTTGGCGAGTGGTCCAGTCGGTATTCCTCCAAATTGATTTGGGAATCTCACTCAAGCCAAAACCAAGGAGAAACACACCTGTCACAAGTCCAAAAGTATTTGAGGAAGCCATGGCCCATTACACCTCCACTCCTGTAAATAAATAAATGCAAAAAGATAATCAATGAAAAATTTCATAGTGCAAACTATCTGTCAGAATTACACAAGTTCGTGATTCTGTATTTCTTTTTGGGTAAAATTTTTTTTCTGAAAATAAGATTACTTTTAGTCATATATATTGCTAGTCCAACAGGTCTCAATAGATACAGAAAGAATGACCGTATTCCATTATCATGGTCAAAATAATGCACCAAATGACCAGTATGTAACTTATAAATAAATATTTAAGGGCATAAAAAGGGTTACATGGAACGAAACAAACCAATCTTTTTGCATCATTATGAGTAGAGTAAGTCCAAAGAGCCCAATCAATCCCAAGTTCACATGGATGCTAGTCTTCAATCTCTCTCTCCCAGAAAAATCTCCAGCATCTTCATATCCCTGAATCAGAGGAACAACTAGCCTGCTCAGACAAAAAAAAAATCACTATTTGAGGACAAGAATATACGTGAACCATTCTCTAAAAATTCAAGCTTCTTGTCAACCAAACGAGCACTACAGAGAAAAGTCGTCATCACCCTTGATGTTAATTTTTAGTCAAATCTTAAAAATAAGCATACTGTCAAAATTTTAAGTGGCACTTGCTTAAGACTTTATGCAGGTTGCAAAGGAATATCATCCAATAAAATGGTGAGGTACAAAAAAAAATTTAAAATCAGAAAAATCATGTTCATTATTGGTTCACAATGGACAGAGATACAGTAAAATAAAAGAGCATATAGCCTGACGTACCAAGTAAGCAAGAAGGTACTCCAATATGACCAGCTCCAAAAAAAAGAGATTCCTCCATTGTCATGACCTATAATCGTCTGATCAAACAAAAAAAATAGATTAATTTTTTAATTAAAAGAAAAAATTATGATGCATCAAAGAGCACCCTTAATACTATATGCCCTTATCATCTCTTCAGCTTTGCTCACTTGTGGATGGAGATTAAGTACATCTTGATGTTTTGCTAATGTTATTCAAAGATGTTACTTTATCATCAAAGGATTGTTTTATTGATGTTTCTGTTAATGTTAATGGTAATGTAAGCTAAGCATTAATGGTTAACTCGTGTTAATAATTTATTGATGTTACGTACTATTTTTAGCATGTTGATGATCTTCGAAGTGAATGTCAAATATTTTTTATGTACATCTTGTAAACTTTAAGTAATCAAGGTTAGTAATGCATTAATAGATTTGATGCCTTGATATATGTAATTAAAATTTGTGACTAAGTATATGTGCGCACGAGTGCAAGTAGTCAATTTTTTGTATGCCACACTTTTCTCTTTGACTAGGCATTCGCCTCATTTTGTGGCTCATGACAAGGTTCCAAGAAACTTTTGCATCACAATACACATGTAGCAGGAAATATTGCCAAAGATCCCCCATTTAGGAACAACAAGAAGAAATGTCTGCTTAATATCAACTTGATGCAACAAACACAATAAGATCATATTAGCTGCCAGACTAAATGTCCCTACTCTCTACCCAATATATCTTTCTTTTACTCAGATGGTAAGGGGCTATCTTAGGTCTTAATGCATCCTAATCCCATCTATCTCAATAATTTGTCATGATCATACTTCAATATATACTCCATTTGAACTTCATAAACCTCCTCTATCTTTCAAATTTTAAAGATCAAAATGATACCAAAGCACAAGACATTTCTCATGCACAACACACTACAGTGGAACAGTGGAACAGTGGAACAGTGGAACAGTGTTCAGTCTCAACTCTAATAAATGTAGATTTTATGATCATTTAAAACGAATACTAAGAAATAAGAAATAAAAAGTGTTTGTATCTGATTTAATAAATCCAGCTTAAAGGACTTAGTAATAAAAGTTCATTATATGTTTATCCGATTTCGATTATCCGCTGTGCGGTGGCGGATCCAGGGATTTTTGTTAGGGGGGAATGGATTGGGTCAAAGAGAACAACAAATGATGATAAATAACATGAAATGATTTGATATAACTCTTGGTTTAAAAAAGAGGGAGAAGAGGCGAAGCGTTTCGGTCCCAAAATCCGAGGCGCCACGCCTCAAACGTAAAACTAGGGCTTCACGTATGCGAGGTGCTAAACTAAAAAAATAATAAAAAAATTTAGTAACATTCTTAAAACCTCTCACTAAATGTTGTTTCAGTCTAAAAACTCCTCATTTGAGTAATTTCCCTCATTTGAGAAATATTCATCCTATTGTTAGGATCTTGAGTTCCATATATTTCTAGATGGATCAGTTGAAGTGGATCCCAAGTTAGCACACTTGCTTGAACCAGAAGCCATTATGCTATAACAAAAAACAATGTAAAAAGCTGATTTAAGCAAAGAGAAACTGCAATTGGAACTCAAGTTCATAACAAAACAGTGAAAAAAAAACCCAAAATACATGAAGCGCTTCCTCGCATCGCCTCGCGCTCCAAGCCTGAAGCACCGCTTCGGGCCGCTTTATGTATCTCCGTCGCCTCACTGAAGCGAGGCTTTTTGCCCAGCGCCTCGCAACGCTTTTTTAAACCAAGATATAACTTAAAGAATATAATTTATTAAATATTATATAACAAATTGCATCTTACCCTTATCTTTTAGTGTTTTTATTTTTTGGAAAACACTCTTCATTAGTAATATTGGCAAATCCATAATCAGTAACTTAGCTTACTGAAACCTAAGTTTTTGAAATTGCTGTTTGCCAAGTGTGCCCCTGGACTTTTTAAAACTTAGCCTAGTTTACCCCCTGATCTCTTTTAAATTTACCCCAGTTAACATTATACTAGTTTGTATCAAATCTCATATTTAGCTTTGAGATAAAGAAGTTGAAGTGTAAAGCTGAACATAGAGTAGCTTGAAAACTCCTTTCAAGAGTTCATTGAGTGTACAATCCAAAACTGAATTCTTGATGATCCTTTAAGAGCTGATATAGAACGCAAATCTACTCAGAGGACACAAGTTGCAACCTTACTTAAGGCAGAAGACTCAAGTGGCAGCCTTACTCAAATCAGCTATTACACAAGCTGAAGACATGCTAATGCTCAAGGTCTGAAGATGAAAGTTCTCAATAGCTACACTGTGAGTATTCAGACTCTACACCAGCATTCGAAAACACGTTGGGTAAGTTCCTGCCACCTTCAGCAAATCAGCAATGTAAAAAATGATTATTCAGATCAATGAGTTGTCAACCACAAAAGTGGTTCGTCTATAAACGCCCATCTTCTGTACAGACATTGCACGGCCTCACTATTCATTGAATTAGAATATTCTAAGTGAATCAATGCAGTACTCTCCTGTAATTCGCATACCTTGGTCCACATATAGCATTTCTTCCACTTCGATTGGGGATCACTTGTAGGAATGACAATTAGGATTGGGTTTGACACTGTTCAATACTAAATATCTACCACCGTAATTACAGTGAGTCTCTGTTGTAATTAGGTTTTTTCTACAACAGATATCATAATGTGTTCCATGAAATCTATGTTTTTGTTATTTGTAAACTGGTAAATTGGTAATCTATTAACTGAAGGTGTGTTTACAAATGAAGAGAACTCCTCTATTTATAGAGGATACAAACCCTAATAAACTCTTATCTAAGGCCCATGGGCTTGTGCTAGTGGACTATAACACTCATCCTCAAGTTAGAGCATATATGTTAATCATGCCCAACTTGCTACATATAAAATCTGTGCCTTTCGGAGTGGTTTCGTGAAGATATCCGCGAGTTGAAATTATGTCTTGACATGAACCGGCTGGATGGATAGAGGATCAACCTGAGTGCCTACCACACGATCCCGGATAAGGTGACAATCGACCTCTATATGTTTCGTTCTCTCATGAAATACTTGATTCTTGGCTATATGTATAGTTGACTGGCTATCACAATATAACCTCATCAAGTCACTAGAGACAACCCCGAGTTCTCTGAGAAGACGACGGATCCAAAGCATCTCTGAAGTAACTTCTGCCATTGCTCTATATTCTGATTCTGCACTTGATCTAGATACCGTGTGCTGCTTCTTGCTCTTCCAAGATACCAGATTTCCTCCAACGAATACACAATATCCAGTTGCAGATCGTCGTGAAATAGGGCAATCTGCCCAATCAACATCTGAGAAACCTGATATTCGTCCATCTCCTTTCTCTATAAAAGCACCCACACGACTGTGGCCCTGCTCAGAATACAAGATCCCTAATCCCGATGTGGTCTTAAGATATCTCAATACTCGAAGAGTGGCATCCCAGTGTCTAGTCTATGGTTTGGCCATAAACTGACTCAGAACACTCACGGAAAATGAAATATCAGTACGTGTAACTGTCAAATAGTTAAGTTTTCCAACTAAGCGTATGTATCTTTCAGGATCCTTCAATGGGCTTCTGTCCTCCGGAAGGAGCTTCCCCGTAGGAAGCATTGTAGAATCAACGGGCTTACAACCCAGTAAGCCACACTCGGTCAGCATATCAAGGACATACTTCCATTGAGAGAGGAGTATTCCTTGTGGAGAGCGAGATACTTCTATGCCAAGAAAGTACTGAAGTCGACCTAAGTCGCTAATCTGAAACTGAGACTGAAGAAACTGTTTGAGCTCGGTAATCCCTACATCTTCATCTCCTGTAACAATGATGTCATCGACATAGACAACTGCAATAATCGTTCGACCCTGATGATGTCTGAAGAATACAGAGTGATCATATGCACTACGAACCATCCCAAATTTTCCCATAACACTAGAGAACCGACCAAACCACGCTCCAAGGGACTGCTTAAGGCCATATAATGAACGGTGTAATCTGCATACTTTTGATGCCTCCTCCTTAACAACAAACCCATGTGGCTGCTCCATATATACCTCCTCCTCAAGAACACCATTAAGAAAGGCGTTCTTGACATCGAGCTGGTGAAGCGGCCAATGATTAATGGCGGCGAGAGCAATACAGATGCTGCATTTTAGCAACCGGGGAGAATGTCTCATCATAATCGATACCATATGCCTGAGAGTAACCTTTAGCAACCAAACGGGCTTTCAGTCGATGCAGGGAGCCATCTGGGTTAAGTTTAATCATGAAAACCCAATGACAACCGACAACACGCTTTCTAGTAGGAAGCATCTCAAGATCCCGTGTATGATTAGCCCAAAGAGCCCCTATCTCCTCTTCCATAGCCTGTCTCCATCCTGGGTGAGCAAGAGCTGTCATCACATCCTTGGGAATCGGGTAGGAATCAATAGCAGTAGTATATGCATGGGACTCGGGTGAGAGGTGGGAATAAGCAACATAATCCTAAATAGGATAACAAGTGGGTGTCGAGGTTCTTTGCAAAAGGCAATTGGTATATCAAGAAAGGGTGCACCAGGAGAGTCATAAACAGGTGTGTCTGGTGTAATCGGAGTAGGATCAGGTGTATCAGGCTCACGGGGTGGAACTGAGGACATACCAGGGTAAGGTCCTATTGTGAATCTGGTATATCTGTTGTATTATCCTTATGTTGCATGGCATATGTGAAAATCAATGGTGGAAGCTCTGTCGGTAGGCCAGATGTAGCAGGAACCGGATTGGTAACAACCGAGACCGGAGGTGTAGGTGTAGATGGAACAGGGGATATAGGAATGGTAGCAACAGTGATGACTCGGGTATAACAAGATCAGGATCAGGAAACAGGTCAGGCAATGAGACAGAAGACTCTCATGAAAAGTGACATCAGCACTGGTAAAGTATCAATGAAGAGAGGGGCTGTGGCACCGATACCTCTTCTGGACACGGGAGTAACAAAGAAAGACACAACGAATGGCCCGCGGGTCAAGCTTAATGGTCCCTGGACGATGATCATGAACATATGCCATACACCCAAAATTTCGAGCTGCGAGGGGAAAAGGAATTCCTATAGGATACAGGACAGAAAACAAGGATTTAACATTAAGGACAGATGAGGGAATGCGATTAATTAGGTGGGCTGCAGTAAGAACAACATCACCCCAAAATCGATGAGGAACATGAGAATGAATCATGAGTGTGCGAGTAACATCCAACAAATGGTGATTCTTGCGTTCAGCAACACCATTCTGCTGAGATGTATATGCGCATGATGTCTCGTGAATGATACCATGGGTTTTGAGATATGTAGAGAAATCAGTGGATAAATATTCTTATGCATTATCAGTACGGAGAGTTTTGATTGATGTATTAAACTGAATTTGGATGAACGAATAGAATCCATGAAAGAACGAATTGACTTCACTACGAGATTTTAACAAATAAACCCAAGTAGTACAAGAAAAATCATCGATGAAAGTAACAAAGTACTCAAAAACTAGAGGGGTTTTGACACGAGAAGGGCCCCAAACATCATAATGCACAAGTTCAAACAAATGACAGACTTTACCGGACACTTTTGGAGGATAGGGACGTCGGGTATCTTTACCAAGTTGACACGACTCACAATGAAAAATATTTGGAACATAAAAGTCTGGTCTCATCTACCTTAGAACCATTGCAGAGGGATGGCCTAACCGACAGTGAGCATCCCTGATATTGGAATCACATATATTTGCTTTAGGGCGTGACAACGGGGACATACGGTAGAGACCACCTTATTCAAAACTGGAGCCAATAACCTGTTTCGTTCCTAGTTCCTTAAACACACAATTGGTAGGATAAAACATAACTATACAGTTATTTTGTTTAGTAGTTTGACTAACGGAGCACAGACTGGTAGGAAATTCAGGAATAAATAAGACAGAAGACATGTTTAGGGTGTTTGAGTTACCAATGGATCCGATGCCTTGAACGGGGCATGAGGAGCCATCAGCAAGTTGAACAGGTCTGTAAGAAGTATCATGTAGGCTAGTAAAAATAGCTCGATTCCCGGACATGTGATGTGTGGCTCCAGAGTCAATCACCCACGATGAGTCAAGGCTAGAAAACGTACCTGAGTGTGCAGAGTTGGTTTAGAGACTAGGCAATAAAGAGGCAAGCAAACGTTGGAGCAAATCATACTCCTTCTTGGTGACTGTAAAGGTGAGCAGCACTCTTTCTGTCTCCCATTCTAGCAAAAGGTAGATCAAGAACCACAACGAACAAGTCAAATACGAGACATGAACAGAGGTTCTCAGGAGTTCCAGAAACTGAAAATGGCTCAAGCGACTAACTCCGGTCATATTCCGGCGGCGGAGGCGAGCGGCAGCCGATAGCGGCAGGTAGCGGATATGACAGGGATTTGTTCAGAATTTTCAATGGAGTTAAGTGGAGCCAGCGGTGTAGGATCACTTGCCGGAAAATAGGCTAGATCTGAGAAAAATGCGGCGGCGCGTGGGGGCGCGTCCGGCGGCGGATTGGCGGTCGGTTTTTCAGGGTGTGCTAATCGGAGGCTTCCGAGAACGATGGTGATGGTGAGATGTAATAGTGTCTCGAAAAAGGATTCTCGAACTGGAGCAGATTTGGTGGTGAGAAACATGGAAAGATATAGAACTAAACTGAAACACGGGTTGTAGGTCCAGATTTAACTTGAAATCACTGATTTGATCGATTACACACACACAGGTGGAAACTATGTGTATGGTGGTGAAACGGATGATAGAAACAGTGTTGGTGAAGATAACCAGCTAACCACACTATGAATCAACACGCAAATGGTATGAAAATGTAAGAACACAGTGCATAAACAACTGCAAATTGTATTGATTCAAGAACAATGTGAAAGAGAAGGTTCAGGTTTACAGCCGCTGCTCACACCCTAAACATTCTCAAACTAGGCTATTTATAGTAGTGACAGGTATCGAAACTATGTTCAATCGAAACTAGTAGTTTCGATTGACCATATACAAGTGATACACAGAACTATCGAAACTACCATCTATCGAAACTACTAGTTTCGATTGAACAAACTCAATCGAAACTAAGTAGTTTCGATGGCCCAGACTTAGCTAATAAAGCAGTAAATTACAGAAAACTGAAATTACATTTAATGAAACGACATAAAGTAAAATAGTCTAAAACTGTTTAAACATACAATAAATGACAACAGCTTATACATAAGATAAGACTCTACAATCTCCCCCTAAGCTGTTGCATTACTGTCTTCAGCTCTTCATCAAGTAGCTGGTCCTTCAGTTGTCCTTGGGATGAATGGTTTAACGTGGAGAGTTACAACTATTTGGTAGGCCTTGGCATCAGCTTCATCTTCATCACTGTATGCCTGAATGTGATTCTGGAATAGTATCTCCAGATCTTCAGGCTTAAATTTCAACAGCTCCATAGGTTCAAAGATAGTGATGTCTTCCTTGCCCTCACACTCTATTACTGCACTGCCAATGATTGGGTCATAGTACCACTTTCTGAAAGTTTGCAGTTGGACAGGTACAGACTTTGGAATGGTGATGGTCTTGTGAGTTTGGGAAAGCTTGTACCTCAAGAACACATATGGCTTATTGGTTTTAGGGTGAAACCTTGTCTTTGAGATTTTCTTTTGAGTTTTCCTAGGCTTCATTCCCTTGAAATCATTATTGACTTGAGAATGCAGAAATTTCTCAAAGTCATAAGCCATCATAACCTTCCCAGGGTTTTGAAGTGGAAGCTTGGCTAAGTCCCTGAGGTCATAGAAAGGAAGTGTCTGGAAGCCAGTCAAATTTTTGAAGTGTTGAACTCCCCCTTTATATCTTCTGATAATAAAGAGCTTCCTTTCTGCATCATATTTCCAGCCAATTGGAGGCCTCTTTAATTCCTGATGCTCAGCTATCCATTCATATGTTTTAGGAGTTTCTTCTTGAATGATTTTCCTAAACCAAGATTTTCTTGAAGTTGAAGGTTCAGGTGCAACAGAAGGTGGATCTTGTGCTGGACTTGATTCAGAGACAGTAGTGGTTGGTTCAGGAGTGACTGTCTTGATAAGATTAACCTGAACATATTCTTCGTCTTTTTCTTCATCAGACAAGGTTTGAATCTCCTCTCCTTCTTCTGTGAAGTACCTGGTTCTTTCAGTCTCTTTTTCCTCGGTAGTCAGAATTTCTGGGTAAAGATCAGTATACCCAAAGTTTTCAATTTCATCTAAGAGGGCATTCAGCTCGTCATCAGATGGGATGTCTTCTTCAACCAGAATTACGGTCTCTATCTCAGTAGAGGTCCCTTTCCCTTTCTTCCTTGCATCTCTTCTCTCACTTGCTGAGGGAAGGTCTAGTTCTGGTTCTTCAACCTTGACTTCAACTGCCTCCTTTGTCTTCTCAGTATGGCCAGTAAAGATAGTTAGTGCAGACTCTGGATTAGTCACAAGGGCAGGAGATGAGGGTTCAACTACAGATGTGGTCTCCCCCTGAGTTGTTGAAGTGGTTGGTTGTTGTTGCACAGGTTTTATCATTGAGGCTTTGAGCTGCTCCACCGCTTCAGCTAAAGCCTTGAATTCTTCTTTTTGCTTTGAGATTAGTTTCTGTTGTGTTTCAAGTTGGGTTTGTTGAGTGTCAATCTGGGTATGTAGACCCCCAACTTCCAGCTTCAGGTCCTTAACCTCTTCCTGGACATCATGCAAATTAGATTTTAAGCCTTCAATTTCTTCATCTTTCTTTTGAATCTTATCCAGCATTTTCTTCAGTTCAAGGCTTAAAGTTTTAACTCTTGGTATAGGAGAGGTTGAATCATGAGGTGGTGATGTGGGAGTAGTATGGATGGGTGATTGTTGTGGAGATGGTAGTGGAGTGGGTTGTGGAGTGGGCTGTGGAGTGGGTTGTAGAAATGGTTCTGGAGTTGGTTGTGGAGTAGCTAATAGAGAATCTGACGAGGATGACAAATCTTCTAAACCAGTCTTGATTTTCTTTGCCCTAGGCTCTTCTTCCTCAAAATCAGAACCTGACTCAACTTGCCGTTTGGAGGAAGATGCAAGATGCTTTGTTCTATCATCTGAATCAGACTTGTAGTAGTCAGATCCATAAATTCCTGCATCCAGAGTTCCACTTGATTCTGCAACTTCCTCCTCAGCTTCATGCATACCAGCTTCAACATTAACTGCTGGCTCTTGAATTATCTGTATTTGTTCAACAAAAGGAGCCTCTATCACAGGCTCAATGATGGGTTGTTCTTCTTCTTGAACATTAGGGACGTTTATCTCAATCTCAGCTTCATCAATAGGTTGATTACCTTGATCTTGTTCAACTTCCAACTCTTCTTCATCAGATGATAAGATCTCTTCTTCTAGATCAGGGTCAATATCAGGAATAAATTCTTCTTCTTCACTAATAATATGACCAAACAGGGGAACGTCAGTTATAGCCCTGTTGGGTCTCTTGTTGGTACTTCTCATATAGCTGAGAGTCTTGGAAATCATATGGTTGAACACAAAGGTGTTCCCAACTTGTTGCAGCTCAGGATGAAGATGATTGATGATAATCTGTAGAAAATTTTGGATATGCCAGAAATTCTCCTTCACGGCTCCTGTTAGGTTGTCCTTTAACTGTCTAAAGATGAAGCCAGAAAAATTGTAATCTCTTCCCTTGACTAACCCCAAAATTGCTGAGCCCAGAGTGCTGTTTGCTGAATCAAAACCTCCTTTTCTGATTGATAGGCAGTGAATAAACACGTGCACTACGTATCTTCAGTGGCTTGGTAAGGAGTTCTTGATTATCTGACAACTTTTGAATTCTTCTGGATGACCCAATCTTCTGAAGCATTCTTTAACATAGAAGATTGGAAATTCAATGGGTGCATCTGGATTATCATTAAACTGCAGCACCTCTCTAACTGTAGCTTCAGAAAATAAGACTTCTTGGCCAAGCACAGTTGCTCTGATGTGCTCCACATTTTCAACTGTGATGATCTATGCAGTCTCCCAAAATTCTCTTATAGATGTCTCAAACACCGGCAGGTTGTTGCTGATGGCAAAGCTGATGTTAGAGTTTGCCAGGAAGTTTAAGACACGAGTGAATTCTGCAGCTTTTGGATCATTGGCATTAAGAAATGCACAGACATTGTGTCTCTTTACGAATAAGAGATCCATACCTGTAAAATTCATCAGTTTTGCACAATAAGTAAAGTTTCTGAATATACTTAATCGAAACAAGATATACCAACACTTAGAAAAATTTTGAAGTCCTTACTGTCGAAACAACTAGTTTCGATTTGAGATAAACTTGGTTAATTTAACAAACAACTTTATCGAAACAAGTAGTTTCGATAGAGGATATAAGCTTTGATCAACACTTAGAAATTTTTTTTTGAAATCAACACTGTAGAAACAACTAGTTTCGATGGAGATGAACTTATCGAAACTATCTAGTTTCGATCAGAGATACTAGGGCAAGTTTGGGTGTCGAAACTAGTAGTTTCGATTGAAAACCTTTTGAGAAATTTTTGAAAGTGTTGAACCCCTTTATCGAAACTACTTGGTTTTGAAACCCAAACCCCTTTGATTCATGATACTCAGACTAATATAAACAATTTAAAGAAGGGTTTAGATTGGCCTGTAAGTGACGGAACTTCATCTTACCAAATGTGAGACTGTTATCTACAAGAATACACAATAATCGTGAGTTCTAAGATGATAGAGATGTTTACAAACACGGATGAGCACAAAAACGACTGTTATTATGAAGATTTAGTCGAACAAATTTTAAATTTTGAAACCCTAGGTCTGCTGATTTGCAAAAATCATCCAAATGAAGTAGTGAGACGATACCTGATGATGGAGAGGATTGGTGACAACGGGGGAAAATCAGGTGATTAACGCTGATATCTTGCAACTCAGACCAATGGCTTGAGAGATTTTGCGTATGACAGAGAAGGTGAAGAGGGTTCGAAAAAGACGAGTGAAACTCAGTATGAAGGGAGGGATTGATTATGAAGGCATTTAATTTTTTGTAAGACAAAAGACACAAATGCCCCTGTCGAAACAACTAGTTTCGATAGGGCAAACTAGTTTCGATATGAACAACTAGTTTCGATAGTTCAAAGTAGTTTCGATATGCACAAAGTAGTTTCGATATGTCAAAGTAGTTTCGATATGCACAAAGTAGTTTAGACAAGTACAACTAGTTTCGATAGTTCAAAGAACAGAAATAAGACTAACATATATACACTGTTAAAACAGACTTTCTATAGAAATGAAATTATACACAAGATATTTACACTTATCTTCTTGAAAAAGATCCAACATGAGATCAGATCTGGTCAGTCTCTTGAAACACTTCCTTTTGCAATTAACTACTATGAGTCCCTGAAGATAGCTGGTATTTGTGCAAAGTAAACCCGAACATTTGTTTGTACAAAGATTTCATGTGATTAAAAGGTACCATTTAAGCAATATACAAGGTGTACCCCACATATTGAAATAAAATGATTTTGAAAACCTATCAATCCTCAAGAAGTACCCATCTTCATCCTATCATCTCTTTCTGATTAACCAAGGTACCGTCTTAGTAATGTCAAAGTACCATCAAAACAAAATAAGATATCCAAGTGGATTTAGAAATTTAAAATAAAATATATGCAAGTAGATATTAAAAAGGTACGAACATTCTAGATCTTTGCGTAAGCAAAACAGAAGAAGTCGTAAAATTATCCAAGCGGATAGAAAAATGTTGAACACTCGAGATCTTTACGTAAGCAAAACAGACGGGGTCAAATCATCCAAGTGGATGAGAAAAGGATGAGCACCCGAGATCTTTGCGTAAGCAAAACATACGGGGTCATCGGTGGTAAATATCGTTATTTTGATGGTCACTTGGCGTATGAATAGGAATCCAATACGTAAGCCCGTATCTAATTGAATTGGTTTTCTTAGATATAAAAATGGGTTAGATGTTTCAACAATGGGTTCAAACACACAAGTATGAGATATATATATTAGGTTTTCACACTACTTACAAGTTTTAACCATATGTCGGGCCTACCAGCTATACCTCAGTAAACACCATCGCTTTTGGTCCATTCCATGTCTAAGAGATGAGATCAGACACTATCATTTCTCAAAGGTCAGATTCAATTTTTTTTTTCTGCAATTCAAAACCACTTGAAGATTATATACACAACAATTCTTTTCAATATTATATTTCTCCCCTAAAAGATTTGCGTAGAAACTGTACATAAAAATAAAATCTTTTTGGAATTTTCTTTGACAATTAAACAGAATTTAGAAAAAAAAGAATACTATTCACACAATTTACTGAAAGTTGATCATTCCAAGTATCTCCACCAGTTGGGCAAATCTGGTAGAGTCAAAAGCCTTTGTGAAGATGCCTGTAGTTTGTTTATTAGTTTTGACTTCAACGATTTGAATATGTTTCTTTTCAACACAGTCACGAATAAAATGATGTTTAATTTCAATGTGTTTTGTTTTGGAATGTTGAACGGGGTTTTTGGTGATATGGGGAACGGTAGTGTTGTCACACAGAATGGGTGTCTCATGGAATGTGATCCCATAGTCAAGCATCTGATGGTGTATCCATCTGACTTGGGAACAACAGAGGACTGCGGCAATGTCTTCGGCTTCGGCGGTGGATTGGGAAACGGTGGATTGTTTCTTACATTGCCATGAGACAAGGCGGTTGCCAAGGAATTGACAACCTCCAGAAGTGGATTTTCGATCTAAGTTGCAACCCCCGTAGTCTGAATCTGAATAAGCCACAAGATCAAACAAGTCAGTTTTAGGATACCACAGACCCAATTTTGGCTTATACCTTAAATATCTTAAAATACGTTTGACAGCAGATAAATGAGAGAGTTTAGGATTAGCCTGAAAACGTGCACGCAAGCACACTGCAAACATGATGCCGGGTTTGCTGGCCGTGAGATACATGAGAGATCCTATCATAGAGCGATAGAGATGCTGATCAACGCTTTCACCATCCACATCAGGAGTCAAACAATGTCGAACTTCCACAGGAGTTTTTACTGGATGGGAATCAGCCATTTTGAACTTGGTCAAGATTTCTTTTACGTATTTTTCTTGAGGGATAAGGATTCCTGACTCAGACTGATCAACTTGTAGTCCCAAAAAGAACTTCATTTCCCCCATGGAGCTCATTTCAAACTTAGATCGCGTCACTTCTTCAAAATCTTTGCAGAGACGGGGATTTGTAGATCCAAAAATGATATCATCCACATAAATTTGCACCATGATTGTATCCTTTTCATCCTTCCGTTTGAACAAAGTTTGGTCGATTGCTCCTCGTGTGAAACCATTCTCAAGCAGATGCTTTGATAAAGTTTCATACCATGCACGAGGTGCTTGGTGAAGACCGTACAATGCTTTGTCTAACTTGTATACACGGTCTGGAAAATTAGGATCAATGAAACCCGGCGGCTGCTTGACATATACTTCCTCTTGAACTTTGCCATACAAAAATGCGCTTTTGACATCCATTTGATGGACGGTGAAGTCCATGTAGGCTGCATAGGCGAGAAACATTCTGATGGCTTCTAAGCGAGCCACTGGTGCAAAGACTTCCTCATAGTCAATCCCTTCTTCTTGATAGAAACCTTGAACCACCAGACGAGCTTTATTTCGAATCACAGTGCCGCCTTCATCCTTTTTGTTGCGAAAAACCCAACGAGTGCCGATTGGAACTTTGTTCTTGTGAAGATCTACCAAATTCCACACATGCAGCTTTGAGAATTGCTGTAGCTCTTCCTGCATTGCTTCCACCTAGCTGTTTTCTAGTAGAGCTGCTTTGATGTTCTTTGGTTCAGCTTGAGAAATGAAGCAAGAAAACATGCTGTTTTCAAATGCTTCACAGGCACTTCGGGTACTAACACCCACATTGAGTGGTCCAATGATGTTATTGGTGGGATGAATCTTGTGAATTCGCAGTTGAGGAATTTCATCTTCTTCCACGACTTCTTCCAAATTGGTAAGATTTTCAGCAGGAGGATCGGCAATATCATTAATAGGATCTTTAGCAGGTGATTGTGGTGCAACATCTACTATTGGAATGGAGTTGTCTTCAATAGTTTCACTTGTTGCACCAGAACCGAAAGACTCCATATCAGATTCAGCATTAGCAACCACAGGAATTTCAACCTGAGCAGATGAGGAAGAGCCTTGATCATTTATGTTCCCTAGATTGTTCACAGGGAAGTAAGGATTAGCATGAGTTGATTCAATAGAGAAATCAGGAAGATTAAATGACTTAAAAACTGAATCGACGTTAAAGAGCCAATTGGGACCGTCTCCTGCGTCCGTATGATTGTTTTCATGCCAATTGATATCAATGGACTCCATCACTATCCTTTTCTTCTTATGGTAGACACGAAAAGCACGTTGATTGGATGAGTAACCAACAAAATAGCATTCATCAGCTTTGGCTTCAAACTTGTTGAGCTGATCTGAAGTGTTCAGCATTGTGCACACACACCCAAATTTTCTGAAGAAATCGATAACTGGCTTGCGCTTGTACATGATCTCATAAGGTGTCTTGTTGCAACTTTTAGTGATAAGAACCCGATTTTGCACAAAACATGCAGTGTTGACCGCCTCAGCCCAGAAAGTCACGGGAAGCTTAGAGTCAACAATCATAGTTCGTGCAGCTTCAATTAAAGTGCGGTTTCTTCTTTCAGCTACACCGTTTTGTTGAGGAGTACGAGGTGCACTAAATTGTCGAGAAATTCCTTTGCTTTCACAGAAGGAATCAAGAGTTGCATTTTTGAATTATGTTCCATGATCGCTGTGGATAGTCTTCACACTTGGATTGAAGAGGTTCTCAATTTGAAGCAGATAGGTTTTTAAAATCTCTGGCGTCTCATCTTTCTTGGCTAGGAAAAACACCCAAGTGAATCGAGAAAAATCATCTGTTACCACCAGACAGTATGACTTTCGTCCAAGTCTCATGACACTCACTGGACCAAAAAGATCCATGTGAAGCAATTGGAGAGGAGAGTCAATGGAATTGGTGGTTTTAGGCTTATGTGAAGATTTGTGTTGTTTTCCCTTGGAACATGAGATACAGTGTTCCATAGGAGTGAAATCTTTGAGAGGTAATCCAGTGACTAGGTTGCCTCGAACCAGTCGGTTCATTGTTTTGAAATTGACATGTCCCAACCTTTTATGCCACAGGAAAGATTCATCTTCGGAAGCCTTTGAGAGAAAACATGATTCAATGCCCGATGGGTTGTTCATATCCAAGCTATATGTGTTGTACCTTCTGGGAGCACGCATGAGAATAAGTTCTTCCGGAATCATCATTCCCTGCTTCAAGATAAGACATTCTTTTGAATTGAATAATGCACAAAAGTCCTTGTCACAAATCTGTGAAACACTCATCAGATTGTATTTCAACTGAGGAACAAAGTTGACAAATTCCAGACTATTTACTCCATTTGATACTGTTCCTTGTCCTTCAATCTTTCCTCCTCTTGGGTTTCCAGCAAAAGCAACATACTCTCCATCAATTTGATGATAATCTTACAGCAAGTTAAAGTGCCCAGTCATATGTCTTGAACATCCACTATCTACTTGCCAGATGTTATCGCCGGTTCTTCTTAATTGACCCTATACACAACGAACCATTTATACGATTTGACCAAAATTGTTTCAATCAAGAAATTTTAGTGTCAGGATATGACCTCTCATTGGAATCAGAATTACAACCATCCTTTGATGAAGCATGGTCATCAAATAGAACATTATTTTTAATTTTCCAAGTTCGTTTTAAATAAATTTTAGCATTTTTAATTCTTTTACGCCTAGATTTCCTACTGTGAGAAGACTTAGGCAACACATATGAATTTAATGAACTTTTGGAAAGCGATTCTTCATTAGAATTTGCGGTTGTCAATTTACAACTTTTTGAAACATGATTTGAGGCACCACAACTAAAACAAACGTTTTCACAAGATATCTTAGCCTGATAATAGTCATCACAAGATGAAGATGATTGTGATGTTGAGGAATCTGAACATGAGATGGTTCTCTCATCAATAATTTTGTCTTGAAGACGATGTGCTTCCTTTAATCTGAAAAAGTCCATCTTGCTCATGGTTTCACGTGGTACATCATTCACAATAATTCCTGCACTTTTAAACTTGGTAACACATGGCATAACATTCAAAGATTTAGGAACAAAAGGTAAAGCATTTTTAAATTTAGAAACATCACATCCCAAACCCGTATGCTCAGCAGGCATAGAATCAAAATACAAGTTTTTAACGTGTTCACAAATATTTGGTTTTGACACGGACATATTATTACATTCATCCGACTCAAGTTCTTTTAAAATATTTCTATCATTAGTACTCTTATCACAATCATCTTTGAAATTTACACAATTTGATTCTGCACAAGAAGCAAAACTATCAGAATCGGAGGACGTAATATAATCATCAGGAGATAATGTACAAACAAAAGGTGTGGAAACATGTGGAGTTGGCATATCAGCAAATCTCCCTGATTTAGAATAAGGAGGTGGATGAGAGTTATACCCAAGACCCTATGTGCCTTTTCTATTAATTGGTTATCGATTATCCAAACAGAATTTTCTGATCCATATTCATGTGATCAACTTGTAATTTGGCTTTTTCTGCCTTTTGGACTCTTTCACTTAAGATCGTATTATTAATGGTTTGAGTATTGAGTTGCACAATTAAAGAGCGATTTTCACCAGAAATGTCACGAATTTTCTTTAAGTAAAGTTTCTCATTTTTTGCCACAGAGTCATACATAACCTTAATGTGATCTCGTTCATCAATCAAGGCTTGATTGATGAATCTATATTTTTGAATTTCATTCAAGCAAGATCTAGAATTACACAGTTTAGAAATAACCTCAGCAGGCACAGCAGTGAGATCCTCAGCAGGTTCAATCATGACACACTTGCTCTTGTCCTCCACATTAGCCATCAAGGCTTTATCAGCAGCTTCCTCAGCTTGTTCTCCCCAATGATAGTGTCCATCAGCTTGACACACAAGAGCTGTGGAACTTGAAGATGTGTTTTTCTTTGGAGGATTGGTAGCTTGTTTTCTAGAGGAAATCTTCTTTTCTTGCTGATCCTTGGAGGACGGCTCCTTGCAGTTTCTGGAAAAATGACCCAGCTGATCACAATTGTAGCATCTCACCTTCTTGATATCAAACCCAAGTGTCTTTCGCTGCTTGAATCTGTGTATGCCAGTCCTTTTGATGAATCTTTTGGCTCTTAAGGTCAACATGGCCATGCACCAATCAATGTCCATTTTCTCCAAATCATCAGGATTAATCTGCTCCAAGTCATCAGGTTGAAAGCTAACCAGTGTTAGATTTCCAGAAATCAGTGCATCATAGCACGACATGAAAGCAGTCATGATTGGGACATAATCATCAGGAATCATGGTGACAGTCTTTTGAGGAGCAGAGGAGCTGGTAGAATTAATTGCAGCAGCTGAAGGAGGGACATCAGTCTGAAAGTATGGGCTACCGGATAAGCTTGATCCAGCAATAAGAGCTGTGTTTCCAGACTGATTTGACGGGGTGACTGCTCCCTTCTTAATCTCAATTTCATAAGATTCAAGAATGCTATAGACTTCCTGTTGAGACAAAGCACTCAGATTCTCAGTCTTTTTGATCATGATTCGATACATATTCCATTCCTCAGGAAGAGAATCTAGGAGTTTCTTTTTTAGATCAAGAGTAGGGTACTCAACTCCCATTACTTTCAACCTTGATACAATGCTTGAGAAACGGTTGATCAAATCAGATATTGATTCTCCCCTTACACTGCTGAACATCGCATATTGTTTCTTGATCAGATCTCTTTTGCTTTCCCTAACATCCTCACTTCCCTCATATCTTGTGCACAATGCAGCCCATAAGTCTTTGGCAGTTGTGTACTCAGCAAAGATGTTGAAAATATCCATAGGAAGAGCCATGGCAATAGTCCCGTAGGCCTTGTTGTATCGGGCAATCAAGGCAAGATCTTTCTCATCATACTTAGATACTAACTTAGGACGTTGAACATCAGCAGTGGTAGTTACGGGCTTGTGGGGACCATCGGTGATAGAACTCAACAATGTATAATCGTGAAATTGAAAGAAAAGCTTCATCTTTTTAGTCCAGTCATCAAATTTTCTTGTGGACACAAGCGCAGGTGGTCTATTTCCCCAAGAAGGTTCTGTTGAACTTGAAGTAGCCATAATATTCGGAATCGAAACTAAACAGAAACTAGTTTCGATAGGACAACTTTTATCGAAACAACTAGTTTCGATAGGACAACTTTTATCGAAACAACTAGTTTCGATACTGAAAAATTCACAGACAAGTTTTGATAACCACGGTTTCTATATAAGACAAAAATCTAGTTTCGATAGTACCTTCTACCGACAAAACGTAGACAAGAAGTTTCGATGATCAACAAAAATCAGAAACTGTCCCCAGTAGTTTCAATGCCGTCTTCTCCAAGCTCAGAAATACTCCATTGATGATAAGCTCTAGAAATCAATAGTGCAGAAATGACAAAACAATCCAGCGAAAACCTTCGTCTAACACTCCTGATCACTAATCCAACCTCCGATTCTTGAAATCACGAACAAAAAATCCTTGAAAAACGATGAAACAGTACGTTTGAGATGTTATGTGCAGATTCCAACAAAAACCTCAAAATACCTCACAAATCACCTAGAATCGATCATAAAACCTGATAACACTCAAAAACACTAGAGCATATAGCTCTGATACCAATTGTAGGTCCAGATTTAACTTGAAATCACTGATTTGATCGATTACACACACACAGAGGCGGAAACTGTGTGTATGGTGGTGAAACAGATGATAGAAACAGTGTTGGTGAAGATAACCGGCTAACCACACTATGAATCAGCACGCAAATGGTATGAAAATGTAAGAACACAGTGCATAAACAACTGCAAATTGTATTGATTCAAGAACAATGTGAAAGAGAAGGTTCATGGTTACAACTGCTACTCACACCCTAAACATTCTCAAACTAGGCTATTTATAGTAGTGACAGGTATCGAAACTATGTTCAATCGAAACTACTAGTTTCGATTGACCATTTACAAGTGATACACAGAACTGTCGAAACTACCATCTATCGAAACTACTAGTTTCGATTGAACTAACTCAATCGAAACTAAGTAGTTTCGATGGCCCAGACTTAGCTAGTAAAGCAGTAAATTACAGAAAACTGAAATTACTTTTAATGAAACGACATAAAGTAAACTAGTCTAAAACTGTTTAAACATACAATAAATGACAACAGCTTATACATAAGACAAGACTCTACACGGGTTGTAACTAGAAGTCGATCTTGTATAGGAACCGGTGACGGAATGGAAACGGGATAACGGATCTAGCGTCAAAGCTCTGATACCATGTAAACTGGTAAATTGGTAATCTATTAACTGAAGGTGTTTAAAATTGAAGAGAACTCCTCTATTTATAGAGGATACAAACCCTAATAAACTCTTATCTAAGGCCATGGGCTTGTGCTAGTGGACTATACTGTTGGGTGTGAAGGCTTATTGAGCCGGACTGGGCCAAATGGGCCCGGTGGGCCTAGGCCTAATTGGGTTGTCAACCTGCACATGGCTTTTTAGGGGCTAGCAGTAGCCTTAGGGCTGTTTAGCCTTAGCTTGATGATTAAGTTATTGCTATAATGAATAACCCTAATCTAGTATTATTTATATCCCCTCTTTTGTCATTGTATTCCTTGAGCACCTAATAATAAAGAACTATAGTTGCAAAGTGGACGTAGGCCAATCTAGGCTAAACCACTATTATTCTCATGTCTCTACTTTTCTGTTTACAGATTGATAACGACTCTTGATACCTAACAAGTGGTATCAGAGCTTTGGCTCGTTGTTTACACATGGTTTGCACGGGTTTTGATCAAGAAAAAGGGTAGGAGAGGCTGTGTTCGAGAGGCTGTTCGGATCTGCTGCTACAGTACAGCCGCCGCTACAGTACTTTCCGGCATGAACAGTACTTTCCAGCGTGAACAGTGTTCCCGGTGTGAACAGTTATTTCCAAAATTTCGTTCTTCTGTTGCTGTTTCAGGCTGATCGCAGCCTGTTTTCTTGGTTTTTGGGCCTCCGGAAGTTAGGGTTTTTTGAACACTAGGTTGCTTCAAAAAGGGGAAAGCAAAACTGGGCTGTTTCAGAAGAAAACATGGCTGTTTCGGAAGAACACGTGGCTGTTTTGGAAGAAAACAGGGTTGTTTGGGGCTGTTGTTTTGAGTGATTTTGCAATTAGAGTTCCGACTTGGATCTCTTGGAGTTGCTGGTTTCACTCAGGCTTTGCAAGTGAAGCACCGGGTTGGGTGTTTCGGGTTTTAGGTTTTCTTTGGAGGTTGCTTGACTTCGGTTGGTGGACTCTTTAATTTTGGTTTTCTTTTGATTCTTGTTTGCAATGGCTGAAGACGGAAGAGTTCAAATCGAGAAGTTTAACGGGACTGATTTTGCATGGTGGAAGATGCAAATAGAGGCGTTATTCGGTGAAAATGGTTTGGATATGACATTAGAAGAGAAACCGAGTGGTTTGAGTCAGGCCGACGAAGTGATTTAGAAGTGAAAGGACAAAAGGGCGAGAGGTAAGATTGTATTGGCCTTGACGAGGAGTGTAGCGTTTAATATCATGGAGGAAACCACGACTCATGGTATGTTGACGGCTCTGTCAAATATGTATGAAAAGCCGTCTGCCGGTAATAGGGTGTTCTTGTTGAGAGAGTTATTCATGATGAGGATGAATGAGGGAAGCTCGGTGCCTGATCACATAAATAATATAAATTCAATTTTGTCTAGGCTATCGACCGTTGAGACAAAGTTTGATAATGATACTCAAGCGACGATCACTAATTCTGGTGGAGCTGGGAATTTGAAGTTTAACGTGATCCGGGATGGTATTCTGGGTGAAGATATTCGCCGGAGAAACACTAGTGGAGGATCATCTTCTGATATATTCAATGTGGGCAGAGGAAGGGAAAATAACAGGAGTAGTGGAAGTAGGGGAAGGATTTTGTCTAGAGCTCGGAAGAATGTGAAGTGCTGGAGCTGCAATGAGATTGGAAATGTGAAAAGTCAGTGTCCAGGAAGGAATAAGGAAGAGTCTGGGAAGAATGAGGGCAAAAGGCAAGTAAACACGGTTCAGGGCAAAAGGATTTTGGTTTGCTGTGTAGAGTCTTCTATAGATTCTTAGGTTATGGATTCTGGTTCTTCGTTTCACGTGAAGCATAGCGGGGAGACGATGGAAAATTTAAAGGTTGGTAACTTTGGGAAGGTACTAATGGTGATGTTCTTGATGTTACGGGGATGGGTGACGTGAATTTGGTTACTTCTTTGGGAACCACATGGAACTTGAAGAATGTCAAGGTTATTCCAGCTTTGAAGAGTAAGCTTATCTCTGTCGATGAGCTGGATAAACAGGGACTAGAAGTAAAGTTTGGTGGAGGCAAGTGGAAAGTAACTAAAGGTAATCTGGTAATTGCTCGAGGAAATAGGCGAGGTTCATTATACATGGTGGAGGTGCCTGCTGAGGGAAGTATGACCGTCCCTCAAAAGAAAGTTAGGTTCGCTGAATCAAAGGGGCGAAATGTAACAACCCCAATTTTAGGGCTATATTTTTTTTATTATTGTAGAAGACGTAAGTGACACAGCCATAGACGGATAGCGGTATGGAAATTCATGACACAAATGGTGACTACAAACAAGGCCCAATTGGCTTGTCCCATCCACGAGTCAATGGGCTTGGCCCACCTATGAGTTATTGGGCTTGACCCATACATGAAATATTGGGCTTGGCCCAACCATCCAAAAACCCATTAAAAATAAATCAACTTTAAAACCCGAACGATTATACTTAAATAATTACGATTCTAGTCGTACCCGACTTGATTCCAGTACGGAACCCGGGGTCATACCATATGCAACATACTACAATAAGAGCTACTTAAATAAATAATACCTACACGAAATATGAACCTATATTTATATAATTAGAACCATACACATGCGTAAGTACGCACACTCGCGTATCTATAAACCCCGAACACTGGTATGAGATGGTCCGTTTATAAAAATAAGAACAATAAATAATAATAACTAAGTATATACTTATATAAAAGTGAATATTAATGCCTCACATTTATAAGTACTAAAAATAATACCTAGTGATACGATTTAAATAAATGTTACATGATTTATATAAGATCAATATTTTTATAAAATCTACCATCTAATATGCTTAAAAATCCCTACTTATATAAAAGAATTATTTACCTAACTAACTTTATTTATTTAATCAAAACCTTTAAATAAAACAAGTTTTATATAAAAATTAAGCCTAGATTCTTTTTTTCACATTTGACTAATTCCTAAAACAAGCAAACTGTGACGTTTCAGATTTTTTCGTTCGCACACTTGTATTATATTTATCGTGTAATCATTCTCCATTTAAATAAAATGTAAGAGTTTTTATTTAGTTTTATACAAATAGGTATTTTATTTTACGGATTTAAATTAATTAAAATTTTATAAATTTTAGAAACTTATATAAAATATTGTATAAAAATCTAAAATTTAAAAGTTGCACATTCAATAAAATAACCTATTTAAATAAGATAAATAACTTTTATAAAAATTATTTATAATAATAATAATAAAATAAGTTTATAAAAACATTTAAAATATAATATAAAATTAAATTGATTTAAAAGAAATTAAATTAATTTATTTAAATAAAAAGTTTAGGGGTCGTTTTGTAATTAATCAAACTAGAAGGTTTTAAGCTAAAGTCTGTTGAGGGACTGTTTCTAGACAAATTAAACTACAAGGATCCATCCGTAATTATCTCAGGGGGCGAATTAAAACAAAATTTAACTTCAGGGACTAAATCTGCCAAATTGCAAATCGTAAATCCGGTCACCCCCTACATTGTCCGGCGGTCCAAAGCTTTTTCCGGCGAGCCACCGACAGGGCTGTTCCCTGCACCTCGAAAGCCACTAAAGGCACCCCTGGCTTCGTCGTCCCCACGCGAACAATAGCCCCCGACCAATTGGTCTCCCTGACATACAGAAAGTTCGATCGTGTTTGTGACCGAAAACCCACGCCACAAATTCGGCCCCGACAGTCAACCCCCACGCCTGCAAGATGGCTCGACAGCTTCGTCTCGTCCAGACGAGTGTCGGGACATGCTCAATTTCTTGTCTCATTATCAGGATCGAGCTCGGCTATAAAAAGCCATTACCGCACCTGCATGAGCTCGCTACCCCTCCTCCACCCAATCTCTCTCCAAATTGAAGACACCATTACAATCGCCATCTCTGTGTGAAGCTGTGACCAAGGTTGTAGAGGCTAATCCCATCTAGAAGCTCGATTCTCATTCTGTACATTCTCGGATTTAAGACTCTGCCGTCCAGCCCCTTCACGACCACGTAAGAATCCTCAACTTCGCTTCTTTACCTTCTGTTATCATAAGACAAACTGAACCAATCGAAGTCACGACTCCAAACCATCGATTACCGAACAAACTAATGTTACTGTTTTATTTGCTAAAGTTTGGGCCATCAAAACTACTTAGTTTCGATTGAGTAAATGGTCAATCAAAACTAATAGTTTCGATAAATAGTAGTTTCGACAGTTCTGTGGTCAATCGAAACTAGTAGTTTCGATTGAACATAGTTTCGATACGTGAACATAGTTTCGATACGTGAACATAGTTTCGATACTTGAACATAGTTTCGATACTTGAACATAGTTTCGATACCTGAACATAGTTTCGATACCTGAAATAGTTTCGATCAAAATCAGTGATTTCAAGTAATCTGAACCTACACGTTACACAAATAATTTTAAATATTATTATAAACCTATACACAATTAAATACGAATACACACCTATAAGCATACAATAATACCCATTTATCTACATAGGGTTCCATCGTGCTTAGGTTTCAAACATCCGTATCACCTACTCTCGTGGATTATCATATCCGCTAGCCAGGTGAGTTACATAGCCCCTATTTTACATTTTTATACGTTTTGGGGTGAAACATTATACATGCTACTCACATTGTTTATACGTGTTATACATGAGACTATATGCTTATTCTTTGGATGTACATACATTTAAACACAAGACAACCAACTGTAATATTGATAGATTTATTGTGCCTGACTAGCCCACCCGGTTAGGGTGTTTATTACTGCATACTCGGATATAACCGCGTGTTATATTCAAACATATCGGATATAGTGGGTAACTATATTCAAACATACCGGACTTAGCTGTTGTGCTCTGTTCAAGCGCGTCAAACTCGGTTTGAATTGTGATTAAATAAATGTTACATCCTACATACTATGTTTAACAAGATAAACAATGAGTTGCAAAACAATTTACAACTACTATTTACCGAAATTATTAAACCTATGTACTCACCAACTTTTTAGTTGACACTTGATTTAAATAATGTTTCAGGTTTGAATATGTGACTACTTGCCGAAGATTTCTCCACTTAAGAACTGTGGACCTAGTTAAATAAATCAATGTTTTGAGCTAGACTAGGTTATTTGGAATGTATTGTATTTCGATCTTGTTGTCTTTAATTTAAATTAATGAATTATGCAACCTTCTAGCTATCATGTGCTTTTGAACAATCATTCTATTGTCCGCCTCGATGATTCCGCCATCGGTCGGGGTGTGACAGATTGGTATCAGAGCCATGGTTATAGGGAATTAGGTTATTAGACACAATGACCTAGACTATAACCCTATGACTCTCTTTTATGTGTTATGTGCTAAATGATAAATTGCTATGTGAATTATTTGTAGTTAGGTATTATTTGAACTTTCCCGAGTTTGGTACATGAGACTTATACACATACATACAAGACTTTGATACATGATACATTCTTTACATACATATTTGACAAACAAACTTATGCAAACAAATACACTACCCATCCTTGTCCATACTCTTTCCTAATCCATATTAATTGCAACATTCCTACACATTTTATACACATAAACTCTCAATTCTATTAAAATCTTGAAAATCTCGTCAACGACTTAATTTATTGAAACCAGTAAAGGACACGTGCAATCTGGAAGGGTGACACATGTACATTGGGTTTTCTGTCTAGGAAAGCATTTCGTATAAATCCAAATAAACGGACCCGTATGCTTTCCTGGGAATTCCTGAAGTGAGTGTTTACCTATAGGCTAAAGCATGTCTCTTTGAAAGTTTTGAGGAATTATTTAACGTTGATAAGTCAATGTATTCGCAAGGATACGATCCGAACTTAAACTCAAAATTTGGGGACATTATAGCAAGATAGGAAGAACTAGCCGAACGTGCAAAGCAAATCATTATTACGGGTGCACACGTAATAACGGTTTGTAGTACATGCAAGTCCCGGCAATTCCTATTACGCAAATAATGATCTATAACATCATGTTCTATCCGGAATATATGGCTTAGCTTTCCCCTCCCCCCCACATCAACTTTGAATAAATGCACATGCACTGGCACGCGTCATGATGAATTCCGTTTCTCTGCTTACATTATTTCCCGCTATGATTCATATATATCCATCTTATCTGAAATATCATTGTCTTTTCTTATGGTGTTAGAATGCCTCCTCGACGTGCAAACTCTAGCACTTCCAACCCGGATCTTGCTACTCTCCTTGCCTAACTGGTGGGGCAAATGACCCAAGCCAATAACAACAGTGATGGGTCTCACAACACCCAAGGAAACGGTGGTATCAACCCGCCTCACTGCACGTTTAAGCACTTTAACTCGTGCAATCCTACAAAATTCTTCGGGACTGAAGGTGCTACCAGCCTACTTCAATGATTTGAAAGCATGGAAAGCACATTCCTAAACAGCGACTGTCCCGATAATCTTCGGGTTCGTTAGGCCACAAGTGTACTCCAAAAGAGAGCCCTCACCTGGTGGAACGGTGAGAAACGCACTCGTGGTGCTGAGGTTGCTACATCCTTATCATGGGATGATCTGAAGAAGGCCATGACCGGTGAATTATGTCCTCAGAATGAAATGAGGAAGCTCGAGGCTGAGTTTTGGGATCTTGCCTAGGACAGCGGGGATAATCTGGCCTACACCACCCGGTTTCAAGAGCTAAGTCTGCTGGTGCCTCATATGATCACTCCCCTTGCCCGAGGGATTGAAAAATACATAGGCGGCCTGCCTATTCAAATTCAAGATGTTGTGCTAGGAAGCAACCCTCCTACACTTGAAGCTGCTATCTGTCTAGCTGCTACACTATCCGACAACCATGTCAAAGCCGGAACCTTAACAAGAAAGGGTTCCAAGAAGGTTGTTTCTACTCTTGCGGCCGTCAAAGATGTAAAACCCGAGTCTTCTAACCGCAACAAGAAACAAAAGGGTCGAAACTTCGCAGCCGTAAATCCCGCTGTGCCTGCTATCCAAGCGGCCCCTTTGGGTCAAAACCCGAAAACTTATCAGGGCCCGAATCCCCAATGCCAGACCTGTAAGTACCATCATCCTGCCAACCTACCATGCCGATTGTGTTCAAGTTGCGGACGATATGGACACGTGGTCACTACTTGCCGTACCCGTCCTCCCGTCCATCAAGCTGCTCCAACCAACCGTCCAAACTATCCGGCACTTCTCAATGGTCGGGAATGTTACGAATGTGGAGACCCAAACCATTTCCATGACCGATGCCCAAAACTTCATCATCAAGGTGGTCCTCAAGGAGGAGCGTTTAACATAAACGCTAATGAGGCTCAAGCAAACAACGACGTGATAAACGGTACGTTCTCGTAAACAATCATTATGCATCTGTTTTATTTGATACCGGTGCCGATAGGAGTTTTGTATCTCTTACCTTTGAATCTCGACTTGCTAAACAAAGAACGAAACTTGACAATTCTTATTCCGTGGAGATAGCAAACAGAAAATCTATTACTATAAATTCTGTTATCCGCGACTGCAATCTCGAGCTTAATAATCACAAATTCTCTGTTGATTTCCTTCCAATGCAATTGGGAAGTTTCGATATTATAATTGGCATGGATTGGTTATCCAAGCACCATGCCGAGGTTATTTGCTACGAAAAGTGTATTCGTATATCTCTCCCTTCGGGCGACACGTTAGTTATTTTCGGTGAAAAACCATGTCGTGGTCTTCAAATCATGTCTTGCACATTGGCACAAAAGTACTTGCGAAAAAAGTACGTTGCCTTCTTGGCCCACATAGGCGACACGAAAGACAATGGTAAGAAGTTGCAAGACATTCCAATCATCCGAGATTTTCCCGAGGTATTCCCCGAGGATTTACCTGGTCTTCCTCCCCCTAGACAAGTGGAGTTTCGTATCGACCTTGTGCCCGGGGCAACTCCCGTGGCAAAAGCCCCCTATCGTCTTGCACCTTCCGAGATGCAAGAGCTTGCAAGTCAATTACAAGAACTCTCATCCAAAGGATTCATCCGCCCGAGCCATTCACCTTGGGGTGCTCCCGTGCTGTTCGTAAAGAAAAAGGATGGATCATTTTGAATGTGCATCGATTATCGTGAACTCAACAAGCTTACAATTAAAAACCGTTATCCTTTACCCCGTATCGACGATCTTTTCGATCAGCTTCAAGGTTCAACATGTTTCTCCAAGATTGACCTTCGTTCCGGATACCATCAACTTCGTGTGCTCGATGAAGACATTCCGAAGACTGCCTTTCGGACTAGATATGGTCACTACGAGTTCATGGTCATGCCATTCGGTTTGACTAATGCACCTGCGGTCTTCATGGACCTCATGAACCGTGTATACAAACCTTATTTGGACAAGTTCGTGATCGTTTTCATTGACGACATCCTCATCTATTCTAAAACGAAAGCGGAACATGAACAACACCTTCGTTTGATCTTAGAACTCTTAAAGAAAGAACAACTATACGCCAAACTCTCCAAGTGTGAATTCTGGCTAAAAGAGGTTCAATTTTTGGGACACACAGTCAATGATAAGGGAATTCATGTGGACCCGGCAAAGATCGAAGCGGTAAAGAATTGGAGTACTCCTAAGACTCCTACCGAGATTCGTTCATTCCTTGGACTAGCAGGTTACTATCGTCGTTTCATCTCAAATTTCTCCAAGATTGCGGTCCTGCTCACTGCCTTAACTCACAAAGGTAAGCACTACGAGTGGGGACCCAAACAAGAGGAAGCTTTACAAACTCTAAAGCACAAGCTCTACAATGCTCCTATTCTAACTCTTCCTCGTGGTAATGACGACTTTGTCGTTTATTGTGATGCATCCAACCAAGGTCTTGGTTGTGTTCTTTTGCAACGAGGTCAAGTAATTGCATACGCATCACGTCAACTCAAAGTCCATGAGAAGAACTATACGACCCATGATCTCGAGGTTGGTGCTGTCGTTTTCGCCTTGAAAATTTGGAGACACTATCTGTATGGCACCAAATGCGTGGTTTTCACCGACCACAAAAGTCTCCAACATATTTTCAATCAAAAAGAGCTTAATATGAGGCAACGACGATGGGTTGAACTTCTTAACGACTACGACTGCGAGATTCGCTACCACCCCGGCAAAGCAAACGTTGTAGCCGACGCTTTGAGTCGTAAAGAAAGTATCATGCTTCATAGTGTTCATATTCATAACGATATCCAAGCCCGTATTCTCAAAGCACAACACACCTCAGTTACCGAGGGAAACATGCATCAAGAGATGGCATGTGGCGTAGAACTCTTGCTAGAAACCAAAGCCAACGGTCTATTGTATTACTTGGACCGTATCTGGGTTCCCGATCGTGACGATCTTCGTATATTTTTGATGAACGAGTCCCACAAAACTCGATATTCGGTACATCCTAGAGCTGATAAGATGTACATGGGTCTCCGTCAGCAATATTGGTGGGCCGGCATGAAAAAGGATATTGCCCTCTTTGTGGCAAAATGCCTAACTTGTTCTAAAGTTAAGGCCGAACACCAGAAGCCTTCCGGACTCCTCGAACAACCGAAAATTCCAGTGTGGAAGTGGGAGAACTTTGCTATGGACTTCATCACCAAACTCCCACGCACTTCTAGTGGGCATGATAGTATCTGGGTTATTATCGACCGACTTACAAAGTCTGCTCATTTCTTGCCAATTCGTGAGGACTATCGAGTCGAGAAATTGGCTCGGATCTACATTGATGAAATTGTGAGTCGTCACGGAATCCCTTTGAACATCATCTCCGATTGTGATTCGCGTTTTACTTCCCGATTTTGGCAATCATTACAATCTACGCTTGGTACTCGTTTGGATTTAAGTACGGCTTACCATCCTCAAACTGATAGACAAACCGAGCGAACAATCCAAACTCTCGAGGATATGCTTAGAGCTTGTGTCATTGACTTTGGTGGCAATTGGAATTCTCACCTACCACTGATCGAATTTTCCTACAACAACAGCTACCACACAAGTATTAACATGGCACCGTTTGAAGCTCTTTATGGACAAAAATGTCGTTCACCGATTTGTTGGAACGAAATTGGTGAAGCACAAAACACCGGTCCCGAGCTTATCCAAGAGACCATCGATAAAATCTTTCTTATTCGTGACAACATTCGACTAGCAAGGAGTCGGCAAAAGAGCTATGCCGATAAAAGACGAAAACCCTTGGAATTTCAAGTTGGGGATATGGTTCTCCTAAAGGTATCACCTTGGAAGGGCGTAGTCCGATTTGGAAAGAAAGGAAAACTCGCACCTCGATATGTGGGTCCATTCAAGATACTCGAAAGGGTAGGAAAAGTGGCCTACAAACTCGATCTTCCTTCAGAACTCATCAACGTTCATCCGACTTTCCATGTATCTAATTTGAAAAAGTGTCTAGCCGACGAGAATCTCCACATCCCTCTTGATGAAGTGCGCATTGACGAGAAAATGCACTTTGTTGAGAAACCCGTGGAAATCATGGACCAAGAAATCAAGAAACTCAAGCGTAGCCGCATCCCCATTGTCAAGGTCCGTTGGGAATCTAAACGTGGACCCGAGTTCACTTGGGAACGTGAAGACCAAATGAAAACCAAGTATCCGCATCTCTTTCCATAGCCTCCACTAGTTGAATTTCGGGGCGAAATTCCTTTAACATGGGGAGACTGTGACATTTCGGATTTTTTCGTTCGCACACTTGTATTATATTTATCGTGTAATAATTCTCTATTTAAATAAAATGTAAGAGTTTTTATTTAGTTTTATACAAATAGGTATTTTATTTTACGGATTTAAATTAATTAAAATTTTATAAATTTTAGAAACTTATATAAAATATTATATAAAAATCTAAAATTTAAAAGTTGCACATTCAATAAAATAACCTATTTAAATAAGATAAATAACTTTTATAAAAATTATTTATAATAATAATAATAAAATAAGTTTATAAAAACATTTAAAATATAATATAAAATTAAATTGATTTAAAAGAAATTAAATTAATTTATTTAAATAAAAAGTTTAGGGGTCGTTTTGTAATTAATCAAACTAGAAGGTTTTAAGCTAAAGTCTGTTGAGAGACTGTTTCTGGACAAATTAAACTACAAGGATCCATCCGTAATTATCTCATGGGGCGAATTAAAACAAAATTTAACTTCAGGGACTAAATCTGCCAAATTGCAAATCGTAAATCCGGTCACCCCCTACATTGTCCGGCGGTCCAAAGCTTTTTCCGGCTGCACCTCGACAGCCGCTAAAGGCACCCCTGGCTTCGTCGTCCCCACGCGAACAATAGCCCCCGACCAATTGGTCTCCCCGACATACAGAAAGTTCGATCGTGTTTGTGACCGAAAACCCACGCCACAAATTCGGCCCCGACAGTCAACCCCCACGCCTGCAAGATGGATCGACAGCTTCGTCTCGTCCAGACAAGTGTCGGGACATCCTCAATTGCTTGTCTCATTATCAGGATCTCGGCTATAAAAAGCCATTACCGCACCTGCACGAGCTCGCTACCCCTCCTCCACCCAATCTCTCTCCAAATTGAAGACACCATTACAATCGCCATCTCTGTGGAAGCTGTGACCAAGGTTGTAGAGGCTAATCCCATCCAAAAGCTCGATTCTCATTCTGGACATTCTCGGATTTAAGACTCTGCCGTCCAGCCCCTTCACGACCACGTAAGAATCCTCAACTTCGCTTCTTTACCTTCTGTTATCATAAGACAAACTGAACCAATCGAAGTCATGACTCCAAACCATCGATTACCGGACAAACTAATGTTACTGTTTTATTTGCTAAAGTCTGGGCCATCAAAACTACTTAGTTTCGATTGAGTAAATGGTCAATCGAAACTAATAGTTTCGATAAATAGTAGTTTCGACAGTTCTGTGGTCAATCGAAACTAGTAGTTTCGATTGAACATAGTTTCGATACATGAACATAGTTTCGATACTTGAACATAGTTTCGATACCTGAAATAGTTTCGATCAAAATCAGTGATTTCAAGTAAATCTGAACCTTCACGTTACACAAATAATTTTAAATATTATTATAAACCTATACACAATTATATACGAATACACACCTATAAGCATACAATAATACCCATTTATCTACATAGGGTTCCATCGTGCTTAGGTTTCAAACATCCGTATCACCTACTCTCGTGGATTATCATATCCGCTAGCCAGGTGAGTTACATAGCCCCTATTTTACATTTTTATACGTTTTGGGGTGAAACATTATACATGCTACTCACATTGTTTATACGTGTTATACATGAGACTATATGCTTATTCTTTGGATGTACATACATTTAAACACAAGACAACCAACCAGCCCACCCGGTTAGGGTGTTTATTACTGCATACTCGGATATAACCGCGTGTTATATTCAAACATATCGAATATAGTGGGTAACTATATTCAAACATACCGGACTTAGCTGTTGTGCTCTGTTCAAGCGCGTCAAACTCGGTTTGAATTGTGATTAAATAAATGTTACATCCTACATACTATGTTTAACAAGATAAACAATGAGTTGCAAAACAATTTACAACTACTATTTACTGAAATTATTAAACCTATGTACTCACCAACTTTTTAGTTGACACTTGATTTAAATAATGTTTCAGGTTTGGATATGTGACTACTTGCCGAAGATTTCTCCACTTAAGAACTATGGACCTAGTTAAATAAATCAATGTTTTGAGCTAGACTAGGTTATTTGGAATGAATTGTATTTGGATCTTGTTGTCTTTAATTTAAATTAATGAATTATGCAACCTTCTAGCTATCATGTGCTTTTGAACAATCATTCTATTGTCCGTCTCGATGATTCCGCCATCGGTCGGGGTGTGACACAAACTCGGTTTCTCACCGCCTCGCCTCGAGGCATACGCCTCGACCGTTTTTTTAAACCATGGGCGCAAATGATATATGCTCATTTCCAGTTACAACTTCACACACAATAAACTCTTCTACTTTAGCACTTTCTATGGCCAAAATGACACGAGTCAGTTCTTCAAATTCATTCTTCATCCTTTGCCCTTATCGCCTTTCCGAGAGTTATATATTCAACATTTCATGCTAAATCTTCAAGTATAACTCTTCTCTCATGTTGCTTAAGAAGTTCTCCTTCTCATGTTTTCAAAGGCGGGGGAAAAATATCAAAGGAAGGAACACATTCAGAAGCAGAATCCGTTATAACAGCCATATTCAGAGGCCAAATCTGTTATAGCATTCATATATGTGCCTGAATATGTCATAGAGGTTAGTATTCAAAAAAAAAAGATGAAGCAATAACGCTACTCGTCTAATCATCATATACTTGATAATATTAGAAGATCAGAAGAAGGCGTCCTTAAAAGAAGACGTATGTTGACATAGACTTGACAGATTCATCCAATTGATGTTAAAATAGATCATAGTAATAAAGCTTTTTTTTAAACCAATGAAATAAGAACAAAAAGTCTTTGTATGTAAAAGTTGATTTAATAAATCATAGTAATAAAGCTAATGGTATGTTTATACAGCTTTAGGATCGTTCAGCTTAGAGTAACCCACACACTAAACATGGATTGTTCAGTGTGCAAGTATGTATCCCATATTCAACTTTAACAAAAAGAAGCTTCAAGCTGAACATATAGTAGCTGAAAATTTCCACATCGTAGAGATCAAAAGCTGAGTTCTTGATCTCTTATTGATCCTTTTAAGAGTTGAACATAAAATGCAAAAGACACAAGTTGCAGCATGTTTAAAGTTGAAGATTCAAGTTGTAACCTTACTCAAAGCAGATACTACACAAGTTGAAGAGTTACTCATGCTCAAGATCACTTATAGGTGTGTTCATAGTTATCAAAGGAGCAAGGCGCACTCAAGCCTTGAGCCTAGAGTCCTAGACACAAGGCGCTTAAAAAGCGCAAGCCCAAGGCAAGAAAGGCACACACGTGGAAAAATTAAAAAAATATATAATATGCTATGAATATTAGTCCTATTTCAAATATATACATATGTATGTATGTATATATATATATATATGTATAGGGTTAGGTTCAAATGAGAACTCATAAATACTTGAGAACTCGTCAAAAAACCAATTAAAACCATTTTTTTCCACTACCTTTATTATTAAAGTACATCATAAATAATAATTTATCTCTCAAATTAACTTATCTCTTCTCTCTAAATTATTCCTAAAAAAATTTATACACATGTGTAAATGGTAAACACTTACACATGTGTAGATTTTTTTTTAATATATTCATCCATGTAAATTTAAATATATAAATTTATTTTTTTATGTTGTATTTTAACTTTAAAGATAGTAAAAAAATGGTTTTGATTGGTTTTTTAACGAGTTCTCGCGAGTTCTCAAAATATTTAGGAGTTCTCAAATGATTCATTCCCTATATGTATATGTATAAACCTAATCTAATAATATATATATATATATATATAGCTTTCTCTAGTTGTGCAGTAGTTTTTTTAGCAGTGCAACACTTTTTTGAACAGTGTAAAATCTTTAATTGGACTATTTGGCAACCTAAACACTCTTCCTATAGCATCTTGTACTATTTAGCAACCTAAACACTCTTCAAATAGCATCTTGTACTATTTAGGAACTTAAATCTGCTAGTTCCACGTGAAAACAGAAAGCACCACCTCCTTAAATCTTTATCATTTTGTGTCCTCTCTACCTGTTTTTTTACAATCCAAACTCTCTCTTCTACCCCTTCTCTTTGTGTTTAATGTTAAATAATTGAAAGTCACATGATTAATAAGAGAAAAAAAAACTCAGTTCCATGTGACTGATCCAACTTCAAACAGTCTGAAATTACTTTTGGCCAGAAGTTGGCCAGATTCTCGCCGGAATCTCACTGGAAGCTTGTCGGAGGGCCTGAATTACCACAAAGCGTTTTTCCAGCACCTCGCCTCGCCTTGCCCGAGTGCCTAGGCGTGCACCTAGGTCGCCTTTGACAACTATGAGTGTGTTGTAAACATAGTTATCAAAAGCAAGCGCCTTGTGCGCCTAAGCGCAATTTTAAGGCGAGGCGCGATAAATGTGCTTTGATTTTAAGGCGAGCGCCTTGTGAAGCTGAAGAAGATTTTGGTACTTTACTTTGAATATTTTTTAATTCAAGTTTTGAAATTACATTTGAATCTTGACTATTTAGAACTTTTGGTACTAATTATATGATATTAAATGTTACATAATAGCTTTTATTTAATTTATTTGAAGAATAGTAAAGTATAGATTCCTTTCATTTAAGTGCGTTTTTTTCTCAGGCCCTCGCTTTTTTTGCGCCTTGCGCCTAGGCCGCAGGCGAGGCCTATGCGCCTAGTGCCTTTGATAACTATGGTTGTAAAAAGCTCATAGGCGCGGCTATGCGACTGCAGGTGAATGAGTGCACGCATCGACGCATCGCCTTCACTGGAAGCCGATGCTTTTTTACGCTTCTATGCTTTTCTAGGGCGTGGGCTGTCTTTTTTTCACTTAAAAGGCCTAATGTATGGGTTTAACAGTCATTAGAGATTTTAGAAAGGCCTACTTTGCCAAAAACCTAGAACCCACAATGGGTTTCAAAACATACTGATATAATGCCAAAACATAGCTCGGAAGAGGAATACATCGCAAGGGACGATGAATTTTGTTTAGTTTGAGAAATTAAGCGTTTAATGAGTGTGCTCCTTTTTTGTTTGCTTTGATGCCCGATTTGTTCTTATTTTAGTATTTCATAGCGAAAAGGCATAAGGGGTTAGGAATAGACTGTCCTCACACGTGCACGCACGCGCACACACGCGCATATATATATATATATATATATATATATATATATATATATATATATATATATATATATATATTGTTCTTATTTTAGTATGTCATAGCGATAAGGCATAAGGGGTTAGGAATAGACTGGCCTCACACGTGCACGCACGCGCACACACACAAATATATATATATATATATATATATATATATATATATATATATATATATATATATATATATTGTTGTGTATGGAGGCTTAGGGGATTAGGGTTGGGGCCCAATACTTGGTGATCAAGTTAGAAACCCTAGATTATTCCCCTATAAATATAGGTATTGTTTGGTATGCATGAATATATGGTGGAATGGAATGGGTCACTAAACTGGAATGAAAAAAAAACGTTTGTTAATCACATAGGAATGGAATGGTCCATTACGTAAGGAATGTGATTCTTTCCCTTCTAATGGTTTTCATTCCTTGGGGGAGGGGTGTTTTTTTTTCATAAAATTTTTGTTTAATTAATGACCCGACTCATGCCCCAAACCATGACCCGACCAAATTTTGAACCATGACCAGTACCAGTCCCATGACTCGAACCATGACACGTCCCATTATCCGTCCCATGACCCAAACCATGGCCCAGCCCCAGGCCCATCCCATCACACGACCCATGACCCGATCCTTAATATAAATTTATTAGTTAAAAATATTTTATTTTTCATAAAATTTTTTCCTATCTACCAAACAGCACGAAATAATGATTCATTTCATTCTCATAGGATAACTAAACAGGGCAATGGAATGATAATGATCCATTTCTTTCCCTTGTCCATTCCATTCTCCCGTCCATGCCATTCTCTCGTTCATTCCATTACCTCATACCAAACAGACCCATAGTCTTATGTTTATGTAATTTCTTGTACTAGAGCATTTAATAATAAAGATCCCTAGTTGCAACCTGTGGACGTATGTCATAGTGACTGAACCATGTTAAACCTCTTGTGTTGTTTTATTGCTTTCAGTTTGCGTTTGTGATACCCTAACATATATGTCATGATTTTTATGGTGATAGATAGAGATTATATTATTGTGCCTCAAATAAGAAATGTAGGTTACGCTTTTTATGGTTGTACATTGAGCTTGTACAGTTGTATATTGATATAGGAAAGGTTGGTTATGCTTTTACTTTTCCAAAGTGTGTATATGTTGAAGTGACTAGGATATAAGTTGAATTATAAGCAAGTGCCCTCATGTACATGACGTGTGCGCCTTCTCCTTCGCCTCTCGTCTCGGAGCACCTTGTGCTTTTTAAAACATAGACTTATGCTATAAGTATTCTAGTATTTAGAAAACATGTTGCGTGTGTTCGGATACTGTTTTTCGGAATCAAATGAGTTGTCAACCATAGACTTTAAAAGATCTTATTTTGCAGTGACATTGCATGTCTTCACTCTCCACCGAATAATATTCTGGGTGAATCACAGCTGCAATTGGATACTCTTGGAGTCTCGGTGTGAGACGGTAGAAGAGAATTTCCTATTGTAATTAGAGTGAGTATCTGTTAGCAACTAGGCTTTCTCTAAAACAGATCTCAGGATGTGTTCTATGAATCCTATGTGTATTTGTAATTCAAGTCCTTAATATCAGACAGAATTTGTGAATTACAAACCTCATCCAGCTCGTTTACCTGAAACTCAAAATTCCATACAATCACAAATAGACTATAGCCTAAGAAACGTTCGTCGGAACTGAATGAGAAATTATTTTTTTCATATAATATGATATGTGTAAGTAAGTTGTTATATAATCAGAATGATGATTGAGGTGTAACTAATTTTAGGGTTGTATCAGAGTAGAATACATAACAAGAGAATTGGAAGAAAACTTACGGAGGAAATGTCAACAGGTACGAGTATGATGATGGAGATAGAGCAGAACCAAGTGTAGCCGACGGTGATGAAGACATATCGAGGAACATCAGGACCAGCAAAGTACTTGAGCGTCAGCACAACCATGCCTAGGGTTAACGGAAGCAAGATCAGATAGAAGACCCACATCATCAACTCATCCCTCCTTTCGCTTCCGTTCGTCGAGATTCCTTATGTTACCCCCTCACGCACGTTACAAACAATCAAAAACATACACAACAACATAACACATACAAAGCGGATCGGTTATATGTAACACTGGTCATAACAAATATAAAGAACAACAAAATACTTTCATTTCCAAATAATATTATCAACTAAACATTCACCAACGCGTTGAAGAGTAAGTATGACTTGCTTTGCGTTTTGTACAACAGTTTTACCTTTTAGTGTTTGTCTTTTTCTTGCTTTTGAAGACACACACAGACATACATGGACAAAGAGAAAGGGAATTAGGGAAATGAACACCTCTCTCTCTGTTAGAAGGATCAGAAAAGGGAGACGGTGGCTGAGGTTGCGGTCTAGTGAAAGCAATCGCCTTTGTTCAACGGCGGCTAAGGTGAGTGTTGGTTCAACAACTGTGAAATGGAAACGACGGTGGTGGTTGCGGTGATGATCGACGGCTTAAATCAGGGGCGGTGGTGGGGCATATCCCCCTTTTACACGCATCAAAACGCCAGGTACGTCCTTTACCTTTCTTTTCTGCAAAATCCAATTCCAAAACCAGAAACCCTAATCAACATATTCGATGGGATTGCTTTAATCGAACCTATCGATGGGATTCAGTGCGTGACGAAAAGTGCTCTTGAGAGATGCCAGTCTAAGATGGATTTAGCGGCAAAGTGAACGGGGGATGAAAAGAGGAGGTGCTTAACATGAATGTAAGTATCAGAGAATTCTCAAATAGATCGGAGATTGTTGACTTATAATCTGTGTTTGTGCATCAATTCAACCTTCCTTTTCTTTTTCCTTTTTTGAGGTTTAAATTCTATGGATTTTTTATGCATCCTCTGTTTCTTGAGTTTTTCGAAACCCTAATCTGTAAGCTCGCAGTTGGACTGTAGAAGAAAGAAGGGGGTACAACAAATTAGATTTGAAGCCATGGTGGATTTATCTTTCTTTGTTTCACTGTTTACACATCTGAGCCTCATACATTGTTGCTAACCTTATATGTTCTATATATATAAACATATATCGTTATTTCTGTCCTCTACTTTTGTTGAGAAGCTTAATGGTTCAAACGGTGACAACATATAAATCTGATTAGAAATGCAAGCATATAAGGTACTTTTAGTTAAGTTTTTTTTTTACTTTAATATGTGGTGAAATCAATAAAGTAACAAGTTGGTATTTATGGTTAGTTTTAATCCAGTTTATTAAATTCTTTGCAGAGAAGCTTCCTCATAGTTCGAACAGAGAATCAAATATGCTATAATTTTTGTTTTTCCAGGTAATTTCCTTTTGATCCATCCTTTTATATGCTACAATGGGTTTGATCAAAAGGTGATGTCATTGATCACCTTGGTTACAAATGAAATTAGTGGTATGATTGTGTTATAAAGGAGGGATTTTGTAAGTAATTCTAATACACCTGATATCATTTTTATGGCAGGTGCACCAACCATCGGTTCAATTCCATCTTGAAAGTTTAATTGCTAAGCATATATCCTGCTAAAATATAGACAACTCTCTCAAATTTTGAACTTGGGAAAAGAATCTTTAAATTTACAAAAAACAATGCAAATTAGGGTCCATATGTAGAGGTCTCATTGAGCTTAATATCCACCTATAAATCATTCTATACAGTTGTCCAATTGAACACATATGCTGATATGCTTGCAATCTCTTTCTCTGTCTTTCAATGAAGAATTTGATTAGTATAGTGAACAAATTACAGAGAGCATTCATAACATTGGGTGATCATGGTGAAGTAATTTCACTGCCCATTTTTTGGGACTCTTTGCCTTCCATTGTTGTTGTTGGTGGCTAGGTTATCTTCTGAGTTCCATCATTTTTTTGACAATTTCATCAAATAACCATCTTTAATTTTGCGCTTAGATGCATAATGTACATTAAAAAAAATGCATGTTGCTATTTCACTATCTTACTAGAATCACCTTAAAAAAACACATGTTTTTGAATGATAATTAAAATTATTGTTTTTTTAACATTTTGCATAATATACATTAAAGATTTTTTGCTTTCAGTTAAAAAAATTATGCTTCTATTTCACTATCTCAGTAAAATCACCTTTAAAAAAACACATGTTTTTTAATGATAATTAAAATTATTGGTTTTTTTTAACATTTTTAATGAGATGTTGAAGTTGGCAGGAGACTTTGAAAGATTCTTGCTTAGAAAGTGGAAGGGTTGTTTATCAATATCATGAGTGAAGAAAAAAGACCTTTTGAATATCTTAGATCTGCAAAAAATGGATAAAGCTAAACTGCCATTAATGGAGATCACTTCAGAAATCAATAAGCTTGCTAAGAAGGTAAATACATGATTAAATTAGTATTTTTTACAACTTGAAAATATATGATTCATGGGTTAAATAAACTAATTTTGGAAAGAGAAATTTATGGTGGAAAGAAAGTTGATGAAAACTAGATGGAATTGAAGCAGACTGTGATGTGAGGTTGCAGATAGATTTTATCATTTTAATTTATTTTTCAGAACCGGATCAGACCGTTCAACCGGTCAAACTGGATTTAAAAATCGGATGCACCGTTTTTTCTTAAAGAATTAGAAGAATTTTTTTTATACTTTTTTTCCTTTATGTAACGTGAATTTGTTATTATATAGTTCTGATGCCATCGTTATTGAGTTGTCATGCCAAGCGCCGGTGCCGTATCCACTCCATAATAAACCGAACCAATACCAGCCGAATACCCGCCGAAACGCGTGGGGTTACATAACATTCATTACAATATAGAAAAACCTCAATGACTTATAAGTCCTTAAGGCTAAAGTTGATAAGACTAGAGACGGAAACACGGGTTGAGACGGTTGTTTGGAATCATGAACACATTGTTTACAAGATAAATACTAAATGCATTCATTTCCAAATAATATTACATGATACTTGGTTCTTAGTACATCTTGAAGATTTATAAATGTAGATTAAACATGCAAAGGCAATCTCTTCTAAATCTTCTTTGGTACTTCATAGTGTCGGATTTAGCATAGGGGCAGGGGTAGTACCCCTCAACTTTCGATGACCATTTTATGTTTCCCGATACCCCTGAATGAAAATTTAGATACCCCTAAAATTTTCTTACAAATCCCAAGATGGACAGAGAGAAAGGGAATTAGGGAAATGAACACCTCTCTCTGTTAAAAGGATCAGAAAAGTGAGACGGCGGCTCAGGTTGCGGTCTGGTGAAAGCAATCGCCTTTGTTCAACAGCGGCTGAGGTGAGCGTGAACAGCGGAGAAATGGAAACGACAGTGGTGGTTGCGGTGATGGTCGACGACATAAATCAGGGGCGGTGGTGGGGCATATCCCCTTTTTACACGCATCAAAACGCCAGGCACTTCCTTTACCTTTCTTTTCTGCAAAAGCCAATTCCAAAACTAGAAACCCTAATCAACAAATTCGATGGGATTGCTTTAATCGAACCTTGGGGCCACCATCGATGGGATTCAGTGCGTGACGAAAAGCGCTCTTTAGAGATGCAAGTCTAAGATGGATTTAGCGTCAAAGTGAACGGGGGATGGAAAGAGGAGGTGCTTAACATGAATGTAAGTATCAAAGAATTCTCAAATAGATTGGAGATTGTTGAGTTATAATTTGTGTTTATGCATCAATTCAACCTTCCTTTTCTTTTTCCTTTTTTGAGGTTTAAATTCTACGGTTTTTTTTATGCATCCTCTGTTTCTTGAGTTTTTCGAAACCCTATGTCACACCCCGCCCCGGGCACCCACGGGATGTTACCAGGCTGCGACATCCGTTGGCACCTTTGGTACCTACTTTGATTTCAGAGTTTGTTTTTGTGCAGCGGAATAACGTTTGAAAATGGATCGTTTCAACTCAACCTCAAGGGTTAGTTTTGTAAATATAGAAATCTCGTCGTGTAGAAAAAAGATTATCTTTATTTAAATAAGTGGGTATGAAAACCCGATCGTTTGTAAATTTGATTTCAAATCAAAACTATTTACGCAAAGTTATTAGGTTTACAAGGAGGTAATCTGCCTAAGGAAAACATAGTCCTTCGGTCACCTTAGCCTTGTTTACTATTCAGGTTCTTTCTGTGCAATGCACGACCTGTAACAACATATTTTCGGGTTGCACCGGGTCTAGGTGTGTGGCCTGACACGGCTGTGCAACAAAACTGTCATCGGGACCCAGGCCGTAGCCGGTCCCGGTACGATGAGGTCAATTCATTCCTTTCCTGAAAACATTTGAAAATGAACGTCAGCTACATGCTGGTGAATACTTTATGACCTCACATCATTTTCATAAATATGGCAAAACAGTTTAATTAAACAGTTAAACATTTCATCTTTGGATTCTAGGGAACACTTCGCTTTCTTCTAATTTATCCATTTGTATACATTAGACAAGTACTCTGGGGCTACGCGGCAAGACTGGCACTCCTGCGTTTTACGCAATCACCCGAAATACAAGCTAACCCCGCCCGGCCCAACTGGATCCGGAGCGAGTATAAATATTTGATCAAACTTTACGTACACTTCTTGGGTAATCATATCCACAAGGGTAGAACCCCTAATTCTGGGATTTAATCTTGTCCACAGGGGTTGAACTCAACCCCTAATTCTGGGACTATTATGAGTAAATATTTAATTATCGTGTTTTGCCCTTTTTGGTAAACGTAAATCGTTTGATCATTTTGCGTGAAGGTGCCTATAGCACAATTACTTCTTATAAAACATGGCAGTCTATCTTGTTGTGAGATGATAGCCTATAGCCCAAGCATGTCTTATAAATCGTTTTTGACAGACTCCGTTTATGACAGCCATGTATGTCTTTTGTAAACCGTTTTGAAAAGCTTGTTCTCACCATGAAGTCGGAGATCGAAGGATAATAATCTTAGTTCTAAGTAGCTCTTAGAGTTGACTCTTAGGGCTCTAGCACCTTAACTTGCACTTCTATGAGTTCCTCGGGTTCTTCGGCTTTTAAACGCTCGAGTCCGGTTGATAAGCAAACGTCGGTCGAACCGGGAGGAGCGGCTCGGGAGTCAGGTCAGCTACTAGAAGCTCGGGAACAGAGAATCCAGAAGAAACTCGGTGTTGGTTGAGTTTGGTGTGAAAATGCAAATGTAGGGCTCTTCTATTTATAGGCTAATAACAACCCCGTAGCGGACCGCTAGCCAGATCCCTAGCGGTCCGCTACCGCCCACTTTCATGCATGCCTGATAAGTGTCAAACGTTGGGGTGCATGCGCTCCACACGTCCTTAGCGGACCGTGTGGGATTTTCTTGGCGGTCCGCCAAGCCCCACGCGTCATCAGGGCTGAAGCATGCCCTACACGTGGCAAGACACGTGTCAACTGCAGAGTGTCCCTAGGGACCTGTGTAGCGGACCGTTAGGTTGGATGCAGGCGGTCCACCAGCCAAGGTTCTCCCGTAGCGGACCGTTAGCCAGGCAGCTAGCGGTCCGCCACCCCTTAGGCGGCCAGATTTCCTTATTTCGTAGCGGACCGTTAACCTATAGATAGCGGTCCGCTACCCCTTGAAAGTTAAATTTCTTAATTTATTCCTCTTACTTTTAGGATTCCAATAATTCCGGTTGTCTTATAAGAGTTCCTGGCAATAATTGAGATGAGAATTTTGGCAGGTGTTATATCATCCCAACTTTTTTTTCAAAATCTCATCCTCGAGATTATTTTCTGAATAAGTGTGGATATTTCTTTCTCATTTCTGATTCTAGTTCCCATGTGTACTCAGGTCCACGTCTAGAATTCCATTTCACCTTGACCAATGCAAGCTTTTTCCATTTCAATTTCTTTTCATGCCGGTCCTCAATTTGCAACGGTTGTTCCACAAACTTAAGCCTTTCATCCACGACTACATCTTGTAATGGTATGGATAAGGTTTCATCTCTTAAGCATTTGCGCAGATTGGAGACATGTAATACATCGTGTACTTCATTCATTTCTATTGGCAATTCTAATTGATATGCCACTGGTCCGATTCATTCTAGGATTTTAAATGGCCCAACAAACCTAGGGCTTAATTTACCTTTCTTTCCGAATCGTACCACACATTTCTAAGGTGATACATTAAGTAAAACATTGTCTCCAATGTTAAACTCTAACGGTTTTCGCCTTCTATTGGCGTAGCTTTTCTGACAATCACGAGCCGTTTTTAACCTTTCCCTGATTTGTAATATCTTATAAGTGGTTCCTGGACTATTTCAGGTCCGGACAATTGGTTTTCTCCTATTTCAACCCAACACAGAGAAGTACTGCATTTTCTACCATATAAGGCTTCAAATGGTGCAGCTTGTATACTTGTGTGGTAGTTGTTATTGTAAGAGAATTCCATCAGAGGTAAGTGGCCATCCCAACTTCCTCCTAGATCAATCACACATGCTCGAAGCATATCCTCCAAGGTTTGGATTGTCCTTTCGCTCTGCCCATCTGTTTGAGGATGGTATGCAGTGCTAAGGCTTAAACGAGTTCCGAGAGCTTTTTGGAAGCTCTGCCAGAATCGCGACTTGAATCGAATGTCTCTATCTAATACGATGGATAACAGCATTCCATGTAAAGATACTATCTTGTTAACGTATAATTGTGCCAATTTATCCATGCTAAAAGTTTCTTTCGTGGGTAGAAAATGTGCGGATTTGGTTAAACGATCAACGATAACCCATATTGTGTCATTTCCTTGACTGGTTCTGGAAATTTTAGTGATGAAATCAATGGTGATCATTTCCCATTTCCACACCGGCAACTCAAGTTGTTGCAATAGCCCAGATGGCTTTTGGTGTTCGGCTTTAACCTTGGAACAGGTTAGACATTTGGCAACATACTCGGCTATGTGCTTTTTTATGCCGATCCACCAGTATTCTGGTTTTAGATTTTTATATATCTTATCTCCACCAGGGTGCATTGTGTACTTGGATTTATGGGCTTCCTCGAGAATTTCTCCTCGGAGATTTCCATAGACCGGAACCCATATTCGTTTATTCATTCTAAGGATGTCGTCATTTCCTTTGACGAGTTGTTCGGTCCTTCCTATCATTCCTTCGTTTTCAAGGTTTGCCTATTTCAAGGCTGATCTCTTTGCCTCTTTGATCTGAGAAATAAGACTGACTTGCAGGTCAAGTCTTAGGGCACGTACTCACTTTGGTTTCTCATGTTCCTTTCGACTTAATGCGTCGGCTACTACGTTAGCCTTGCCCTCGTGATAACATATCTCGCAGTCATAGTCGCTTAGGACTTCCATCCATCGTCTTTGTCTCATGTTCAACTCTTTCTGGCCGAAGAAATACTTTAGACTCTTGTGATATGTGAAAACCATGAATTTGACTCGATAGAGATAGTGTCTCCATAATTTCAACGCGAAGATTATGGCACCTAACTCCAGGTCATGAGTCGTATAGTTCTTTTCGTGGGTCTTAAGTTGTCGAGATGCATAAGCGATGACTTTGTTTCCTTGCATCAATACACATCCTAAACTAGTGTGTGATGCATCGCAGAAGACTACAAAACATTTGTTGCCTTTGGGCAGTGATAGAATTGGTGTTTGAGTTAATTTCTATTTTAGAATTTCAAATGCCTCATCTTGCCTTGGAGCCCATTCATATTTGATTGCCTTTCGGGTTAGTGCAGTCAAAGGAACGACTATCCTTGAGAAGTCCTTAATAAATCTTCGGTAATATCCTGCCAATCCGAGGAAGCTTCTCGCTTCGGTTGGTGTCTTTGGGACTTCCCAATTGGATATAGCCTCAATCTTAACTGAATCTACTTTAATTCCTTTCTCGTCTATGACGTGACAGAGAAATTGTACTTTTGACAACCAAAATTCACACTTCGAGAATTTGGCGTAAAGTTCCTTGTTTCTCAATAGTTCAAGTATCGTCCTCAGATTGTTGGCATGATCTTCCTTACTTCGGGAGTAGATAAGGATATCGTCTATGAACACGATTACGAATTTATCCAAGTACGGTTTATAGATTCGGTTCATCATATCAATGAAAGCTGCGGGAGCATTTGTAAGTCCAAATGGCATAACCGTGAACTCAAAGTAACCATATCTAGTTCTGAACGCAGTGTTAGATATGTCATCTTCCTGTACTTTCAACTGATGATAGCCTGATCGCAGGTCTATTTTGGAAAAGCATCTTGCTCCTTGGAGCTGATCAAACAAATCGTCGATTCTTGGAAGTGGATACCGGTTCTTAATCGTGACTTTATTCAATTCCCGGTAATCTATGCACATCCCCATCGATCCGTCTTTCTTCTTTACAAAAAGTACCGGAGCTCCCCATGGTGAGGAACTTGGTCTTATAAATCCTTTCTCCAATAACTCATCGAGTTGTTTCTTTAATTCAGCCATCTCGGTAGGATGTACGGGGCTTTGGCTATCGGAGCCATGCCTGGTATAAGATTTATCTGAAACTCAACTTCCTGATCTGGCGGTGTTCCAGGTAACTCTTCAGGGAAGATATCAGGGTATTCGGAGACGATTGGTACATCCTTTAGTTCTCGCTAAGTATTGCAGGTGGTTACCGATATGAGATAAGCAAGGCATCCCTTTCGTAGATACTTTGTTGCTTTTATCATAGATATCAAACCAACATGGTTGGTTGATTTGTCTCCTTTAATCGTCACTACTTCTCCTGAAGGTGTGCGTAATTCAATGGCTTTTGAGTCGCAGAGGATATGGGTATGGTTAGTTGCTAACCAATCCATTCCAAGGACTATATCAAAGCTGGCCAATTCCATTGGCAAGAGTTGTATGGGTATGACATGTCCAGATAACGTAATTGAACAACCATTCAAAGATTTCGAGACTAGGATCAGGTCTCCGTTCGCGGTTTTGACTTGGTAAGTTTTGTCTAGCTTAGCTAAGGTCTTATTAACTAGTTTACAGAAATTATGATCTATAAAACTTTGGGTTGCCCAGAGTCAAAAAGCACCTTAGCATAGGCATTATTGACAAGAAAAGTACCGTATGTGACATCGGTCATATTGGCAGCTTCTTTGGCATTTAAGCGAAACGCTCTAGAATTCTTCTTAGTTTCGGTGGCCGGCTTAGTACCTGAGCCACTAGCGACTTTTGGTTTTGGGCATTCGCTCCTGTAGTAAACTTTTAGGAATTTAATAAATGTGGAGATTTATATAAATGTCAAGCTTTTTATAAAAAAGAATTGGTTTAATTAAATAAATATAACTAGGTAAATAATTCTTGTGTATGATTAATTTAGTTATATGTAGGGATTCTTAAACATATTAGATGGTAGATTTTATAAAAATATTGATTTTATATAAACCATGTAACATTTATTTAAATCGTACCACTTGGTATTATTTTTATTACTTATAAATGTGAGGCATCAATATTCACTTTTATATAAGTATATACTTAGTTATTATTATTTATTGTTCTTATTTTTATAAACGGATCATCTCATACCAGTGTTCGGGGTTTATAGATACGCGAGTGTGCGTACTTATGCATGTGTATGGTTCTAATTATATAAATATAGGTTCATATTTCGTGTAGGTATTATTTATTTAAGTAGCTCTTATTGTAGTATGTTGCGTATGGTACGTCCCCGGGTTTCGTACCGGAATCAAGTCAGGTACGACTAGAATCGTAATTATTTAAGTATAACCGTTCGGGTTTTAAAGTTGATTTATTTTTAATGGGTTTTTGGATGGTTGGGCCAAGCCCAATATTTCATGTATGGGTCAAGCCCAATAACTCATAGGTGGGCCAAGCCCATTGAGTCGTGGATGGGACAAGTTCATTGGGCCTTGTTTGTAGTCACCATTTCCATACCGGTATCCATCTATGTCTGTGTCAATTATGTCTTATAGAATAATAAAAAAAATATAGCCCTAAAATTGGGGTTGTTACATAATTAATATCAAGAAACCTTTTACAAAATCATTAAACCATCAATATAATCCAAAACCAATAAAAATCATAACTTTAACAAATAATCATCATAAACCTAGGCAGTATCAAGTGTTTAGCCAAGAATCATGCTCAAAACAGAAGTAAAAGACAGAAACATGGTTCAAAACAATCAAATCAAAGATAAAGATTCAAGCTTGCAAACCGAATACGCTACTACAACGAACTCGGATCTCAAAGCCTTCAACTTCCCACTCCGATTGATTTCCTAACTCTCAAAATCGCCCAAAAGGTTGCTCCAGACGGGTAAAACTCAAACTTCTTGAATAATGGCAACCAAATTCTATCTGTAATCGATTTTAGGGTTTTTCTCGGAATTTCAATCTCCCGCGTACCGCGAGACATTAGGCTTGGTTCCTCACGTACCGCGAGGAACAAATTAGTCGCGACCGCTTCTAGCTTCCCTCGTGTACCGTGAGAGTTCACCATTTTTTTGCTTTTATTTCTTGGCTTCACTTTCTTGCTTGGTTTCTTCATGATATAGCTTCGTATTCCACATGAGCTCCAGAAAATATACAATAGACTCAAATACAGACTTAAACGACTCAAAACGAACACAAAACTAAGTAAAAACGCATTAAACAATAGGAATAAAGTTGTGTGCTTCGCACTACATCAATTAGAATATCATCAATGAATAGGATCACAGAATGATCCAACATTAGTCAACATACCCTATTCATGAGATCCATGAACAACAGGGGCATTAGTCAAACCAAAGGACATTACTAAGAACTCATAATGTCCATATCTCGTACGGAAGGTTGTCTTTGGAATATCTTCATCCCTAACCTTAGTTGATGATAACCCGATCTTAGATTGATTTTGGAGAACCAGATTACTCCTTGTAATTAGTTGAACAAGTCATCAATCCTTGGCAACCGGTATTTTTTCTTTATGGTAAGCTTATTTAGCTCTCTGTGTTGCATACTACCGTCTTTATTTTCACGAAAAGTACCGGAGCACCCCAAGGCGAGATACTCGGTCTAATAAAACCTCTTTACAACAACTCTTGTAGTCGTGACATCATTTCATTCTTCTCCGATGGAGCTAATCGATAAGGTGACTTAGCTACTGGCTTAGCACCAGGCATTAAGTCGATTCTAAACTCCACTTCTCTTCTGGAAATACGTCTGGAAATTCACATACTATTAGTACATCTTTTAATTCCTTAGATTTTACTTTGGAATCAATAACGTATGCCAGGTACGCCTCACTGCCTCGATTCATGAACTACGTTGCTTTCATCATAAAGATAATTCTAACCGCCATTCTTATTTTATCACCATGAATTGTGATTAAGTTGTCGTCCTGGGTTTGTATCTATACTGCTTTCTGGTTGCAAATTATCTGAGCATTATTCGCTGCCAACCAATCCATTCCCAAGACTATATTAAATCCCTCGAGGATCATAGGATATAGTCTAACGGGAAATCTATGTCCTTCAAGATCAATGAAACAATCTTGAATGACCTCTTCCACCTTAATTGTCTTTTCGATAGCCGTTTCTACTTCAAAGGTTTTGTCTAATCTTATAGTAGGTCTAGCTAGTAATGGATATAAGTCTAGGGATACGAAACTTCTACTAGCGCCTGAATTGAATAATACAGTAGCAGGTACATTGTTACCAAGAAATGTACCTGATACTACATCTGGCAACGCCTTGGCCTCTTCCGTTGTTAGGGTAAAAGCCCTACTCTTGGCTTTAGAAGCTTCTCCATCCTTTATATTCAAGGGCTCTGGATTATTTTTTTTTAAGTGTTGGGCAATCCATCATTCTATGCCATTTCCTCTACACTTAAAATATTTGGGTCTGGTAGGGATATTGTATGCCAAATGCACAGCTTTGCCACGTCTAAAACATGTTCCAAATCCCATCCTACATTCTCCAGCATGTGGCTTACCGCATTTGGTGCATACTGTGGAACCACCTGTAATTGTCTTCTTCTTCTTCCACCCTCCTCAATTCTTCTTCTTTTGGTCATGAGAAAACTCGGACCATTTCCTCTTTGATTCCACAGGGCGGGAACCATAAACTTCATCATACATGGTTGATGCAAGTTGTACGAAAAATCAAAACTTCTTGGGAATAGAAGTCTTCACCAACCTTCGTATCTCAGATGGCAACCCTTGTGCGTACCGCTTGATGCGTACGGACTCGGGAGTTAGCAAATAAGGTACTAACCGAGCCATTCTATTAAACTTGGAAGTGTACTTGGAGATGAGTCATATTACCAGCTTCTAATCTGAGGAAGCCCTTTCAAGTTTGTCCATTTCGTTAACAGAACAAAACACCTCAATCAACAACCTTTTCATCTCTTCCCACGTCATCCGGTTAATAGCTCTCTCCCCCATGGCTATGACCAAGTTCTCCGACCAACATAACGCTCCAGACATGAATGAGTGAGCAGCGTATTTTACTTTATGCCCGTCCCTACAATCACTAATCTTTATCACTGCTTCAATATCTCAAATCCACTGATGAGTACCCGCGACATCCTTGTCCCGTCAAACTTTGGAGGGTTACCATCCTTAAATGCTTTATAAGGACAACCTTTCTTCCCTTTCTTAATTGGCCTAACTTCATATGAATCATTATATTCATATTCGTAGAGCTCGTCGTCCTCTAAATCCTTGATAACATTTTCTGTTTTATCTCTCTTCTTACTTTCCTCAAGGCTAGCTAATAAGATAGGCAAAGCCGTATCTAAGGCTTTAGCCACAGCAGTGTCTATAACACTCTGCATTTGAGGTTCTACCACCGATTCATTTCTTTCTACATGTTAGTCTACGTGCTCTATTTCGGGTTCGACATTTGCGGTAAACCGTGTCTACCTTCTATGGGTATTTGGAGTTGTTCTTCCTCCTCCCCTCTTTCCTCTACCTCTACCTGCCATTTCTACAAAAAGATATGGAGTATTTTAGTATTAGCAAGATTAATTGATAAATCAGAACACAAGTGTATTGTAAATCATTAATAACTGTGGCCATAATGAAATTAATCATTTACGCCACTTTCGGTGTTCTCGTTACCCGTCGCTCATGTTTCCTACTAGATACTCATATCTTTTCTTTCTCCTTGGCATCAGGCTATCTTTATTGGCATCTCTACCGGCATTCCTACTATCCCTTAAATTTTAGTTTAAGTCTAGATACTTGGGCAAGTATCTAGATCTCTTAAACGATATCTCTAATACCAACTCGTGACACCCACATCTCGGATCACCCGAGATGCCAGTCGCTTGTCGGATTTACTCATGAACATATAGTATGCATAGATCATACACACGGGAAGACTTTTAAAATACTATTTTATTTCATTATGTTAAATCCTCGTATAGGCTTCTTCATGATATATCAAAGAAGTAGGTGTACCAGCAGTGTACCCACCACCCCTTTGATATTTCATGAATACTCCATTACATTGTTTTAAGATTAGATAATGTTTATAACCATAACCTCTTGCAACAACATGGATACCAGCCCAAAGTATTTAAATCAAGGGGCATGTAGTATTCATGTAAAACCTTTCATAACATGTATATCATGCCCAAAATATTTAAAACATTTAAAAGTGGGCGTCATAGAACTCACCTCTAACTCTTGTCTCTTTCCTTTAACTTCACATAGCGTACAATGGCTTGGCTTAAAGTTCTAATCCACCATAACATTACTTAAACATACGTTCCTAGCTTAGTGGAAATAACCAAGTCATAGGAAACTAGTAGGAACCTTACCTCGGAACTATCTACGGCTTACTACGAACGAAAAGCTGGAAACCGAACTTCTGAACGCGTACCAGAGCCTTGGCATGATTCCCTAGGCTAAGTGTACGTTTTGGAAGGTGGAAAGTGGGTGAAATGTGCCTAAAACCGAGCTCTAGGTCCATCTATTTATAGGTTGGTTGACCCACCCGTAGCAGACCGCTAACTAAATGGTTGACGTTCAACTAAGCGGCATAGGCGGCTAAATTTTGCTTAGCGAGCATGTAACGGACCGCTATACTTTTTGGTAATGAACCGCTATGAAAGATTGCGGCTGGCGGACCGCTAAGGTCCTCCTGTCGGTCCGCTATAGGTTTTCCATGCGTCAGTTTTCACTCGTTAGTCTGCTGACGCATGGCATCTCATCATTGCTACCTTTTCCTCTACGTGGTGGACCGGTAAGCCAAGCGGTAACGGTTCGCTAGGGCCTATTTTTTAGAATTCTTCATTTTTGGTCCTTGTACTTTGATCTATTTACATTCTAACCCTCTAGGGTTTTCTTTAAGAACCATTTTAGTCCCTCTATTATCCATATAATAAAATTTGGGGTGTTACACTGTGATTGATCGACCAACTGATCAGTTACAGAATAAAGAATAAGTGCATACAACTGATCATACAAAGCTGATCAGTTGTATCAAGTGCCGCTGACAGCTGTTCAGTAGCACCTGGTGTTCTATTTTCACAAGAGAAGTAGTTGGTCAACCAACTGATCATTTCCTATTGTGGATATCCTTCAGCTGCTCCTCAATGTAACTGACTTCGCTGTCAAGATGGTTACCAGAATGTTATCTGTCGACGATAGCTTACTGTTCAGTAGTACCTAATGTTCTATTTTCACAAGAGAAGCACTTGATGTCACCCACTTAGACATTATATTCGGTTTTGCATTGTCATTAGGTTTTGGGTTGAACACACTGAAGTGAATAGTAGTGAGAAAACTTACCCCGTGTGCAACTATGTGTGAGTGTTGTGTTGAGAGGGAGTGTTCTTGAATTGTAAAATGTTATGCATATCTTGATGATGATTAATGAAATATGTGCTGATGTATAAATTTCAATTCTTGTGTTCTTCAATTTAGCTTGATTTGATTTGTGTAATTTGCTTAATTTCGCTGCTAATTTGCCTTCTATAACATCATTTCAATCTAGCTCAAAGCACCCTTGTCCTAACACAGTAAGCCAGCTCTAAACACTGATAATCGATTTATGGGTCGCCACCCCACCAAAGGCGTTGCCCACTTGAACCTCGTTGTTCGCCGAAATCAAAAATCAAATTAGTCTTGAACGAATCTACACTCCACATCGCTAAAATCGTATTGAAGCTTATTTTGGATTTTCTATTGGTCTTAAGTAAATCTTACTGATTAATCGGACGAGAATAAAGATAGAGTCACGTTCTACATGTCAATACCGCCAACAATGAAATTTATAGTAAGAGGAAAATCTGTCGATTTCAAAAATCATGAGGGTTCATGTCCCTCTATCCCTATGGTCTATTTTTTAGTTCAAGATCCCTCTTACTAACTGGAATCAAAGACTTAGTAGATCTGTTCCGCCCAAAATGGTAATGGGCTTGGTTTAACGATTTAATAACTATCTTTGTAGCTCCAGAATGTTTCAGTTTATGCTCCTACCTATTATCTGGATATACCAAGAAAGATTTATGGTCTAATAAGGCTACTATGAAATATTTACTCATCGGTGGGGCAAGCTCTCCTACTCTAACCGAGATCTTTGGGGATGATTCTGTACTACAGTTTGGTGGAGGAACTTCATTTTTTCATATTGAAAAAGTATAAATAACGGGAGGTATGAAGTTTTTTATCATCCTGGCGTCGAGCTATTTTTCCGCAGGACCTCCCCTACAGTATCGTCACCACATTAGAGTTTAACCACCAGGTTCAGGATGGATTGGTGTGGTTCCTCTACGCCTCGGACACTAGAATATCGAACCATGAATGAAGAAAGACATGAGATAAAATAGTGATTCCAAGGCCCCAAATCTTGACTGGGGGGACACCAAAGGACTCTTCCCCTTCTATCCATTGGATAGATAAAGAGGGAGGACAGAGCTTTTGGTTTTTCATGTTGTAAAAGAGTTGAACAGTGATTTTTTCGTGTTGTTAAAGACTTGAACAATGAAAATAGATGGGGAGTGTCTAGTCGAATTGATCGGGTCATGTAGGAACAAGGTTCAAGTCTACCGGTCTATTAGGATGCCTCAGCTGCATACATCACCGCACTTCCACTTGACACCTATCGTTATGGTGAGATTCAACAATGGATAAAGAGCCTAACATAGCTAGATTAAGAGATAATTGAGAATGCCACGATGTTGTTAGAATCTCATATAGGCCTTTATGGCCCTGGCTCGTAAATGGACCTTTATGAGCTTCTAAAAATATCTTTTAGACCACGACCAATGCCCTAATTGGTCCTATACATGTGACCCGATATTAGAAAAAGAACTGCAATAGCTAAATGATGGTGTGCAGTATCGGTTAGCCACAGACCTCTAGCTATAGGCCTCTAGTTACGGGGTCTAATCCTCCACGAAAAGTAAGAAAGTCCGTATATTTTGACCAATTCAAGGTGAAAAATGGGGTTGCTCCCTCGGCAAAACTGGGATAAAGTTGAGCGAAAAGATCCCGATTCAAGATAAATTCATAACCGGCGCCAACATTTGTTGCATAATGAAATTGATTTGAAATCATCGAGACTTTTTCTTTTTGAATTAGGAAAATTATTTTAGGTGATGCTCATAATGCACTAAGATTGATGATAGAACTTTGATCATCGGATGGGCATGTGTGAGAGACAATGTTGATTAGTTCTGGTGGCAACAATATTCATGATGATGTGTTTGGGTTTTTGTAATCAGACAAGAATCTTATAAAGAATTAACTGAAGCAAACGTTAATGGAGATTTTTGAAATGAAATCTTCAATAGGTAAAGTATTTAGAAAACTAATGTGAAGAACTCAAGAAGGCTTTACATGTTCAGTCCCTAGGTTATGATTTTTACACGTTTGATCCTTGTACGCACTATTTGCTTTCGTATATAGACATCCATGTATAGCCTCACATGAGCAGCATACAAGAGGTATTCGAGTAAAATCACCTTTTCCTCTACCTACATACAAGCCCTTTGTAAAAATGCAGGCATTGCCAGCTTCCATTCACCATCTTCATCGCAAGATCCAACAAGACTGAAACCGCATTAGAATTGGTAAAATTGATAACTAAACAGATGAAGGGCAAGTATCGCGATGAGAATACAACTTGTGACTTTGTAGAATAACACAAGTTAAAGCTTTTCCATTTCTAGAATCACAGCCAGCAGAAAAGGAAGTTTCTTGGTTAATCTGGAGTAAACAACCACTACAAATATGTTACAACCTGTACATCCATCTAATTACAACTCATCAAGTTCATCCTCATCTCTATCAGGTCGTTTCAGTTTTTGGAAGATTTCTTCAGAAGAATCATTCAATTGAGTGTAATTGTTCTTGGTTTTCAAATTTTGAAGTCCTGATTTCACTGATAACCATGTTGACGACATTAAAGATGATGGTCCATCAGTGGCGATGATGCCAGGCCAGGAGTCCTTAGAATCAAGCAAGGACACTTTAGCAGAAGCTATGTTTGTATTTGAAGCCATAATGGCAGCATATTTGCTACTCTTGGCTTCTCTGCTCATACTATATCTCCGACCCTCATTTCTTTGGTGGCTCTCCTTCATGTTTACATTCAATAGGCTGCTCGACGACTTCATTTTAACACCCTGAAAGTGTTCAAAACCAACGGATTTTAAATGCTACTTTTATATAATTAATTTCAAAATAGGACAGCCTTACTGTACTAATGTTTCCCGACTCTATGTCAATGCTTGTGTCATTAAAATTTCTTGTCAGTGGAAACTTCCATCACTTCGGGGTTTGCAACCGTTGTCAGCGGTGTGGCAAAATAGGCCATGCTGCCAAAGATTGTAGGGGTGAGTTGTAAGCCAAGCAGCCTTTTCAACAGCCTAGGTCTACAAAGGGTTGTTTCGAGTGTGGGAAAGAGGGACATTTTCGGAAGAATTGTCCTCAGTTAAAGAAGGGAGGTAATTGAAACCACAACCCTAATTAGAATAACAACAATGGTGGCAACAATGGCAATAACGGAGGGAATGGTGCGAAGGGACGAGCCTTCGTGCTAGGATATGGAGAAGCTCGTTATGATCTTAATGTGGTCACCGGTAAGTTTCTCTTAAATAATTACTTTGCTTCTGTCCTTTTTGACACTGGTGCTGATAGGAGTTTTATATCTAAGAAACTTAGTGATATGATAAAAGGAACTCCAACTCTGATAGAAGCTAAGTATATAATAGAGATAGCTGATGGAAAATAATTGAAGCAACTCACATTCTTAAGGGATGTAAGCTTGAGCTAGCTAGTCATGTACTTGATATCGACCTTATGCCGGTAACACTTGGTAGTTTTGATGTAATTGTCGGCATGGATTGGTTATCTAAAAACTAAGCTAAAATCATCTGTCGTCAGAAAATTGTTCGTATTCCTCTCCCGAGTGGAGAAACCCTTTCCGTTCAGGGCGAAAAGGTTGGTGCAGTCATGGGCATCATATCCTTTATGAAAGCACAGAAATTCCTTCGAAAAGGGCATACTGCTATTTTGGCTCTCGTTGCTGAGCAGCCATCCGAAGAGAAGAAAATTGATGATATTCCTATCGTTCGTGAATTTCTGGAAGTATTTCCCGAGGAATTGCCTGGTCTGCCACCACACCGTCAAGTTGAATTTCAAATCAATCTAGCACCTAGAGCGGCACCGATTGCTCGGGCACCTTATAGACTGGCACCTAGTGAATTGCAAGAGCTATCTACTCAGTTACAGTAATTGTTGGATAAAGGTTTCATCCGACCAAGCTCATCACCATGGGGAGCTCCGGTCCTGTTTGTCAAGAAAAAGGACGGAACTTTTCGTATGTGTATCGACTACCGTGAACTGAATAAAGTCACAATCAAGAATCGTTATCCTTTGCCTCGTATAGATGATCTCTTTGATCAACTCCAAGGATCAAGTTTCTATTCCAAGATAGATCTTAGGTCTGGTTACCATCAATTGAGAATCCGAGATGAGGATATCTCTAAGACTGCTTTCAGGACAAGGTACGGCCACTACGAGTTTATGGTCATGCCTTTCGGATTAACCAATGCACCTGCGGTATTCATGGACCTCATGAACCTTGTGTGTAAACCATACCTTGATCAGTTTGTCATCGTCTTCATCGACGACATTCTCATTTATTCCAAGAACAAGGAGGAACATCTACGCTTAATTCTGGAATTACTTAAGCAGGAGCAGCCATATGCTAAGTTTTCCAAGTGTGAATTCTGGATTCGGGAAGTTCAGTTCTTAGGACATGTGGTTAACGAGAAGGGAATACATGTTGATCCATCAAAGATTGAAGCCATCAGGAATTGGGCAGCACCGACGACTCCGACTGAGGTGCGACAATTTCTGGGATTGGCTGGATATTACCGTCGATTCATCAAGGGATTTTCAAAGATTGCACAACCTCTCACTGCCTTAACTCAAAAAGGTAAAGCCTATAAATGGGGCGATAACCAAGAGTCAGCATTCCAACATCTTAAGCAGAAACTTTGCAGTGCACCTATCCTAGCTCTTTCGGAGGGTACGGATGATTTTGTGGTGTATTTTGATGCATCCATTCAGGGTCTGGGTTGTGTTCTAATGCAACGAGAAAAGGTGATCGCATATGCTTCGCGTCAACTAACGATTCATGAGAAAAACTACACTACTCATGATCTAGAGTTGGGAGCTGTAGTTTTCGCACTTAAGAATGGAGACACTACTTGTACGGTACCAAGTCCATATCTACACCGATCACAAGAGTCTTCAGCACATCTTCGAGCAGAACGAGATGAACATGAGATAGCGTCATTGGGTCGAGCTCTTGAATGATTATGACTATGCGATCCGGTATCATCCGGGTAAGGCTAATGTTATAGCTGATGCCCTAAGTAGAAAGGAAACCAAGCCCAAACAAGTTTGAGCACTACAACTTACTATTCGCCCCGGATTACCTGACAAAATCCGTAATGATCAACTTGAAGCTCTGAAAGAGGAAAACCTACCTTTGGAAAGTACACGCGGTATGGAAGCACAACTCGAGTTCAAATTGGACGGTATTCGCTACTTCGCTGAGCGAATATGGGTTCCAATATTCGGAAATTTAAGGGAACTGGTCGTGGATGAAGCTCATAAATCTCGTTACTCTATTCATCCAGGTTCCGACAAGATGTAGCATGACCTAAAGGTGCTGTATTGGTGGCCAAAGATGAAGGTCGATATAGCCACCTATGTGAGCAAGTGCCTGACATGCGCGAAGGTCAAAGTTGAATATCAAAAGCATTCCGATCTTCTCCAACAACCAGATATTCCTATGTGGAAATGGGAACAAATATCCATGGACTTTATCACAAAATTGCCACGAACACCTACCGGATGTTATACCATTTGGGTAATAGTAGATCGTTTAACAAAGTTCGCTCACTTCTTAGCAATCAAGGAAACCGACAAAATGGATAAGCTTACTCGTATTTACTTGAAAGAAGTAGTCTCACGGTGCGGGGTGCCAATCTCTATCATTTCGGATCGTGATGCACGATTCGCCTCTCCTTTCTGGCAATCGTTACATAAAGCTTTAGGCACGCGTCTAGATATGAGCACAGCATACCATCCTCAAACTGATGGCCAGAAAGAGCGTACAATTCAAACTCTGGAGGATATGCTCCGAGTTTGTGTGATTGACTTCGGTAACACCTGGGAGTCTCACCTATCGTTGGTGGAGTTCTCCTACAACAACAGTTATCACACTAGCATCAAGGCAGCTCCATTTGAAGCACTATATGGACGGAAATGTCGTCCTCCTATTTGTTGGGCCGAGGTTGGGGATAGTCAACTTACAGGTCCTGAACTCATAATTGAAACTTCTGAGAAAATCGTTCAAATTAGAAACCGTATGGTAGCAGCTCGTGATCGTCAAAAGAGCTATGCCAATAAGCGTCGTTAACCGTTAGAATTTCAAGTAGGGGATATGGTCTTGTTAAAAGTCTCACCTTGGAAGGGTGTCATTCGTTTTGGGAAACGGGGTAAGCTGAATCCTCGTTATGTTGGACCATTCAAGATAATGAAGAGAATTGGTCCAGCAGCTTATCAACTGGACCTACCGGAAGGACTTAGTGGTGTACACAATGTCTTTCACGTCTCAAACTTGAAGAAATGTCTGGCAGACGAGTCACCCGTGGTTCCTCTTGAGGAACTACACATTGATGAACAGTTACGTTTCATCGAAAAACCCGTGGAAATTATGGATAGGGAAGTCAAAGCGTTAAAACGCAGTAAAATTCCTATTGTTAAAGTCCGTTGGAACTCGAAACGCGAACCTAAATTCACATGGGAGCGTGAGGATCAGATGATGCACAAATATCCTAATCTGTTCAAGCACTCCACGTCAAATTCTGAAGGTAGAATTTTAATTTTCGAGACGAAAATTCTTTCAACTAGGGGATGATGTGACATCGGGAAATTTTTTATTTATTTATTTTTTTAATTATTTTATTTATTTAATTTTTGGGACGAAAATTTTTTCAACTAGGGGATGATGTGACAATCCGGACTTTTAAGATTAACCCTGTTAGCAAACCCAGTTAAGTCTTAACCCAATTAACCAAATCTTAAACCTCAGGGACTATTTCTGCCAAGAATTAATCTTAAACTGCAGGGACTGATTGTGCATTTAACAGAAATTCAATCTGTTGACTCCTGAAAGTCTACATCAAGTGGATTTTTGTTCTTGTTGACTTCTAAAAGTCAAAATCTTAACATTTATTCAAAATCAAAATCTCTTAATCGATTTCTTTTTTATTTCGAAACCGTTTTGCACATTCACGTCATTAATCGACTATCATTGAGCATTAACATCTCCATCAATCGCGAATTAATCTCAATTATGGGAATTCAAGTTGAAACAGTTGACCCCTTCATCAATAATCATCGAATTCGCCAAATTCCTGTATTCCTCTCACAAATCACGCACCTGCGCACCGTAGTCGAGTATCTCAGAAGCTGTTACACTCGTCAATTCCATCAGAATCGAAGTTGTGGTTGCCGGAGACCAACACAGTCGCAGTCGGCTGTAATTCTAGTTGGGAACCATCAATTCGGATCGTAATCTGGTAACTTTTTGCATCCTTCGCTTTGTTTCAGCATGTAGATCGTAAACCCTAACCCAATTGGGGTTTATATCATCTAGTCAGTGATGAACAGATTCTAGGGTTCATCACATTTGGGGTTTAATCGATTATCATCTTAGACTCGATCATAATTCAATTAATTCACATGATCAGTTTCGTATTCTGCCACTCATCGAAAGCCCTATGTTGTTTTTACCGATTATCATCGAATTGATCACAATCCGTAACCTAGGGTTTGTTCATTTTCGAACTTGGGGGTTTCGATCCTAGAGTTAATCAAAATGAAATTGAACTATATGGCTAGATTCACAAATTGATTCTCTGTAAAAGCCCTATCTTAATTTTATCAATTAACATCAAATCGTTCAAGATCTATAACCTAGGGTTCTTACATAAACAAAATTGGGGCTTTTGATATTAGACACTTCGTGAATGAAATTAAACCATATACGTATATTCGAAATGTCCCATTTAACTAAAGCCCTATGATTCCAACCTCTAATATTATAGAAATTGATCAATTGGATTCGTGATTCAAAACCTAGGGTCTCGACTATTGAAACTGAAATTAAACCGCCTTAAACTCATGATTTCGCGATTAATTTGTCCACTGATTAGCAATACCCTATATTACAAAACCCCTATGCCTTTTTGCATCGATCTTTATCAGATTTGTGGGAATTGGGGTGGAGTTTGGATTCGAGTCGCGTAATGAGGAAAGAACGCAGTGGACTTGTGTGTTAAAAACACTTTTACTTGGATCCTGTTGCGATTGCCCTAGAGGGTGGATTGGTTAAAGCTTTGTGTTGGTGTGGGTGAGACCCGGGTTCGAATCCCACCAATAGTTTTATTTATTTTAGCCACATTTTGAGATATATTTTTATATAAAATCAATATCTATATTATTATTATATTAGATTGATGTGTTTTAGCCCGGGAAACCACCCGTAGGCTCGGGTTCGGTTTGTAAACCATATATATTATTGAAAAATCATTTATAAAATAATATTTATATTATTTTCAACCCAAAACTCCAACTAAAAATAATATATTTATATATATATATATTATTATCATCGCGTTCATAAACAGTTTTGTAGCATTTCAAAGTTATAAATAATATAATTATTTGTATTATTTACACTCGTTATATCCTCAAATAAAATTAATAAATTATTATTTTTGTCACGCAAGTTAATTATTTGGGTTACTTCGCTAAACTTAAAAATAATATAATAAATTATATAATTTTCCTAGACTTCTAGTTAACGACAAAGCGCTCGAATATATTTATTATATATATTTTGTCATTCGTCGCGTAACGTATATATATCTTAATTATTAATTAAAGAATTCCTATTCCCGTGGACACGTTCGTGTACTCTTGATTATTAGAGCGTTTCTTTAGGACGTTTCTCATTCCGTGTCATTGTCACAATTCCCATTTTATCCCTAATTATTATATGCATAATCCTAGGGCATACGTAAGCCGTTGCAGGCTAGCACTCGTGGTTCCAATCGTATTCTAGTGTGAACTACCTACGCCGTTCAGATGAATTTTTCATAGCCGCTTTTACTATTTTATCTTGGGGGAGAAAACATGTCGCAAACTATTTTTGGAATATTGTATTCATATGTTATCAATGTTAAAGCTAAGCGTAACACGCTATCACTGAAAGTCCTCAACACACATCGGACCGTTAATATGGATCTTAGCAAGGTAATGTTTAGTAGTACTACTGGGTTTGACAAATCCCACCAGCGTTAGTCGCGCTAACTCGATTGGAGATCGAACGGGTGAAATATTAGCCTACTCACATCATCGGGGTTGATAGACCTGGCAGGAGGCAAATAAACAAACAGTCAGCTCCGGTTGCAAGCGCTTAAGTTAAACATGAACATATGTTAGCTACCTATAGATATCTATTGAATGATCAATAATCTGGTAAACATTTATTTATATACTGAAACCTGTGAACTCACCAACCTCGTGTTGACATCTTTCCTTGCATGTTTTCTCAGGTCGGTAAGATAACGCACAGGTGCACATATAGGACATGCATGGGATTCTCCTATTGATTGATGTTTTATTTAATTGTTTGGTCTTTGTTTTGAATTATGTTTGGTTTGGACTTTTGGACTTTTTGGGCGCGTGTGTTTTGCGCATATACTTTTCTTTATGCTTCCACATTAAACTCTCATTAATATGATATTTTCATTGAGTCCCATGTAGAGTCGTTCGATGTAACTAATGACTGAGATCCTGGTTTGTCACATCCCAAAACGGTAAAACTCCGTTAGTTGAAATTGGGGGTGTGACATATACTAGACCTGCTGCGTGCGCACTTGCTAAGTGCGTAGGGCTTTGTTCCTGCGTACTTAGCAAGTACGCAGCCAATTGTTCTTGCGTACTTGCTAAGTACGCAGGTTAAACAACATGCACACTTGTTAAGTGCGCAAAACACTTTACAAGACAAAAACAACGACAAGTACCAACACACATGTTTACAACTCGATAAACCAATACATACAGACGCAGAAATACAAATACAAATACATAAAGACATTACATAAACAAGAACAATCTTCAGAGTGCTTGTCAAAAGAATTGCTTCAACAAACTCCCCCTTGACAGCAGCTCTGGAGATGTCGTCAGTCTCTAACAGCTTCAGAGTGCTTGTCACAAGAATTGCTTCAGCAAACTCACCCTTGATAGCAGCTCTGGAGATGTGTTCAGTCTCTATCATCTGTATACAAGTACTATTTGTCTAACAACATCGTACCAGAGGTTCCCCAAGGTCAAAATCCGTGAGCTAAAGGACGACTATGTCAAATTTGAGCTCTGTGACTAGAGGTTCCCTAAGGTCAAAATCCGTGAGTTGAAGAACGACTATGTAAAATTTGAGCTCCGTGAAACCGACGCCAGCATGGCTAACGCGCTCCATATCAGCAACTCAAATAACATCTCAGTCTCTTGTTTAGGGACATACTTGTTTTCTGAACTCTCTTGTCTTTGTCTCTTGGAAAACGACTCGGGAAGGGAAACCTTCTCCATTCTCCGTGGGTGTGATTGGTCTGGTGCATCATCAGAGTCAGATGAATCAGATTCAGTCGCCTCGAAATCTGACTCTTCAGCACCATCTCCTCCTTCTTCTTCATCACCTCCAACACTAGTCATCTCTGCAAGAACATAAGAAAAACAACATTAGATCAAGCAGAATCATTGGAATAGAACATGCATGACATGGTATAGCACTTGCACGATGAACTGAATTTCAAACTTAGAAAAATTCTGAGTTGCCCTTCCTGCGGACTTAGTAAGTACGCATGAGCTAACTCTTGCGTACTTAGTAAGTACGCATGATAAGTGCGCAGGAACTAACACTTAGAACTTTTACAAAATCCAAAATTAAGAGATTCCAAGTTTTAGATGATGATAGTGGTCACTACAATGTCAAAAAACATGTTTAATACATATGGGACCAAATCCAACACCTATGCAAAGCTAAAACCCAGTCGTTTTCACCTATCCTTGTTTCGACGGTAAACCACGGACACCAAGGGGTCAAAACCAAAATCAAGAACAGTTAAGGACAGTATGCTAGAGCTTCGATTGATGATCATAAACTAGTTATAGGGCCTAATTTCACTTAAGAACACCCAAACCCGGTCTAAGTTTGATCCCCAAAGCCCTAATTCCGAAAGTTTAAGAAATCGGTCCAAAAAAGAGTGATTTTGAGGATGGAATGGTCCAAGATTCTCACCAAATGTTAGTAAGGAGAAGATGAAACAATGAACGGTATGAAAGAACGGTTTAGGAACACACGAAATTTTGAGTGAAATCGGAGCAGGGAGTGTGCACTGTGTTAGTGAGTTTGAAAAGGATGAACTGATGAAATTTTCTAACACCCGTATATATACCCAGCTACTACATGCCTTGCGTACTTAACTAAGTGCCCAAGAAGTTACTCCTGCGTACTTAACAAGTACGCATGACTTATGTCTTGCGCACTTGCTAAGTACGTAAGGTTTAACTCTTGGGCACTTAACAAGTACGCAGAAGCCTTAGCATGGTCAGAAATCAATCCAAAATTATGAAAATTGTCAAGTCAAATAGCAAACCGGATAAGACAATTCAATCACGTGGTTTTCAAAAACAATTCACGGAAGTTAAACACAAATATTTTTGGTTTTACTTAAATTTAGATAAACTGAATTGGAAATATTTTTGTCATTTTTGATAATGATTGAACTGTACACTAATTTAAAATCTTTTTGAGCTTTTCTGAATAAAGATAATATGCATAAGATTCAGATACGGATATACATGAATATACACACAAGCAATTTTTGGTCAAAGTCATGAGCAGAGAATCATATCAGACTAAGAATTTAACAAAAATGATACAAGATAAACATCAAAGAATATGAGATCATGTTATGAATTACTACTTATTCATACGTAATATGCAATACAAGCAAGTTAAATCAAGTTGGGAATATTATAAGATTTGAAACCATAAGCATTTTTGTATCACGTTCTTGTGTGTTAAGGTATTAATTTTAGATATATAACGTGTACCCCACAGTTATGCTATAAAAATTTAAATTGCACTATCTCAAGGCATCTAAGATTTCCCCAAAGATTTCCAAATCTCCAGAATGAAGTTACATCGTTTAGCACAGAAAAAATCAAGCAGAATCTATAAGGGTTATCAAGAATCATAAGATTCAAAATCGAGTGATTCATTTGTCTTGGTTTGATAGGTTTTTCTTTTGTGAATATCAGATGATGTTGATGCACTTTCCTGTGACAACACTCTGGATAGAGTCTTAGTTTGTATGTCTAATGTCTGTAATTTGTCTTTGTATTTATGAGTCATTATGTAATAGTTTATCAAGTTGTATTTACTTTTACATAATGTATGTTGTTTTTCTGCTAAGTGTTTTGCGCACTTACATGTGCGCAGGAGAAAGCTCCTACGTACTTAGCAAGTACGCAAGAACACCTTTGCGTACTTGTTAAGTACGCAAGAGCAATTGGTCCTGCGCACTTGCTAAGTGCGAAGGCATCAGGTCTGTATAAATAGGATAGGTTCACAGAGGCTAAGTACGCAGAACCATTTGTTCAGACGAACTCAGTTTTGCTAAGTACACAGCTTGTATTCTCTCTGTAACCGTCGAGTGTTTATAATACAAATAACGTTTATTGTGACTCTCATGTTTGGTTTACTTTGTTTTGTAAGACTCTCCACCTAGTCACGGGTATTCCGCAACCCGGTCCGACTAGTAGACCACTTGCATGTGACGATCCGACACACACGAAGGGACCTATAAGTGGTATCAGAGCAAGGCTATTGAATTCGAGTGTTGTAAGTGAGTTTGGAGACGTTTTACTGAGTTTTATTAGCAAAAAGAGGTATTTTTGTTGATTTTTGTGATCAAAAAGGGGTAGTTCTTGAGCACGTTTTTAGAAGCAAAAATCTCTCAAAAACTGATTTTTGTTGTGTATTTGTGTGTTTTGAGCATCAAAGGTTTGTTAGAAACTTGTTTCTGATCCTTTGGCTCGATTGCATTGATCATCAGCCTATTTTTCACTATCTCCGACGATTTTCAGGTGACCGGAAAAGTTTGGTGAGAGTTGCTGAAAAGGTGTCCCGCGTACTTACCATTTTTGGTAAAAAGTATAGTCTTCTGCGTACTTACTAACTACGCAAGAGTTATCTCATGCGTACTTACAAGTGCGCAAGACTGAACTTGTGCGAACTTAAGTTATATCCTGCGTACTTAATATTTCATCCTGCGTACTTACAAGTACGCAAGAGCAAGTCTTAACTACGCAAGACCATTTCTCAAGTGCGCAAGGCCAAAGCCAAGTACGCAACAGGGTCTGATTTTTCTGATTTTTTGACCAAGTAATTCACTATGTCGAACCTTCAGAATCTTGGAAACATGTTAAATTATGATAATGAGATCGGTACACCTCAGAAACCGCCTAAACTATTAAATGTAAACGATTATTCCAATTGGAAGGCGCGTTTTGAGCACTACATTTCATACACCGACTCATCATTATGGATACCAATCATTGAGGGATATAAGCATCCCACATACATCTATCTTGATGAAAAGGTGCCAAAGCCCATCTCTAAGCTTGATGAAGAACAAAAGAAAGCTTATGATCGGAAAAAGAAGGCTACTCGGGAATTGTTTCACAGTTTCTGAGGCTATGATACCTCCAAGGATCTTTGGAAAGCACTTCAGAAAAGATTTGAGGGGAACAGTGACATTAAGAAGAGTAAGCGGGATCTTCTCCGGAAGCAGTATGAATGCTTCAATTTCATGGAAAATGAATCGTTAGATGATCTCATCTCTAGATTCTATCATTTACAAACGAAGTTGAAAGCTTTTGAACTGAAATATCCCGATGAAGAACTGGTGGAAAAATTTCTTGATGCTTTGCCACCAAAGTTTGAGATGTATACAACCCTGATGAGGAAAAATCCTAAATTCTATGAGTTAACAGTAGATGAGGCTATTGGTAAGATTCAAGCTCATAACATGAATCTTATGAAGAAGGAGAGCTCGGGAAGACCTCAGATACAGGACCCTTCCATGTATCATGGGACGACTTCCACTTCAAAATCATCGGGCTCTGGAATTGCCCTCTTTACTGGACACTCCAATGAAGAAGACCACACAAATGGGTGTGGTGGTCATGCTTGTTATGCATCCAGATCAGGGTTGGGAACTAATCATCAACACACCTCAAGAAATCCTCCAGCTACGTCTTCAGCTAACCATTCTGCAATAGTCAAAATAGCTGAAGATCATGTAGCTTTGTTTTCATCATGTATGCTTGCGTATGAGAATTTCATAGGCGGCAAGCTAACGGATCCCAAAACTATTGAAGAAGACTTTAACCAAGTGGATCCTGATGATATTGAGGACATGGATATTCAATGGAATATGGCCATGCTTTTGAGGAGGGCCAAGCGTTTCCTGAACAGAACAGGAAGAAAGTTCATTGGTGGACATTCTAATGCCAAGGTTGGATTTGATAAATCCAAGGCCAAATGCTACAAGTGTCTGAACTATGGACACTTTGCTTGTGAGTGTCAAAAGACCGAGCACCGGCCTCTGGTTTCACCAGACCTAGCCAGGGAAACAGCCACGGCCACAACAACACTAGCCACCACAATCAACACCAAGGTGGTTCGTCAAATGCACTGGTAGCACAGCATAAAGAAAACTTTGATTGGGGTGTTCATCTAGAGGACGCCATCATTGCTCAAACACAGGTTGGTCTCATGGCTGAGATCATGGAGCTAATGGGGGCTGAGAGAAAAGAAGCTGAGGAGATGGAAGCTTCTGTAGCTGTTGAAAAGGAGTCTACCACTGTCGTTGCTCTCATGGCCATTGGAGAAGCACAGAGTTCATCATCTGAGGTAGATTCTAACCCTTTCTCTGTTATTTCTTGTTCTAAATGTCTAGGGCTAAAACTTGAAATTTCTAAGCTCCAAGACAAACTCGAACCCCTAACTATGGCAGCTCATAATTACAAAGAAAACGAAAAACATTTTAGAGAGTCTGTTGAAACGTTGAAAAAAGAAAAATGTGAATATTCTTTACAAATAAGTGAGCAACAAGTTCACTTGGATATTGCGTATAGGGGGTTAGAAAAACGGAACAATGAAATCAACAAACTGCAAAATGAGATCCTGCAGTTAAAATGTACAAATGAGAAGTTGAAAAACTCTTGCTTTGTGGTGGAGAACTACGAATCAGTAGTGAGGAAATTGAAGGGCCTAGGTCTTGGTACCAATGCCATTCCTCCACCAATAAGTGGGAAGTTTGTCAATAGCTTGATAGACATTGATCTCACCTGTCTAGATGAGTCCTCTGATAAGGATGATTCCCTTAAAAAGGATGAATCCTCAAGTAAGGCTAACTCCACATCTAGTGAGGAGTATGTTACTGCTTCTGATGATGGGTCGGTTAACACTTGCCCTGAAGGAGTAGTCTCTGAGGAGTTGTTGACTGAACAGAAAGTCCACAAAAACATTATCACTAATGGTGATAACTGCATTTTAACTGAACCTGATATCATTGAAACAAATGATAAACTTAAGGTAATGCTTTACGGGGGTTATAAAAATATTAACCAAGTTAAGAAAGAGGCTTTTTCAGCTCATTATGGGCTTGGTTACAAAGAGAATTTGCAAAAGTATTATACCCCCAAAAACTAAACTGAAAAAGGTCAGACTCCTGTTTATAAACCAACTCCTCCTGCTCATAATGGAGAGTTATCTAAGGCCAGATCAAATGAGCCTTACAAGAGAACTCATGTGGACAAGAGGATGTGTTTTCATTGTGGCATGGTTGGTCACATTATTGTGAACTGTCCATCAAAGAACCAAGGGAAACAACATGTTGTATCACAGCCAGCCGTTATCCCTAAGTCGCCAATAGTGAAACCTCCCAGAAGTCCAAAGCAGAATGTGGTGAAACCACCAGTACAACCTATGGGAAAACCTAAGATTAAATCTAAGGCCAAACCATCTGTTGCAAGAAAGGTAAAGCAACCTGCTGTACCTCGTGTGTCTACATCTGGTAGTACACGCACCGATGAGAAATCTATGGCTAGACTCTCTAAGCCACAAAGAAAAAGAAGGAATAAGAGGTTGCGAAAGCTGGAACAACTGACTAAGACTCAATCAGGTGAAGCTTCCACAAGTTCACCGGCTGTGGTTGAGCCAAAGTCTACTGTTCTGGTTAAGAATCAAAAGAGATCCTGGAACAAGAAAGTTAAAGGTTCTCAATCTCCTGTTCCAAATTCATCCAAAGATTCACCAATTTTGAACAGTCATCATGACTGTGAGTTGAAAGAAGTAGTTTATTTTGAGAAGGATGGACGACCCAAGACCACAATGGCTTGGGTCTCCAAATCTAACTAATTCTTTTATTACTCGTGCAGGGACGTCCGAAGGGTACTATCTCTAACCGTTGGTATGTAGATAGTGGATGCTCCCGGCACATGACAGGAACATGGCCTTGCTTCAAGATGTTAAACCATTCAGAGGCGGCTATGTGGCCTTTGCCGGAGAAAAAGGCGGCAGCATCACGTGTCAAGGCGTGGTTTCAAACGGTTGTGTTAGCTTTGACAATGTCAACTTTTGCATGCAGCTGAAGCATAACCAGTTGAGTGTCTCCCAAATGTGTGACAAGGAGTACTCGGTGATGTTTGATAAGTCAGAATGTCTGATTCTCAAACCCGGTTTTAAGGTTCCCGAAGACTGGATTCTGATGAGAGCACCAAGATCAAACGACACTTATCAGATCGATATGAGCATGGCAAAAACCACCTCATCAGTTGCTACTTGTTTGCTTACAAAAGTGACAGAACTTGACTCCATCTTGTGGCATAGGAAACTCGGACATATTTCTTATCGTAAAATGAATCATCTTGTCCGAAACGGTTTGGTAACCGGGGTTCCTAAGTTGAGGTTTACCGTTGCAGATGACTGTATGCCGTGTAAAAAGGGCAAACAGCAACGGAAGTCTCACAAGCCCAAGCTCCAAAACTCTATCGATACCCCTTTGGAGCTATTACACATGGATCTGTTTGGCCCCATAAGTATCAGGAGTATTGGAGGTAAGTCGTTCTGTCTAGTTGTAACTGATGATTTCTCACGTTTTTCTTGGGTGCATTTTTTAGGTACAAAAGACGAGACTGCTGATATTCTTCAATACCTGATCCTGAGCTTGGAATCTCTTTGCAAGCTGAAAGTTAGAAGAATAAGGAGTGACAACGGAACTAAGTTCAAGAATAATTTGATGGAACTTTTCTGTCTCAAGAGAGGGATCCGTTACGAATTCAGCGCGCTGTACACACCTCAGCAGAATGGAGTTGCTGAACGAAAGAACAGAACATTGATCGAGACTGCAAGGATTATGCTGTCAGATGCAAAGCTTCCTGTCACTTTCTGGTCAGAAGCAGTTAATACAGCTTGTCACGTCTTAAACAGGGTTCTGGTTGTGAAAAGGCACAACAAGACATGTTATGAGTTGATCAACAATCGACTTCCCAATCTTGATTACCTAGTTCCTTTCGGTAGTCCTTGTTCCTTGTTGCTACAGTATAAAGACCGTCAGTCTAAATTTCATGCGAAAGCGGTGGAAGGCATCTTCTTAGGATATGTTGCCAATTCGCTCTGCAAGAGAGTGTACAACATAGGAACTCGTACTGTCGAGGAATGGTTTGAAGTGGACTGTAGTAAACACAGCACTCCACCAGAACCAAAAGGTCCAGCTTGGGGTTTTGATTATGATGCGCTATTCAAGTCCTTCAATCTTCCTGACTTATCTGCAGAAGACGCCGCAAATGTCTATGATTTATTGCGTGGCGACAATGACTCCAGTTTTTCTACTCGTGCTACTGTACCAATTATAACTCCTGATTCCAATGCTGCATCTGCATTTGGAACTCATGACAGTGATAACAGTGAAGGTGTTCATGTTGTTGGAGATGACGCTCAAGCCAATCCTAACACAATTATAGGAAATGAAGCTCCAGCTGATCCAATTAACATTGAATCCTTTTCCTCTGGAACACAGGAAATGGGGAAGTTAAGCACAAATCTAGATCCAGAAATTCAAGAACCAATTGTACCGGAGACGAGGGTGCATAGGAATCATCCAATCGACAACATTATTGGTGATCCTTATGCCGGTGTTCAGACTCATCACAGAACCATCACTGAGAACACCAGTCTTTACACAAAGATATTTGACACTGGTGTCATGGAAACATGTCTGCATGCTGCATTCGTGTCCCAGGTAGAGCCGAAGAATGTGAAGGAGGCTCTCGCTGACAACTGCTGGATTGAGGCGATGCAAGATGAACTGTCTCAATTCAAAAAGTTGCAAGTGTGGGATTTAGTTGACTTGCCAAAAGGCTTTCAGCAAATTGGTACCAGATGGGTGTTCAAATGTAAGACGGATGATCGTCATGTAGTTGTGAAGAACAAAGCAAGATTGGTTGTTCAGGTTTTTTATCAACAAGAGGGCTTGGATTACAATGAAGTATATGCCCCAGTTGCTAGAATTGAGGCCATTCGACTGTTCTTGGCGTATGCCACATATGTCGGCTTCAAGGTCTATCAACTTGATGTGAAGAGTGCTTTCCTTTATGGTAAGGTGCATGAAGAAGTCTATGTCACTCAACCTCCCGGTTTTGAAGATTCGCATAATATTAATAAAGTGTACAAGCTCGACAAAGCACTTTATGGTCTTCATCAAGCACCGCGGGCATGGTATGAGACATTATCTAAGCATTTACTGTCTAATGGTTTCGACCGTGGACAGATTGACTCGACTCTCTTCATACGGAAAGCAGGAGGTGACATTCTTCTTGTGCAAGTATATGTCGACGACATTATCTTTGGGTCGACCAATGAAGGGATGTGTAGGGAATTCGAGAAGGTGATGAAGTCCAAGTTTGAAATGAGCAATATGGGTGAACTGTCATTCTTTCTAGGTCTGCAAGTCAGTCAAAGAGAGAATGGTATTTATCTACATCAAACTAAGTACGTGCAAGACATCTTGTCAAAGTACAAGATGAGTGATAGCACTACTTATGGCACACCAATCCCAGTTAATCATGGTTTGCATCCCGACAGAGATGGAAAGGATGTGGACAGCAGGTTGTACCGTGGGATGATCGGATCACTTATTTATCTCACAGGTTCAAGGCCCGATATAATATTTGCTGTATGTTTGTGCTCAAGGTTTCAGTCTCAACCGAAGGAGTCACATATGATAGCCGTGAAGAGAATTTTCAGATACCTGAAAGGGAAACCCCGATTAGGTCTTTGGTACTCTAAGCAGCAGTCATTCGACTTCAAAGCCTACACTGATTCAGATTATGGCGGTTGTAACCTTGACAGAAAGTCAACTTCTGGTGGATGTCAATTCTTAGGAGACAGACTGGTCTCCTGGCAGTGTAAGAAGCAGTCAACGGTTTCTGTCTCAACTTGTGAAGCAGAGTACATTGCTGTAGCTAGCGGTTCTTCTCAGATATTGTGGATTCAGCAGCAAATGCGAGACTACCGCTTGAACTTCACTAGAACTCCTCTATTCATTGACAACAATGCCACCATGTCCATCACAAATAACCCGGTGAAACATTCCAAAACTAAACATATAGAGATTCGCCATCATTTCATCCGTGACTGTGCTGAAAAGCATTTAATTGAACTTGTAAAAGTTCACACGGATGACAATCTTGCTGACCTTTTCACAAAGGCATTTGATCGATCCCGTTTTGAGCATCTTGTCAACTTGATAGGAATGTTCAATCCTGAGTGAAAACTAAGTTTTCTTAACTCAATTCAATTCATGAAAGTTAAAATTTTAATTCTTTTAAATTTTCTGTATAGTTCTTTTAGTCTTTAAAATATTTTACAAAAACCAAAAACAAAATAGAAAATGGAGAAAATTTCAAAGTTAACTTGAGAAAAGAGGAAATGATAGTACATCATAAATGATCTAAACACCACAGACTGCTCATATGGGAAATGATTGCGTCATGCTTACTTATCTGTTTAAAATTATTATGTTTTTAATCTGTTTATTTACAAGTAATTTGAATTGTCAGTAGGCTGTATGCGTCTTTGAATCACTAGTAGTGTGGAAACTAAATCTAAATTACAACTGTGATTTGAACCCATGTTTGCAAGCGTGTGTGAGTAAAAGATTAGAAAAGATCACTATCAGATAAAGGATGTTAGATTTTGACAATAATTTTCTTTTGAGATCAGTTTCGGGTTATGTTGTTAGCACAATTAATGCGGTTCATCTCACTGCCCATACTCACAAGTATGCAAGGAGAGATTGAATCAAGACATGTCTCTACATTAACCGTTGAGCATGTATTCACCCTTGAATCACTCCTGATTCATTGAAATCAAATCCAGATAAAAGTTGGATCCCCTTACCCTATAATCAAACACCATGTTCATTATCCCAAATCATCATACCGATATTCAAAGAAGAAAATCACATGAAACCAAGACAAAAGAATCACTCAATTCTGAATCTAATGATTTCTGATAATCCTTATGGATTCTGCTTGATTTTTCTGTGCTAATTGATGTAACTTCATTCTGAAAATTAAGAAAATAATTGAAAATAATCTTATATGCCTTGAAGATAGTGCAAAATATCATAGCATCTCAGTGGGGTACACGTTGTATATCTTATAATTAATACCTTAATACACAAGAACATGATACAAAGATGCGTATAGTTTCAAATCTTATAATATTGTCAACTTGAATTACTTGTTTATGTGCTTATTACGTATGAATAAAGAGTAATACATGACATGATCCCATATTTGTTGATGTTTATATTGTATCGTTTTTGCTATAAGATAGCCTGATATGATCCTTTGCTCGTGTCTTTGATCAAAAATAGTTTGTGTGAATACTTGTATATTTCTATGAGAAAAGATCAAAAATATTTTAAGTTTATGCATAGTTCAACTTTATTCAGAAAAGCCAAAAATATTTGTATTTAACCTTCCTGAATTGATTTTGAATCCTCTTGATTGAATGCTTTTATCTTGTTTGTTATTTGACTTGAAAATCTTCATAATCTGGGTTGAAAAATTGCGCACTTAAGGGTTGTGCGCACTTGTCAAGTTCGCACGAAGTAAAACTTGCGCACTTAACAATTACGCAAGAGTTATTCTTGCGCACATGTAAATGAGCAAGAGTTAAGTCCTGCGTACTTGTAAGTATGCAAGAGTTAACTCGTGCGCACTTAACAAGTACGCACGAGCAGTAAGTGAGGGGTATATATGTGACACTTAGAATTGTTCTCAGTTTCACGCATTCAACACTCAAAATTTCCCTCTGCAAATTTTTCGCTCAAAATCGATAGTGTCTAAACCATTTTTTCGTCCCGTCCATACTTTCATCATCTTATTTCATCTCATAGGTGAGAATCTTGGCCGATTTCATCTGTTTAATCGTGACTATTGACCGATTTTTGACTTAGAAAATGTTAGGTTAAATCCGATATATTTTGGGGTAAAATGGGGTTGTTTGGGTAACTTATTATCTGTAACAAGCGAATAGGAAGCTTTAATCGATTCCCTAATCATCTCCTGGTCCTCGATTGATCCGTCGGTTGAAGTTGAACCGACAGTGGGTCGGCGACTGGTCTAGGTAAAATATTGAACGAGGTTAAGCAGTGTGTGGTGTTGATAATGGTACCATAGGTTAGAATCCTTGATTCCGACCTAATGGCGACCTAATCAACCCACGTTTTGAACAAATTACAATTTTCTGGAATTTTTGCTAAGTGTGAATCTTGCGCACTTAGCAAGTACGCAAGAAGCAATTCCTGCGTACTTGTTAAGTACGCAAGAGGAAAATCCTGCGCACTTGCTAAGTGCGCAGGACCAACACTTAGAAATTTTTTCTAAATCTGAAAATTTTTTCAAAGTGTAACTACTATCCTATGTCATGTGTGTCTACTTCTAGTGTTATAAGTTGTTTTGAATATGTTTTCTGTGTGTGTTTGCAGGCTATGGCTCGTGCATTCACTGACGAATTCAACCTATTGGCTAACACCGAACCAGAATGGAAAGGCGCAGCCTTGCAATACAGGGAGATTGTGGATTTTCTGAACAGATCAAGAATAAGTTATGCAATCTGAGCAAACCCAACAGTCTCAAGACCTTACCTGGAGCAATTCTGGGAGATTGCAGAGCACGATTGCACGGTATCCCCGAATGTCATAAGGGCTACCGTTGACGGTCGGGCTATTGCTATCTCTGAGGATACAATAAGGAGAGTATTGCAGTTCGGAGACCTTGCCACTGACCCGACATCCTATCCAGATTACTACGTTGATGGGTGTTGGAGGCACAGAATGGGATATGTCGGGGCTAGGGACTATGCTTCTTACAAGAAGATGTAGCTATTGGATCAATGGCGTTACTTTGCCCTCATCATGATCATGTGTATCTCATCTAGGAAAGCGGGGAAAGATGCCATGGGTCATGACCTTGCAGCGGCCACCTAATGATCATTGGTTTCATTCTGAGGAGTTAGTACATGGACAAGTCCAGAATCAAGTTCCAATTCAACAACCAGTTCAGGCTCAGGTACAACAGTTCCAGTTCAACAATAAGTTCCTGCTCAACAACAACAACAAGTTCCTATTCCACAAGAACAGGTTCACATTCCTGTTAATGAACCAGTTTAAGAAGAGATTGCTCAAGATAATGAACAAGATTTGGGTATGAATATGGATGATTTTGATCATGATACTTGTCATGCTGACTATGTTCAAAGAAAGAATGATGATGGCAATGATCCTAGTGGTAATGTTGAGGGTAATCGTCAATACGCTAACGTGAATCCTATATCAAGAGTTTAGGGGGAGTCTACATCAGGAAATATTGAAGGAACCAAGCATGATTCTGGAGTGAATGAAGAAATATTATTATTGGAATTCTTTCAAGATTCTGAAGAAGAAGAAGCTGAGAAATTAGAATGTCTAGATGATATAGACGAATTATTTGATGATGATGAAGAGGATGTGTTGGATAATGAAGTTGAAGTAGGAGAGATTGTAGAGATTGAGATAGACAAGAGTAAATCTAAGGTTACATATGAAGGAAGTGATGGTCTGAATGTTCCGTATAACTTCATCCAAGATGATGTTATTCTTGAATTTTCTTATGATGGAGTAACAGATTCTATGGACTATGTTGAAGATATCACTACACTTGATGATATTGCTCAATCCAAGATAGATTATGATGTTAATACTACTCATACTGTGTCTCCTAAGCTGAATGAACAACCTGTGATGTATAGAAATACATGAATGGCTAGAGAACAGTGGAGAGATGTAGTTAACAGTTGGATGAAAGTACTTCCAAAGTCACCTATACAACATGCTCAGAAAGAAATATATGTGAATAAAGAGAGGTGTATTGGAAAGATCATAAGTTGGTTTTATGATGATGACACTAAGTTTTTTGCTCTTAAAAGATCTGATGGTGTTCAATACTTAAAGCCTAGGATCAAGTATTTCAATACCTTGACAAGGTGTGAAATGAATGGTCTAGCTACGAAACCATTGATTAATAGATCAAAGTGTGGATTAGCCAATGTGATTGCAAATTTGATAAAAAGAGAAGGTGGGTCAGGGAAGTATGAAATTTTAAAACCACAGAAGGGAAAAAGGGTGAAGATTGTAGATCAAAAGACTAAGAATGTGACTTGAAAGTATAAGTTCAAGCCAGTACATGCTGTACAGAAGATACCATTGAAGAAAATTACACAATATTTTCTGGGGAATATGAAATGGTGGTATGTAGATGTGAATACTGGTGAAGCTAGGATTGATGATAAAGATAATAAGGTCATTGTTAGTTTCTATGATGCAATGAATCTTATTAACTTCTCTAAGAAAGATCAGAGGACGTTAAGAAAGAATGAGATCATGTTCACTGATGAATGGAGAGAACAAGGATTGCAGTATAAAAGAGTGTTGGAGATATGTCAGAGATATGGAGTGCATGTAGGAAGCAGATTACCAGATAACTGGAAGAGCTCATCATAAAGACCGAAGACAGAAGATCAAGCTATTGTCAAGGGAGAGTCTGTTAGGACATATATTGTATGACAAAAGCTTTGTAATAGTGTAGGTCTTATTGTCTTTATGTTTTTATGTAATTGTTTAGTTTTTGTCTAAGTATAGGTACAAGTTCTGCTAGAGGCGAACTTATCTATTAGAGGCGAACTTGTTAAGTTCACCTAAGCATCTTTGAAGCGAACTTGTTAAGTTCGCCTATTGCAGAACGTGTGTCTATAAATAGAGATTTTACAGAGTCTATTTAGTACGAGAGATTGAACGAACAAGTATTCTGTAATTCCTCCGATAAGGCTCTTGGATTTTGGATACGTCCTGTCATGAGATCGATCTGAGATGAGTCATGTGGATCTACAGCTCTTCTTTCTTTGTAATTCCTCTGGTAAGGCTCTTGGATTTTGGAAGCAGATGAATCAGCTTGATGAGCAATGGGAGTTGTTTGATGAACATTAACAGCACCTTGTGCTTGACCTTATTTACTTTTGGGAGTAAAATGTTTTTCCATGTTTTCATGATGATTCTTACTCAAATGATTAACAAAAGCTTCTTTCTTTACTTGCTTTATGGACTTGAAACCTCCATAAAACATCATTTTCAGTTTATCATTGGACTCAATTGTATCAGGTTCAATTAAAGTGCAACTATCACGATTAGTGACAATGTTTTTCTCAACTTTATGTTCATCAATCAACTCTTCTGAGACAACACCCTCGACCTTGGTGCTCTCAGAACCTTCATCAGAGAAGAACTCCTCATCAGAAACTGACTCAGCCTTACTTGAGGAATCATCCTTGATAGAGGATTCTTCCTTGCTCGAAGAGTCATCCAAGAAAGACAAATCAATGTCCACCGGCCCATTGACAAACTTGTCGCTAACTGGTGGAGGAATGGCATTAGTACCTAAACCTTTGTCATTCACTTTTCTCACCACAGACTCATAATGTTCCACCACAAAGCGAGAGTTTTTCAACTTCTCAAGTTTGCCACTCAACTGCAGGATTTCATTTTGCAGTTTGGCGATCTCGACATTTCTTTTCTCTAACCCCTTGTATGCAACATCTAAGTGAAATTGTTGTTCACTGATTTTAATTGAAAACTCGTGTCTTTCTTTCTTAAGATTTTCAATTGAATTTTTAAACCTTTTTTTCATTTTCTTTATAACTTAGAGCTACAATACGTAAGGGTTTGAGTTGATCATGGATATGATCATTCTCGTCCTTCAAGATAAGACATTTGGAACAAGAAACAACAGCAAAAGATTTAGAATCTACCTCAGTTGTCGAACTGGATGCTTCTCCAATAGCCATGAAAGCAAATGCAGATGTAGATTCTTGTTGGTCAGCAACATACGCTTCCCTTTCCTCATCTTCCATCAACTCAACAATCTCTGCCATTAAACCTATTTGAGTCTGTGCAAGTATGGCATCTTCTAGATGAACACCCCAATCAACGCTCTCGTCCTGTTGAACCACCAAAGCACCGGACGTTCCACCTTAACTATGATTGCGGTTGTTCTGATTGTTGTACCCTTGGTTGTTTCCCTGGCTTGGTCTAGTGAAACCCGAAGCTGGTGCTTTATCCTTCTGACATTCCCATGCGAAATGTCCAAAGTTATTACATTTGTAGCACTTATCTTTGGATTTATCAAATCCAACTTTGGCATTAGAATGCCCACCAATGAACTTCCTACCTGTTCGATTCAGAAAACGCTTAGCCCTCCTCAAGATCATGGCCATGTTCCATTGAATATCCATATCCTCCATATCATCCGGATCCACCCGATTAAAGTCTTCTTCAATGGTTTCAGGATATGTTAGCTTCCCACCTATGAAGTTCTCGTAGGCAAGCATGCAGGATGAGATCGGTTTGTTGAAGGAGTAGAGGCAGGGCTTCTTGAGGAATGTTGGTGGTATGAACCAGATCCTGATGCAGCAAAACAAGTATTACCACCACAACCATTACAATTATCATCTTCCTGAGGAGTCCCAGAGAACAAGGCAATTCCAGAACCCGATGACTTTGCTATGGAAGACACTCCATAATACATAGAAGGATCTTGAATCTGAGGTCTTCCAGAACTTTCTTTCTTTTTCAGGTTCATGTCGTGTGCTTGAACCTTTCCAATTACAACTTCAGGTTCTCTCTCAACAATGTGGTATACATGTCAAATTTTGGTGGCAAAGAATCAAGAAACTTCTCCACCAATTCATCATCAGGATACTTGAGTTCATAAGAGTTTAGCTCTATTTTCAGGTGATAGAATCTAGAAATAAGTTCGTCAATAGATTCATTTTCTAAATATCTGAAGCACTCATACTGCTTCCTCAGTAGCCCTCTCTTGCTTTTCTTGACATCACTGTTTCCCTCTAACCTCTTCTGCAAAGCCTTCCAAAGATCCTTAGAAGCATCATAACCTCTTAAACTGTGAAATAGATCCCTAGTCAAAGCCATAGTTATAGAGCCATGTGCCTTCTTTTCTCGGTCATAAGCCTTCTTCTCTTCTTCATCTAGCTTGGAGATAGGTTTGGGAATAGTTTCATCAAAAAACAGATAGGTTGGATGTTTATTTCCTCAAGAATGGGTATCCATAAGGTGGAATAAGTATACGAGATATACTCATCAAAGCGTGCTTTCCAGTTCGAATAATCATTTACGTTAAGAAGCTTTGGTGGTTTCTGTGGAGTCCCTATCTCGTTGTCATAGTTCAGCATACTACTAATGTTCTGAATATTTGACATAGTGATTAACTTAGTCAAAAATCAGAAAATCTACACAACTTACGCACTTGTGAAAATGGTCTTGCGCACTTAAGGTTGATATTGCGTACTTATCAAGTACGCAGGAACACAGGAGCAAGTACGCAGACACAAAATCTAAGTACGTTAAGAATTGGTTTTGCGTACTTAGTAAGTATGCAAGAACATTGTCCTTTTTTGTTAGGACATGTTTTGTAACTGTTGATAAAATTCTGTATAAGTTCTTAGAGAGGCGAACTTAACAAGTTCGCCTAAGCATCTTTAGGAGCGAACTTGTTAATTTCGCCTAGCCTATTAGAGGCGAATTTATCTTTGAAGCGAACTTGTTAAGTTCTCCTGGTGCAGAACACGTGTCTATGAATAGAGTTTACAGAGTCTGTTATGAGAGGAGCAAAAGAATGAGCGAATAGATTGATCAAGTCTGTAAACTCTGTGATTGTTGGAATACAAAGTGAATGTTATTTACCTGATTGTTTCTATTGTCTATTTCGTATGCAATCGTTGATTCAGTAGGATTCCGCACTCCGCATTAACGATACGTCTTATCACGAGAACGATCTGTAGAAGAGCCATGTGGACCTACAAGTTGTATTAGAGCTTTTGCTCATGATTTGTGGTTGATTTTTGTTGATAAAAGACGGTTTTTGTGTACAATTTGACAAGAAATTGAGCATTTTTGTATCCATGGAGTTTACAAGTTCTTGAAACTAATTTTACTGCTGATTTCATGAAATTGAGGTGAATTTTGATGAAATTGATCCGATAGAAGTGTTCTAGTTCATTAAATACTCAATCCTACGGTGCAATTTTTTTTAAATTCCTTCAATTCTGTGAGATATGATGATTTTTGGTATTGTTATGTTCGTGTTTGGGTTAATGTTCTTGGTGAGTTTGCTTCAGCTGGTTTAGGTGAACTTGCTGAAAGTTGTTGCAGGCGAACTTAGCAAGCGAACTTATTAAGTTCGCTTCTCTTAGTTTAAGCGAACTTAGTAGGCGAACTTATCAAGTTCGCTTCACTCAGTTCAGGCGAACTTATTAAGTTTGCTCAGGCAGTATCAAGCGAACTTATCTAGTTCGCTAGTATTTTGGTGGGAAATTTTTTCTTGTTCAAATTTTTTAGGGAAAGCTTATATGGTTGGTTTATATCATTTTTGAAATTTTGAAATTAAAAAAAAAAGTATTTTGGCGGGAAATTTTTTCCGGATATTTTCGCAAAAAATTTCAAAATGTCAATTTAATGTGATGATAATGAGATTGAAACTATGCCACCGAGGTTTTTGTGCTTATCAGATTACCATACCTGGAAAGTCCGGTTCGAACAGTTCGTATCAGAAACTGATGAAAATTTTTGGAGACCAATATCAGAAAGATATGTGCATCCCGCTTTTGATTTTCTGGAATTTCGTGATGTTCCTAAACCAGTGACAACTCTTACTAAAGTAGAAAAGCAGAAGTTTGATCGAGAGATGAAAACGTGTGAAACTTTAACGATGTCTTTCCCAAAAGAAATCATTCATAGTCTCGGGAAGTGTCCAACTTCAAGAGATCTATGGGAAGCATTGAAGAAAAAGGGTGAAGCAACTTCTCAAGCGTTTGTGGTCATGATCAAAGAAGTATTGGAGAAGCAGGGTGATTCTCAAAGTGGTTCTTCTGCAGATTTAACTGATAGTGAGAGTATTCGTTCTGGTGAAAGTACTCAATCTACTGAGACTGATGTGATGAATGAAGCAAGCTTTCACATAGTTGAAGATGATCTGAGTGAATCAGAAATTGATACAGAGCCTGTCATTGTTGATCAAAAGGGTGAAGCTGATGATGACGTATTCATGGCTTCTGGTGCATCTTTTTCAGAAGTAAATCCTGAGGTAGTTTCTAACTCTGAAACATTCAGTTCTAACTGTATTTCAGTAAAGGATAAAATGATGAGGGTTATGGATGACAACGTAAACCTCATTTGTGATATGAAATCCATGCACACGGTAAATCAGAAATTAAAGGATAATGAGAATGTATGTGTTGAAAGAATAGAATCACTGAAGAGGGATATAAGTTCTCTGACTTTGAAGATCAAAGAGCAGGCATATCACCTGGATATGTCCTTTGCAGAAATTGAGAAAAGAAATAATGATCTTACTGAGAAAGATAAGGAACTAGCTGAATCTAAAGCAGAGGTAATCAGATTGCATAGAAAGTTAGAAAGCTTTGGAAATTCATCATTCTTATTAGGACATTATCATGATAATACTAAAGAGGGGAAGGGAACTAATGGTATTGGTTATGTTCCTCCACCATTCAACGGGAATTATTCGGAGACACCTAAGATTATAAAAGATGAGGATTTAGATCCTAAGACTGTGTTGAAGGTGAATCCAGTCACAGGTGAAGATATGGTGTATTCTGATGAGAGTGGTGATGAATATTTTAATGAAGCTAAGGTAGAGGGGATACCGAAAGAGGTTAAGAAAGAAGAATCAAAGGTTGATTCTAATTCATCTAGAAATTATACATTTGGAAGTTCTTCAAATTCAAGGAGAGTTCCATATGTCAGAGATTATAAAGGCAGGCGTACATGCTTTCATTGTAATGAGATTGGACACATTGTGGTGAACTGTCCTTACAAAAATAAAGGGAAGAAGCATGTATTTCCTGAGAAGATGAAGCCTGAATCAAAACCTGTTGCAAAATCTGGAGTTCCAGAGAAAATAAAGCAAAAATAAGTTCATGTAGAGAATCTTCTTCATGTGCATCTTATCGTGTGAAGATTCCTTATATGAGAGAATATAGTGAGAAGAGATCTTGCTTTTACTGTGGTCTTATGGGTCACATTCGGATTGCTTGTCCTCACAACGCCAAAGGTAACCGACATGTTACTCCAGAAAAGGTAAGAGCTCCTGGTAAGCCTTATGTTAACCGAAATGTGGTTAAACCTCATGATATACCAAAGGGTAATTCAAAATCTGAGGTTAGGCTTTCTAGACCTCAAAGACGGAGGAGAAACAGAAGATTGAGAAAACTTTTAGAACAACAAGAGTTTTCACAATCTAAACATTTTTCAAATGAACGAAAATGTTCAAACACTTCACATTTTAAGAAAAAAGAACTTAATGAACAAAAGTATGTTTGGAAATCTAAAGTTTCTGTTTCTGACTCGTCGAAACAATCTTCGAAAATCGATGAGAGATTCGATTGTGAATGGAGTGAGGTTTATTATTTTCATACAGATGGACGACCCATGACTACCATGGCTTGGGTCCCAATTTAAAATTAATGTTTCTTGTTAGTTGTGCAGGATTTACCAAGAGGGACTATTAATACCATTTTGGTTGTTGATAGTGGTGGTTCTAAGCACATGACAAGGAATGACATCTGCATGAGTAAAGAGTTGTTGATAACTGTGAATATATTTTATTCAACGACTTGATGCTCAAGGGGGAGAATATGTCACACACAATGTTTTGGAAAGAGTTTTACAAAGTCCAAATGATAACCTGACACTGAGGATGACAATGGTGAGCATAAAGTCGTTGATGCAACCATTTAACTAGTTAAGGGGGAGTCTACAGGACAGAGGGATTACAGAACTGTGTTGGTGACAAAGGCAAAGGCATTCAATTGCAGGATTACATCGGTTTGAGTTTTTATATGATTGATTTGCTTAATCCTGAGTAACCAAGTAAAATGTTTTTCATAAAATGTTTTCATGGAAGGTTTATTTTCGTTTGTTTTACTTTCTTTGAAAAAGCCAAACAAATTGAAAAAGTTAAAATCGACATTACTTGAAGTTATAAGGAGAAATGATAGTACATCAGTAGATGTTCAGTCACACATGACCTTAGATCGACTGGTTGGTGCTTTATGTTAATATATCTGAATTATATGTTTTGATCTAAACTTCAGAGACTACACAAATAGGAAATGATAGTGTTGTGTATGCATATAATTTGAATTGTCAGTAGACTAAAAGCGTCACTGAACCATTAGTAGTGTGAAAACATAATTACATGTGTTACAACTGTGATTTAAACCCATGTTATGTCTGGGTGTGTGTGTTAAAAGATCACTATCAGATATAGAATATTAGCTTTTAATAAAGATTGTCCTATGAGATCAGTTTTGGGTTATGTCCTTAGCACTATTCATTCGATTTGCTTCAGTGCCCATGCCCCGAAAAACATGCAATTTGTTGCTGAACTAAGATATGTTTTCTAACAACATCTGTTGGAACATATATTCACCATTGGATCAGTTAGATACATCATCTAGTCTGACTCCATTGAAATTTATCCAGATAATAGTTGGATCCTCATACCTAAATCTGTTTGATTCTCATTATACAGCCAATTCATTAGAATCTTCTGATTCTGAATCATCATGATTCTTATATCCTTTGGGATCTGCTTTTCTATACTTGTGCTAAAAGAGATAATTTCATCTTGGAAATTGATCTAATCTTAAAATAAACTATATATGTCTTGAAGATAGTGCAATTTATATTTCTGTTTGGCATATATGTGGGGTACACGTTGTATTTCATACTTAAATGGTACCTTAATTCACAAGAAAGTGGGAATGAGATGCTTTAGTTTCAAATCTTATAATGTGTCATAGCCTGATCCTATTTTCTTTGAATGTTTATCAAGTATCATAACATACAATATGAAAGTCTTGAAAAGATAGAGTGTGATAATCTTGAAAGATATTAGTTTGATTGGTCAAGGCTTGAAAGAATGACATAGGATACCATTTGATATTATATGGATCTTATATCCAAGATGTGTGGTTGATATCTCATATATACTGATATGACCTTCTTACTCGTGATGTTCGACCAAAAAGATGTGATTTTGTATTTTACATTTCAGTTTATATAGAGAAAAACCAAAAAGATTTTGTTTTTATTATGTTTGAAAAACCAAAAAGATTTTGTCTTTCTTATGTTTGAAAAATCAAAAAAGATTTTATTTTTTCTGCTTCCATGGAAATCTTAATTGTTGGTTATTCTTGGTTGTTCTCCTTTGTAAAAACAGAATATTGCAGACAGAAGTTGACAAGGGGTCCTTCTCCCAAGTTTTCTTCTAGAAATAAAGAGAGAGTGTGCAGTAGAACAAGACGAAGACTACAATGTGTTTGATGATATATGAAGACGGATGACAATCTTCTAAAGTTGTTGTCAAAGGGGAGTCTGTTGGAGCATATTCTGGTGACAACGAGCTTGAGGATATTATGTCTTAGTCTTAGAGCCTTTGACTTGTAATTGATATAATTGTTAGCAACAGTTAAAGGGGAGTGTGTTAGGACATGTTTTGTAACAAGTTCGCGTAAGCATCTTTAGGAGCGAACTTGTTAAGTTCGCCTAGCCTATTAGAGGCGAACTTAATAAGTTCGCCTAAGCATCTTTGAAGCGAACTTGTTAAGTTCGCCTGGTGCAGAACATGTGTCTATAAATAGAGTTTACAGAGTCTGTTATGAGAGAAGCAAAAGAATAAGCGAATAGATTGATCAAGTCTGTAAACTCTGTGATTGTTGGAATACAAAGTGAATGTTATTTATCTGATTGTTTCTATTGTCTATTTCGTATGCAATCGTTGATTCGGTAGGATTCCGCAGTCCGCGTTAACGATACGTCTTACCACGAGAACGATCTGTAGAAGAGCCATGTGGACCTACATTTTTGCCAAATAAGGTAAGTATGCAGATTTGTAGATCCACATGACTCATCTACAGATCGATCTCGTGACAGGACGTCTCGATAACACGAAGTGCGGAATCCTTCGTATTAACGTATTTTATACGAATTAACAATAGAAACAACAGGTAAATAAACTTCTCTTTGTATATCACCAAACACAGAGTTTACAGAATACACTTGTTCGTTTTATATCCTTCTTCGCTCTGAATCTGTGAACTCCTATTTATAGACACAAGCTCTATAGTAGGCGAACTTAACAAGTTTGCCTCAAATAGACTAGACGAACTTAACAAGTTCGCCTCACATGAGACTAGGCGAACTTAACAAGTTCGCCTCTAATAGGCTAGGCGAACTAGACAAGTTCTATCACTTAGACAAAATCTAAACAATTACATAAAAACATAAAGACAATAAGACCTAAACTATTACAAAGCTTTTGTCATACATTCTATGTCCTAACAAGATCACTTTTTCAACTGCTCCACCAACTGTCACACCCCGGTAGGCGGCGGATTAAACGCCGGGGCTGACGCGGTTGTTCATAAGCACATGATCATCTATTATTAAATGATAATATTTATTCATCAACTTAAAATCATCCGTTACATAGGGAATGGAAAATGAAACGTTCAAAACATAACATAATTTAAATTTAACTAGGTCTAAGTCTAGATGAGCAGGTAGGGTCCTCAAATGGGTGCACCTGAAACATGCGAGTAAATGTCAACTACAAGTAGTTGGTGAGTAACATAGGTTTTGACACTAACAAAAGTTTAGTAAAAATGATTTGAAATTCAATATTGTTCAAAGCGTAACTATGGCATAAATGTGAAAACATACAAGGTTCCAAGCGTACAATTCAATCCGTAGTAAATGAAAAACTGGTAAGTACAATCCCACTGATTGTGTTTTGGAAAAATAGTAATATGGTACACACAAAACCCGCTAAGGTTTGTGTTAACTGGAATCGGATTCCCCTATAAATGATCATGTTAGGTACTACCTTAGGCCTGGGTAGTAGGTTAATGAATGTACTAGTATGAATACATGTAATGGTCACCAAGCAGTTTAAGACATAAAGCACGTAGTAAATAGCATGAGAACATTGGTATTGAATTTGGTAAGTATAGTATGTAAACATGTTCCACCCCGAGTATTTGTAAATAATAGTAAAGAGAAAGGGGGCTATGAAACTCACTTGATTTGAAGCTAAGGATGGTATGAATTAGTATGGATGAATAGGTTTCGTGAGGGTTTTCTCACAAACAACCTACACAGATAATTGTACTCTAGAGTTTAAAGTATGATAAATAAGATAAGAAAATTCTAAGGTTTTAGGGTTTGATAGGGCTTGGGTTGAAGATGGACTTGCTTGATTGTTTTGTAGGAAATATAAGTTCTTGACTTACCATGGGAATAATGGTAATAAAAATAGTTTGTAAAATTAATTTAGTTAATCATTTAATAACTTAGTTCATGAAATTATCCTAAAGATAATAAATGAATTCTTGAAATATAGTAACTTTAAAACGACGCATATAAATTTATTCATAGGGTAAATAGATTATGAATTTGGAAAATGTTCTTAAATAAATAAGTTTTAGGTAAATAAAGTTTTTATTTGGGTTACATATCATTGTAACTAAAATAATTTATTATTAATAAATGTAATAAAATGATGAGTTAATCCTATTAAATGTAATAAAATTGGTTAGTTAGTCTGTTAATAATTTCATTAACAATGAATCACAAAATACTAAATAAAATTTTAATGGGTAAATAATTATTTAAAATAGTTATTTGAGTATTTATATGTTAAAAGTATTTTAAATAATTATTCTTAAAATTTTATTTATAAACAATATGTAAATGATACATAATTAATTTGTCTAAACCATTTATTTCCATTAGAAATATAAAACGTCTTATAATATGTTTTTAATTAAAAGAAAGCAAATTAACATTATTTTATAATTTCAGTTTTTTTTATAAAACCTTGAGATTATATTTAAAGAATTTATAAAATTTAAATTGGAATTTTTGAATGTGAAATAATGGTTTAAAATAATAAAATAAAATGACTCGGATTAAAACGGGTGGCCGGGACTCGAACCCACGCCCCTTTCCGGTTCATGCGTCAACCAACAGACCAACCATCAGACCAGGGCATGAAGCCATGTCTGATTTAGTCTTGCTTTGGTTAAAACACGCAAGTCCCAAGTCCTCTTCTTCCCCAATCGTTTAACCCAAAACCCTAGCCCTTAATTCGACCCGAAATCTCGCTGATACGACCTCAAAACGTTAGGGCTTTGATTCACGGTGTAAAGACGAGATGAAAGGTGTTCGATTTACCTGAAACGAGTGCGTGGTGAGGAAGAACGACAAGGATGTTCGAATCGAAGATCCTCGAGCTCGATGGGGCTTTGGAGAGGGAATGCGATGCTAACAGATGATTAGGAAGTTTGTAGTGAATTCTATGAGGGTGTGGTACTCGGTTTTATAGGCTAAATTCATGTTAAATGCTCACATTGAAATCGGGTTTGATTGAGGAACGGTTTTGGGACGGTTCGAGTTAAATGGCTTGATTACGATTTAATTACCTCATCATTATCGTTGGGTTTTAGTCGAGTAATGTTTCTGAGAAATCAATTGGAGTTAACACACACCAAGTCGGACGATTTGGTCTTCAATTTGGGATTTGTTGACTTCAAAAAGTCAAAATCGGTGGGGTGGGGAAGATGATCCCAAAATTACATAATCAGTCCCTGAGGTTTCAAATGTTTTTCTTTCATGTACAAACTTAAGTTTCAAATTGGAACTAAGTTTCAAGAGGTTACATTTTTGAACTCTAATCATTTATAACACATAAATGTATTAAATTCTATGTATATTTGTTTATAAAACTTAATAAATCATTTGTTTAAAATATATAGATATAATTTACTAAATAGTATTATCATTGATTTAAAATATATAAACCCAAGTTTCTTATAGAATTTATTATTTAAAACATAAATCCTCATTGATTTTACTTTTTGTAAATTGTTTATATGTATATTTATAGGTTTAGAATATATATGTTTATGTAAAAGAGGGGTAACAATTATTGTTTACATAATACCCTACATAAATATTTTTTACCTTAAAATTTGGAATAATCTCATTTAATGTATATTTATAACTACTTATGAAATGTAATGGGCAAATGAGACAGTTTTATAAATACATATCACCAGATACTGGAATTACAAGAGTCAGAGTAGTTAAAATAAAGCCGGAAATTTCTTGGGGATTACAGTCTCCCTTACTTTAGGAGATTTCGTCCCGAAATTTATTAAGAAGAGGGTCCTGGAAACAGATGCGGGTATTTGACTTTCATTTGATCCTCACGCTCCCAAGTGATCTCAGGGCCACGCTTGGATTCCCATCGAACCTTAACGATTGGAATTCAACTTCACTTGAGTTGCTTAACTTCTCGGTCCATGATCTCGACGGGCTTCTCCTCGAAGTGCATAGTTTCGTCAATGTGAATCTCATCGAGTGGTATGTGGAGATTCTCGTCAGCTAAGCATTTCTTTAGGTTCGAGACATGAAATGTCGGATGAACGTTACTGAGCCCTTTGGGTAGGTCCAACTTATAGGCTACTTTTCCAATCCGCTCAAGGATTTTAAAAGGGCCCACGAATCTTGGCGCAAGTTTCCCTTTCTTTCCAAAACGAACTACGCCTTTCCAAGGGGATACCTTGAGAAGAACTATATCGCCAACTTGAAATTCTAAGGGTTTTCAGCGTTTGTCGGCATAGCTCTTTTGCCGACTTCTTGCTGCTAGAAGGTTGTCTCGGATTAACATTATCTTGTCGGAAGTCTCTTGAATCAGTTCAGGACCAGTGATTTGTGATTCACCGATTTCCGCCCAGCAGACAGGAGAGCGGCACTTCCGACCATAAAGTGCTTCAAAAGGAGCCATGTTAATGCTTGTGTGATAACTATTGTTGTATGAGAACTCGACTAGGGGTAGGTGTAAATCCCAGTTTCCCTTGAAGTCAATGACACAGGCTCTAAGCATATCTTCGAGGGTTTGAATCGTTCGTTCGGACTGACCATCAGTTTGCGGATGGTAAGCCGTACTAAGATTCAGCTGAGTGCCCAAGGCTGATTGTAAGGATTGCCAGAAACGAGAGGTGAATCGTCCATCACGATCAGAAATAATGTTGAGAGGTACACCGTAACGACTAACGATCACATCAATATAGATTCGAGCTAATTTCTCGACTCGGTAGTCCTCACGTATGGGTATGAAATGAGCAGATTTTGTCAAGCGGTCGATGATTACCCAAATGCTATTATGCCCACGAGATGTTTGTGGGATTTTGGTTATAAAATCCATGGCAATACACTCCCATATCCACACGGGAATCTCGGGTTGTTCAAGTAAACCAGATGGACGCTGGTGCTCGGCTTTAACCTTCAAACAAGTAAGGCATTTGGACAAATAGAGGGCAATGTCCTTCTTCATACCAGGCCACCAGTATTGGGTACGGAGATCCATGTACATTTTGTCTACACCCGGATGCACAGAATAACGAGTCTTGTGAGCCTCGTTCATGATAAAGGTACGAAGGTTGTCACGGTCCGGAATCCAGATACGATTTAGAAAGTAAAGTAATCCATTGGGTTTGGTTTCAAGTTGGAGTTCAGCACCACATGACATTTCATTGTACATGTTTCCTTCAGTGACAGAAATATGTTGTGCTTCAAGGATACGAGTTTGAATATCATTTTGGATTCGAATGCTGTGGATTTTGATAGGTTATTTACGGCTAAGAGCATCAGCCACTACATTCGCCTTACCAGGATGAAAACGAATATTGCAGTCGTAGTCATTTAGGAGTTCAACCCAACGCCTTTGCCTCATGTTGAGTTCCTTTTGATTGAAGATGTGCTGGAGACTCTTATGATCGGTGTAAATCTCACATTTGGTACCATATAGGTAATGTCTCCAAATTTTAAGAGCAAATACGACCGCACCCAACTCAAGATCGTGCGTCGTATAATTCTTCTCATGGATTTTGAGTTGTCGGGACGCATAAGCAATCACTTTGCCTCGCTGCATTAGTACACAACCAAGGCCTAAGTGGGAAGCGTCACAGTAAATGACAAAGTCTTCGGTTCCATCGGGAAGAGTTAGGATAGGAGCCTCACACAGTTTCTGTTTTAGGGTTTGAAAGGCTTCTTCCTGTTTTGGTCCCCACTCGTAGGGTTTGCCTTTGTGAGTTAAGGCTGCGAGAGGTACCGCGATCTTTGAAAAGTTCGCTATGAAACGACGATAATAGCCCGCTAAACCTAGAAATGAGCGGACTTCGGTAGGGGTCTTTGGGGCTTGCCAGTTCTTTACCGCCTCAATCTTAGCGGGATCCACGTGAATACCCTTCTCGTTGACTATGTGTCCCAAGAATTGGACTTCCTTTAGCCAAAATTCACACTTGGAGAACTTGGCATACAGTTGCTCCTTTTTTAAGAGATCCAAAACCAAACGCAAGTGTTCTTCGTGTTCTGCTTTTGATTTTGAATAGATGAGAATGTCGTCAATGAAAACGATTACAAACTTGTCCAAGTACGGCTTGCACACTCGATTCATAAGATCCATGAATACTGCGGGTGCATTGGTTAGTCCGAATGGCATAACCATGAACTCGTAATGACCATATCTTGTACGAAAGGCTGTCTTGGGGATATCGGATTCGAGCACTCGTAACTGGTGATAACCAGAACGAAGATCGATCTTAGAGAAATAAGTCGAGCCTTGAAGCTGATCGAACAAATCGTCAATCCTAGGAAGTGGATAACGGTTCTTCACGGTAAGCTTGTTAAGTTCACGATAGTCGATGCACCTCCGAAAAGAACCATCCTTCTTCTTGACGAATAGAACAGGTGCTCCCCAAGGGGACACGCTAGGACGAATAAATCCTTTGTCAGAAAGTTCTCGAAGTTGACTTGAAAGTTCCTGCATCTCTGATGGTGCAAGACGATAAGGTGATTTAGCCACGGGGTTTGCTCCTGGTACTAAGTCAATACGAAATTCTACTTGACGTATATGAGGAAGACCGGGTAAATCTTCGGGAAAAACTTCAGGATAGTCCTTGATTACGGGGATGTCTTGGAGACTCTTGTCTTTGCCTTTTCGTTCCACAATATGGGCCAAGAATGCCACACATTTCTTTCGTAAATACTTCTGTGTGGTAGTGCAAGACATGAGCTTGAGTCCTTTCGACGGCTTCTCACCATAGACGTTCAAAATGTCACCCGAGTCAAGTGGGATACGAATGTACTTGTCAAAACAGACGACTTCAGCATGGTGCTTGGTCAGCCAGTCCATGCCTACTATGATGTCAAAACCTCCGAGGGCCATAGGAATAAGATTGATTGGAAAGTAATGATCGTTCAAGGTTAAGGTACAATCTCTAATGATGGTGTCACATGAAACAGAATAACCATCCGCTACTAAAATATCAAAGGGTTTGTGTAACTTAGCTCGACTCATAACGAGTTGTGGTTCAAATTCAAAGGACACGAAACTCCTATCGTAACCAGTATCAAATTGGATGGAAGCATATTGCTGATTAATTGGAAACGTATCATTCACCACATCGTTGTTGGCTTGTGCCTCATTGGCATTGATGTTGAAGGCACGTCCTCGAGCTACGGGGTTTGCATTCCCTTGATTCACATTTCCCCGGTTCATATTCCCCTGGTTCCTGTTTCCCTGGATTATGTTACCTTGGTTCCCGTTCCCTTGAATCATGTTGCCCTGATTCATGTTGGCTTGGTTCACAATGACCAACCTAGGGCAGCGGTTCCTGAAATGATTTGGGTCTCCACACTCGTAACAAGCACGACCCTGAGCGATTGCAGCAGGAACAAGAACATTAGGTTGATTAGCTTGGTTAGCTTGGGGAGCAGCACGACAGATGTTAGCCGTATGCCCAGAACGTCCACAATTGGTACATAGACGACATGGCATGTAGGTAGTATGATGGAGCTGGCAGGTGTTGCACAGAGGTAGAGTCCCCACATAAGGCTTCTTGTTGGGGTTGAAGGCAGTAGGTGCCACTTGTGTTAGAGGAGCAGCAGGAGTGATGATGGCGAAGTTCCTGCCTTTCCTCTTTTTGCCATTGAAGGAGGACTCAGCTTTGGTTTCCTTGGTGGTTTCAGTGGTGGGTTTTTCAATGACTTTCTTAGCACCCTTCTTGGACAAAGTCCCTGCCTTAACGTGGTTATCTGATAGTGTGGCAGCTAAACGGATAGCTTCTTCAAGAGTGGCTGGGTTACTACCCAACACGGTATCCTGAATCTGCATGGGCAGACCGTTGATGTACTTCTCAATGGCTCGGGAGAGAGGAGTGACCATATGGGGCACCAAGAGGCTAAGCTCATGAAAGCGAGTGGTGTAGGCAAGGCTTTCACCACTGACTTGTTTGAGATCCAAGAATTCAGCTTCTAGTTTCTTGACCTCATTACGGGGGCAAAACTCATCGGTCATGAGTGCTTTCACATCGGCCCAAGGTAAGGCTAGTGCAGCCTCTATCCCACGGTTACGCTTTTCTCCATTCCACCATGTTAGTGCCCTCTTCTGGAAGACACTAGTAGCATAACGAACCTTCAGGTTCTCAGGATAGTCAGCATTGATGAAAGTTCCCTCAATGCTTTCAAACCATTGGAGGAGTCCAGTAGCTCCTTCGTTCCCGTAGAACTTGGTGGGGTTGCAGGAGTTGAAGTGTTTGAATGTACACGTGGGATTCCTTGGTGCAGCATTCTGGTTCAGTTGGTTGACCATAGTTGGTAGGATCGTAGCCATTTGCTGGATGATCCTATCGGTGAGGTTGTTCCTACGCTCATGACAGGGAGGCATTCTACAAACGGGTGAATAGGAAGTTCATAAGATGTGAATCATGAATAAGAGTTTGCAATTAAATCATGAGATGTTAGATGTAGCATACATGGTACCCTAATGGGCACATTGACTTATCAAAGTACTTTAAGTCTTTCTAATGTTTGAGAAGTCATGCTTTAGCCTATAAGTGGATACTCATCCCAAGAATTCCCAGGAAAGCATAACTGGTCCATCGGTTGATTTGGATTTATACGAGATGCTTTCCTAGACAGAACTCTCAGAATACAGGCATCCACCCTTCCGGATTGCACGAGTTCTCATTCATTAGTTAGAACTTACATTCCTTTGACGAGAGTTTCCTTCGGATTAGACTATTAAGTCTAAGTGTAAGTTTCATGTAGTTCAAGTAGTTCCAAACAGTTTCATGTAGACTCTTGAATATTGAAGTTCATGTAGTTGTATCAAGTAATCAAAAATAGATAGGTGTAGGTAACTATACGTGGTTGGAATAAAGTGGAGTTCCTATTAAAAGACACGAGTTAGACTCATGTTTGGGACTCCTAGGTTATAGTCTAGGTCATGTGTCTAATAACCTAATTCCCTATAACCATGGCTCTGATACCAATCTGTCACACCCCGGCCGGCGGCGGATTAAACGCCGGGGCTGACGCGGTTGTTCATAAGCACATGATCATCTATTATTAAATGACAATATTTATTCATCAACTTAAAATCATCCGTTACATAGGGAATGGAAAATGAAACGTTCAAAACATAACATAATTTAAATTTAACTAGGTCCAAGTCCTAGATAAGCAGGTAGGGTCCTCAAATGGGTGCACCTGAAACGTGCGAGTAAATGTCAACTACAAGTAGTTGGTGAGTAACATAGGTTTTGACACTAACAAAAGTTTAGTAAAAATGATTTGAAATTCAATATTGTTCAAAACGTAACTATGGCATAAATGTGAAAACATACAAGGTTCCAAGCGTACAATTCAATCCGTAGTAAATGGAAAACTGGTAAGTACAATCACACTGATTGTGTTTTGGAAAAATAGTAATATGGTACACACAAAACCCGCTAAGGTTTGTGTTAACTGGAATCGGATTCCCCTATAAATGATCATGTTAGGTACTACCTTAGGCCTGGGTAGCAGGTTAATGAATGTACTAGTATGAATACATGTAATGGTCACCAAGCAGTTTAAGACTTAAAGAACGTAGTAAATAGCATGAGAACATTGGTATTGAATTTGGTAAGTATAGTATGTAAACATGTTCCACCCCGAGTATTTGTAAATAATAGTAAAGAGAAAGGGGGCTATGAAACTCACTTGATTTGAAGCTAAGGATGGTATGAATTAGTATGGATGAATAGGTTTCGTGAGGGTTTTCTCACAAACAACCTACACAGATAATTGTACTCTAGAGTTTAAAGTATGATAAATAAGATAAGAAAATTCTAAGGTTTTAGGGTTTGATAGGGCTTGGGTTGCAGATGGACTTGCTTGATTGTTTTGTAGGAAATATAAGTTCTTGACTTACCATGGGAATAATGGTAATAAAAATAGTTTGTAAAATTAATTTAGTTAATCATTTAATAACTTAGTTCATGAAATTATCCTAAAGATAATAAATGAATTCTTGAAATATAGTAACTTTAAAACGACGCATATAAATTTATTCATAGGGTAAATAGATTATGAATTTGGAAAATGTTCTTAAATAAATAAGTTTTAGGTAAATAAAGTTTTTATTTGGGTTACAAATCATTGTAACTAAAACAATTGATTATTAATAAATGTAATAAAATGATGAGTTAATCCTATTAAATGTAATAAAATTGGTTAGTTAGTCTGTTAATAATTTCATTAACAATGAATCATAAAAGACTAAATAGAATTTTAATGGGTAAATAATTATTTAAAATAGTTATTTGAGTATTTATATGTTAAAAGTATTTTAAATAATTATTCTTAAAATTTTATTTATAAACAATATGTAAATGATACATAATTAATTTGTCTAAACCATTTATTTCCATTAGGAATATAAAACGTCTTATAATATGTTTTTAATTAAAAGAAAGCAAATTAACATTATTTTATAATTTCAGTTTTTTTTATAAAACCTTGAGATTATATTTAAAGAATTTATAAAATTTAAATTGGAATTTTTGAATGTGAAATAATGGTTTAAAATAATAAAATGAAATGACTCGGATTAAAACGGGTGGCCGGGACTCGAACCCGCGCCCCTTTCCGGTTCATGCGTCAACCAACAGACCAACCATCAGACCAAGGCATGAAGCCATGTTTGATTTAGTCTTGCTTTGGTTAAAACACGCAAGTCCCAAGTCCTCTTCTTCCCCAATCGTTTAACCCGAAACCCTAGCCCTTAATTCGACCCGAAATCTCACAGATACGACCTCAAAACGTTAGGGCTTTGATTCACGGTGTAAAGACGAGATGAAAGGTGTTCGATTTACCTGAAACGAGTGCGTGGTGAGGAAGAACGACAAGGATGTTCGAATCGAAGATCCTCGAGCTCGATAGGGCTTTGGAGAGGGAATGCGATGCTAACAGATGATTAGGAAGTTTGTAGTGAATTCTATGAAGGTGTGGTACTCGGTTTTATAGGCTAATTTCATGTTAAATGCTCAAATTGAAGTCGGGTTTGATTGAGGAACGGTTTTGGGACGGTTCGAGTTAAATTGCTTGATTACGATTTAATTACTTCATCATTATCGTTGGGTTTTAGTCGAGTAAAGTTTCTGAGAAATCAATTTGAGTTAACACACACCAAGTCGGACGATTTGGTCTTCAATTTGGGATTTGTTGACTTCAAAAAGTCAAAATCGGTGGGGTGGGGAAGATGATCCCAAAATTACATAATCAGTCCCTGAGGTTTCAAATGTTTTTCTTTCATATACAAACTTAAGTTTCAAATTGGAACTAAGTTTCAAGAGGTTACATTTTTGAACTCTAATCGTTTATAACACATAAATGTATTAAATTCTATGTATATTTGTTTATAAAACTTAATAAATCATTTGTTTAAAATAAATATATATAATTTACTAAATAGTATTATCATTGATTTAAAATATATAAACCCAAGTTTCTTATAGAATTTATTATTCAAAACATAAATCCTCATTGATTTTACTTCTTGTAAATTGTTTATATGTATATTTATAGGTTTAGAATATATATGTTTATGTAAAAGAGGGGTAACAGTTATTGTTTACATAATACCCTACATAAATATTTATTACCTTAAAATTTGGAATAATCTCATTTAATGTATATTTATAACTACTTATGAAATGTAATGGGCAAATGAGACAGTTTTATAAATACAGATCACCAGATACTGGAATTACAAGAGTCAGAGTAGTTAAAATAAAGCCGGAAATTTCTTGGGGATTACACCAACTATTTCCGATCGTCGGAAAATGCTCAAATCGTCAAATCTTGAAGTTTTGAACGAATTGATCAAGTCAAAAGGTTAGAAACTTGTTTCTAACAAACCCTTGATGATCAAAACAATCAAACAAACAACAAAAAGGTCGAATTTTAAAGGATTTATGCTTCTAAAACAGCGCTCAAGAGCTACCTCTGTTTTATGACAAAAATCAACAAAAATCGGTCTCCTTTTTGTGTAAGATGCTACCAAATGTGTCGAAAATGCTCCTAACACACTCACAACACTCGAAATCAAGGGCATATGCTCTGATACCACTTGTAGGTCCCCGGGTGTCTCGGATCGTCACATGCAAGTGCTTTGGCTAGTCTAACCGGGTGCGGAATGCCCGTGACTAGGTGGAGAATCAAACAACACAAAGTAAACCGACAACAAACACAAGATACTTTAAACTTCGTCTATTGATAATCACAGCCGGTTACAGTGTGCAAAATGAGTGCGTACATAACAACTCCACAAACCAGCTATATATACTAGACCTGCTGCCTGCGCACTTGCTAAGTGCGCAGGGCTTTGTTCCTGCTAAAGTGTCCTAGCTTATAACAGTTGTGTCACACCCCGACAGATGGCGGAATCATCGGGGCGGGACATGTAGACTGTTCATAGCACAAGGTTGACTAAATTGAATATATTAAACATCAAATTTCATTTCAAATAATCCAACACAACCAAATCCAGATAGAACAAAATTGAAAAATATAGAGTTCTTTTATTTAAATTAGCTAAGTCCAATCCTATGTGTAGCACATCTTGAACAATCTCACACGTTAGAACCTGAAATATGAATAAAATAAAGTCAACTAAAAAGTTGGTGAGTATAACACAGGTTTATATAGATAGCATATAGTTTGTAAAACAAATCCATACATATCATGATAAATAAGGCATTTATGGGGAGCAGCTATTGTGTAACCATGTACAACCAAACCTTTGTAACTAGCATGCAAAATTGTGTTGTCGGTATCAATCACCCCAAACTGGGTGGGTTTGTCAGACTCAATAGATCTATCATTGAAAACCGTCGGCTTGAATAGTTAATGATTGCACATAATCGCATACAAAGGTTAGCACACCTAGCACTCGGGCATAAAGCTCAATTTGCACACATGAATGTAAATAGGATTTGTACTTGTGTTGTTTGTGTAAATGTAAACATGTAATTTGAATAATGTTCATGTTTCACCCCAAAAATGTAAAAGAGTAAAAGGGGCTATGTATACTCACTTGGTTTGAAGGCGTTGCTAACAAAGATACTAGATAGAATAAGGATCCTTGAAATGCACAAGTTAACCTAAAGTGTAATGTATATGGTATAAATAGTGTGCACCAAAGTTTAAGTCTAAAGTTGTATTTGGACTTGTGTAAAAAGGTCATTGATTTGTAATTGGAGGTATTGAATAAAATGTATTAAGTTTGAAAGAATATTTTTAGAACATTTTGATTAAAGTTTGAGTTTGAATAATTAAATAAGTAATGTAAATAATTATTGTTTATGAAAAAATTATAAGTATTAAATGAAATTAAGTATAAATAAATAAATGTCTTTGTTTAATCATAAAGTAAATAAATAATCATTATTTTATTTATTTATTTATTTATAAAATGTAACTTAACCATTTAAATACTTTTTATATGAAAGGTTTAACAATAATTGTAAATTAAATTTTGTAAACTTTAAATAAATAATTTTCCATTTATTAAATATTTATTTTTTTTCTAAATAAGATTAAATGCACTTTTATAAAATTCAACTATTATTATTTTGTAATTTAATCAGAATATTTGTGGTTTGAAAAATATATAAAATTTTATAATTCTGCCAAGATTTTAACTCACACACGACCGTGCCTGGGAAAGGCAAGATCGTGCTCGAACCACGGGCGCGACCATGCTAGTCAGGGCGCGACCGTGTTGATCAAACAGAGGGCTTGACTGACTAAGTCATTAAGCACGACCGTGCCTCGGCCAGGCATGATCGTGTCTATGATTCTAAGACACGACTGAGATTAGTCATAGGGCATGATTGGGTCTGGATAGGAGGACACGACCGCGCTTATAGTCGGCACGACCGCTTCTCAAGAGGCACGACCGCGCTAGATGATTAGCGCGACCGTGTCTGTTCCACATCAGGGACGAATTGACCGATTCTTATAATAATAGGGTTGGAAATCATAGGGCTTTCATCCTTTAGACTATTTCGAGTCTTTTTGTATAGATTAATTGGATTTAAAACGTGTCTAAGGTTCGATTCAATTAAATCATTTTTAACGAAAATGTGGATTTGGGTTCGTGGTGATTTCCCTAATGAAAGCCCAAATTATCATGGGGCTTTTGATCTATGAACTGAAACGAAAGTGTGGAAGGTTTCAATTACCCGGAAAAATAACGAATCGATTGAGTACGGTAAGGACTTGTTCCGGCGACGACGATTTGATCTCCGGCGTCTTCTGCTGCAACTCCGGCTGCTTCAAGTGGGTCAGTAAATTCTGGGAGAATCGTTTGTGCGTTAGCTTAGGAGAATTGCAAGTAATTTTGAGAATTCGATGGTGTAGTGGACAATTTCGTGGATTATTGGATGATTTTATGAATTTCCGTTTATTTGTTGTAATTAGGACGATCAAGTGGCTTAACTCTGTTTGTTAATAGTTGGAACGTGCAAAGCGATTACGAAATCGAACGTCTCTGTGATTAAAGGCTGTATTTCCGTTTCAACTGGTACGAGGCGCGACCGTGCCCATATGCGGTGCGACCGTGCTAGGGCACCAGGCGCGATCGTTCCAAAGCAAGTCGCGTGCCCGTGCCAAAGCACTCGGCGCGACCGTGCCAGAACTAGGCGCGACCGTGCCTATTAGGGTTTCTTGCTACTTTTCAACATCAGACCTTGTAACTTTGGTCTTTGACATATTTGTATAAATAGATACTTATGTAGTGTTTTTGTAGGTTATAACCGTGTAAAATTTGCGGATTTACATTGAAATATAGTATTAAATTGATGGTACGAAAAAGAATAAAACAGTGCACTAGAATTGAGTTTGAAACGCATTACATTGAATTGAAAATACGGATCCTAAAAATCAGAAATGTTACAAGTTGTAACACAGCTTAATTGGACTCATGCACTAGTGTGTCTGATGTCCAGTCTTCCCACACTTCATGTAACACATCTAAAGTCTATCACTTAGACGAAATCTATACAATTACATAAAAACATAAAGACAATAAGACCCAAACTATTACAAAGGTTTTGTCATACATTCTATGTCCTAACAGACGCCCCCTTGACAATAGCTTGATCTTCTGTCTTCAGTCTTTATGACGAACTCTTCCAATTATCTGGTAATATGCTTCCTTCGTGCACTCCATATCTCTGACAGATGTCCAACACTCTTTTATACCGCAATCCTTGTTCTCTCCATTCATCAGTAAACGTAATCTCATTCTTTCTTAATGTCCTCTGATCTTTCTTTGAGAAGTTAATAAGATTCATTGCATCATAGAAACTAACAATGACCTTATTATATTTTGTCATCAATTCTAGCTTCACCAGTATTCACATCTACGTACCACCATTTCATATTCCCCAGAAAATCTTGTGGTATTTTCTTCAATGGTATCTTCTGTACAGCACGTACTGGCTTGAACTTATACTTCCAGATCACAATCTCAGTCTTTTGATCTACAATCTTCACTCTTTTTCCTTTCTGTGGCTTTAATCTTTCATACTTCCCTGATCCACCTTCTCGTTTAATCAAGTTAGCAATCACATCAGCTAATCCACACTTTGATCTATTAATCAGTGGTTTCGTAGCTAGACCATTCATTTCACACCTTGGCAAGGTATTGAAATACTTGATCCTAGGCTTTAAGTATTGAACACCATCAGATCTCATAAGAGCAAACAACTTCGTGTCATCATCATAAAACCAACTGATGATTCTTCCAATACACCTTTCTTTATTCACATATCTTTCTTTCTGAGCAGGTTGTATAAATGACTTGGGTAGTACTTTCATGCAACTGTTAACTACTTCTCTCCACTGTTCTCTAGTCATTCCTGTCTTTCTATACATCATAGGTTCTTCATTCGGCTTAGGAGACACAGGATGAGTAGTATCAACATCAGAATCTATCTTGGATTGAGCAGTATCATCAGGTGTAGTGATATCTTCAACAAAGTCCATAGAATCTGTTACTCCTTCATAAGAAAACTCAGGAATAACATCATCTTGGATGAAGTTATAAGGTACATACAGACCATCACTGTCTTCATCTGTAACTTTATCTTTACTCTTTTCTATCTCAATCTCTACAATCTCTCCTTCTTCAACTTCATTATCCAACACATCCTCTTCAATATCATCAAATAATTCCTCAATATCATCCAGACATTCTAACTTCTCAGCTTCTTCTTCTTCAGAATCAGCAAAGAATTCCAATAATAAAATATCTTCATTCACTCCAGAATCATTCTTGGTTCCTTCAATAGTTTGTGATGTCGACTACCCTGAGCTCTTGATATTGAATTTATCTCAGCAGTGTATTGACGATCACCCTCAACATTACCACTAGGATCATTGTCATCATCATCCTTTCATTGAATTAACTTAGCATGACAAGTATCATGTATCCTTAACTCCCCCTGAGCGTCAAGACGCTCAACAAGTTTGGAAACCAATAACTGCATGTCAGCAATCTATGTAGCTTGAGCCTCAAGAACCAACTGTCTTTGAGTATCAGTAGTCACAAGAGTATCTACCTGAGTCTGCAATGCAAGCACCTGTGATTCAAGGAAGGTAATCTTTTCAGAATCAGAAGGCTTTGAAGTACCAGCAGAAGATTTAGAAACCGTAGGAACAGGAGTAATCATAGGAGACGGATGTGTAGATGAAGGAGGTGTAACCAGTAAGGAAGCAACAAAAGTAGCATCCTCAACACCTTGAGATGAATGAGCAGCAGCAACAGAAGCAGACATAAGCTTCTGAGCTTTTGGAACCGGATGTGCATCACTATCAGAATCCGAGCTCTCATCGATTAATGTTCTCTTTCCATGTACTGATCCAGAAGGAGGATTCCGAATAGACTTATGCCTCGGCTTTTTGGCTTTAGATTTAATACGTTTCCCCGCATTTGCCAATGGTAAAGTAGTCAATCTCTCATAATGATTTGAGCTAAAATCTCTAGACAAATCAGAATTAGTAGCTTCAGAATCAGGTAAAATAGTATCATCGGAACTCGTATCCACCACATTCCTTTCAGCTTCATGAATGGGTCAGTTCACAGCTTCATTATCAAAATCTTCCATATTCATACCCAAATCTTGTTCATTTCCTTGAGCAATGTCTTCCTGAACTGGTTCGTTAACAGGAGTATGAACCTGTATTTGATGAATAGGAACTTGTTGTTGTGGAATAGGAACTTGTTGTTGTTGTTGTGCTTGATTCTGGACTTGTCCTTGAACTAACTCCTCAGGATGAAACCAATTATCATTAGGTGGCTCAATATAATCAGGATTGATTAAATCACCAAACAAAGGAGTCGGAACTGGAATCAAAGCAACATTTTGTTGTTTAACCTTAGTACAATCGGTAAAGATTCTTTTGGACATAGGAGTCAAGGTCAAACGTATTGGATGCTATGGTAAATCTGGAATTAAATGGTTCGAAATCATTTGCAAGAACCTAGGGTACATTAGGATCTGGAGCAGATGTAGAGGGAACAGATGAGTGTGAAACCGCAGTCGGTAGATAACCACTATTCTGTGCATCCTGACATGAATCATATAATACAAAAGCTTCCTCAGAAGAAATATCATAACGTAATTGAAAAGACTTGAATAAATTCTCATAATCAAAAGCCCAGTCTGGTACAATCGCCATTTGAGGTAAAGACCGATTAGAATAGTCAATATGAAACCATTCTTCAGCATGACGAGTCTCTTTGTTATAAACCCTCTTGGTAGTAGAATTTGCAACGTACGCCAAAAAGATCCCTTCAATAGCGTTAACACTGAACTTGGTTGGGACATCTCTAACTTTCAACAGGGTGCATGGGTTACCAAAAGGTAGTAAATATTCCAAATTCGGCATCCGATTATTAAGCAACTCATAGCATGTATTGTTGTGTCGCTTAACGATCAAGACTCTGTTCAAAACGTGACACACAGTATTCACAGCCTCAGCCCAAAAAGTAACTGGAAGCTTAGAATCTGCAAGCATCGTACGTGCCGTTTCAACCATAGTCCTGTTATTTCGTTCAGCAACTCCATTTTGTTGAGGTACATATGGCGCACTAAATTCATGATGAATTCCCTTTTGAAGACAAAATAAACCCATCTTGCTATTTTTAAACTCGCTGCCATTGTCACTCCTAATTCTTCTGACTTTCCGTTTGCACAAATTCTCTAAACCCAGGATTAAGAATTGTACCAACTCTATGGTTTCGGCTTTAGAAGCAAGGAACTTAACACATGAAAATCTAGAGAAATCATCTGTTACTACTAGACAGTAAGATTTACCGCCAATGCTCCTGATACTAATCGGTCTGAACAAATCCATATGCAGTAGCTCCAAAGGAGTCACAATAAAATTCTTTGTCTTAGATTTGTGGGACTTCTTGTGTTGTTTCCCCTTCTTGCAAGGAATACAGTCATCAGGAACGAAAAATTTCATTTTCGGAACACCAATAACCAGATCATTCTTCACGAGATAATTCATTTTCCGTTAATTGATGTGAGCAAGTTTCCTGTGCCACAAAATAGAATCCGACTCAGACGCGTTGGAGAGTAAACATGTAGGAATTGAATCCGTTGTAGTAGCAACACTCATGTCTAGGACATATGTGTCATTTCTCCTTGGAGCCTTTATTAGAATCCATTAGTCCGGAATAACAAAGCCCGGTTTCAAGATATAACACTCAGAATCATTGAAATGAAATGAAAACTTCTTGTCACACACTTGAGATACACTTAAAAGATTGTGTTCAAGTTGCTCCACATAGTTTACTTTCTCAAGTTTGACTTTATCATTCTTCAAAGTACCCTGACCAGTTATGTACCCGCCTTTATTTCCAGCAAAAGCGACATAACTACCATCAATATTAATAACATCTTCCAGCAAACAAATATTCCCTGTCATATGTAGAGAACAACCACTATACACATACCACGTATTGTTGATAGTTCTCCTTGGTTGTCCTTACATAAACAAAGAAAATCAGTTAGAAATAGGAACCCAGGTCATTATGGTCTTGGGTCATCCATATGGATCAAAATAAACAACTTCAAGCAATTCACAATCAACATTGTTATCAACCTTTGGAACATAAGATTCACAATTAGACCTTCTCAATGATGACATAGTATGATTAATTGGAAAAACATTATTAGATTTATGATTATCAGATTCATATATTTCCAAAAATTTCTTTAATTTTCTGTTACGTCTTCATCGTTGTGGTCTTGAAAGTTTGACCTCAGGTTGAGAATCTTTTGGAATTCTAACATGTGGAATATCAAACTTATTTTGAAAAACAACTTGTTTAGAAATATGCTTATCATGTTGCTTAAATCCCGAAGATTTAGCAAACGATTGACAAGACATATTCTTTATAACACTAGACGTAGGCTTTCGCACATTTGGTCTTTTCAAAATCGTCACCACTCGTTGTTGTGAGGAAACACTCTTTAATTTGCCTTGATTCTTATAAGGACAGTGAATCAGAATATGACCAGCCTCATTACATTGAAAGCAAACTCTTCTATCTTGATGATTTCTGATATAAGGAGTTTTTCTTGAATTTGTTGACCAGTCCGATGAACAAGCTTCAAAGATTTTACTGAACAGTTGACTGGCTTCTTTTGAACAAAAACTTGTTTAGTCATCGTTGATGATTTTTTCTTCTGGTGACCAGCAGCAACAAAACCACTTAATTGTAGCATTTTGGAAAGTTTAGGTTGATCAACATTCACTTCATCAGGTTCTGTTAAAATGCATCTATCACAAGTAACATTTTTCACTACCTTTGGTTCATCAAGTTTTATTTCCTTAGGAATGCCTTCAACCTTTTTATCATCAAAAACTTCATCCTCGAAATCAGAATCATAGATCATATCTTCACCAGTTACAGGATTTACTTTCAACCGTCTTTGGATCAATTTCCTCTTCAAGAATATTTTCTGGTTTAACCACATAATTTGCATTGAATGGTGGAGGAACAAATCCAATTCCAGCAACCCTCTTTGTAGGATCATCATTAGCATTAAAGTAATCTAATAACACAGATAAATTTTTAAAATTTTCCAGCTTTGTATTAATTTGATCACTTCAGATTCTTTATCAGAAATTTCTTTATTCTTCTGAGCGACAATTTCATTTCGATTCTCAATCTCAGCATAAGCCATATCCAGATGATATGCTTGTTCCTTATATTTCAATCCCAAAGAATTCAAATCTCTTTTCAAAGACACAATTCTATCTATACACAATTTATCATTATCTTTCAATTTTTGATTAACTGAATGCATCGATTTCATATCACAAATTAAATTTGTATTATCATCCATCACTTTTTGCAGTTTATCCTTTATACTGATGCAAATAGAGCAATAAACGTGACAGACAGAATCTTTTACCTTTGAAGGATCTGACATATCTACCACGAAGAGTTTTGCAATTGGAATATTTTCAGAATCAGCACCATCAAAATAATTTTGAGTTAATACTATATCATCTTGTAACATTTCTGATTTTAGTATTCATATTTCAATTCAATGTAATGCAATTTCAAACTCAATACTCGTGCACTGTCTTATTATTTTTCTCGCCATAAACTAAATGCAATGATTCAATACAAGTTCGCAAGCTTTACTCGATTATATACACTTAAACACTATGCAAGAAATTATGTTAATCAAACTTATCAAATCTGAAAAGTCAAAGACTAAAGTTGAAAAATATCAAGAAATCCTAGTCTAGCACGGTCGCGCCAAGTGCTTTGGCACGGTCGCGCGACTTGCTTTGGAACGATCGCGCCCGGTGCCTAAGCACGGTCGCGCCTCTCTTGGGCACGGTCGCGCCTGTGTAACTGTCAAAACGTAAATGAGATTTCAAAACGCTCGATCGTTCGAATTCCAATCCGATTACGTTTCATTTTCATTGTCAAGGAAAATAGCTCAGTTGATTACAATTATTATTATCAAAACTCCCTTCCTTTCAAGAAAAACCGTCGATCTTTTCCCTCAAGGCTCAATCCTCAATTTCGATCAATTTTCTCTCAAGCAATCAAGAAATTCTATTCAGCAATCTCCCCTGTTATTATTGGACTCTCTGGACTAGACGGAATCGCAGTCGAAGTCGCCGGAAGCCGTTATCGCCGTCGACGGAACTTTCTTCTACCGCTTTCTATCAATTCGATACTCTCTAAGGTAATTATCACCTTTTTCTTAGTAGATTTAGTCCTCATAACAAAAGCCCTCTGTTAATTGGGGCTTCCATCATAGAAATCATCCTGAACCGGATTTCTCTTTTTAATAAAAATGACTTAATCGAATTCATAATTAAACACGATTTACATACAATTAAATTATATGAAAAGACTCGTAATAACTCAATAATCAAAAGCCCTATCAATTCCACCATTTAAAATACAAGATTTAACCAATTCGTGTCTGATTCGGAAGAGACACGGTCGCGCTAATCATCCAGCGCGGCCGTGCCTCATGTAGCGCGGTCGTGCCGACTAGCAGCGCGGTCGTGTCCTCCTGTCCAGACCTAGTCATGCCCTCTGGGCTAATCTCTGCTGTGTCTAAGAATCATAGACACGACCGTGCCGAGCTAAGACACGGTCGTGCCTCGTGAATTATCCAAGTTGGCCTCTGTTTGATCAAACCCGGTCGCATCCCGACTAGCGCGGTCGCGCCCGTGGTTCGAGCGCGGTCGTGTCCTTCCCAGGCACGGTCGTGTCTAGGTCAGAATCTTTGATCAGAATTATTGTTGTTTTTATTTTAATCTGTAAAAATTCCAGATTAAGTTTTTACAATAAAAATAGTTAGTTTTGTAAAAAGGTATTTGAAAAGACCAAATAATTAATCTTGGAATAAATAGAAAATCATTTAATTAAAAGTTTATAAAAATAAATTTGTTATTAAACTTTTCATTTAAAACATTTTATTTGTAAGTTACATACTTTATAAATAAATAAATAAAGATTATTTATTCTTCATTTTAAATAAAAACATTTATTTATTTATTAAATCACATTTAACACATACTTTATTTTCATAATCAATAATTTTATAAATATTCTATTTTACTATTCAATTCACAACCTTAATCAAAATGTTTCAAAAATATTTACTTCAAACTTTATATATGTTACTCAATACTTTTAAATACAAATCAATAGTTTTATACACAAATTCAACCTTCATATTTAGACTAAACTCTGTGCACATATTTGATTCAATATACATTATTATCTAGGTTAACTAGTGCGTATCAAGGATTCTTATTTTATCTATACTCTTTGTTAGCTACACTTCCAAACCAAGTGAGTATTCACAACCCCTTTTTACTCTTTTACACTTTTGGGGTGGAACATGAACTTTATACAAATTACACATTTACATTTACACAAACAACACAAGTGCAAAATCCTATTTACATACATGTGTGCAAAATTTGAGCTTTGTGCCCGAGTGCTAGTTGTGCTAATCTTTGTGAAAACTTATGTGCAATCATTAACTATACAAGCCGACGGTTTTCAATGATAGATGTATTGAGTCTGACAAACCCACCCAAGTGGAGGTGATTGATACCGACAACACAATTTGCATACTAGTTACAAAGGTTTGGTTATACTTGATTACACAATAGCTGCTCCCCATAAATGCCTTATTTTATCATGTTTTGTAAAGGATTTGTTTTCAACTATATGCTATCTATATACAACTGTGTTATACTCACCAACTTTTTAGTTGACTTTATTTTATTCATGTTTCAGGCCCTAATATGTGAGAATGATTCAAGACATGCTCAATATAGGATTTGGACTTAGCAATTTAAATCAAGAATTCTATGAGTTGTTTATGTTTATTTGTTTGAATTTGATTTGTACTTGGATTATTTGAAATGGAAATTTGACTTTAATATATTTCAATTTAGTCAACCATGTGCTATGAACAGTCTACATGTCCCGCCCCGATGATTTCGCCATCGGTCGGGGTGTGATAGATTGGTATCAGAGCCTTGGTTATAGGGAATTAGGTTATTAGACACCTTGACCTAGACTATAACTCTAGGACAACCACTTATGCTATGCTTCATGATTATGTGCTATGTGCTACATGTTATATGTTACATGCTTAGTATGATTACTTATTATTTCATTTTGATGACTTATGTGTTTTAAATCCACGACTTATTAGGATATTCTTAAAAATTAAATAAATAATATCCCTTTCCTATATTCTAAAACCTCATAATATTTCTATCTTCTTTCTATCTTTATCCTTTCTAAGCATGTGGAAAATTCTTGAAGCAAAAATCTATAAAATTTTTTATTTCTTCGTTAAGGTTTTTAAACTTGTTAAATTATTTGAGGACACGTGCAATCTGGAAGGGTGACACCTGTATTTTGGGTTTTCTGTCTAGGATAGCATTTCGCATAAATCCCAATCAACCGAGGGACCCGTATGCTTTCCTGGGAATTCCCGAGATGAGTGTTTACTTATAGGCTAAAGCATGTCTTCTTGAAAATTATATAAGTTTAATTAACCTTAATGTGCCATGGTATTCAAGTGATTTTGTCACTTTTGAGTACAATCCAAACTAAGAATATCTATTTTTATTATCTCATTCTATTAAACCCTATCAAATCTCATAAGTTCTTACAATCTTTCTTGTCTTGTGAAAAATCTGTAGAATGCCTCCTCGTCGTGCTCCCGCAACCAACGCCAACACCGACATTGCTGCTATTCTTACCCAATTGGTGACACAACTCACCCAAGCCAATGGTGCCACCAATGGCAACAATGGTGGAAATTGAAGCAATAGTGGTAATAATGGTGGAAATGGTGGTAACAATCCATCTCAATGCACCTTCAAGCACTTCAACTCATGCAATCCCCTCAAGTTCTTTGGTACCAAAGGAGCTACTGGACTCCTTCAATGGTTTGAAAGCATTGAGAATACCTTTCTCAATAGTGACTGTCCCGACAACCTCCGTGTTCGTCATGCTACAAGTGTCCTACAAAAACGGGCACTTACATGGTGGAATGGGGAGAAAAGGAATAGGGGTGTTGATGTAGCTATGGCCTTACCTTGGGATGAGGTAAAAAGGCTTATGACCGAGGAGTTCTGTCCTCGAAATGAAGTGAAAAAGTTAGAAGCTGAATTTTGGGATCTTGCCCAAGATAGTGGGGAAAGCTTAGCATATACAACTCGGTTCCATGAGTTGAGTCTTCTCGTGCCCCACATGGTCACTCCTTTGTCCCGTTGTATCGAAAAGTATATTGGTGGGCTACCAAGACAAATCCAAGATACTGTCCTAGGTAGAAATCCTGCTACTCTGGAGGATGTTATTCGTCTATCCGCTACCTTAACTGATAATCATGTGAAAGATGGAACTCTTACCAAAAAGGGTTCTAAGAAAGTTTCTGAGACCGTAATCCCTCCTACTCACAACAAAGAAGCCACAACCGAGCCCTCTCGCAATAATAGAAAGAGGAAGGTTAGAAATTTTACTGTGGTTACTCCTGCTGTTCCCGTCAACCAAGCTGCACCTATGGTTCAAGTGCCGGCTAAAAAGCAATATGTTGGGATCTACCCTCTTTGTGCCACCTGCAGTTATCATCATCCTCAAACTATCCCATGTCGCCTTTGTACTCATTGTGGGAGATATGGTCATACTATCAATGTTTGTAGGGCCAAAGCTCTTGCGGGCCAAGTCCACCCTCCAAACCGAACCGTACCTCAAGTGGCTAATCAAGGTGCTCCCGCCATTGCTAATGGGCGTGCTTGATATGAGTGTGGTGACCCGAACCATTTTCGTGATCAATGTCCAAGACTTGCAAATGCTAGACAAGGTGGAGCTCGTGGGCGTGCGTTCAATATAAACGCCAACGAAGCTCAAGCCAACAACGACGTGGTTAATGGTACGTTCCTTGTTAATAGTCAATATGCCTCCATTTTGTTCGATACCGGTGCCGATAAAAGTTTTGTGTCACTTAATTTTGAGCCTTTACTTGCAAAGACACGATCCCAATTAGAGAAAACCTTCACCGTTGAAATAGCAAATGGTGACTCCCTTACCATTGAGTCCATTATTTATGATTGCTCCTTAGAACTAAATGACCATTCATTCCCAATCAACCTTGTTCCAATGCCACTAGGAAGCTTTGATATTATCATAGGTATGGATTGGCTATCAAATCATCATGCCGAAGTCTTTTGCTTTGAAAAGTGTATCCGAATTCCGCTACCATCGGGAGAAACCTGAAGGGTTTTTGGTGAAAAGCCTTGCAAGGGACTTAAGTTGATGTCGTGTACTACCGCTCAAAAGTACTTACGAAAGAAGTACATTGCTTTCTTAGCTCATATTGTTCAAAAGGATGTCAAGGAGAAGAGTATCCAAGACATTCCGATCATTCGGGATTTCCCCGAAGTTTTTCCTAAGGATTTATCCGGTCTTCCTCCCGTTCGTTAAGTAGAGTTCCGTATTGATCTTATACCTGGAGCTAACCCCGTTTCTAGAGCTCCTTATCGTTTTGCACCTTCCGAAATGCAAGAGCTTGCAAGTCAACTTCAAGAGCTCTCCGACAAAGGTTTCATTCGCCCAAGTCATTCACCGTGGGGTGCACCCGTCTTATTCGTTAAAAAGAAGGATGGATCATTTTGCATGTGTATTGACTATCGCAAACTCAACAAGCTTACTATCAAGAACCGTTATCCTTTACCTAGGATTGATGATCTCTTTGATCAACTTCAAGGTTCTACTTGCTTCTCGAAGATTGACCTCCGATCCGGTTATCATCATCTCCGTGTTCAAGAAGATGACATTCCCAAGACTGCTTTTCGAACAAGGTATGGTCATTACGAGTTCATGGTTATGCCTTTCGGGTTAACCAATGCACCTGCAGTTTTCATGGATCTCATGAATCGTGTGTGCAAACCGTACCTCGATAAATTCGTGATCGTTTTCATTGATGATATCTTAATCTATTCCAAGACTAAAGCCGACCATGAAGAACATCTTAGACTGGTTTTGGATCTCTTGAGAAAAGAACAACTATATGCCAAATTCTCCAAATGCGAATTTTGGCTAAAAGAAGTTCAATTTCTTGGTCACATCGTCAACGACAAGGGTATTCATATTGATCCTGCTAAGATTGAAACGGTTAAGAATTGGAATGCCCCGAAGACTCCTACCGAAGTTCGTTCATTTCTTGGTCTTGCGGGTTATTATCGTCGTTTCATCTCAAACTTCTCAAAGATTGTTGTCTCTCTTACCGCTTTGACCCACAAGGGTAAGACTTATGAATGGGGACCGAAACAATAAGAAGCTTTCCAAACCCTCAAGCAAAAGTTATGCAATGCTCCTATATTGACTCTCCCCGATGGAATCGATGACTTAGTTGTCTATTGTGATGCTTCTAACCAAGGTCTTGGTTGTGTTCTCATGCAACGAGGCAAAGTAATCGCTTATGCATCAAGGCAACTCAAAGTTCATGAGAAGAATTATACGACGCACGATCTCGAGTTGGGTGCGGTCGTATTCGCGTTAAAGATTTGGAGACATTACCTATATGGCACGAAATGTGTGGTGTTCACCGACCACAAAAGTCTTCAACATATTTTCAACAAAAAAGAACTCAATATGAGGCAACGACGTTGGGTCGAACTCCTTAACAACTACGACTGAGAGATTCGTTACCATCCCGGCAAAGCGAATGTTGTAGCCGATGCTTTGAGTCGAAAGGACCATGTTATGCTTCATTGTGCCCGTATTCAAATCGATATTCAAACCCGTATCTTAGAAGCTCAACACGTCTCGGTAACCGAGGGTAACATGTACGAAGAAATGTCATGTGGTGTTGAACTCCTTCTTGAATCAAAACCCAATGGCTTACTCTATTACTTGAACCGTATTTGGGTTCCCGATCGCGACGATCTCCGTGCATTTCTCATGAACAAGGCTCATAAGACTCGTTATTCTATTCATCCTGGTGCGGATAAAATGTACCAAGATCTTCGCCAACTTTATTGGTGGCCCGGTATAAAGAAAGACATTGCTCTTTATGTGGCCAAATGCTTAACCTGTTCCAAAGTCAAAGCCGAACATCAACGTCCTTCTGGTTTGCTTGAACAACCAGAAATTCCCGTTTGGAAATGGGAGAATCTAGCTATGGATTTTATTACCAAGCTCCCTCGCACCTCGAGTGGTTATGATAGTATTTGGGTGATCATTGATCGACTCACCAAATCTGGCCACTTCTTTCCTATCCGTGAAGACTTCAAAGTGGAGAAACTAGCCCGAATTTACATTGATGAAGTTGTGAGCCGTCATGGTGTTCCATTGAACATAATATCCGATAGAGATGCCCGGTTCACCTCTCGATTTTGGAAATCTCTCCAAAAGGCTCTTGGTACTCGATTAGACTTGAGCACGGCTTACCATTCGCAAACTGATGGTCAAACTGAGCGAACAATCCAAACTCTTGAAGACATGCTTAGAGCTTGTGTAATCGATTTTGGTGGCAATTGGGATTCACATCTATCCCTCATTGAGTTTTCTTACAACAATAGCTACCACACAAGTATCAACATGGCTCCATTCGAAGCTCTCTATGGTCGCAAGTGTCGTTCTCCTATCTGTTGGAACGAGATTGGTGAAGCACAAATCACTGGTCCCGAGTTAATTCAAGAAACATCCGACAAGATTATTCAAATCCGTGACAATATTCGAGTAGCGAGGAGTCGGCAAAAGAGTTATGCCGACAAACGTCGAAAACCCTTGGAATTCCAAGTCGGTGACCTTGTTCTCCTAAAGGTGTCTCCATGGAAGGGCGTGATCCGTTTTAGAAAGAAAGGCAAGTTAGCACCTCGTTATGTTGGTCCATTCAAGATCCTTGAAAGGATTGGGAAAGTGGCATACAAGCTCGAATTACCTCCATCTCTTGGAAATGTGCATCCTACATTTCATGTATCTAATTTGAAGAAGTGTCTCGCTGATGAAAATCTTCATATACCGCTTGACGACGTGCGCATTGATGAAACGATGCACTTCGTTGAGAAGCCGGTGGAAATTATGGATCGTGAAGTCAAACAACTCAAGCGAAGTCGCATTCCTATTGTCAAAGTTCGTTGGGAATCTAAGCGTGGTCCTGAGTTCACTTGGGAACGAGAAGACCAAATGAAGCTCAAGTACCCTCATCTTTTTATTGATACTGTTGTTTCCTCTAGCTAAATTTCAGGACGAAATTCTCTCAACATGGGGAGACTGTAACATTTCTGATTTTAGTATTCATATTTCAATTCAATGTAATGCAATTTCAAACTCAATACTCGTGCACTGTCTTATTATTTTTCTCGCCATAAACTAAATGCAATGATTCAATACAAGTTCGCAAGTTTTACTCGATTATATACACTTAAACACTATGCAAGAAATTATGTTAATCAAACTTATCAAATCTGAAAAGTCAAGGACTAAAGTTGAAAAATATCAAGAAATCCTAGTCTAGCACGGTCGTGCTTTGTCCTAGCACGGTCGCGCGACTTGCTTTGGAACGATCGCGCCCGGTGCCTAGGCACGGTCGTGCCTCTCTTGGGCACGGTCGCGCCTGTGTAACAGTCAAAACGTAAATGAGATTTCAAAACGCTCGATCGTTCGAATTCAAATCCGATTACGTTTCAATTTCATTGTCAAGGAAAATAGCTCAGTTGATTACAATTATTATTATCAAAACTCCCTTCCTCTCAAGAAAAACCGTCGATCTTTTCCCTCAAGGCTCAACCCTCAATTTCGATCAATTTTCTCTCAAGCAATCAAGAAATTCTATTCAGCAATCTCCCCTGTTATTATTGGACTCTCTGGACTAGACGGAATCGCAGTCGAAGTCGCCGGAAGCCGTTATCGCCGTCGCCGAAACTTTCTTCTACCGCTTTCTATCTTCGATACTCTCCAAGGTAATTATCACCTTTTTCTCAGTAGATTTAGTCCTCATAACAAAAGCCCTCTGTTAATTGGGGCTTCCATCATAGAAATCATCCTGAACCGAATTTCTCTTTTTAATAAAAATGACTTAATCGAATTCATAATTAAACACGATTTACATACAATTAAATTATATGAAAAGACTCGTAATAACTCAATAATCAAAAGCCCTATCAATTCTACCATTTAAAATACAAGATTTAACCAATTCGTGTCTGATTCGGAAGAAACACGGTCGCGCTAATCATCCGGCGCGGCCGTGCCTCATGTAGCGCGGTCGTGCCGACTAGCAGCGCGGTCGTGTCCTCCTGTCCAGACCTAGTCATGCCCTCTGGGCTAATCTCTGTTGTGTCTAAGAATCATAGACACGACCGTGCCGAGCTAAGGCACGGTCGTGCCTCGTGAATTATCCAAGTTGGCCTCTGTTTGATCAAACCCGGTCGCGTCCCGACTAGCGCGGTCGCGCCCGTGGTTCGAGCGCGGTCGTGTCCTTCCTAGGCATGGTCGTGTCTAGGTCAGAATCTTTGATCAGAATTATTGTTGTTTTATTTTAATCTATAAAAATTCCAGATTAAGTTTTTAAAATAAAAATAGTTAGTTTTATAAAAAGGTATTTGAAAAGATCAAATAATTAATCTTGGAATAAATAGAAAATCATTTAATTAAAAGTTTATAAAATTAAATTTGTTATTAAACTTTTCATTTAAAACATTTTATTTGTAAGTTACATACTTTATAAATAAATAAATAGAGATTATTTATTCTTCATTTTAAATAAAAACATTTATTTATTTATTAAATCACATTTAACACATACTTTATTTTCATAATCAATGATTTTATAAATATTCTATTTTACTATTCAATTCCCAACCTTAATCAAAATGTTTCAAAAATATTTACTTTAAACTTTATATATGTTATTCAATACTTTTAAATACAAATCAATAGTTTTATACACAAATTCAACCTTCATTTTTAGACTAAACTCTGTGCACATATTTGATTCAATATACATTATTATCTAGGTTAACTCGTGCGTATCAAGGATTCTTATTTTATCTACACTCTTTGTTAGCTACACTTCCATACCAAGTGAATATTCACAACCCCTTTTTACTCTTTTACACTTTTGGGGTGGAACATGAACTTTATACACATTACACATTTACATTTACACAAACAACGCAAGTGCAAAATCCTATTTACATACATGTGTGCAAAATTTGAGCTTTGTGCCCGAGTGCAAGTTGTGCTAATCTTTGTGAAAACTTATGTGCAATAATTAACTATACAAGCTGACGGTTTTCAATGATAGATCTATTGAGTCTGACAAACCCACCCAAGTGGAGGTGATTGATACTGACAACACAATTTGCATACTAGTTACAAAGGTTTGGTTGTACTTGATTACACAATAGCTGCTCCCCATAAATGCCTTATTTTATCATGTTTTGTAAAGGATTTGTTTTCAACTATATGCTATCTATATACAACTGTGTTATACTCACCAACTTTTTATTTGACTTTATTTTATTCATGTTTCAGGCCCTAATATGTGAGAATGATTCAAGACGTGCTCAATATAGGATTTGGACTTAGCAATTTAAATCAAGAATTCTATGAGTTGTTTATGTTTCTTTGTTTGAATTTGATTTGTACTTGGATTATTTGAAATGGAAATTTGACTTTAATATATTTCAATTTAGTCAACCATGTGCTATGATCAGTCTACATGTCCCGCCCCGATGATTCCGCCATCGGTCGGGGTGTGACACATCTTCAGCTACACCAGATGCAATATCAGATTCAACATTATGTACTTGATCATGCTCTTTATCAGCACTTGGCAAACTCTCACCATCACTTGAGTTATCATCATCAGTTGACTCTTCAGATTTTTTTTCAGAATGAATCTCAGCTACAAAAGCTTGACTTACTGTACCAACCAAATCTTCAAGATAAATACACCAGTCATAATTTTCATCATTTTGAGCAACCAAAGCAGATGATGCAGATGCATGATTAGAATTTCTAGAACCAGAGGAGCCATGTGACTGATTACGATTGTTCTGAAAGTTATTAGGCTTCTTCTGAGAATCAAATTCAACTTTTGGTTTCACACATTCTTTGGCAAAATGACCATACTCCTGACAATTATATCAACGAACTTTGGTTTTGTCAAATCCCATACGTGAACAACTGTTAGAACCAATATACTTCCTTCCAGACTTTTTCAAAAAAATCCTTTACTTGTCGCATCAGCATAGCCATGTTCCATTGAATGTTCATCTCTTCCAGATCAACAGGATCAATTTGTCTGAAATCCTCTTCAATAACATCTGGATCATGAATCTTTCCTCTAATAAAACTTTCATAAGAAGCCATAAAGGAAGAAAACATCGCTAAATAATATTCAGCAACTCTGTGATTCATATTATGTGTTCCAGATGATGAAGAAGTTGTATTTGCAGAGAAACCAGAATGACTTGGAACCCCAGAACAATGATCATTAGAAACATCTTGAGTATCACCAGAAAATAACGCAACCCCTGCAACAGTTTTACCAGAAGTCTTAGCAAAATACATTGAAGGATCTTAAATATGCTCCAGATTGGTTTCCTATTTTTCATATTCAAATCATGTGATTGAATCTTGCCAAGAACCTCTTCAAGAGAAATAGTTTTATACTTGACATTTTCTTTTATCAAAACTGAATACACATCAAATTTAGATGGTAATGCCTCTAAAAACTTATCATTTATCTCTTCAGTCACATAAACCACTGAAGCACTTGACAATTCACTCAGCAAATGATAGAATCTTGTTGCAAGATCATCTAAAGATTCATTTTGAAAGTGCTTGAATACTAAGAACTGCTTCTTCAGTAATTCTTTTCTGCTTTTCTTAACATCCAAACTACCTTCACACCACTTTTGTAACGCTTCCCAGTTGAGAAGTCCTGAATTGTTTAAAACTATGATAAATTTCTTTAGGAAGAGACATTGAGATACTAGCCATAGCCTTATTTTCCCTATCAAACAATAATTTTTCTTCTGTGGTTAAAGAAGATACTGATTTAGGAACATCATCCTTTCCCATCCAAGTATATGTCGGATGTGTATAGCCTTCTAAGATTGGAATCCATAAACTTGTATCAGTAAAAGACACGAACTAGTCAAACCGATCTTTCCAGTTAGAATAATCTGCAAGACTTAACAAATTTGGGTGGTTTATGAGATGTACCAATCTCGTTATCGTAATTTAACATGTTAGTCACTTGCACCATATTTGCCATTTTCAGAAAACATTTCCAAGTATTGAACAAGTACTCCCCTCAGGCGAAGATAATAAGTTCGCTTAAAATCCAAACAAGCGAATTTGATATCAAGCGAACTTAATAAGTTCGATTAAACAAGAAAATCTGTTAAGTTTGCCTACTGAATAAGTTCGCTTAAACCGAGAGAGGCGAACTTGATAAGTTCGCTTGCTATGTTCGCCTGCAACAAATCTTAGCAAGTTCGCTTGCTTCAGCTGTAACAAACTCAGCAAGAACTTCAACCCAAACACGAACAAACATCACCTAAAATCATCATTTCTCACAGATTAGAAGGAATTTAAAACAATTGGACCGTAGGATTTAGTATTTTATGAATTAGAACACTACTATCGGATTAATTTCACCAAAATCCACTTCAAATCTATGAATTCGGCAGCAAAATCAACTTCAAGAACTTGAAAACTCCATGGACACAAAAACTACTAAAATTGATCAATTTCTTGTCAAATTGTACACAGAATCGTCTCTAATCACCAAGAATCAAACACAAATCACGAGCAAAAGCTCTGATACAACTTGTAGCTCCACATGACTCATCTACAGATCGATCTCGTGACAGGACGTCTCGATAACACGAAGTGCGGAATACTTCGTATTAACGTATTGTATACGAATTGACAATAGAAACAATAGGTAAATATACTTCTATTTGTGTATCACCAAACACAGAGTTTATGGAATACACTTGTTCATTTTATATCCTTCTTCACTCTAAATCTGTAAACTCCTATTTATAGACACAAGCTCTGCAGTAGGCGAACTTAACAAGTTCGCCTCAAATAGACTAGGCGAACTTAACAGGTTTGCCTCTAATAGGCTAGGCGAACTAGACAAGTTCGCCTCTAGCAGAACTTATTCTATCACTTAGACAAAATCTATACAATTACATAAAAACATAAAGACAATAAGACCTAAACTATTACAAAGCTTTTGTCATACATTCTATGTCCTAACAAGATCACTTTTTCAATTGCTCCACCAACTATTTTCGATCGCCGAAAAATGCTCAAATCGTCAAATCTTGAAGTTTTGAACGAATTGATCAAGCCAAAAGGTTAGAAAATTGTTTCTAACAAACCCTTGATGATCAAAACACTCAAACAAACAAACAACAAAAAGGTCGAATTTTGAAGGATTTATGCTTCTAAAACAGCGCTCAAGAGCTACCTCTATTTTATGACAAAAATCAGTCTCCTTTTCGTGTAAGATGCTACCAAATTTGTCGAAAATGCTCCTAACACACTCACAACACTCGAAATCAAGAGTAGATGCTCTGATACCACTTGTAGGTCCCCGGGTATCTCGGATCGTCACATGCAAATGCGTTGGCTAGTCTAATCGGGTGCGAAATGCCCGTGACTAGGTGGAGAATCAAACAACACAAAGTAAACTGATAACAAACACAAGATACTTTAAACTTCTTCTATTGATAATCACAGCCGGTTACAGTGTGCAAAATGAGTGCGTACATAACAACTCCACAAACCAACTATATATACTAGACATGCTGCCTGCGCACTTGCTAAGTGCGCAGGGCTTTGTTCCTGCTAAAGTGTCCTAGCTTATAACAGTTGTAACACAGCTTAATTGTACTCATGCACTGGTGCGTTCGATGTCCAGTCTTCCCACACTTCATATAATTGAGAGGCCTGAGCCGACACTCTGCTGGATGTCTTCATCCACAAATTCTACAATCCATCACCTCTTGTCTTTTAGAGGGAATGCTTCTAGGTTTCCTGAATTTAAATTTCTGAAGAGTCATAGGAGATGGATAATTCTCCCTTTTCATTTCCCCGATCCTATCTCTTCCCTTCTCTCTCTTTACCACGCCCCACCAATCGTCGACTCTCTCTATTTCAATTGTGCCACACCCTCAAATTCCATTAACAGAGTTTTACCATTTTGTAAGGTGACAAACGAGGATCTCAGACATCAGTTACTTCAAATGACACTATATGGTACTTGAAATGTAATAATGTAAAAGATCAAGTTCTGAGTAAATGTGCGAAAGCATTTAACAAAAGTAAATGCGCAAAACAACGCGCCCAAATCCAAATAATAACAAAACGTAATTATTATTTTATAGATTGATGATAGAATTCAAGACACCATGCATGACCTAACGTGATCTTGTGTAACGACCTGAGAAAACATGTAAGAAACGAGTCAACACTAGGTTGGTGAGTTCACAGGTTTCAATCATTACAAAAAAAAAACGTTTAGAGATTATTGTACATTCAATATATATATCAAAAGGTAGCTAACCAATGTTCATGTATACTAATGTGCTCGCAACCGTAAACTGACTGTTTATGTTTGAATGCCTCCCATCAGGCCTATCAACCATGGTGCATGTTTAGGTCAATATTACACCCGTTCGACCTTCAATTGAGTTAGCGCGACTAACGCGGGTGGGGTTTGTCAAACCCAGTAGTAATACTCAACATACCTCGCTATACTCATATTTAAACGGTTCGATGTGAGGACTTTCATGATATAGTTTACGCATAGTCATAACAAGTGATAACATATATGATTTACAAAAATCAAAAGCGTTTGCGTCAAGTTTTCTCCCCCAAGTAAAAACAGTAAAAGGGGCCGTGAAACTCACCTGCATTGCTTAGTAGGTAGTCTCACAAAAGTATGAGATTTGAGATCTCAAGTGTTAGCTCCACGGCTTACGTATGCCCTAAAATTATAAACACATAAGTTAAGGACACATGGGATTTGTGACGACGACACGGAAGATTAGAACGTCTTAAAACATTCTAAGGATTTAAGAGTAGACGAACGTGTCTACGGGAAAGATAGATTTCTTACTATAATAATTAAAATTAATGCGTTACGTGTCGAACGTTAATAACGAATAATATTAAGTAAATAATTAAATTTGTATGTTTGTATCATTTAATAATGATTTAAGAAAATAATATAACATATATATTATTTTTGAACTCGTAGTAATTATACGACAATCATTTACGTGACAAAATAATAAATATATTATTTTTTTATTAGAGATAATAAACGTGAGTAAATAATATAAAGAAATATATTATTAATTAGTTTGAAACGTTACACGAGATAAATAAACGAGCTGAAAATAATATAAAAATATATATTATTTTATACGAAGTCGGGGTTTGAAAATAATATAAATATATTATTTTAAAAGTGGAAATATTATTAATTATAAGTTATAAAACCAAACCCGAGCCTACGGGTTGTTTTCGGAGTTAAAACACATCAATATAATATTGTAATAGTGTAGGGATAAGTTTTTACATTAAAATAATACCAGAAAAAGCCCCAAAAATAAAATGCAGGAGCCCGGACTCGAACCCGGGTCTCTCCCACACACGCATAAAGTCTTAACCACACCCGCCCGCTAGGGTATCGCGTTGTTAACCCGGACCAATTGGTTTTATCAAACAAGTTCAGTGTATCCCCTTCCCAAATTCACGCATGATCGAATCCCAAGCCAAACCCCACGATTTCGATATTCATTAGCAACAACAGGTTAAGGGTTTTGATTATCGGCCAAAGACGAACCTGTGGTGAAGGTTAATTGCAAAACCAGTTAGATTCGGATCGTTTAATCAAAGATTGAAAGGTCGTAACCCTAGATTAGAAACATAGATTCGAATTGTGAAATTCATGTGATAAAACATGTTGAAATCATAAGGATTTTACAAATTAAGGCCTTGCAAATCTTTCTGTGTGGTTTAATTTCATTTATGTCGAGTCTAAGATCAAAAGCCCCAAAACTGGTTATGAACAAACCCTAATTTACGGATCATGAACAATTCAATGATATGAACTCCAATTAGCATAGGGATTTTATCAAGTAGATGTTTACGAGTCTAGAGACATGGATTAATTGTATTTAAACAGGGTCAGTAGTGGGTTTCGATTAAACTGAGTTCGCATGAACCCTATAATTAAGAACTTGATCGAATTGATGTTGTAAGCCCTAATTGTTTTAGGGCTTTCATTCTATGGATAAAAACGAAGCTGTAGATGTAAATAGTTACCTGAAATGTTATTGAATTGGTGTTGATCGACTAAAAGTAGGTCCAACGATGACTGGTTCGATTCCCGGTGACTTCTGCTATGAATCTGATCAAATTGATGAGCACAGAGGTTTTAGAGTGGCTCGATTTAGGTGTGCAATGTATTGGTTTGCAAATTGCTAACCGGTTGTAGTCAAATTCGATCGTATATGACATAATGTTGACGGTTTTGATTTGATTCACCATAATTGAGGTTTATTTCATGTAATGACGAGGTTTAATGGCTCAATGATGGTCGTGAATGCCATTAATCATCTATTTCGGTTATGGATTCCAACGAATTTCGATTATCAATGCATTTTGGATTTTAAATCAATAGGTTTGACTTATAACAGTCAAATAGGAACAAGGTATACGAATTTTGACTTTCTCTAAGTCAACGGAAATAGAGATTTGGTAAATTACTGTTTCAGTCCCTATAGTTTTTGAATTAGGGTTTTAAAAGAGGCAGAATCAGTCCCTGAGGTTTGAGATGGGTTAAGAACTTGGTTAGTTAACTTTCAAAGTAAACAGAAACTTAAATGTTTGATTTTGACTATACAAAGTCAAATAGAATAGATTTTAGGCTAATTACACAACTAGTCCTTGTGGTTAGGGTTTAAAAATTGATAATTCTACTCCCTGGAGTTTGTGAATAGTTAGGATTTAACTGGGTTTGCTAACTGAGTTAACTGGAAAAGTCTGGATTCTCACAAATTAGTTGGTGGCTAAGGTTACTTCGTCCTCCTTACTGCAATGACAGGTATCAAATATTGTTTCCATTACAGCAATCCATCTCTGACTTTGTAAGGGATTAACGGCTCCCTTGAATTCTATCGGTTTACACGTCATAAAGTCCTTATACATGCATCAGTTCGATTTAGAATTTATATCCTCTCCAATATGGGATTTTTCTATATCCTTATGATTTTCAAACCATCTTTCCAATGAACTTTACAATTCAGCTTGCAAAATTGGGAAGTTTGCATCGAATACCTTTTCTACTTTGAAAGCAATTTATCTCCGGATGTTCTCCAGAACTTGTTCGACCTTGGTCTCATCAGGAGGTGGAGATGCAGCTCTCTCATGGCTCCCTTCATCATGTATTTCCTTACTCTGACGTTCAACCATCATTTGCTGATACACGAATTTCGTTTAATTCCTCACTCGTTTACCCTAATTATAGTCTAGGGTTTTACACTACATGCCTCATACTATTTTAACCCTAACTGAATATTCCAGGGTTTTCATTTAAGGCCCATTCATTCATTTCTGCACATATACATTTAATCATGCATATTCACATTCCCGGCTTACTATCTGCTGACATAAGTTATCATATGATGTTAGCGATATCATGATGGTCCCATACATTAACTCTCGTACTGGCCAGGTATGAGGTAATATATGTTACACAACATGATACTCCAACTATCACATGGAGCTTACACCATACAAAATTCAGCCCACGTATACTCACACATTTTATGTTCTAGCATTAAAATTTTAACATACATGCTTCCTTGCACAGCCTTGGATTGAATCCCTATTTATATCACGAGAACTTATGGTTTGAGTTTAAGTATCCTTCCGATACTCAAATCCCTAAAATCGTGCTCTGATACCAACTTGAAACATCCTATTTATTTATGTATTATTTTATCAGAGTTTAATGCGAAAAATGGTCCCAGATTTTTTAAACCCTTGTCACTAAGGTGACTCAGGTATATTTTATTATAAATATTGTTTCTACATAAAGTAATACATCATATGACATAGGGATTCTTTGACTCCGACCGGCCACATCCTCAGGAAGCTTTTATTCCACATGCTTCTTTCCTGCAGTGTTTGAAAAACGTTTTTACATTAGCTTACGCTAAGTAACTACACTGCGTTATTCAATTTTTTTATTCATTTTAGGTCTTTCCATCTCATAGACTAGCGCCTCTACCAGGCCCTTCCGTATATAGACTTGGCACCTTTCCATTCCTATTCATAAGGCCCTTCCGTCCCATAGACTTGATTCATTTTTACACAGGGTTCTTCCGTCCCATAGACTCAGCAACCCCTTTCATCCTCAAAGCTTATTAAATTTCAAGTCCCTTCCACCCTATAGGCTTGGTAACTTTTTTTACCATTGTGATCTTGAGTGTCATTGAATCACAGCCTCCCAATTTATCAAGCATTTATTTCTATCATGCATCATGCATGTATATGCTTGATTTAATCCCATCCAGTCCTCACCTTAAAACTTCGTAATGGTTTCCCCACAATGCACTAAAGAGGTTTATATGTAGGAAGTACCAGCGGCATATCTACCACCCCTTTAGCACTTTGTGAGTACTATGTTATTTCATTTTAAGACTTAGACCCATTTCCATCACATATTCACATTCAACACGTATAGCATGATTTTCTATCATGCATTCACATATTCACATTTAGCGTACACGACATGTTTACACATATAGCAGGAGCTCGTATCATACTTTCATATTCATCCCTGCTCTGAATCCTTGTAAAGGTTTCTCCATGTTACGTTAAAGAGGTTTATATATAGGAAGTACCATCGGCGTATCCACCACCCATTTAACGTCTCATGAATACACCTTTACATAGAATTAAGCTTTCCCATTTATTCTTATTTATTTAATAGCATGGTCTCTTCATGCTTTTAACCAGTTCTTGCTATAATCCCTCGTAAAGGTTTCTCTATAATATGTTAAAGAAGTTTATATATAAGGTGTACCAGCGGCGTACCCACCACCCCTTTAACATATCATATATATTTCTTTATTTAGAAATAAGCCCTCCATTATGTATTTATTTAGCACGCACTAGTGCCATGCTATTTATTCTTAGTATATACCCCCTAAACCTTTGTAATGGTTTCATCTTGAAGTATCAAAGAGGTTTATATATAGGAAGTACCAGCGGCATATCCACCACCCCTTTGACATCTCGTGACTAGTCCATTATTTTAGTTTAGTGTCTAGACTAATCCCCTATTTCCTCGTACATTAGTTCCACACAGATCACATAACATGTAATCATATAAATCACATAAATCATATAAACGTTTATCTAAGGTGCGGGTCCAGTGTAGTTACGATAATATAGGGTTGTTTCTGAAACTCGTTCCTCGCTTAAACGTCTCTCCCATCCTCGCTCGTAACTTTAACGTGATGTCCTCGTAACCACCGCGCTCGTAACCGTTGTGCTAGCCTCCTCAGTCTACGTGTCAATGTGTGTGTGGTGATGGTATTAAGTTTTTGCTTCAAAATGAACGGGCAAATGCACCTATTTATAGGCTGAAATCCGCATCGGTGGCGGACCGCTAAGCTAAGTGGTAGCGGTCCGCTAACGCCCATTGCTAGCTCTCTAGCGTAGCGCCCACTTAGCGGACCATCACGCTATGGGGGTAGCGGTCCGCTACCGTTTCCCTTTTGAGCGAGTCAGCTGCCACGCGTCACTCTTTCGTGATCCGTGCTCGTTTGCGGCTGGCGGACCATTACCCGCTCTGGTGGCGGTCCGCCATAGGGCTGAGTCAGCAAGACACGCCATTGCCACATGTCATTCTCTCATCATATCCTTAACCCGCACGTAGCGGACCGTTATGGAGCCCGGTAGCGGTCCGCTACTAGCTCAACTTTCAAATTTTTACATTTTTCGTCCTTTAACTTTGGGCAACCCAATTTTCGCTAACCTCAATTCCACCCAACCCAATTTCCCCCCCCCCCTTTTCGCAACCGCCTCCCGCCGGCCACCACCTGGAACCGCCGGAAACTAGCTGTCACCGCCTCCTGCTGCCGCCTGCAACCCCCGACCGATGTTCAGCCGAGCCACCCTCCTCCATCGGGAACCGGGTTCGTTGTGCGGATCGAGTTTTTCTCAAACCGTTTGACGGTTTTCGTTGATTGCAAGTTTTCGTGTATGTGTCACTAGCGAGACGCTCGTTGATTCAAAGTGCGAGTATTTTGGAAATCGTCAAAGGTATAACTCTCTAACCCACTATGGTGGGTTAATTTAGTTGTCTATTCGTGTGTAATCGGATCACTGGCGTATTAATTTGATTAAGAAAACTGTTTTATATGTTAAAACCGGTACACGGATTCCCAGCAGTGGTATCAGAGCCACCTTTACTCGCGTTTAGACATTAATTTTGTTTAATCGATCTTTTGTTTAATTTGTCTAAACTTTTGTTTGAGAAAAAGATTGAACCTTTATATCGTTTTTAGATGACTATGTTGATAAGTCAATCCCTAGTGACCCGTGGTTGTTTATTTTTGGTTTTGTAACCTTTGTATTTTTACGGATTATTTGGAACCTGGTATAATATTTAGATTTATTATTTTTTTTATTGTAAATGTAAAATTGTAAAAGAATTTGAAAACCGAAGACGGAGACGACCAGTATGACTTGTCACACCCGTAACACATGACAGTTATCTAACCAGAGTAGTACCTCCAACAGAGATGTTCCCGGGAAAGAACGACGGGTCTAGGAGAGATTTATACACCGCTTTTTCGTTAGACAGAACATTCCTGTTTGTCAGATAACTACATACCTGTCAGAAGGTCGCCTTCTAGTTACTGTGACGTTGATACCAAAACACAAACAGCGGAAGCTAAATCATAAACTTCATTTGTTAATTACTAAATTGTTTTACATCATAAACCATACTTCTATTACAGACTTTAACCATCTGGCATGACTTATAGCTCTTCCAAGCATGCCTTCACTTATTAGAGTATTCGGTCTATCTGGAATGCCGTCTGCTAACCTGTCTAAAAGATTTAGGAAATAACTGGGTCAACATAAGTTGGTGAGTTCACTTTTAGAATCGTTTGGTTTTGAAATCATGGTTCAAAATGATATCTGTTAACAACAACTAACAATCATCTTCTAATAGCAACTACTATTGGATTTCATAAACATTTTCGGGTTCATAATCAACCTTGAATTAATCTATATCACAGCTAGATAACAAGCATTTCCATTATCTGCCCTATAACCGAAACATATGGAAATCTGACCATACTGTCTACACATGACAATAGTCTACTGCCGAAACTGAACAATATACCACCCAAAAACTAAAGGATTGGTCGACATAGGAATTACAATCATGATACACCCCACCACATGAAAGATTTTATCTGAGGCATTGATAATAATTCAAGGTATTTGGTCTAAAAATAGCGTTTCCTCAAATTGTATTCAAAATCTGGTTTCGCAACCTCATTCAGAGGAATAAAATCATTTGATATCTTTTCTTTGACCAAAACATATTTGATAGTATTTAAAATCGGGCATCATAACATCTTATGGAAATCATCTTTATAAAATCAATCTTAGTTCATATAAAAACCATTTATAAAATATTTACAAGTTAGATGAACTCACCTCGACAATATCTTAACTCGTATAACTACAATCAATACCTCGTACAATATCCTAGATTATAATAAAAATACTTAAATAAATGTATCTAGCTTAATGATAAGAGTCAAGTCATAGAAAACCATTTAGAACCTTACCTCGGAACTATCTATGGCTTTTTGTAGATGAAAAGCTAGAAACCGGACTTCCAAACGCGTATCGGTACTTTGGCACGATTCCCCAGGCTAAGTGTGTGTTTCTGAAGGTGTTTTGTGTGTGTGAAGGGTGACTAAAAAGTTCTGCCATCGAAATCTATTTATAGGCAAATTTTGGTTCCATGACGGACCGTTACTAGGCGGTGACGGTCCGTCATCGCTTACCTTGGCGGCCACGCTCTTGCCCAACACGTAACGGACCGTTATGCACTCGTGACGGTTCGTCATAGCTCGTCACGGACCGTTATCAATGATGACGGTCCGTCACAGGGTTTCCACGCGTCAAATCGTAGTCATGAGTCACCGGACACGTATCATCACCTGCGCAACTCCTTGCTCAACCCGTAACAGACCGTTATGGTTCGTGACAGTCCGTTACCGTCAAAATATCCAAATTTTCACTTTTGAACCTCCAACTTTGGACTAATTGCGTTTCAACCCCTAAACTTTCATTTCCAGTATATTTAGCCCTCATATTCTTATGGGAAATTCGAGGTGTTACACGACAAGATAGAGATCTTGGACTAAGTGAGAGCCGACAAGATAATAGGTTATTTTGTGTCCATTTAGACCTGTTCGGTTATCGTTCGATGGCTAAAAAGAATTTGAAAATTTTCACACTAGGGGCTCGATTTACTTTTATTTGTTTGTGGTTGATAACAATTATTTAGGATAATAATTAAAACCGTAAAATATTTATAAAACGTTTTTGACACAATCATAAATTGACGAGAAAATTAAAGATTTCTCAGAAAGGTAAAAATTAAATAAAAGCGTTTTATTATCTAAGTAAAACGAGTTTTAAATTAAATTGTTTTATTTAAAACTAATATAAATTAATAAAAGAGTTTATTAGTTTAAAACTTGGTTCGCTATTAACGATCACTTTAGATTAATATAGGGTATTTAAAATTGTATCGTGTCGAGTGTTGTGGCAATGAGACGGGTTTGGGATGGGTTTAGGTAATTCCAACCCCATACCCGGTTATAAAATCTTGTCACATACCCGGCCCAAAACCTGTTGGGTTTCTATCTGGTATCGGATATACACCAGTTAGTTTCTAAAAAATACTCGTTGGGTATACTCGACCTAAACACGTCGGGTATCTATCGGGTATACATAAAAATTATAACTAAAATAAAAAAAGAAATAAATAAAATCATGTCAGGTATATACATTTAAAATAAATACGGTATATATACTTAAAATAAATACGATATATATACTTAGAATAAATAAAAAAGAAAAAAAAACTATGTCGGGTATATAATCGGGTATACGTTATCGGGTAATCGGGGGGGTAAACGGGTATATCACCATATCCCATACCCGTCCCAAACCTGTGAAAAATTTCAAAAGTAATCCCAAACCCGGTCCCATACCCGATTACCCGACCTCATACTCGTCCCAAATGTTTCAGGTTTTCCCATCGGGTTCGGGTTTCGTTGCCATCCCTAGTCGAGTGTTGAAAGGCGTTTCAATTTATCACGAACTAATAAGTAAAATTGGTTTTACTAGATTGAACTACTTGACACATGCTTCAAGTCGTCCAATATGTTTTTGACCTTCATACGGTAACCTAAAACATTAAAGCAAATCCCAAATTAAAATCAATATTTCTTCACTAGCCTAAATTGTGACACTTCAACCGACCTATATGAACCCCCGGTGTTAGTGATTACCGTGCATCCGACCCTACGGTTTCGGTTGAAGGTACAACCGTGTTTACTAAGTCACTTAGGCTAGTTCTACAATTATCAATTGATAGGCAAATATCACTTAAAGTAGTATTATGTGGGCGTAGTTGGGGGAAATGTATCCAAGCTCGACAACACTCGTCTTGCTACCCCAAACTGAGAATTGTGTAGTTGACGCAATCGTTAATCGTTACCTACCTACATAGTCATGCCAGTGGAGAGTGCTTCAGCCATTCACTGAGCAGTGGTGAACCGGGGTCTCTTTCCTAATTATATTTTTGCAATTGGGTCACAATTCAATTAGGATGTTAAGCTTGAATATACTAAAATTTTATCTTGAATTTTGTAAATGTCTAACGAAATCAATCCCAACTCCTCTTTCTCACTTAAGTCAATCTTTAAGAAGGATAAACTCAATACAAAACTTCAACTTCATGGATTGGTACTGTAACCAGAAAATTTCTCTAGGCGGAAAACGAGATGTATATTCTTGAAGAACCAATTCCTGAAGAACCTGCTACTGCTACTGCTACGGGCGTTGCTAGTAAGACTCGGGATAAACGTGTGGATGATTCCATCAAGGTATCATGCTTAATGCTGGCGTCCATGATACTAGAACTTCAAAAGAATCTGGTTGATTTGCCAACATACGACATGATTAGGTAGCTGGAGGAAATGTTCCAACAACAAACTCGTCATAAGCGGTTTGAAGTGATGAGATCAGTTATCGGTTGTCGTATGCAGGAAGGTTCTTCGGTCAGCACTCACGTGTTGAAGATGAAGGGTTATGTTGATCACTTAGCACATCTTGACTCTCCCTTGAGCAATGAGCTGGCTGGGGATATAATCCTTAACTCACTGCCTAAGTTATATGGCCAGTTCACCTTGAACTATAATATGAATGCTTGGGACAAGACCATCCCGCAGTTGCATATGATGCTCAAAACTGTCGAGATAAACATACCGACTTCTAGCGAGTCTGGTCCAGTGCCGATAATAAAGGAAAGTCGAGTTAGGAAATCTGAATCCAAAGGTAAAGGCAAGAAGAGTTACAAGGGCAAGGGCAAAGGCAAGGCTGTTGCCAAGAAGAAGCCTCTAAAGGATGGCAAATGCTTTCATTGTGATGAAGTTGGGCACCGAAAGAGAAACTGCCCCAAATATCTGGCTGAGCTAAACAGAAGAAAACTTCTGGAGGAGAGTCCTCAGATATGTTCGTTATGGAGATCTTCTAATTGTCTAGCAAATCTTGGGTGTTTAACAGGGAATGTGGCTCTCACATTTGTAATGATTTGCAGGGACTAAGGAAGATTAAAACGCTGAAACAAGGTGTGAAACCCACATCCCGGTTCACCCGAGATGCCGGCCACTTGTCGGATTTACTCATGAACTTATAGTAAATAGAGATCATAGATAGCAGAAGTCTTTAAAATACTATTTTATATCATAACTTGTTTAATGTACATTCTAAAGAAAGTACAACATCACCATTCTAATTCCAGTTGCCAAATATGCTAGATAGCCCGCCATATTCCTCTATTCTAGCCCCTGCCTTTACTGCTGGCAGCTACATCTTTACTTGATACACATGCTTAAACATCTGTCAGGTTACGCTAGTGAGTTCTAAGTTTTAGTCAAAATATCTTTGACCTCTGTCTCCTTCATAAATGGATTTATATGACACGCATTCAAAATATCACATTAACTTCTTGCCCAAACATAATACTTTAAACTTGCACACTTGTCTTTCCTGAGGTCACATTAACCTCCAAGTGGTCGTAACCATTTATACATACCCTTGCACAAGGTGTCCATACTATATCCCACAAAGGAATACAGTACACCTCTACGTCTTAAGTTGCAAGATATCATGCGGCATTTGGCTAGACGTGGCAAAATCTTTCTTTCTTTACAGACTAATATGGTCAAAATATTTGACATGGCAAAGCATGCCAAAACTCTATCTCTTTCTCTTTACTCTTTGTCAAGACAATGATTGTCAAGACCTCTACTAGTCAAGGTAAAACCCTGACTTCTCTGCCATTACTTATCTGGGCATACCATGATAAGTTCTAAAACGTTTTCCGTGTCAAAACCATTTTCTTTCTCAAATTCTTTACTTTTTGAAACCATGCCATGACTCATTTGTTTCTTTCTCTCTTTCAATATCAATCTTTATCTTAAGCCCTCGTACAGGTTTCTCCATGGTATATTAAAGAAGTAAAGGGGTTATCTTCCCAGAGTAGTACCTTTAACAGAAATGTTCCCAGGAAAGAATGACAGGTCTAGGAGGGATTTATACACCAATACTTCCTTTGATGTCTCATGAATATTATGTTACTTAGTTTTAAGATTTAGACATCATTCATACATAACCTCTTGAAACATGAATGCTAGATCCAAATATTTAAATCTTGATATATAGAATTTATGTAAATCTTTCTAGCATGCATACCGGCCCAAAATATTTAAGTAAAACATTTAAAAAGGGCCTCATAGAACTCACCTCTAACTTCCTTCTCCTTTACACAATTCCTTCATGCAATGTAAACATCACAACGACTGGGATTAGAGTCCTAAGTTATTATAACATTACTTAATCATAAGTTCCTAGCTTAGTGAAAGTAACCAAGTCTTTAGGAACTAGTCAGAACCTTACATCAGAACTATCTTCTGCGTATTAGGGTCGAAAAGCTGGAAACCTGACTTATCTACGCGAACCAAGGCTCCTTGGCACGCTTACCGAGGTTAAGTGTGTGTTTCTAAGTGTGTTTTGCTATGTGGGATGCATCAAAATTGATCACAAGTCCCATCTAGTGTGACGGTGTATTTTGCTTAGTGGGCACATAACGGACCGTTATACTTCTCATGTCGGACCGCAATGAATGAATTGCGGCTAGCGGACCACAACGTATCCCATGTCGGTCCGCTATCGATCCTCCACGTGTCAAATTTCAGTGATTAGTCACCCGACACTTGTCACCTCCTGAGTGATTCCTTGCTCCCTACATAGCGGATCGCTATCTCCTCAGATGTCGGTCCGATATCTGCCTTCTTTTCTAAATTTTCACTTTTAGCCCCTGACCTTTGATTTATTTATAATTTATCCCCCGACACTTTAACTTAATATTGCCTCATTTCTTCCTCTGCTTCCCACGTGGCTCTCGATCCCTTTCGATGTTGCCACTAAACTTTCACTTGCTTGATTACTTTATTTTGTAATCTCTTTTCTTTATAGTCGAGTATAGCCACTGGCTTCTCAACATAATTCAATCTTTCGTCTATCACTAAATCATTCAGTGGTACAAGAGAGGTTTCGTCTGCCAGACACTTTCGCAAGTGTGATACATGAAATGTCGAGTGAATTCCACTCAACTCTTCTGGAAATTCCAGTCTATAAGCAACTTTTTCTACTCGAGCCATAATCTTAAATGGTCCAATAAATCTTGGACTCAACTTTCCTTTCCATGGAGATACTTTCAACATAACAAAATCTCTAACTTGAAATTTCTATGGGCCTTTGCCTTTTATCTGCATAAGACTTCTGTTTGTCCTGTGCGGCTTTTAGGCGAGCTCTAATCTGATCTAATTTTACACCTGTTGCTTGGAAAATTTCCTTGCTTCCAAGTTCTTTTTGTCCAACCTCTCCCCAACATATGGGAGTTCTACATATTCTTTCGTATAACATTTCGTATGGTGGCATGCCAATACTTGCATAATAACTATTGTTATACGATAATTCTACCAAAGGTAGATGACTATCCCAACTTCCACCAAACTCAATAATGCAAGCATGCAGCATATCCTCAAGTGTTTGAATCGTTCTGTCACTTTGACCATTCGTCTAAGGATGATATGCCATGCTAGTCAATAACTTAGTTCCCATTTCTTCGTGGAATTTCTTCCAGAAACGCGACGTGAAACGTGTGTCCCTGTCAGATACAATTGAAACTGGCACTCCATGCCATGAAACAATTTCTTTGATAAATGCTTCTGCTAACCTTTCTGAAGAGTAAGTATCACGTATTGGTAAAAAGTGAGCGCTCTTAGTTAGCCTATCAACTATCACCAATACGGTATCATATCCTTTAGCTATTTTCGATAGCTTAGCTATGAAGTCCATAGTGATATGTTCCCATTTCCATTCTGGAATATCTAGTGGCTGTAGTCTGCCGTTAGAATTCTAATGCTCTGCTTAGACTGAGAACAAGTCAAGCATTTAGCCATATATTTCATGATATCGAATTTCATACCGGGATGAATCGAATAGCGAGATTTATGAGCTTCATATAAAACTTTAACTTTGAATTCACCCATATGTGGTATCCACATACGGCCGAATCGAATCTTAACCCCATACTCATTTTCTTCCAAGTATTTCTCTTGTCCAACCATTATTTCCTTCTTAACATTCTCTGTTTTTATCGCTTCTGCCTGGACATTCCTGAGCTGAGTCATAAAGTCAGGAGTTACAACTAACTTATATGACTTCACCCTAATAGGAGGATGCTCTTCCTTACGGCTTAGGGCATCTGCCACTACATTGGCTTTCCTAGGTGATATAGGATTTCACAATCATAATCCTTTATCAGCCCTAACCATCTTCGCTGCCTCTTATTCAGATCTTTTTGCTCAAAGAAATACTTTAAGCTTTTATGATCTGTGTAGATTGTGCACTTAACTCCATACAGATAATGCCTCCATATTTGAAGTGCAAAAAGTACTGCAGCTAATTCTAAATCATGGGTCGGGTAGTTAACTTCATTGGGTTTGAGTTGCCGTGAAGCATAGGCTATAACCTTGCCTCTCTGCATGAGTACGCATCTAGTCCCTGATACGAAGCATCAGAGTAAACTACCAGGTCTTAATTTCCTTCCAGTAAAGACAACACCGGGGCATGTGTCAATTTCTCCTTTAGCTTTTGAAAAGTGTTATCTTGCTCTACTCCCCACACAAACTTTGTCTCCTTCATGAGTTTTGTTAATGGGGTTGCAATCTTGGAGAAATCCTGAATAAACCTTCTATAGTAACCAGCCAAACCAAATAAACCGCGTATCACTGTAGGTGTCTTTGGCTGGTTCCATTTCATCACGGTCTCTATCTTTGAAGGATCTACCAGAATTCCTTCTGCGTTTATCACATGACCCAAGAACCGGACTTCTCATAGCCAAAACACACACTTAGAGAATTTTGCATATAACTTCTCTTTTCTAAGTGTTTCCAGCACTTCCTTGAGATGACATGCATGATCTCCTTCATTCTTTGAGTAGTATAGAATATCATCTATGAACACGATCACAGATCGGTCCAACATTGGTCGACAAACCCTATTCATGAGGTCCATGAATGCAGCAGGGGCATTAGTCAGACCAAATGACATTACTAAGAACTCATAATGTCCATATCTTATACGGAAGGCTGTTTTAGGAATATCTTCGTCTCTAACCTTCAATTGATGATATATCGATTTTGGAAAACCAACTTGCTCCTTGTAATTGATCGAACAAGTCATCGATCCTAGGTAATGGATATTTGTTCTTTATGGTAAGCTTATTCAGTTCTCGGTAGTCTAAGCACATGCGCATACTACCGTCTTTCTTCCTTACGAACAGAACCGGAGCACCCTAAGGCGAGATACTCGGTCTTATGAAACCTCTTTCTAACAACTCTTGCAGTTGTGACATTAGTTCCTTCATTTCTGATGGAGCTAAACGATATGGTGCCTTTGCTACAGGTTTAGCACTATGCACTAAGTCGATTCTACACTCCACTTCTCTCTCTGGTGGTATGATGTCGCCCAGACGGTCAATTAAAATAATAACAAAACCTAACCTGGACCCCTAAGTAATAAAAGGAGTACCTTCAACTAAATGGCACTGAAAAGCAAGTGTACCTATCGAGTGTAGCACAGCTAAACGGTAAACCGAGTTATCGAACCCTAGAGACACTATGTAATAAAACTAAACTCTGACTCGGACTAAAGATTTAATTGGTTTGGGGGGGTTGACTACACTAAGGATTAACTAAGAATGCAGTAAACTAGAACGACTCAACAATCAAGAGAAAAGATTAAGGTGAAATCAAGAGATGGAAATAATACTACCTAGGTTGGAATCCTACTTGCAAAGATCAACTTCTATCGGTTCTGGGAACTATGATGGATCTGGGTTTCAAATGAATTAGATCTAGACAACCTAGTGGATCCCTAATCACTCTCAAGGTGTCACCAACTAAGGAACCTACATATGTAATAACTCAGCAGATGTTGGATCACTTCTCAGGTATTTCCAACTATGACCAAGTACCCTAAAGACAGATTACCTCTCAGTCTCACCGTCCACAATACATTCAAAGAATGCACGGGGTAATCTCAAGATAATAACTATGACACGAATAGCAATAATCACTAGACACCTAATACCGGCTTCCTCTCAAAGAGCTGACACTCGGATTCCTAATGACAAAAGACTAAACGACTAATTCTCACCTCTCAGATATTCAACTAGGAAGAACACTCAACTCTAATCAATATTCAACGACAACTCCTATGGCTATTACGTCTAGCAAACCACCATAATCACAAACCCTAAGATCTATGACAAAGATACATTGTTTGAACTGGCAGACAACCACAATCAACGCACGGAATTGAAATCAAACACTAGATCAGTCTAAGCATGCAATAACATCGTAATAATTAACTCAAGATTCTTTACAAAATCATAAAACCATCAATTAAATCCAAAACCGAATAAAAACTGAAACTTCAACAAGTATTCATCATGTGACCTAGGCAATATATAAGTTTTAGCCTAGAATCATTCTCAAAACATTCAAGAAGAAGTAATAAGAACAAAACATGGTTTCAAACACAAAGATCGAATCTTGGAAACCGAATAAGATAGAACAAACCAACCCGTATCCAAAGCTTGAACCTTTAGCTTCAAAGATGCTTCCTACACCCAAAATCGCCCTCAAACTCTTCTCTGGACGGCTAAAAATCGAACTCCTTGTATTATGGCATTCAAATTCTATTTAAATTGATTTTAGGGTTTTTTCACGATTTAATGCTTTCTTGCGTACCGCGAAACAATATGGCCAGGTTCCTCACGTACCACGAGGAACAAAATAGTCGTGGCCGTATCTGGCTCCCCTCGCGTACCGCGAAAGTTTCTTCTGTACTTCTCGCGTACCACGAGAACTTGAATTTTCCACTTTTTAAATTTATAAACTCCCGACTTCTCTTTCTTGCTCGGTTTCTTCACGTATTCTTTTGTATTCTTAACGAGCACCTGCAAATATACAATAGACTCAAATGTACATCAAAACGACTCAAAACAAAGACAAAGCTAACTAAAAACACACAAAACACTAGGAATAAAGATGTGTGCTTCGCACTACATCAAACATCCCCACACTTAACATTTTTTCGTCCTCGAAAAAGCTACCAATGGAATCATAACTCAGATCTGACTTACCAAACATCAATTACCAATTATCAAAACATACTCACGCGTTAAAAAGCAATAATCAGTATTTTTGTCCGATTAAACCCAAGCACCAACTTTCTAGCCCCCGTTACGTGTTCTAATATTACATTTTATACAGTTACCAATCAATCTATGTGACTCACACTCAAAAGTTATAGCTCCACCTAATCCCGTCTCACGGTCATGTTTAGGCACGGATCAAACCATATAGTTTTGCCCTACCACGTTAAACTAAGATTTACAAGTTTTTAGAAATCAGATGGAATCATGAAAGAATGGATGATAATGAGCATTAATAAGCAAATTTAAACTTCATCTAGAGGCGTTTTGTGACGTTTCGGATTTTTCGTTCTCGCACTTGTATTATATTTATCATGTAATCATTTTCTATTAAATGAAATGCGAGTGTCTTATTTAATTGTGTACAAAATATATATATTTTATTTTATAATAATTAAAATTTTATAAGTTTTTAAACTTATATAAAATTTTATATAAGAATCTAGATTTAAAAGTTGCATAACCCATTTAAATAATACAAATAATCTTTTTATAAAAGTTATTTATGATAATAATAATGAAAATAAATTTATAAAATATAAATAGATTAAAAGAAATTAAATTAATTTGTTTAATAAAAAGTTTAGGGGTTGTTTAGTAATTAATCAAACTAGAAGGTTTTAAAAATTAAAAACTGTTGAGGGACCATTCCTGGACAAATTAAACTACAAGGACCCATCCGTAATTACCGCAGAGACCTAATTAAAACGAAATCAAACTCCAGGGACTAAAACTGTCAATACCCAATTCGTTTATCCGGTCACCCCCAACAACAGTCCGGCGGTCCAAGGCTTTCTCCGGCGAACGCTCGACACGACTGTCCCCTACACCTCGACAGCCGAAAGTGGTCTCTCTGGCCTCGTCTCTCCCAAACGAACAAAAGGCCTCGACCAATTTGTTCCCCCAACATAGGGATCGCCCGATCCTGTCGGTGGCCGAGATACCCGCGATCTAATTCACGCTCGACAGGCCACCTCCACGCGTGTCGATTGTCTGGTTAGCTTCGTCTCGTTCAGAACAATGTCGGTACATGCCCAATCGTACGTTCTAGCATAGAAATCGAGCTCCACTATAAATGACCATTGTCGGCCCTGTACGAGCTCGCTACCCTCCGTCCACGCACTCTCACTCCAAATTGAGAATTCCATCACTTTCGTCGTCCCTGAAAGAAGCTGTGACCAAGGATTCAGAAGCTAATTCCATCTAGAAGTTCAATTCCATCTTTGGACTTTTCGGACAAAAGACTTCTGCCGGCCAGTCCTGCTTCGACTTGGTTCGAGTCTCAAATCAATTCCCCTGTCCTCTACTTATCCCTGGTAAACTTTTCGGATCAAAATCGAGGCATTCGCGCGACAGTTCCCGAGCAAACCCAAGTCCTCGGACATGGTTTGCCGTTGCCGAGGACCAGCGACCAGCACGGGTTGTGTGTATATCAATTAAACGACACGCACATAACCAGCGATGGGCAGTAGCCCGGCTGGTTATGCGTGTGTGTGTTTGTGTATCAGGTCGCGGGTTCGATCCCGGTGGCCTACGGCCCAACCCCATTTTGCTGCTGTTATCATTTTTTTTATTTTATTTAATTTTCTTAATTTATTTTAATATCATTTTTATACACTAAAGACTAAAACGAGTCGGTTTGATCGTTCGTTTATTTTGAAACCGATTAAACAATCTTTTAATCCATAAACTACTCCATTTTTATAAATTTTGTAATATTATTTAAGTACATTTTTATATATAAAATATCTTATATTTTAAATCTTGTAATACTTTTATAAACTTATTTAAATACATTTTTTATATATAAAATGTCCTATATTTTTATAACATTTTTATAAACTTAATAAAATACATCTAATATATAAAATGTCTCATCTTTTTATATAAACCTAGCAATATTTTCAATAAACTTGTTTAAATAAATTTTAAACATCAACATAATTAGTCAAATAAAGACTTTTTTTTTATTTATTATTTCATATAAATACATTAAATATAATAATACTTGTTTAAAACAATATACATATATATCTTTATGAATTAAAGTTTTACAAAAACCATTATCATTCTATTTCCATATTTTATACAAATAAATATTAAGGAATATTATTATGAAACCTATATACATTTAAATACGAATACGCACATATATAAACATACAATAACACCTATTTATCCACATAGGATTTCATCGTGCTTAGGCTTCAACGTCCTTATCACCCGCACTCGTGGATTATCATATCCGCTAGCCAGGTGAGTTACATAGCCCCTATTTTACATTTTTATACGTTTTGGGGTGAAACATTATACATGCTATTCACATTGTTTATACGTGTTATACATGAGACTATATGCTTATTCTTTGGATGTACATACATTTAAACACAAGACAACCAACTGTAATATTGATAGATCTATTATGCCCGACCAGCCCACCCGGTTAGGGTGTTTATTACTGCATACTCGGATATAACCGCGTGTTATATTCAATCATATCGGATATAGTGGGTAACTATATTCAAACATACCGGACTTAGCTGTTGTGCTCTGTTCAAGCGCGTCAAACTCGGTTTGAATTGTGATTAAATAAATGATACATCATATACTATGTTTAACAAGATAAACAATGAGATGCAAAACGATTTACACTACTATTTACCGGATTTACTAAACCTATGTACTCACCAACTTTTTAGTTGACACTTGATTTAAATAATGTTTCAGGTTTGGATATGTGACTGCTTGCCGAAGATCTCTCCACTTAGGAACTATGGACCTAGTTAAATAAATTAATGTTGGAACTAGACTAGGTTATTTGAAATGTATTGTATTTGGAACTTGTTGTCTTTAAACTTAATTAATGAATTATGCAACCTTTAGTTATCATGTTCTTTTGAACAATCATTACATTGTCCGCCTCGATGATTCCGCCATCGGTCGGGGTGTGACAGATTGGTATCAGAGCCATGGTTATAGGGAATTAGGTTATTAGACACAATGACCTAGACTATAACCCTAGGACTCCCTTTTATGTGCTATGTGCTAAATGATTAAATGCTATGTGAATTATTTGTAGTTAGGTAATATTTGAATTTTCCCAAGTTTGGTACATGAGACTTATACACATACATGCAAGACCTTGATACATGATACATACTTTACATACACATTTGACAAACAAACTTATGCAAACAAATACACTACCCATCCTTATCCATACTCTTTCCTAATCCGTATTAATTGCAACAATTCCTACACATTTTGTACTCGTAAGTATATCAAAATCTTGAAAATCTCGTCAACGACTTAATTTCTTGAGACCAGTAAAGGACACGTGCAATCTGGAAGGGTGACACCTGTACATTGGGTCTTCTGTCTAGGAAAGCATTTCGTATAAATCCAAATAAACGGACCCGTATGCTTTCCTGGGAGTTCCTGAAGTGAGTGTTTACCTATAGGCTAAAGCATGTTTCTTTGAAAGTTTCGGGAAATTAATTAACGTTGATAAGTCAATGTATTCGCAAGGATACAATCCGAACTTAAACTTAAAATTTGGGGACATTATAGCAAGATAGGAAGAACTAGACAAACATGCAAAACAAATCATTATTACGGGTGCACACGTAATAACGATTTGTAATGCATGCAAGTCCCGGCAATTCCTATTATGCAAATAATGATCTACAACATCATGTTCTACCCGGAAAAGATGACTTAGTTTCCCCTACCAACTTAGAATAAATACACATGCACTGGCACGCGTCATGATGAATCTCGTATTTCTGCTTACATTATTTCCCGCTATAACTCATATTATTCCGTCTTATCTAAAATATCATTGTCTTTTCTTATGATGTTAGAATGCCTCCTCGACGTGCAAACTCTAGCACTTCCAACCCGGATCTTGCTACTCTCCTTGCCCAGCTAGTAGGGCAAATGACCCAAGCAAATAACAACAGTGACGGGTCTCACAACATCCAAGGGAACGGTGGTACCAACCCGCCTCATTACACGTTTAAGCACTTTAACTTGTGCAATCCTACTAAATTCTTCGGGACTGAAGGTGCTACCGACCTACTTCAATGGTTTGAAAGCATGGAAAGCACATTCCTAAACAGCGACTGTCCCGATAATCTTCGGGTTCGTTATGCCACAAGTGTACTCCAAAAGAGAGCCCTCACATGGTGGAACGGTGAGAAACGCACTCGTGGTGCTGAGGTTGCTACATCCTTATCATGGGATGATCTGAAGAAGGCCATGACTGATGAATTCTGTCCTCGGAATGAAATGAGGAAGCTCGAGGCTGAATTTTGGGATCGTGCCCAAGACAGCGGGGATAATTTGGCTTACACCACCCGGTTTCAAGAGCTAAGTCTGCTGGTGCCTCATATGATCACTCCCCTTGCTCGGGGAATTAAAAAATACATAGGCGGCCTGCCTATGCAAATTCAAGATGCTGTGCTAGGAAGCAATCCTCCTACTCTTGAAGCTGCCATCCGCCTATCTGCTACACTATCCGACAACCATGTCAAAGTCGGAACCTTAACCAGAAAGGGTTTCAAGAAGGTTGTGTCTACTCTTGCGGCCGTCAAAGATGTGAAACCCGAGTCTTCTAACCGCAACAAGAAACGTAAGAGTTGAAACTTCGCAGCTGTAACTCCCGATATACCTGCTATTCAAGCGGCCCCTTTGGGTCAAAACCCGAAGACTTATATGGGCCCGAATCCCTAATGCCAGACCTGCAAATACCATCATCCTGCCAATCTACCATGCCGTTTGTGCTCAAGATACGGGCGATATGGACATGTGGTCACTACTTGCCGTACCCGTCCTCCCGTCCATCAAGCTGCTCCAGCCAACCGTCCCGTCTTTCCGGCACCTCTCAATGGTCGGGCATGTTACGAATGTGGAGACCCAAACCACTTCCGTGACCGATGCCCAAAACTTCATCATCAAGGTGGTCCCCAAGGACGAGCATTTAATATAAACGCTAATGTGGCACAAGCAAACAACGACGTGATAAACGGTACGTTTCTCGTAAACAATCATTATGCATCCATTTTATTTGATACCAGTGCCGATAGGAGTTTCGTGTCTCTTACCTTTGAATCTCGACTTGCTAAACAAAGAACGAAACTTGACAATCCTTATTCCGTGGAGATAGCAAACGGGAAATCTATTGCTATAAACTCTGTTATCGGCAACTGCAATCTCGAGCTTAATAATCATGAATTCTCTGTTGATTTCTTTCCAATGCAATTGGGAAGCTTCGATATTATAATTGGCATGGACTGGTTATCCAAGCACCATGCCGAGGTTATTTGCTACGAAAAGTGCATTCGTATACCTCTCCCTTCGGGTGACACGTTAGTTATTTTCGGAGAAAAACCGTGTCGTGATCTTCAAATTATGTCTTGCACATTGGCACAAAAATACTTGCGGAAAAAGTACGTTGCATTCTTAGGCCACATAGTTGACACGAAAGACAAGGGTAAGAAATTGCAAGACATTCCAATCATCCGAGATTTTGCAGAGGTATTCCCCGAGGATTTACCTGGTCTTCCTCCCACTAGACAAGTGGAGTTTCGTATCGACCTTGTGCCCGGGGCAACTCCCGTGGCAAAAGCCCCCTATCGTCTTGCACCTTCCGAGATGCAAGAGCTTGCAAGTCAATTACAAGAACTCTCATCCAAAGGATTCATCCGCCCGAGCCATTCACCTTGGGGTGCTCCCGTGCTGTTTGTAAAGAAAAAGGATGGATCATTTCGAATGTGCATTGATTATCGTGAACTCAACAAACTTACAATTAAGAACCAATATCCTTTACCCCGTATCGACGATCTTTTCGATCAACTTCAAGGTTCAACATGTTTCTCCAAGATTGACCTTCGTTCCGGATACCATCAACTTCGTGTTCTCGATGAAGACATTCCAAAGACTGCCTTTCGAACTAGGTACGGTCACTACGAGTTCATGGTCATGCCATTCGGTTTGACTAATGCACCTGCGGTCTTCATGGACCTCATGAACCGTGTATGCAAACCTTATTTGGACAAGTTCGTGATCGTTTTCATTGACGACATTCTTATCTATTCTAAGACGAAAGCGGAGCATGAACAACATCTTTGTTTGATCCTAGAACTCTTGAAGAAAGAACAACTATACGCCAAGTTCTCCAAGTGTGAATTCTGGCTAAAGGAAGTTCAATTTTTGGGACACATAGTCAACGATAAGGGAATTCATGTGGACCCGGCAAAAATCGAAGCGATAAAGAATTGGAGTACTCCTAAGACTCCTACCGAGATTCGTTCCTTCCTTGGACTAGCGGGTTACTATTGTCGCTTCATCTCAAATTTCTCTACGATTGCGGTTCCGCTCACTGCCTTGACTCATAAAGGTAAATCTTACGAATAGGGACCCAAGCAAGAGGAAGCTTTTCAAACTCTCAAGCACAAGCTCTGCAATGCTCCTATTCTAACTCTTCCTAGCGGTAATGACGACTTTGTCATTTATTGTGATGCATCCAACAAAGGTCTTGGTTGTGTCCTTATGCAATGTGGCCAAGTAATTGCATATGCATCACGTCAACTCAAAATTCATGAGAAGAACTATACGACCCATGATCTCGAGCTTGGTGCTGTCGTCTTCGCCTTGAAAATTTGGAGACACTATTTATATGGTACCAAATGCGTGGTTTTCACCGACCACAAAAGTCTCCAACATATTTTCAATCAAAAAGAGCTTAATATGAGGCAACGACGATGGGTCGAACTTCTTAACGACTACGACTGCGAGATTCGCTACCACCCCGGCAAAGCAAATGTTGTAGCCGACGCTTTGAGTCTTAAAGAACGTATCATGCTTCATAGTGTTCGTATTCATAATGATATTCAAGCCCGCATTCTCCAAGCACAACACACCTCGGTTACCAAGGGAAACATGTATCAAGAAATGGCATGTGGTGTAGAACTCTTGCTAGAAACCAAAGCCAACGGCCTATTGTATTACTTGGATAGTATCTGGATTCCCGATCGCGACGACCTTCGTATATTTTTGATGAACGAGTCCCACAAAACTCGATATTCGGTACATCCTGGAGCTGATAAGATGTACATGGGCCTTCGTCAGCAATATTGGTGGCCCGTCATGAAAAAGGATATTGCCCTCTTTGTGGCAAAATGCCTAACTTGTTCTAAAGTGAAAGCCGAACACCAAAAGCCTTCCGGACTCCTCGAACAACCTGAAATTCCCGTGTGGAAGTGGGAGAACCTTTCTATGGATTTTAGCACCAAACTGCCACGCACTTCTAGTGGGCATGATAGTATCTGGGTTATTATCGACCGACTTACAAAGTCAGCTCATTTCTTGCTTATTCGTGAGGACTATCGAGTCGAGAAATTGGCTCGGATCTACATTGATGAGATCGTAAGTCGTCACGGAATCCCTTTGAACATCATCTCCAATCGTGATTCGCGTTTTACTTCCCGATTTTGGAAATCGTTACAATCAGCACTTGGTACTCGTTTGGATTTAAGTACGGCCTACCATCCTCAAACTGATGGACAAACCGAGCGAACAATCCAAACTCTCGAGGATATGCTTAGAGCTTGTGTCATTGACTTTGGTGGCAGTTGGGATTCTCACCTACCACTAATTGAATTCTCCTACAACAACAGCTATCACACAAGTATCAACATGGCACCGTTTGAAGCTCTTTATGGACGGAAATGTCGTTCACCGATTTGTTGGAACGAAATTGGTGAAGCACAAATCACCGTTCCCGAGCTTATCCAAGAGACCTCCGATAAAATTTCTCTTATCCGTGACCACATTCGGGTAGCAAGAAGTCGGCAAAAGAGCTATGCCGATAAACGACGAAAACCCTTGGAATTTCAAGTTGGAGATATGGTCCTTCTAAAGGTATCACCTTGGAAAGGCGTAGTCTGATTTGGAAAGAAAGGAAAACTTGCACCTCGATATGTGGGTCCATTCAAGATACTTGAAAGGGTAGGAAAAGTGGCCTACAAACTCGATCTTCCTTCAGAACTCATCAACGTTCATCCGACTTTCCATGTATCTAATTTGAAAAAGTGTCTAGCCGACGAGAATCTCCACATCCCTCTTGATGAAGTGCGCATTGACGAGAGGATGCACTTTGTTGAGAAACCCGTGGAAATCATGGACCGAGAAGTCAAGAAACTCAAGCGTAGCCGCATCCCAATTGTCAAGGTCCGTTGGGAATCTAAACGTGGACCCGAGTTCACTTGGGAACGTTAAGACCAAATGAAGACCAAGTATCCGCATCTCTTTTCATAGCCTCCACTAGTTGAATTTCGGGGCGAAATTCCTCTAACATGGGGAGACTGTGACGTTTCGGATTTTTCGTTCTCGCACTTGTATTATATTTATCATGTAATCATTTTCTATTAAATGAAATGCGAGTGTCTTATTTAATTGTGTACAAAATATATATATTTTATTTTATAATAATTCAAATTTTATAAGTTTTTAAACTTATATAAAATTTTATATAAGAATCTAGATTTAAAAGTTGCATAACCCATTTAAATAATACAAATAATCTTTTTATAAAAGTTATTTATGATAATAATAATTAAAATAAATTTATAAAATATAAATAGATTAAAAGAAATTAAATTAATTTGTTTAATAAAAAGTTTAGGGGTTGTTTAGTAATTAATCAAACTAGAAGGTTTTAAAAATTGAAATCTATTGAGGGACCATTCCTGGACAAATTAAACTACAAGGACCCATCCGTAATTACCGCAGGGACCTAATTAAAACGAAATCAAACTCCAGGGACTAAAACTGTCAATACCCAATTCGTTTATCCGGTCACCCCCAACAACAGTCCGGCGGTCCAAGGCTTTCTCCGGCGAACGCTCGACACGACTGTCCCCTACACCTCGACAGCCGAAAGTGGTCTCTCTGGCCTCGTCTCTCCCACACGAACAAAAGGCCTCGACCAATTTGTTCCCCCAACATAGGGATCGCCCGATCCTGTCGGTGGCCGAGATACCCGCGATCGAATTCACGCTCGACAGGCCACCTCCACGCATGTCGATTGTCTTGTTAGCTTCGTCTCGTTCAGAACAATGTCGGTACATGCCCAATCGCATGTTCTAGCATAGAAATCGAGCTCCCCTATAAATGACCATTGTCGGCCCTGTACGAGCTCGCTACCCTCGTCCACGCACTCTCACTCCAAATTGAGAATTCCATCACTTTCGTCGTCCCTGAAAGAAGCTGTGACCAAGGATTCAGAAGCTAATTCCATCTAGAAGTTCAATTCCATCTTTGGACTTTTCGGACAAAAGACATCTGCCGGCCAGTCCTGCTTCGACTTGGTTCGAGTCTCAAATCAATTCCCCTGTCCTCTACTTATCCCTGGTAAACTTTTCGGATCAAAATCGAGGCATTCGCGCGATAGTTCCCGAGCAAACCCAAGTCCTCGGACATGGTTTGCCGGTTGCCGAGAACCAGTGACCAGCACGGGTTGTGTGTATATCAATTAAACGACACACACATAATCAGCGATGGGCAGTAGCCCGGCTGGTTATGCGTGTGTGTGTTTGTGTATCAGGTCGCGGGTTCGATCCGGGTGGCCTACGGCCCAACCCCATTTTGCTCCTGTTATCATTTTTTTTATTTTATTTAATTTTCTTAATTTATTTTAATATCATTTTTATACACTAAAGACTAAAACGAGTCGGTTTAATCGTTCGTTTATTTTGAAACCGATTAAACAATCTTTTAATCCATAAACTACTCCATTTTTATAAATTTTGTAATATTATTTAAGTACATTTTTATATATAAAATATCTTATATTTTAAATCTTGTAATACTTTTATAAACTTATTTAAATACATTTTTTATATATAAAATGTCCTATATTTTTATAACTCTTGTAACATTTTTATAAACTTAATAAAATACATCTAATATATAAAATGTCTCATCTTTTTATATAAACCTAGCAATATTTTCAATAAACTTGTTTAAATAAATTTTAAACATCAACATAATTAGTCAAATAAAGACTTTTTTTTTATTTGTTATTTTATATAAATACATTAAATATAATAATACTTGTTTAAAACAATATACATATATATCCTTATGAATTAAAGTTTTACAAAAACCATTATCATTCTATTTCCATATTTTATACAAATAAATATTAAGGAATATTATTATGAAATCTATATACATTTAAATACGAATACACACATATATAAACATACAATAACACCTATTTATCCACATAGGATTTCATCGTGCTTAGGCTTCAACGTCCTTATCACCCGCACTCGTGGATTATCATATCCGCTAGCCAGGTGAGTTACATAGCCCCTATTATACATTTTTATACGTTTTGGGGTGAAACATTATACATGCTATTCACATTGTATATACGTGTTATACATGAGACTATATGCTTATTCTTTGGATGTACATACATTTAAACACAAGACAACCAACTGTAATATTGATAGATCTATTGTGCCTGACCAGCCCACCCGGTTAGGGTGTTTATTACTGCATACTCGGATATAACCGCGTGTTATATTCAATCATATCGGATATAGTGGGTAACTATATTCAAACATACCGGACTTAGCTGTTGTGCTATGTTCAAGCGCGTCAAACTCGGTTTGAATTGTGATTAAATAAATGATACATCATATACTATGTTTAATAAGATAAACAATGAGATGCAAAACGATTTACACTACTATTTACCGGATTTACTAAACCTATGTACTCACCAACTTTTTAGTTGACACTTGATTTAAATAATGTTTCAGGTTTGGATATGTGACTGCTTGCCGAAGATCTCTCCACTTAGGAACTATGGACCTAGTTAAATAAATTAATGTTTTGAACTAGACTAGGTTATTTGAAATGTATTGTATTTGGAACTTGTTGTCTTTAAATTTAATTAATGAATTATGCAACCTTTAGTTATCATGTGCTTTTGAACAATCATTACATTGTCCGCCTCGATGATTCCGCCATCGGTCGGGGTGTGACACGTTTCAACCAAGTCACTATCCCGGAAGGTAACACATAGACTAAGTCATAACAATGAAGCACATAAGAATCATCCCAGTGGTGTATCAATCAGGCTGGAACCCGACGTGTGACACGTAGGAGAAACTTAGATTTCAATCAAATAAGCTCAAGAATTATGGACTATGGATGCGGGCGCCACCGAAACTCGGATTTATTCTCATAAAAAGAGAGTGGTGTGCCAAGAATTTCAAAAACCTCTAAATTTTAACTTAACGTGTTGTCACCCTATGTTGACAGTTTTAGCTTTACCGACATCCTAAGATGAGTACCCACAAGATATCATGATTTTAAATCAATTAATTCCTAAACAACACAAACAAAATATTTAAGCTTTATTAGCTAGCTGGGTCTACCAAAAATCACTAATTAAACGCGTTTTCTATTATTTATTCTATTTAAAATCACAAATAGATCCAGTTGTACTATTATTTTCCAAGTACAAGCATATATTTCCAAGGACATTTTTCAAGAATTTTCTAACTTTTTTTTGTATTTTTGAATTTTTATCAACAAGACAAACTAGCTAAACTAGACACTCACATCCTCATACTTGAAAGACACATTGTCCGCAATGTTAAGCACATACTCAACTAAAAATAAAAATGCATAAAAGGAATCGACTTAGCTAGTAATGTAGCATGAATGATCCAACATTACTCTTCCACGTGTGCCCCGTATAGCATTTTGGTCGCGGTTGCACAAATGACTGTCGGGATGCCTTTACAAAATAGATAAGATGAGAATCAACTCTGCTCGAATGGAGATTAAGTACGGGCAGAATGATAAAACCTGCAAAATAAACCTCACCACAAACCCGCAGCATTAAACTGACTAAAATTAAAATAAAGACTTGACTGACTCAACTAAAAATTAAAAGACTCAAAATAGATAGCATGCAGAGAAACATACTTAATGGATGACAAATACATAGACATGAATGCCACAGCAAGGTCGGTCATTGGTCACGAACGGTTTCAATTTCCCTAGGGTCGTGGTATGAATGGATGATGAAGGTGTCAATAATGAATGATAATGAATGATGGATAAAGGATGATATGTGGTATGATGTTGGTGGTGATAATGGATAGTAATGATGTGAATGATAGTGCGGTCGATGCGGGTGAACGGTGAACGAATCTATGGGAAAACAAAGAAGAAGGTGAGACCAGCATGTCCTCGCGCACCGCGGGAAATCCGGCAGCACTCCTCGCGTACCGTGAGGAGGCAGAAATTAAGCCGGCCAAAACATTTATCTCTCACGTACCGCGAGAGATCCCTCTTTGAGCTTCGCGTACCGCGGGGACTTGTTGGTAACAGAAGGTTTTGAAATTTTGCAACTTTTATACTAAGAAAAATTTTGATCATTTAAAATTTGTTTCACCCAAATTCCCTAAAAACCTACTCCAAGCATAAAAACACATTTAAAAATACCTGGAACTTCATTCCCGGTGATTTTTCTCACCGAATCAAGCACGAATCCTTGCAAAACATGACACAAACAAAACACACACTGAAAAACGTAAAAATGGACACGGACTCAAACCAAGGAATGCACAGAAACTCTACATCCCAGGCACTTGCCCGAGACTCAAACAAGCCTATCCGAAGGCTTCTCCTTGATCCTAACTGGTACCGCCTTCATCCTTCGTAGTCTACCGGTCCTCCACAGCCTCTTCAAGCTCCTACTTCTATCAAACTCTAAATGTATATCATATGAACCAATCCAGTCTTTCCACCACAACTTAAATCTACCAGGCCCAAAGATCACCTGGTTCAAGTACTTCAACAACTTATCTCCCCTAGACGTCTCCACACTTGGGGTTTCACTCTCTCTAGATCAACAAACTCACTCAACTCTAGGAGTTTCTTACGGGGCGGCCTAGATTTAGGGGATGACTCGGCTTCTATCCCATCAGCATACACACAAGTAAAGGTCAAGGGCTCAATATGTTACATCACTAAAGGGGTAGCCTCTAACCTCTCGCCCAGATCATCATGATCCTCTACACTCAACACCACAGGCGTCTCACAAATTAATGACCCGCCTTGTGCTAATATCTCACTCAAGCTGCAGTCATCACTATCAACACCAAAAAACGCGGACCCTATCAAATTCAGCTAACCAATCCGGCGGGTCCTTAATCATTTCTCCTCCATCTCCCTCAACAACATCCTCTACTAGATTAGAGTCCCGATGGTAGTCCTTGATGGCATCAAGCATGCACATGGAGTGGCTATGCTCGCCAACATCCTCATAGTATCGAATGTGATCGACTCATCCCCCACACGAAGTGTGAGTTTCCCGTCAAAGACATCGATCATTGCCTTGGTGGTACATAGGAACGAGCGTCCTAGAAAGACTGGGACTTTATCATCCACCTCCATGTCTAGGATGACGAAATCCACGGGGAATACAAAATTACCTACTTTCACTAACATATTCTCCACAATTCCCCATGGATACTTGACTGAAAAGGATATGCTCATGCGCGTCGGCTGCGGTTCACCTAGGTCTAGCTGCTTATAGATAGAATAACACGTCATATTGACGCTAGCACCTAGATCAGCAAAACGTGGTGTAGAGGCAAACCGCCAAGCAAACACGGGATCGTGAAACGAGCCGAATCCGCCATCTTCTCTGGCAGTTTGTTCTGAACCACTACAGAACTTTGCGCACTAAGTGAGACTTCAGAGATCCCCTCTAGCTTATTCTTGTTCAAAAGAAGATCTTTGAGGAATTTGTCATACTTAAGCATGTGCTGGAGGACGTCTATAAATGGGAGATTGACCTTGAGTTGTTTGAACATATCAAGGAAGGTACCGTATTCCCTAGCATGTTTATGTGGCAGCAAGCGCGCTGGATAGGGAATACGACTCAAGTCAATCTCGGGGGACTTCATCTCCACCCCCTTCTTCTTATCCTCTGCCTTCTCGATAGGCTTCTCCATAACCATCACTTCCTCTACCAGTTCTTCCTCTTCTACAAATGGTGGGTTCTCCTCCTCGTCTGCTCTCCTGCTCCTAGAGGACACAACATTCGACTCAGACTCCTCTAGTATCTTAGCATCGATCTCAGTAAATCGAGCTCTCCAAATTACCTTCTTCACATCCTCTACCGAAGGTATGCCATACTCAATGGAGTGAGAGTCATCCTGTACAACCTCTTTTTTCTCCACACTCCTAACTAACACGGCCATCACTGAAGCATTTGGGCCCGAAGATGGACCTCCTTGTCTACCCTTCAGGCTCTGAGCGATGCCTCCTACCGTGAATTGCAAATCCTAGAATGCCGACTGCTGATTCTTCAATAGAGTGTTGTGGCTATCCAGTCTTTGCCTCGTGTCCTTTTCTTGCTGGACTAAGTGGGCAAGCAGTTGTGTCTGATTCTCGAGCATCTCTTCGATCTTCCTTGTATTGACACTACTTCCCGAGCTCGATCCAACTTCTGCTCCTCCATACTGCTGCTAGCGACCTTTAAACCCAGGCGGGCTATTTCCATATCTCCATCCTGAGCCATAAGTATTGTTGTAATTGTTGTACCCTTGGTTCTGGTTCTGGTTGCCAGCAAAGCTCACGTGCTCCAGATTATTTATGGGGCAATATCGGGTATCGTGGCCTCTCCTGCACACTTGACACCGCTGAGCACCGAGCTTCAGCTCCTTGATCTCGTTAGCCATTGAGGCGAGTGATGCAGCCACGCTAGTATGAGGAGTGACCTGATGCACACCTCTAGGAGAAGCGGCGGGTGATCTAGCACTAGAAATGGAAGTTGTAGCATATGGATGCTACTGTTCGGCTTGAGCGAAGCTCTCGAACATCTCCTCACACTCATCAGGCTCGAGTCTATCCATGATATGGCCTCCCGCGGTTGTGTTGAACATTTGCTGCTTCTTGAAGGTGAGGCCATTATAGAACTTCTTCACTAGCGCCCAGACGGAAAGACCGTGCTGGGGACATCGGCTCAACAGCGTGTTGAACCTCTCCCAGGCCATGTGATAAGGCTCATTGGGGTCCATCCGGAACGAATGGATTTGATCCCTAAGGTGAGCGGCCGTGGAAGGTGGATAGTACTTCTTGTAGAACTTGGCTTGCAAATCCTCCCATGTAGTAATAGAATTGTCGGGGAGGGTGTCAAGCCAAGTAGAAGCGTGACCAGAGAGCGAGAATGGAAAGAGACGCAAGTAGATAGCGTCCTTAGACACACCAGTGATATTGAATGTATCATATATCCGCGCGAAGCGGGACAAATGTCCCGGTGCATCCTCATCCTCAGGGCCATGAAATTGAGTGGCATGAGTGATCGTGATCATGACATGTGACGGGATTTGCCATGTATTGTGTTCGGAATTGCGAGGCGTGTGATCGAAGATCTTGCCCCGGTGACCCCGTCACTGGCTCTCTGGTGCACGGTACGTCTCGCTGGTGGGTCAGCATCGCCCATGATAGGAAATGGAATTGGGCTAGTAGAAAGTACCGGGGATTTGCAAAGCTCTTTCAAACGCTCCCGGAAGTCGCGGGTACGCTCGTGAAGCTCTTGTTCGGGCTCTGGAAAAGCTGAATAAGCTGGTGATCCCTGCGAACGAGTGTGGTGCATAAACTGACACAAGAATAAAAGAAAACAAACAAAGACTCAAGACAGAAAGACTCGATCCTATTTTAGACACTCAGATAGCATGTAGGACAAGCACAGAAGACAAGTAGACTCACAAGACTCAAAAGAAAAAGAAAATAAAATAAACCAAAAATCAAACAAAGAACTAGTCAAAGTCAATATTGCTATTGCCAAGTGTCCCCGGAAATGGCGCCAAAAAGTTGATGTCGCCCAGACGGTCTATTAAAAGGAGTACCTTCAACTAAACCGCACTGATAGGCAAGTGTACCTATCGAGTGTAGCACATCTTAACGGTAAACCGAGTTATCGAACCCTAGAGACACTATGTAACAAAACTAAACTCTGACCCGAACTAAAGATTTAATTGGTATGGGGGGGGTTGACTACACTAAGGATTAACTAAGAATGCAGTAAACTAGAACGACTCAATAATCAAGAGAAAAGATTAAGGTGAAATCAAGAGATGTAAATAATACTACCTAGGTCAGAATCCTACTTGCAAAGATCAACTTCTATCGGTTCTGGGAACTATGATGGATCTGGGTTTCAAATGAAACAGCTCTAGACAACCAAGTGGATCCCTAATCACTCTCAGGGTGTCACCAACTAAGGAACCTACAGATGTAATAACTCACCAGATGTTGGATCACTTCTCAGGTATTTCTAAGTATGACCAAGTACCCTAAAGACAGATTACCTCTCAGTCTCACTGTCCACAATACATTAAAAGAATGCACGGGGTAATCTCAAGATAATAACTATGACACGAATAGCAACAATAACTAAACACCTAATACTGGCTTCCTCTCAGACAGCTGACACTCGGATTACTAATGACAAAAGACTAAACGACCAATTCTCACCTCTCGGGTATTGAACAAGGAAGAACACTCAACTCTAATCAGTATTCAACGACAACTCCTATGGCTACTACGTCTAGCAAACCACCATAATCACAAACCCTAAGATATATGACAAAGATACGCTATTTGAACTGGCAGAAAACCTTATTATGTTCGCCTCTTGTAACACTAAGCGAACTTAGTAAGTTCGTCTAAGGGCTAAGCAGTGTTTGGACTTGTAATTTTTTTTGTGAAATTTTTTTTAGTTTGATTTTTTTTTGTATATTATATGACTAATGTGTGTTCTTTGTCCAATATATTTAATGCACGGAATTGAAATCAAACACTAGATCAGATCCAAGCATGCAATAACATCATAATAATTAACTCAAGATTCTTTAGAAAATCATAAAACCATCAACTAAATACAAAACCGAATAAAAACTGAAACTTCAACAAGTATTCATCATGCGACCTAGGCAATATATAAGTTTTAGCCTAGAATTATAGGTCCAGATTTCAATCAAAAATCTCACAAAAGACCGATTACACACACAGGTGGAATCTGTGTGTATGGTGGTGAAAACAGAGGGTAGAAACAGAAATGGTGAAGATAACAGCTAACCATATAGGAATCAACACAAATATGTTGTGAAAATGTAAGAACAAAGCATTAAATAAATGCAGATTGTATTGATTCTTCAAGAACAGTGTAAGAGAAAATTCAGGGTTACAGCCGCTACTCACACCCTAGAAATTCTCAAACTAGGCTATTTATAGTAAGTTGACAGGCATTGAAACTATGCTTAACGAAACTACTAGTTTCGATTGAGCATTTACAAGCGTGAAACAAGCCTGTCGAAACTAAACTGTCTATCGAAACTAGTAGTTTCGACTGAACAAACCTCAATCGAAAGTAGATAGTTTTGATGGCCCAGACTTAGAACTAAAACAAGAAATTACAAGAAATGAAATTACAAGAGAAATAAACTAACTAAACATTGTTTAAAAGAAATACATTGATAACAACAGCTTATACAATAATAAGACTCTAGAATCTCCCCCTAAGCTGTTGCATCAATGTCTTCAACTCTTCTCTAAGAAGTTGGCCCTTGACTTGATTTCTGGAAAAATGGCTTGACATTCAACGACACCACTCTTTGATAGGCCTTAGCATCAGCTTCATCATCTCCATGAAAGAGCTCGATGGGGTTTTTAAACAAAACTTCAAGATCTTCAGGTTGAAACTTTAGAAGCTCCATGGGCTCGAAAATATGAATGTCTTCTTTGCCTTCACATTCGATCACAGCACTTCCGATGGTTGAGTTGTAAAACCATTTTCTGAAGTTTTGTAGCTGGACAGGTACTGATCGTGGTAGTATGATTGATTTGACAGTTTCTGCTGGCTTGTATCGAAGGCTTACTCAGGGCTTTTGTGTTCTTGGATGAATCCTGGTTTTTGATATAATTCTCTTTGGTAGTGTGGTCTTCATTGACCTGAAGTCACTGAGAGCTTGTTGTTTCAGAAACAGCTCAAAGTTGCGTGCCTCGTTGACTTTTCCAGGATTTTGTAGGGGTAATTTGGCAAGTGCCCTAAGATCATATCTAGGGAGTGAGCTGAACTCATGAGAAGTTTTGAAGTGTTCTACTCCTCATTTGTATCTCCTGGCTATGTATAATCCCCTTTCATTATCATATTTCCATCCCACGGGGGGTCTCTTCAGCTCTAGGTACTTTTGAACCATTCATAATATTTGGGAGGCACCTCAAAAGGTAACTTCCTCACCCAAGGCCTTTTAGGATCAGGAAAGTCTGGGTTTAGCTTAGGAGCATTGATTAGTTCATATGGGGTGGATTCATTGTTAGATGTTTGAGTTGGTTGAATGGGGGTTGGTTCAGTGTGTACCAGATCAACTTTAACACTGGCTTCATCTTGATCATCGTCAAAGAGTGCCTGGATCTCTTCTCCTTCATCTGTGAAGTATCTGACCTTTTCTTCATGCAGATCTTCTATAGCTAAAATCTCTGAATAATCATCATTAAATCCAAAGTTATCAATCTCATCAAGAAGAGCATTCAACTCATGATCTGACCCAATTTCTTTTTCATCAAGAATGACCACATCGACACTTGATTCTATTCCCTTTCCTCTTTCTCTATTTGCTCTCCTTTCACTAACCGATGGAATATTATACCCGGTTTCTTCAGTCTTGACCTCCACATTATCCTTTGTCTTGGAAATTTGACCAGTGAAGATTGTCAGTGCAGACTATATTTGAAACAAAGGCAGTGGAAGAGGGTCCACTGGCAGAAGTGGTCTCCTCCTGAGCTGCTGAAGGGGTTTCTTGTTGAGCAGATTTAATTATTGAAGCCTTGATTTGCTCAACTAAATCAGATAAAGTGTTAAAGTCTTGTTGTTTTGAGAGATAGTCTTCTGTTCCAGTTGGATTTGCTGAACGTCAAGTTGGGTATGTAAGCCTCCAACTTCTAGTCTAAGATCTTTTACTTCATCCTTGCATTCTCTCAGTTCAGTCTTTAGATTTTCAATCACTTCATCATGTTTTGTTACAGTTTCCTGTAATCTCTTTACCTCCAGGCTCGGGGTTTTAACTCTTGGGACAGATGTTTTCAATCACTTCATCATGTTTTGTTACAGTTTCCTGTAATCTCTTTACCTCCAGGCTCAGGGTTTTAACTCTTGGGACAGATGGTGATGGATCAGGGACAGGGGATGCAGGAGGTGTAGAAACATATGTATGTAGTGGAGATGGTTGTGGTGAAGGTGGTGGAATATGAGTAGGTGAGTTAGAAGGGGTTAAGTGTTCTGGAACATCAAATAGAGACTCTGAAGAAGAGGTTAAGGACTCCAGTCCTGTCTTTATTTTCTTGGCCAAAGGTTCTTCCTTTTCATAATCAGAACTTGAATCAGGTAGCCTCTTAGAGGAGGATGCAGGAGGTTCAGTCTGCTCCTCATCTTCGACTCATAGTCAGATTGATCATATTTAGTGCCATAGATACCTTCGTCCAAAGTTTCACTAGAATCAGCTTCAGCTTCAACATTCTCCTGAACTTCATCATTAACATCTGCTTCTATGTTTTCAGCATGTTGCTCTTAAACTACTGGCTCAAGATTCACTAACATTTGATCCATAAAAGGAGCCTCTAAGATAGGCTGTTCAATATCTTGCTCTATTTGCTGGTCAGCTTCAATATCTTGCTCTTGGTTCCCTTGACCCTGTTCTGCCTCTTCTTCTTTAGATGATGATTCAACTAGTAGTCGTGGATCTATATCAGGAACATTATCTTCTTCTTCACCCAAGATATGACCAAACAGAGGAATGTCAGCAATCACTCTGTTGGTTCTTTTGCTTGAACTCTTCATGTAGCTTAGGGTCTTGGCAGTCATATGATCAAAAAAAATATATGGCCATCTTGTTGCAAGTTAGGATGGAGATGATTAATAATAATCTAAAGAAACCTAGGGTAGACCAAGAACTTTTTCTTCACTCATCCAATAAGGTTTTCTTTCAATTGCCCAAACACTAGCCCAGAGAAGTTGTAGTCCCTCCCTTTAATCAATCCTAAGACTGTTGATGCCACCATGGCATTGGCTGAATCAAAACCACCTTTCCTGATAGACAGGCAGTGAATAAATACATGTACAATGTATCTCCATAGAGGTGGAAGGGCTTTTTTGATAATCTGTTCGCCCTTGAATTCATCTGGATGCCCCAATCTTCTGAAACATTCTTTAACATAAAAACTTGGAAATTCCACCAGTGCTTCATGATTATCATTAAAGTGAAGCACCTCTCTGATAGTTGCCTCAGATAATATAACTTCTTGATTATGAACTGTAGCCCTGATATGCTCCACATTGTCTATAACTGTTGTAGTTGCAGTACTCTAGAATTGCCTTATAGTAGTTTCAAACACTTGCAGATTGTGGCTTATAGCAAAGCTGATGTTGGAGTTGGCTAGGAAATCAAGTACATGTATGAAGTCTACATTTTTGGGATCAGTAGTATTCAACACAGCACACACATTGTGCCTTTTGACAAATAAGAGATCTATATCTGCAGAGAAACAACACAAGAAAAATTATCAAACATCAGTCCAACACTTTGAAAAATTTCAGAAAAGCCTGACCGAAACTACTTGTTTCAGGTGAAGAAAGCATATCGAAACTACATAGTTTCGGGCACCAAAGGGTATCAAAACAACTAGTTTCGATGGAAAACCTGTTCAAATTCTGAGACATCTTTTTGAAAAACAAAACACCCTTTAATCGAAACAACTAGTTTCGATGCCTGAATTCTGAACAAAAACACAATCATTCAAAAGCAGAGAAAAACTAAACTAAAAACTATAGACAGATTAACAAAATATAAACAGAAATAAAAAGAAAGGTAAAGGTCGCCTGAGGTGTCGAAACTCCATCTTACCGAGATTTTTGAGGAAATCTGCAAAATTAAACAATAGAAGAGTGAGATATTAGCAATGATGAGTTCATAAACAGGATCTAAGCAATAAACAACCCAAACAGATTTCAGTCGTAACAAGGGTAGAAGTGTAACCCTAGCCATCGCCATATAAAATAGTAGCACACATTTTGAGTAATCAAACCTGATGAAGACGACGACGGAGGAATCAGATAAGCGAGACTGATCTCGCAAAATTAGACCAAGGATATGAGCTTTTGTGTGTGAAGATGAAGGTGAAAAAGGTTTCGGGTGAGCGAGAGTGAACGAAGCATGAAGAATAACCTGATTATGAAGACATTCAATTTGAGCTTGACAAAAGACTAAAATGCCCTTGTCAAAACTATTAGTTTTGATAGAGCAAAGTAGTTTCGGGTGGTAGGTAGTTTCGGGCGATTTGATTAGTTTCGATGGCAATGTTGTTTCAGGTGAAAAGGAGATACTTGATCAGAAACAAAGCAAAAACACTCATATGTACACAATCTAAACAAGCTAATAAGGAAGATTTAGAAATTTATATAGAAAAATAAAAGTAAAAACAATAAAAAATATAAACACTTAGCCTTGGAAAAGATCCAACGTGAGATCATGCCTGGTCAAAATCTTGAAACACTTCATTTTGCACTTAGCTACTATGAATCCCTGAAGATAGCCGATATTTGTGCAAGATAAACCCGAACATTTGCTTGTACAATGATTTCATGTGATTAAGAGGTACCATTTGAGAACGAAACATGGCGTACCCCACATTTTGAAATAAAATGGTTTTGAAAGCCTATCAATCCTCAAGAAATACCCGCATTCATCTTATCATCTCTTACATGTTAACCAGGGTACCATCTTGGTAAATCAAAATCACCGCCAAAAGTAAAATAAAATCCAATTGGATATAAGAAGTTGTAAAATGAAAAATATCCAAGTGGATATTAAAAGGTACGAACATTCTAGATCTTTGCGTAAGTAAAACAGAAGAAGTCGTAAAATTATCCAAGCGGATAGGTAAAGGTTGAACACCTGAGATCTTTGTGTAAGCAAAACAGACGGGGTCAAATCATCCAAGTGGATGGGAAAAATATGAACTCCCGAGATCTTTGCGTAAGCAAAACAGACGGGGTCATCGACGGTAACTCTCGTTACTTTGACGGTCACTTGGCGCATGAATCAGAATCCAACACGTAAGCCTATATCTGATTGAATCGGTTTTCTTAGCTTAAAATGGGTTAGAAGATTCAAAAATGGGTTCAAACACACGTGTACGATAGAGAATTAGGTTTTCACACTACTAAAGAGTTATAACCGTATCTCGGGCCTACCGGCTATACCTCAATAAGCACCATCGCTTATGGTCCATTCCATGTTCAAAAAGTGTGATCAGACTCTATCATTTCTCACAAGGTCGGATCCGATTTTCCTGAAACAAAACATGATACTTACAGTGAGTTTTTCTTAAGCATAAAACAAAAAAAAAATCTTTTCTTTTTGACTAAACAAAGCAAATCTTTTTCTTTCTAACTGCACATTCCAATTTCTCCCCCAAAAGTTTTGCTTTCAATGATAAATAAAGAAAACAATTATATAGAAAAATAAAATCTTTTTTGGAAATCGTCCTAATTAACAAGTTTAAATAGAAAAGACAATATGCACAAAGGTTACTGAAAGTTAATCATGTCGAGCATCTCCGCCAATTTCTAAAATCTGGCATAATCAAATGCTTTCGTAAAAATGTCGGCAGTTTGCTTGTTGGTTTTAACTTCAACGATTTTGATATGTTTCTTTTCGACACAATCACAGATGAAGTGGTGTTTGATCTCAATGTGTTTGGTTTTTAAATGCTGAACGGGATTTTTGGTGATATGGGGAACGGCGGTGTTATCACACAGGATGGGAGTTTCAAGGAAGGTGATCCCGTAATCAAGCATTTGATGGTGGATCCATCTTACCTGGGAACAACAAAGGGCTGCGGCAATGTATTCGGCTTCGGTTGTGGACTGGGAAATGGTGGTTTGTTTCTTACATTGCCAGGAGACAAGGTGGTTGCCAAGGAACTGACAACCCCCAGAAGTAGATTTTTTGTCTAAGTTACATCCCCCGTAGTCTGAATCTGAATAGGCCAACAGATCAAGCAAGTTATTTTTGGGATACCAAAGCCTAAGTTTTGGCTTGTACTTCAAATCTCTTAAAATACGTTTGTCAGCAATTAAATGAGAGAGTTTAGGATTAGCCTGAAAGCAGTGAGATACAGAAGAGATCCTATCATTGAGCGATAGAGGTGCTGATCAATGCTTTCACCATCCAAATCAGGATACAGACAATGTCGAACTTCCACGGGTGTAACATTCCAAAAATAATAAAACGAAAAAATATAGCGAGACCGGTGATTTAGTCGGAATATTTAAACAAAAGGGAGCGGGCTTGGGCTCGGCTTCAATGGGCCGAGGGAAGCCCAGGTATATATATAAGGCAAGGCAGCCCTCTTCCCTGCTTTTCCACACTCACGCAGCTTCTAGAGATAGAAAGGAGAGCTCGGGTCTAGAGAGAGAAAGTCGACGGATCGTCACGAGATTGGAGGAGCACGTTACAGCTGAGCCCGTGAGCAAAACCTCCGAATCAGAATTACAATCCAGGTAACGATTCGATCACATTATGAGTTTTTGTTCGTTTTGGGAAGTTTCGTGTTTTGGCTAAAAAGGTAACGATTTTATGGATGAAACTTGAAAATGAACTTAGGAATAGCATCTAGAATGAAAACCGAAAGTTTTGATCTAAGAAAATTGAGATATTGACTCGATCAGACTCGCATGCAAAAACTTTAGATTCTTGGGGAAGACGACGGGTGCAGACCCATCGAAACTACTTAGTTTCGATAGGTGCAGACCCATCGAAACTACTCAGTTTTGATATATATATATACAGACCCACCGAAACTACATAGTTTCGATATGCCTACGATCAGAAGCTAAGATAATACATAAGCAACATATCGAAACTACCAAGTTTCGACAGGAGCAACCTATCGAAACTACCAAGTTTCGACAGCAGCAACCTATCGAAACTACCAAGTTTCGACAGAAGCAACCTATCAAAACTACCAAGTTTCGACAGAAGCAATCTATCGAAACTACCAAGTTTCGATATATGTAAATCCATCGAAACTACTAGGTTCAAGCATAGTAATGTCTAGTGTCATCTAGGAGCCCTACCTTATGTGTATGACTTTATTATACAGATCGTGAGTGACATTAGTGACGCTCAGTAGCCAGCTAAGTGTATTTCAGAAACTACTCATCAGGTGAGTTCTAAGTGCCCCCTTTTATGCTATGTGCAAATCTTATTAAATGTTTTGGGGCTGAAATGTATACACTAAATGAATAAATGATATGAATGCTAATGTGATCATACGTGATGTACTAATATATATTTTATATATATATATATAAAGAATGAATTTTGAACAAAAAATGAAACGTATGTTTACAAAGAATGAAAGAAAGAATGGCATAACGTAAATAAATGAAATCTTGCTGTATAATTATTTATATTGCATGTTATAAATGTAAGTATACGTTATGAACGGAAATGAAGTTAACGACTACTTCTCTAGATGGACGACCACGTGACTATTTTGCAACCGGGAAAGATACGTCCTTCGCAAGCTAGGACGTACAAAAAGCATAAAAGGGCGGTCGAAGTAAATGCTAAAATAGTATAACGGTTGCATAAACAATAGTTCGTGTGGGAAACGAATGCCTTAGGGCAGACGGGCGAATATGACGGACTACGACGGTAGGACGGTAAAGAAGGACGGCCGAAGGTTGGCCGGACTAAAGTTAAGGCGGACGGTTTCTAGGACCGGACGAGTAAAGGGGCTACGACGGTAGCTCAAGGGCGTATGTCTTTGTGATATACGTACCGTAAGATGGGTTGATCACCCTTATGTGTATGACCAATGAATGTTAAAGAAAGAAAAGGTGAATACATATCTATGTAATCGCATAAGAATGAAGAAAGAAAAGTAAAGACTATGAATACGTATTTGTAGAAATGTATGTATATATTTATGTATACTTATAAAGAAAAGAATGATCATACTTAATAGTTTTAAACTAGAACTCACCAGCGTTAGCTGACTTTTAGTATACATTTCAGGTAACAAAGGAAAGGGTCGTGCGAAGGCGTGAAGGCTGCCCGACATGTGACTGACATCCCACCTTATGTTTTGTTTAGACAATGGTTAAGGTTTTGAATGTTAAGACTTCCGCTGTAATGTACTCAAATGTTGAATGTTTCCGCTGTGTTTGAATGTTTTTAATTAAAAGTTTAGTAATTAATGACTATGTTTATGAGTAAATCCAACAAGTGAGGTCACCCGGGAAAAGGGGCCTTACAAGTTGGTATCAGAGCAATAGTTTGAGAGATTCAGACATCCCTAAATGTCTGGACTCAAGCTGATTATGGGACCAACGCACGGATGTCAGTCTGGGTAGCCAACACCAACGCCAGCACAGTAAGTAAGTACTAAGGTTAATACACTTGGATAAGAATAGATACTCAAACCTAGAACCAATAGATGTCAATGTCACGACCAATTTGAAAAGTTTGGAACATGAAAAGCAATGTAGATTTCTAATCACAAATCCGTCACTGTAATAAAAAATTTACCTTGTTCGTATTGTTCCAAGACTATGATCTGAGAGAATGACATTGATGTATTCCCTTTATGACCATCAGGAAAACTAGGAACTATGACTGGAGGAGGAAGAACTGGACACCGAGGCGGTCGCACTGGCCGAGTGGGTAGACCTCCATTGAATCGAAGAAGTGAAGAGGAAGAGAGTGTGCACGCAGAACACACTGATAGTGTGCACGAAACTAATGTGACCCCAACTGGGGACGCAACCAAGGGCCTATACAGTTGGAACCCGAGGTTAGGGATGCTATTGCTCGCGAGGTTGTACTTACTCTGAAGAACATATTGCCTGACCTACTATCTGAGGCACTAAAGAAAAGCAAGGAAGAGGATGAAGGGAACAATGAAGAGAAAATTTATGACAGTGACGGGGATGAAGTAAGGGTGGCATCAAGCAGTCGTGGGTGTACTTACAAAGGTTTCAAGGATAGAGACCCACCCAAGTTTGATGGTAGCAAGGATTCAGTGGCAACACTCGAATGGATTGAGAGGATGAACGCTGTAATCAACATCAGCGAGTGTCGACCGGACCAGGCGGTTAAATATGTTGCTCATTCTTTCACCAATGAAGCACTAGGTTGGTGGAGGAACATCCAGCGGACAAAGTCCCCAAACGCTCTTGCAAGAATGACATGGGAAGACCTAAAGAAGCTAATAATTCAGAAGTTCTGTCCCCAGAATGAAATTGATCGAGTGGAAAATGAATTCCTAAACTTTAAAGCTGGCAACAAGACACACCGCCAGTATACTTCTAGGTTCAATGAGCTAGCTCAACTGGTACCCCACCTGGTGGAGACAGAGGAGCCAATGATCAAGTATTATGTGAAGGGCCTACCTCAAAGGGTCCGTGTCCACGTGAAATCCAACCTACCCTCGACCTTCAAGTCGGTAGTAAATTTGAGCGGAATCGTCTACGACGATTATGCCAATGAGGACCCACCAACAGAGACACAAAAGAGAAAGTGGGAGAACCCGTCTAGAGGCACCGGAAGAGGGAATGTAACAACTGAAACTAAGAAGCCAAGGTCGGATGAATATGAAACATGCAGGAAATGTGAAAGGCAACATCTTGGCGAATGTAAATCGGCACCACCACATGCTATAAATGCGGGAAGCCGGGGCACTTCTCTCGAGAATGTGTAAGAAACATCAAGTGCCAAGTATGTGGATTGTTTGGACATCTGACAAAGAACTGCAGGAAGGCCAGCCAATCTGGTTCGGGAAGAGAGAGGGAAAAGGAACAGCCGCAGGCTAGGACTCGAGCCTATGCACTGACCGAGGAAGAAGCAAGAGGAAACCCTGATGTTGTGTCAGGTACGTTTCTAGTAAATGATGAAAATGCTGCTATTTTATTTGACTCTGGTGCCAGTAAAAGCTTCATATCAAATGCATTTAGTCGTAAACTGGGTTGCACTATCAACACCATAGCAAAGGCCTTTAGCGTACAAACTGCCGTGGGTAAAAATTCGGCAGTATTCCAAGTAACAGAGGATTGTATCATATAAAAAGAGGGCCATAAGTTTCCTTCTAGATTATTCCTTCTCACCTTAGGAGGATTCGATATAGTATTGGGTATGGATTGGTTAGCTGCCAACGAAGCTCAAATCATATGTAAACATAAGAGGATACACCTTAAAGCTCCTAGCGGCAATCCAATTACGGTTTATGGGGATTGGAATTGCATGATGCCGAACATCATCTCAATGATCAAGGGCGAAAGTTACATGAGGCGCGGTTGCGAAGCTTATTTGGCATATATTATTGATGATATAACGAAAATGAATGAACTCAAGGAAGTACCCGTGGTGTGCAACTTTCCGCAAGTATTCCCTGAGGACCTACCTGGGTTACCACCCGATCGGGAAATAGAATTTCAGATTGACTTATTGCCAGGAGCTGAGCCCGTTGCCAAAGCCCCCTACCGATTGGCGCCGTCAGAAATGAAAGAATTAATGTCTCAACTAGAGGAACTAACAGAAAAAGGATTTATTAGGCCGAGCATCTCACCGTGGGGCGCTCCGGTACTATTTGTAAAGAAGAAAGACTGCAGCATGCGCATGTGCATTGACTACCGTGAGTTGAACAAGAGAACAGTAAAGAACAAATACCCACTGCCTAGAATAGACGACCTTTTTGATCAACTGCAAGGTGCGAGTTGGTTCTCAAAGATCGATCTTAGGTCGGGTTACCATCAGTTGAAAGTAAGAGAAGAAGACGTACCAAAGACCGCGTTTCGCACGCGTTATGGGCATTATGAGTTTCTCGTGATGTCTTTCGGATTGACCAACGCACCAGCAGCGTTTATGGATTTGATGAATAGAGTATGTCGACCCATGTTGGATCGATCAGTGATAGTTTTTATAGACGACATACTGGTATATTCGAAAAGCGAGGGTGATCACCACTGTCACCTAAGGGAGGTTCTGGAGGTGCTAAAGCAGGAAAAGTTGTACGTAAAATTCTCCAAATGCGCGTTCTGGCTTAGGGAAGTCCAATTCCTAGGTCATGTAATAAACCCAAACGGCATCATGGTGGATCCTGCAAAGATCGAGACAGTAAAGGAATGGAACGTCCCAAAGACACCAACAGAGATACGAAGCTTCATGGGATTGGCAGGCTACTATCGAAGGTTCATTCAAGATTTTTCAAGAATAGCCTTGTCACTAACTAAGTTGACACGGAAGGAAGTGAAATATGAATGGGGTCCAACCCAAAACAACGTGTTTGAAGAACTTAAGGCACGATTAACCCAAGCTCCAGTCTTAACTCTACCCGAGGGAAATGAAGACTTGGTAGTCTATTCTGACGCTTCGGGGCAGGGTTTGGGGTGCGTACTTATGCAACGAGGAAAGGTAATTGCTTACGCATCGCGGCAACTAAAGATTCACGAGGTTAATTACCCAACACACGATTTAGAGTTAGCAGCAGTAGTTTTCGCGTTGAAAATATGGAGGCACTATCTGTATGGAGTCAAATGCACCATTTACTCCGATCACAAAAGCCTAAAGTACTTTTTCGGGCAAAAGGAATTAAACATGAGGCAAAGGAGGTGGTTAGAGCTACTGAAGGACTATGACTGTGAGATATTGTACCATCCAGGTAAAGCGAACGTGGTGGCTGACGCTTTAAGAAGAAAGGAAGAATCGGAACCTATACAGATCAAAGCGTGTCAGCTGATTATAACACCAGATTTGATGAGTGAAATATCAAAGGCACAAGACGAAGCGCTATTAGAAGGAAATATAAAATGGGAAAGAATAGTAGGTCAACAAGGGAATTTGGATGCAAATGCATACGGTGTACGAACTAGGTTTGGCTGAATGTGGATACCTAAGATTGGCGAGCTTAGAGCCAAAATACTCGATGAGGCCCATAAGTCTTGCTATTCTATCCACCCCGAGACAAACAAAATGTATCAAGACTTGAAGAAAGAATACTGGTGGCCTGGCATGAAGAATGATGTGACAGAATACGTGAGCAAGTGCCTAACGTGTTCTCTAGTTAAGGCCGAACACCGGAAACCATGCGGTAAAATGCAACCTTTACCAATACCGGAATGGAAGTGGGAGGAGATCATAATGGACTTCATTACCAAGCTACCGCGAACAGCTAAAGGCAATGATACCATTTGGGTGATCGTCGACCGCTTGACAAAGAGTGCTCACTTCTTGCCAATACGTGAGACCTCTTCGTCAGAAAAACTAGCAGAAATTTTTATCAAGGAAATTATGAGCAGACATGGTATGCCGATGTCGATTGTGTCCGACAGGGATACTAGATTTACATCAAGGTTTTGGAAGAAATTCAATGAAGCGATGTTCACTAGATTGAACATCAGCACCGCTTACCACCCCCAAACCGATGGACAATCGGAAAGGACCATTCAGACCTTGGAGGACATGCTCCGGGCCTGTATCATTGACTTCAGTGGGAGCTAGGACAGCCATCTACCATTGGCAGAATTCTCATATAACAACAGCTATCACTCAACTATTGGCATGCCGCCATTTGAAATGTTGTATGGGAGGAAATGTAGGACCCCGGTTTGTTGGGGGGAAATTGGACAGAAGGATTTTGCAAGTCTCGAAGTTGTTAAAGCTACTTCCGAGAAGTTTGATCAAATCAAGGCTCGAATGAAAGCCGCAAAGGACAGACAGAAATCATACGCGGATAAGAGAAGAAGGGATTTAGAATTTCAAGTGGGGGACATGGTACTGTTGAAAGTATCACCATGGAAAGGGACCATCCGATTCAGAAAGCGTGGCAAATTAAGTCCAAGGTTTGTCGGACCTTTCAAGATTTTAGCAAGAGTGGGTCAAGTTGCTTACAGACTCGACCTACCCGTTGAGCTTAGTGGAATACACCCTACGTTTCACGTGTCGCACTTACTCAAGTGCCTAGCTGATGACACAGCTCACATACCTTACGACGAGATAGAAGTGGATAACAGTCTAAATTATATAGAGGAACCGATATCCATTCTTGACCGAGCTGAGAAACGACTACGCAATAAGTCGATACCGTTAGTCAAGATACAATGGAAGCACAGAAAAGGGTCGGAAGCTACGTGGGAAAAAGAAGACGAGATGAGGGGACTATACCCTCAATTGTTTAACGTATGAACAGTTTTGAGGACGAAACCTCTTTAAGGAGGGTAGACTTGTAACATCCCAAAAATAATAAAACGAATAAATATAGCGAGACCGGAGATTTAGTCAGAATATTTAAACAAAAGGGAGCGGGTTTGGGCTTGGCTTCAATGGGCCGAGGGAAGCCCAGGTATATATATAAGGCAAGGCAGCCCTCTTCCCTGCTTTTCCACACTCACGCAGCTTCTAGAGAGAGAAAGGAAAGCTCGGGTCTAGAGAGAGAAAGTCGACGGATCGTCACGAGATTGGAGGAGCACGTTACAGCTGAGCCCGTGAGCAAAACCTCCGAATCAGAATTACAATCCAGGTAACGATTCGATCACATTATGAGTTTTTGTTCGTTTTGGGAAGTTTCGGGTTTTGGCTTAAAAGGTAACGATTTTGCGGATGAAACTTGAAAATGAACTTAGGAATAGCATCTAGAATGAAAACCGAAAGTTTTGATCTAAGAAAATTGAGATATTGACTCGATCAGACTCGCATTCAAAAACTTCAGATTCTTGGGGAAGACGACAGGTGCAGACCCATCGAAACTACTTAGTTTCGATAGGTACAGACCCATCGAAACTACTCAGTTTCGATATATATATATACAGACCCACCGAAACTACCTAGTTTCGATATGCCCACGATCCGAAGCTAAGATAATAAATAAGCAACCTATCGAAACTACCTATCGAAACTACCAAGTTTCGACAGGAGCAACCTATCAAAACTACCAAGTTTCGACAGAAGCAACCTATCGAAACTACCAAGTTTCGACATATAAGCAACCTATCAAAACTACCAAGTTTTGACAGAAGCAATCTATCGAAACTACCACGTTTCGATATAAGTAAATCCATCGAAACTACTAGGTTCAAGCATAGTAATGTCTAGTGTCATCTAGGAGCCCTACCTTACGTGTATGACTTTATTATACAGATCGTGAGTGACATTAGTGACGCTCAGTAGCTAGCTAAGTGTATTTCAGAAACTACTCATCAGGTGAGTTCTATGTGCACCATTCTATGCTATGTGCAAATCTTATTAAATGTTTTGGGGCTGAAATGTATACACTAAATGAATAAATGATATGAATGCTAATGTGATCATACGTGATGTACTAATATATATTTTATATATATATATATATATAAAGAATGAATTTTGAACAAAGAATGAAACGTATGTTTACAAAGAATGAAGGAAAGAATGGCATAACGTAAATAAATGAAATCTTGCTGTATAATTATTTATATTGCATGTTATAAATGTAAGTATACGTTATGGACGGAAACGAAGTTAACGGCTACTTCTGTAGACGGACGACCACGTGACTATTTTGCAACCGGGAAAGATACGTCCTTCGCAAGCTAGGACGTACAAAAAGCATAAAAGGGCGGTCGAAGTAAATGCTAAAATAGTATAACGGTTGCATAAACAATAGTTCGCGTGGGTAACGGATGCCTTAGGGCAGACGGGAGAATATGACTGTGACATCCGGCAATTTTCAGGTTATTTACCGTTAAACCTTAGAACGCGTTTGCAATTTAATTGTGTGTGTCTTAGACTTAATTTCAGTTAATTAGGTTATTATAAAGTCTAGCAAAACCCTTCGTATGCATAGGTTTGCATTTCGTGAAATTTCAGAAATTTCGATACCGCGTATCGGTAAAATGCCCGTATTTAACGTTGGTGACGACCCGGTTAACCATAAAAATATCAGTTTTGATGAAAATTATATAAACTGGTTTATATTAGTGGATTATGTGTGAAATTTATGTGCAATGTGTTAAATACCGCTTTCGACGATTTTCGTTGCGTTTTACCCGGTACAATCGCGTACCGGATGAGTTAAAATGAACTGTTAGCAAAAATTATTATTTTCACTAATTATGATAGCAAATAATTAGTGGGTATTTTATATATTTTTATTTTGACGAAAAACCATGTTTAAAGTGGTAACATTTTATAAAAGTGTTGTAGTTTTTATAAAAGATCACCTACATGTGTGTAGAGGTTTATAAAATAAAAGATGGCATCTTTTCTCTCTCCCAAAAATCAGCCATAAAAAGTGGGTCCCACACCCTAATCAAGTGTTAAACACACTCATTTGATTCCTTACACACTTTGTACAAAACTACACTCCACCAAATTTGATCATTCAACTTGCATGAAATTTGAATGGAAGATGTCAAATCCTCTCTCCTCTCTCCTCTCTTGGCTGAATTCATCCCTCACCCCACCTATAAATACCCCTTCAATCTTCACTTCAATCCCACACCTTTCTATCATCTTTTCTCTAAGTGTTCTTTCAAGTGTTCTTGAGTTTTTGGTGTTCTTGGAGCATTTTCTTGAAGATTCAAGAGTGTGGAGCCAAATACTCAACAAAACCATCCATCAACTTGCATTTCACTAGTATCTCCCTTGATTTAGTTCAAGAGGTATGAACCTCATATTTCTTTGCTTCTTTCTTTTTCTTTGATAAAAATAGTGATCCTTGCAAGAGTTGTTCATCACCAACTAAAAGACTTTTTATGAACCATTAAAATTCAGCAAATAAGGGTTTTTATAAAAGGGTTTTAGTATTTATATATGCATGCATGTAGTCATGTGAATGAATGTGTGTTTATGTGTTCATATCTTGCAAAATGATGATGAATAATGTTAGATTCTTGCATGCAAACAAATATTTTGTTATGACCAAGTTAAAACAGAAAAATAAAGTGTATTATTACATAAAAACTTGTTATTTTATGTATGGATCTTAAACCCCTACGTTTGGATGCTTGTTACTAAAGATTGTGGTTTAAAAAGCATGATAAAAGCTAGGTTTGTACATGAATTGTTAGGATTATTTGAAATCTGGAAATAAGGTGATAAATATGATGTATTTTATGTATAATGATCAGCTCTAAAAGGGTATCTTATGTTGTGATGATTAGCTAGAGTTTTGACCATGATTTGTTACAAAAAGGGTACTTAAATGATGGATTATTACATGTAAAATGATGGATAAGTTAGGTCTGATTATATGGCTGTAAAAAGATTATATTTTATGTTAAAAATCCATATTTTTAATAAATAATATGATCCTTGGTGTTTTGATGCTTTTGGATAACATTTTAGGCATGACTAGTCGTAAAATCGGTGTTTTCCGCCTTGAAAAATGAATGCTAGTTAGGTCTGATTTCAAACAGCAAATTAAACTTATTTTATGACATATTTTCAGCTAATAATGTATATGATGAGTTAGTTTTATGACCCATGTGTTTACTTATGTGGTATGATGTTTCGGTTATCGCATATGTGCTAGAAATTGCCATGTATAGGTACTTTATGTCAAAATAATGAAAGATTGTTTTGTTTGATGAAATATATTTTATTAAGTATATTTTGATGATATATGATGTTATATGAACTCATGCGTTAGAAATTTGGAAGTTTGTTCCTTAAAAGTTAGTCGTTTTGCTTGAAAGGTGCTTATGTGCAAATATTGTGACTTTAGTGTTTTCACATGTGATTTAGAACTCATAAGCATATGTATGAGTAGATATATATATGTTACTAGTTTCATACTTTCATGTTGATCGTTGTTAGGTAATAACACTTGAAGTCTTCGTATGTGTGTATGATACACCATTTTTCGTTAAAAACATAACCGCGTGTCGAAGTCACCAACGGGTCGTTCAAATAAATATTTTCTTAAAAATATTACAAGTCTAAGTAGGTTGGGTGAACAACTTGCTAGTAAGACGTGAGTTTCAATTAGTAATGTACCCCTCATGTTTAGGGCACCGTTAGCGTTCGTGGGCGTATTTTTGCTAACACTCGTTTTTCCGCCGTTCGTTATCAAGGTGAGTTTTCACGGCCCCTTTTTAAACTATTTTGTTGCTTTATAAACTATGGGGGAAGAACATGCTTTCGTTCGTTTATCATGATACTGGACTTACGTTATGTGTTCGTTTGATGGTCTCGAGTAAGGGCTTTCGTTATGTGTTCATGTATGTCGTTCATGAATAGCCCCGCCGTTATAATCATTAGCCTCATGTAGGCCGCAAGGTGTGTTGATAGATCTATTTGGGACTGACTGCCCACTCTCGTGATCAGTAGCGCTGATCGGTCGTTCGTACGAGAGAATATATTTTGAAAGGATTCGTGGGGATATGTTGTATTCGTGTCTCGGTTTGATTATAAGCTCTAGGTACTGTCATCATGTTGTATTCCTTGCAAGCTTATGACATATCACATGTTTGTCCAAGTTACTTGATAGTTCGTTAAATTCGTTTATGTTATCGTTAAACCCGTGAAACTCGCTCAACTTTATGTTGATGTTTTTAAGCATGTTTTTCAGGTACTTAGATGCTCTCGCGCGGTTATGAAAACGGGCTTTTGGGCAAACGCTTGCATCGGATTTCTGTTGGGACATTTTAAACTTTATTTTGGATCCTCGTGTGTTGGATCATTAAAACTCGTGTTTTAAATTTCAATGCTATTAAATTTGGATAAATGTAAGACTTTTCTTTTATCTCGTTGAACATTTCCGATGTTTTAAATAAATGTGTTTGCTTATTATCATTGGGCTCCAACTTACGTGACCACCATGCTTACGTCTCGTTTCCGCTGCGAATCGTCGTTTTCGGGGTGTGACAGAAGTTGGTATCAGAGTCCATGGTTATAGCGAACTAGAAAATGTTTTTCTTAAAAATCTAGACTATAACTCTTAAAATTGGGTTTTTGGGTTAAAGACGTTTTCATACCGCATGCATCTTATATTAGGAGTAAGTGTTATTATTAATTAGATATAATAGAATATTCCTTTGTTCCTCATGTGCATTAGTTGTATGCATGCGTATGTGCTTACGTATAAGATATCCTCTTTACCCCTTACGTGCCTTAAATGTGTTGCATACGTACGTGCTTACATTTATTGGCAAAATTATTCACACCATGTATATATTTCATGCCACAGATGTCTCTTTCACCTTCCGTCATCTCGATCTCGTCTGATAGTGAGCCAGAGTCCACACCAGTTTCACCGATGTCTCCAAATTCGGTATTTTGATTTCGGATTTGACCCGAACATGCCGGATTTTGCTAATCACCCGTATTATGGGAATGGGTGGATAGGAGAATCTGAAGATGAAGAGGTACCATCTAATGAAGAAGAGCCTAGCGAAGAGGAATCTGATGATGAAAAGGAGTCTAGTGAGGAAGAGCCAGTTGAGACAAGTCCGTTGGTTAAGAAACCTATGGAGGAGACTCCAGCTAGTGTTGAGCCTATTCCAGTGATCCCCGAGACTATTAGCCCTGTCCATGAGAACGATGAAGCTATGACTGCCATTGAGCCTGTTAGGCCAACAACGATAGAATTACGTTTTCCATCTCATCGATCTTATCGTGAACATCCTGAAGGTCCACTTCTGAAGTTTACTGCTAGGAAATCAGTGTCACCGGCTAAGAAGAGAAAGCTAGCCGAAAGAGATGATGATGATTCGGCAACCGTTGGTTATATCGTTGAGCGTCCTCCTAAGAGGACAAGACCTTTTGTCGCCAGAAAATGGGATTGGCTGTCCGAGCAAGTGCGTGAATGGACGAATGAAGAGGGCGTACCGATTATTCGCCATATTGGTGAGTCCTCTTCTTCTCAGAGGGTGCTACCCCTCACTGGTCAGCCCATCGAGCGCACAGTGCCCTTGCTAGCTGCTCGATGTGCCCGTGAGGAGTCGAGGATAGATTCCATTGGAGTTAGCATGGATAGGATTACTCGTAGGTTTAAGCGTGTGGATGGCTATGTGAAACTTATGAAGAAAGATCAAGTTCAGGCCCGAGAAGATATGGCTGAATTGAGGAGAAGGTTGGAAGGGAGCGAGAAGAAGGCCGAAGAAGCAATAAAGATGGCCGAGGAGGCTACCACGAGAGCCATGGAAGCGGAAGTCAGAGAGGTTGAGGCCTTACAGCGTGTGGATGCACTTGAGGAGCGCCTCGAGGACTCTCTAGCCCTTGCAGTTACGTGTGTTCTGATCGCCGCCACTGTTGCTCGCATCGGTGTTTTCCCGCGCCACACCCGTTAGTTCATGTCTTTGGGGATGTTGTTTCTTTTGATTTCATGTCTTTTCATTTTGTTATATTAGAGAAACTTGTTAGGGTTTGGTCGTATACCACGCCCATTTTTGTAATCATTTGGTTTAATGATGTATCTAAGTTTGAACTCTAATTTTTAACAAAAATGACATGAAGTGGTTGATTTTGGTTTATCGTGGTGTTTGTTAAGTTATTTTCGTACATACATGAATGGCATGGATATTGCGTGATATATATTGTCTCACTCGTTGTATTGTTTGTATTGGGAAAAGGAACATGCCACCGCGGAGAGAAAACCAAAATGCTAACCCACTCCCCACTACGGCCGAGGAATTGGCCCAGTTGATTTCGCAACATGTCAACACCGCCCTCGCTAATAGGACGACCAACCAGAACATGAACCAGGCGAACCATATTAAAGGGTTCTCTTATAAGACCTTTCAAGCATGTCATACCCGACTCTTTTCTGGAACTGAAGGACCAATCGGCATTGTCCGCTGGATTGAGAAAATGGAGTCTGTGATGATCATAAGTAACTGTACTGCAGCTCAACGCGTGAAGTATGCAACAAGTTCATTTCAGGATGAAGCTCTAACCTGGTGGAATACTCAAATTCAGGGTCTCGGTGAGGCTAATGCCTATGGTCTCACTTGGGATCAGTTGAAGGAAATGTTGCTGCGTGAGTATTGTCCACGCAACGAAATTCAAAAATTAGAAGCGGAATTCTGGAATTTGACCATGGTAGATGCTGAGGTAAGGGAATACACGTCCAAGTTTCATCAATTGGCACGACTTGTACCCCATCTCGTAACACCGGAGCACAAAAGAATTGAGCGTTATATCTGGGGCTTGGCACCTCAGATCCGTAGTATGGTGACGTCAGCAAACCCTACGACTATTCAGAGTGCTGTGCAATTAGCACACTCCCTGACTGACGATGCTGTTCGTATGGGGACATTGAAGAAGAGTGGTTCAGGGAAGAAGCCAGTGGAAGTTGTTGATAAAACGACTGAGAAAGGAAAACTGCCAACTGAAGGAAAGCGTAAGTGGTCTGAAGGATCTGGGAGTCATGCTAATAACTCTCAGAACAAAAGGAGGAATCAGGGAAGGATGTATGCAGCCAACACCATGGAAACAAGAAGGTATCAGGGTCCTAACCCAAAGTGCAACAAATGTGGTTATTTTCACACTGGTCAGTGCAACGTCTGTGAACGTTGTGGCAAATTTGGACATCAAGCCCAAACCTGCCGTGTGAAATTGGGTGTGAAGAAAGAAGAATCGAACCATGGATGTTTTGAATGTGGAACTGTAGGGCATTTTAGGAAGGATTGCCCAAAACTGAAGAACCAGGAAAATCGTGGCAGAGCATTCGCGATGGAGGCCAAGAAAGCACGAAAGGATCCATCGGTTGTTACCGGTACGTTTCTCGTAAATGACCGTTATGCTTACATTTTATTTGATACCGGAGCCGATAAAAGTTTTGTTTCCAAAAACTTTGAGCCTTTTCTTAGCTCAAAATCAAGTAAATTAGATGTTAAGTATTCTATAGAGTTAGCTAACGGAAAATTAATAGAAGCCGACGAAGTTTTTCGTGAGTGTACCTTGCGTTTGGGAGATCGTATGTATAGTATTGACCTTTTACCAGTAGAACTTGGAAGTTTCGATGTCGTTATTGGCATGGATTGGTTATCAAAGAATCATGCAGAGATTGTGTGCGATAAGAAGATAGTTCGTCTTCTACCTTCGACTGGTGAACCGTTGGAAATTCAAGGTGATGAGAGTGCCCCTTTGAGAATCGTTAATATGATGAAAGCTCAGAAGTATTTGCGAAAAGGATACCCAGCATACTTAGCCCACGTGGTTGACACTAGGGTTGAGGAGCAGAAGCTTGAAGAGATCCCTGTAGTTCGTGATTATCCGGAGGTATTTCCTGAAGAGTTACCTGGGTTGCCACCGCAAAGGCAAGTCGAGTTCAGGATTGACCTAGTGTCCGGAGCAGCGCCGATAGCTCGATCTCCTTATCGTTTGGCACCATCTGAAATGCAAGAGTTATCCAAGCAATTGCAAGAATTGTTGGATAAAGGTTTTATAAGACCGAGTTTCTCGCCCTGGGGAGCGCCGGTTTTATTCGTGAAAAAGAAAGATGGTTCTATGCGGATGTGTATCGATTATCGAGAATTGAACAAGCTTACCATCAAGAATCGGTATCCATTACCGAGAATCGACGACTTATTCGATCAGCTGCAAGGATCGAGTTATTATTCGAAGATCGATTTACGTTCAGGCTACCATCAATTGAGGATTGTTGAAGAAGATATTCCGAAGACTGCATTCCGAACCCGGTATGGTCATTACGAGTTTTTGGTCATGCCTTTTGGTTTGACAAACGCTCCTGCGGTATTCATGGATCTCATGAATAGAGTGTGCAGACCATACTTGGACAAGTTCGTGATAGTGTTTATCGATGATATACTCATCTATTCACGGACCAAGGAAGAGCACGAGCACCATCTGAAGCTGATTTTGGAGATGTTGAGGAATGAGAAGCTATATGCTAAACTTTCCAAATGCGAGTTCTGGATCCGAGAAGTTCATTTTCTTGGACACGTTATCAATGAGAAGGGTATACACGTGGACCCAGCAAAGATTGAGGCAATTAAAAATTGGGAAGCGCCGAAGAGTCCGACCGAGGTACGACAATTCCTAGGTTTGGCGGGTTACTATCGAAGGTTTATTGAGAATTTCTCCAAGATAGCGCAATCCCTAACGCTATTGACCCAGAAGGACAAGGAGTATATCTGGGGAGAAAAGCAAGAGGCAACGTTTCAATTGTTGAAAAAGAAGCTGTGCAGTGCCCCTATCTTGTCTCTTCCTGAGGGGACAGATGGATTCGTGGTGTACTGTGATGCCTCTCGCCAAGGTCTTGGTTGTGTCCTAATGCAGAATGGAAAGGTCATAGCTTATGCGTCTCGTCAACTCAAGGTGCATGAACACAATTATGCGACACATGATTTGGAACTGGGTGCGGTGGTTTTTGCACTCAAAATTTGGAGGCACTACCTTTACGGTACTAAGTGCACAATTTTTACAGATCATAAGAGTCTCCAGCACATTTTTGACCAGAAAGAGCTGAATATGAGGCAGAGACGTTGGATGGAATTGCTCAATGACTACGATTGTGATATTCGTTATCACCCAGGCAAGGCTAATGTCGTGGCCGATGCCTTGAGTAGGAAGGAGCGAGTCAAGCCCTTACGCGTGCGTGCGTTAGGATTGACCATTCACACAAACCTCACAGCTCAGATTCGTGATGCACATCAAGAAGCTCTAAAAGAAGAGAATTTAAAGGATGAAAATCTTCGTGGTATGGTTAGAGAACTTATACCCAAGTCTGACGATGCCTTGTACTTCATGGATAGAATATGGGTGCCTCTGGCAGGCAATTTACGAGAAATGGTTTTGGATGAGGCCCATAAATCAAGATATTCGATTCACCCAGGATCGACAAAAATGTATAAGGATATCAAGGAGCACTTCTGGTGGCCGAACATGAAGGGTGATATTGCTTCATACGTTGGTAAATGTTTGACTTGCGCAAAAGTCAAGACCGAATACCAAAAGCCTTCTGGACTTCTGCAACAACCGGAGATTCCGCAGTGGAAATGGGACTGTATTGCCATGGATTTCATCACCAAATTACCCCGAACGTCTAGTGGCTATGATTCCATCTGGGTAATTGTGGATCGTTTGACGAAATCGGCACATTTCCTACCCGTGAAAGAATCTTACCGAATGAAGAAATTGGCCAGCATATACCTTAAGGAAGTAGTATCCCGACATGGTGTTCCGACTTCGATCATCTCCGATAGAGATAGTCGTTTCACATCGAAGTTTTGGCGGTCACTACAAAAAGCCTTGGGTACTCGTTTGGATTTAAGCACTGCGTATCATCGATAGAGTGATGGTCAAAGTGAGAGGACCATCCAGATTTTAGAAGACATGCTCCGTGCCTGCGTAATTGACTTTGGTGGAAGTTGGGATACTCACCTACCGTTGGCTGAGTTCTCTTATAATAACAGTTACCAAACTGGATTGAAAGCCGCTCCGTTTGAAGCCCTGTATGGGAGAAAATGTCGCTCACCGCTTTGTTGGGCAGAAGTTGGTGACAAGCATATAACTGGACCAGAGCTTATCCAGGAAACTACCGATAAGGTTTTCAAGATCCGTGATCGTTTGAAGGTTGCCCAGGACCGTCAGAAGAAATACGCTGATAGAAGAAGGAAACCATTAGCATTCCAAGTGGGAGACAGAGTTATGCTGAGGGTCTCTCCTTGGAAGGGGGTAGCTAGGTTTGGCAAGCATGATAAGCTTAGCCCCCGCTACATTGGACCTTACAAGATTATTGCTCGTGTAGGACCAGTTGCTTACCGACTGCAGTTACCGCGAGAACTAAGTGGAGTTCATAACGTATTCCATGTGTCCAATCTGAAAAAGTGTCTGTCTGATGAGACACTCATGATACCTCCAGGTGAGGTATGTGTTGATGACAAGCTCCATTTTCGTGAAGAGCCCGTAGAGGTTTCGGATTGGAAGATTCACAAGACCAGGCGTAGTCGTATTAAGTTGGTCAAGGTCAGATGGAATTCAAAGCGTGGTCCCGAGTTCACGTGGGAACGTGAAGATGAGATGAAACGGAAGTACCCTCAATTGTTTAAGTCTGCACGTAACCAGGCTTTGTAGCGTAAAATTTCGGGACGAAATTTCTTTAAGGAGGGGAGGCTGTGACATCCGACAATTTTCAGGTTATTTACCGTTAAACCTTAGAACGCGTTTGCAATTTAATTGTGTGTGTCTTAGACTTAATTTCAGTTAATTAGGTTATTATAAAGTCTAGCAAAGCCCTTCGTATGCATAGGTTTGCATTTCGTGAAATTTCAGAAATTTCGATACCGCGTATCAGTAAAATGCCCGTATTTAACGTTGGTGACGACCCGGTTAACCATAAAAATATCAGTTTTGATGAAAATTATATAAACTGGTTTATATTAGTGGATTATGTGTGAAATTTATGTGCAATGTGTTAAATACCGCTTTCGACGATTTTCGTTGCGTTTTACCCGGTACAATCGCGTACCGGATGAGTTAAAATGAACTGTTAGCAAAAATTATTATTTTCACTAATTATGATAGCAAATAATTAGTGGGTATTTTATATATTTTTATTTTGACGAAAAACCATGTTTAAAGTGGTAACATTTTATAAAAGTGTTGTAGTTTTTATAAAAGATCACCTACATGTGTGTAGAGGTTTATAAAATAAAAGATGGCATCTTTTCTCTCTCCCAAAAATCAGCCATAAAAAGTGGGTCCCACACCCTAATCAAGTGTTAAACACACTCATTTGATTCCTTACACACTTTGTACAAAACTACACTCCACCAAATTTGATCATTCAACTTGCATGAAATTTGAATGGAAGATGTCAAATCCTCTCTCCTCTCTCCTCTCTTGGCTGAATTCATCCCTCACCCCACCTATAAATACCCCTTCAATCTTCACTTCAATCCCACACCTTTCTATCATCTTTTCTCTAAGTGTTCTTTCAAGTGTTCTTGAGTTTTTGGTGTTCTTGGAGCATTTTCTTGAAGATCAAGAGTGTGGAGCCAAATACTCAACAAAACCATCCATCAACTTGCATTTCACTAGTATCTCCCTTGATTTAGTTCAAGAGGTATGAACCTCATATTTCTTTGCTTCTTTCTTTTTCTTTGATAAAAATAGTGATCCTTGCAAGAGTTGTTCATCACCAACTAAAAGACTTTTTATGAACCATTAAAATTCAGCAAATAAGGGTTTTTATAAAAGGGTTTTAGTATTTATATATGCATGCATGTAGTCATGTGAATGAATGTGTGTTTATGTGTTCATATCTTGCAAAATGATGATGAATAATGTTAGATTCTTGCATGCAAACAAATATTTTGTTATGACCAAGTTAAAACAGAAAAATAAAGTGTATTATTACATAAAAACTTGTTATTTTATGTATGGATCTTAAACCCCTACGTTTGGATGCTTGTTACTAAAGATTGTGGTTTAAAAAGCATGATAAAAGCTAGGTTTGTACATGAATTGTTAGGATTATTTGAAATCTGGAAATAAGGTGATAAATATGATGTATTTTATGTATAATGATCAGCTCTAAAAGGGTATCTTATGTTGTGATGATTAGCTAGAGTTTTGACCATGATTTGTTACAAAAAGGGTACTTAAATGATGGATTATTACATGTAAAATGATGGATAAGTTAGGTCTGATTATATGGCTGTAAAAAGATTATATTTTATGTTAAAAATCCATATTTTTAATAAATAATATGATCCTTGGTGTTTTGATGCTTTTGGATAACATTTTAGGCATGACTAGTCGTAAAATCGGTGTTTTCCGCCTTGAAAAATGAATGCTAGTTAGGTCTGATTTCAAACAGCAAATTAAACTTATTTTATGACATATTTTCAGCTAATAATGTATATGATGAGTTAGTTTTATGACCCATGTGTTTACTTATGTGGTATGATGTTTCGGTTATCGCATATGTGCTAGAAATTGCCATGTATAGGTACTTTATGTCAAAATAATGAAAGATTGTTTTGTTTGATGAAATATATTTTATTAAGTATATTTTGATGATATATGATGTTATATGAACTCATGCGTTAGAAATTTGGAAGTTTGTTCCTTAAAAGTTAGTCGTTTTGCTTGAAAGGTGCTTATGTGCAAATATTGTGACTTTAGTGTTTTCACATGTGATTTAGAACTCATAAGCATATGTATGAGTAGATATATATATGTTACTAGTTTCATACTTTCATGTTGATCGTTGTTAGGTAATAACACTTGAAGTCTTCGTATGTGTGTATGATACACCATTTTTCGTTAAAAACATAACCGCGTGTCGAAGTCACCAACGGGTCGTTCAAATAAATATTTTCTTAAAAATATTACAAGTCTAAGTAGGTTGGGTGAACAACTTGCTAGTAAGACGTGAGTTTCAATTAGTAATGTACCCCTCATGTTTAGGGCACCGTTAGCGTTCGTGGGCGTATTTTTGCTAACACTCGTTTTTCCGCCGTTCGTTATCAAGGTGAGTTTTCACGGCCCCTTTTTAAACTATTTTGTTGCTTTATAAACTATGGGGGAAGAACATGCTTTCGTTCGTTTATCATGATACTGGACTTACGTTATATGTTCGTTTGATGGTCTCGAGTAAGGGCTTTCGTTATGTGTTCATGTATGTCGTTCATGAATAGCCCCGCCGTTATAATCATTAGCCTCGTGTAGGCCGCAAGGTGTGTTGATAGATCTATTTGGGACTGACTGCCCACTCTCGTGATCAGTAGCGCTGATCGGTCGTTCGTACGAGAGAATATATTTTGAAAGGATTCGTGGGGATATGTTGTATTCATGTCTCGGTTTGATTATAAGCTCTAGGTACTGTCATCATGTTGTATTCCTTGCAAGCTTATGACATATCACATGTTTGTCCAAGTTACTTGATAGTTCGTTAAATTCGTTTATGTTATCGTTAAACCCGTGAAACTCGCTCAACTTTATGTTGATGTTTTTAAGCATGTTTTTCAGGTACTTAGATGCTCTCGCGCGGTTATGAAAACGGGCTTTTGGGCAAACGCTTGCATCGGATTTCTGTTGGGACATTTTAAACTTTATTTTGGATCCTCGTGTGTTAGATCATTAAAACTCGTGTTTTAAATTTCAATGCTATTAAATTTGGATAAATGTAAGACTTTTCTTTTATCTCGTTGAACATTTCCGATGTTTTAAATAAATGTGTTTGCTTATTATCATTGGGCTCCAACTTACGTGACCACCATGCTTACGTCTCGTTTCCGCTGCGAATCGTCGTTTTTGGGGTGTGACAATGACGAACTACGACGATAGGACGGTAAAGAAGGACGGCCGAAGGTTGGCCGGACTAAAGTTAAGGCGGACGGTTTCTAGGACCGGACGAGTAAAAGGGCTACGACGGTAGCTCAAGGGCGTATGTCTTTGTGATATACGTACCGTAAGATGGGTTGATCACCCTTATGTGTATGACCAATGAATGTTAAAGAAAGAAAAGGTGAATACATATCTATGTAATCGCATAAGAATGAAGAAAGAAAAGTAAAGACTATGAATACGTATTTGTAGAAATGTATGTATATATTTATGTATACTTATAAAGAAAAGAATGATCATACTTAATAGTTTTAAACTAGAACTCACCAGCGTTAGCTGACTTTTAGTATACATTTCAGGTAACAAAGGAAAGGGTCGTGCGAAGGCGTGAAGGCTGCCCGACATGTGACTGACATCCCACCTTATGTTTTGTTTAGACAATGGTTAATGTTTTGAATGTTAAGACTTCCGCTGTAATGTACTCAAATGTTGAATGTTTCCGCTGTGTTTGAATGTTTTTAATTAAAAGTTCAGTAATTAATGACTATGTTTATGAGTAAATCCAACAAGTGAGGTCACCCGGGAAAAGGGGCCTTACAACGGGAGTCTTGTATGGTTGAGACTCAGTCATTTTGAACTTGGTCATGATTTTTTTGGCATACTTCTCTTGATGGATAAGAATTCCTGACTCAGACTGATCTACTTGCAAACCAAGAAAGAATTTCATTTCTCCAATAGAACTCATTTCAAACTTGGAACGCATCACTTCCTCGAACTCTTTACACAACCGAGGATTTGTGGATCCGAAAATGATATCATCAACGTAGATTTTCCCCAAAATGGTATCTACACCATCCTTTTGTTTGAACAAAGTTTGGTCAATTGCGTCTCGTGTGAAACCATTATCAAGCAGATGCGTAGATAACGTCTCATACCACGCACGAGGTGCTTGATGAAGACTGTACAATGCCTTGTCAAGTTTGTAAACTCTATCAGGATAGCTTGGATCAATGAAACCCGGTGGCTGGTTGACATAAACTTCCTCTTGAACTTTTCCATACAGAAATGCGCTTTTGACATCCATCTAATGAACTGTGAAGTCCATATAGGATGCGTATGCGAGAAACATTTTGATGGCTTCCAAGCGAGCCACTGGTGCAAAGACATCCTCAAAGTCAATTCCTTTATCTTGATAAAACCCCTGAACCACCAAGCAGGCTTTGTTTCTAATCACGATTCCCCCTTCGTCCTTCTTGTTGCGAAATACCCAATGAGTGCCGATTGGGACTTTGTTCTTTGGAAGGTTGACCTGATTCCACACATGTAACTTGTTGAACCACTGTAATTCTTCCTGCATAGCCTCTACCCACTGTAATTCTTCCTGCATAACCTCGACCAGATTCCATACATGTAACTTGTGCGAACATGAATCTTCCAGACTTGGAATACGAAGGGGGTGAGAGTTATACCCAATACCTTCTGTGACCTTTTTATGAATTTGGTTGTCAATGATTCCAAAAAGAATTTTCTGATCCATAACCATGTGTTCATCTTGAAAATTTGCTTTTTCAGCCTTTTGAAGTCTTTCAGTTAAAATTTGATTATTATTCTTTTGTGTGGTAAGTTGTACAATCAAAGATCGGTTTTCTCCAGAAATACCACGAATTTTCTTTAAGTAAAGTTTCTCATTTTTAGCCACAGAATCATACATCACCTTTATGTGATCTCGTTCATCGACCAAAGCCTGGTTGATGAATCTATATTTCTGAATCTCATTTAAACAGGATTTAGCACTACAAAGTCTAGACATTACCTCAGCTGGCACGGCGGTGAGATCCTTAGTTGGTTCAATCATGACACATTTCTCCTTTACTTCAATGTCTGCCATCAGTGCCTTGTCAGCTGCTTCCCCTTCTTGATCTCCCCAATGATAGTGTCCATCAGCTTGACAGACCAGAGCTGTTGAGATGGAAGTTGTAGTGGATTTGGGAGAGATGGCAGCTTGCTTTCCAGATGAATTCTTCTTTTCATGCTGCTCCTTTGATGATGGCTCCTTGCAGTTCCTTGCAAAATGACCCAGCTGGTCACAGTTGTAGCATCTCACCTTTTTAATGTCAAACCCTAGAGTCTTTCCTTGCTTGAATCTATCCATCCCAATCCTTTTGATGAATCTTTTGACTCTCAGAGTCAGCATAGCCATACACCAATCAATATCCATCTTTTCCAAATCATCCGGGTTGATTTGCTCCAAGTAATCAGGTTGAAAGCTGACATGTGTCAAGTTTCCAGAAATTAGGGCATCATAGCATGACATGAAGGCAGTCATGATAGGCAGATACTCATCAGGAATCATAGTGGTTGGCTTCTGAGAGTTGGATGAAGTAGTACGCTGAACTCCAGAAATCAAAGGTGGGACATCATTTTGAAAATAAGCCATTGTAGTTTTGTTGGATGAAGTGGAGGAACCTTGACTTGCAAGAAGATCTGTGTTTCCAGACTGATTAGTTGGACTGAGTGCACCCTTCTTTATCTCCAACTCATAAGACTCCAGAATGTTGAAGAGTTCTTGCTGTGACAAATCACTCAGTTTTTATGTTTTCTTTATCATAATCCGGTACATATTCCATTCCTCCGGCAATGAATCAAGCAGCATCCTGTTTAACTCAATAGTGGGATACTCAGTTCCAAAAACCTTCAACTTAGAGACAATGCTTGAGAATCGGTTGATCTGTTCAGACATGGGATCTCCAGGGACACTGCTAAACATTTCATATTACTTTTTGATCAAATCCCTCTTGCTTTCTCTAACCTCAGCACTTCCCTCATACCTAGTACATAAAGCAACCCAAAGATCTTTGGTAGTTGTCTACTCAGCAAATATGTTGAATACATCCATAGGAAGAGCCATAGCAATAGATCCATAAGCCTTGTTATCTCTGGCAATTAAAGCAATATCCTTTTCATCATATTCAGACACAAGCTTGGGACGTTGAACATCTGCAGTGGTAGTAACTGGCTTGTGTGGGCCATCAGTGATTGACTGCAACAGAGTATGGTCATGGAACTGAAAGAAAGTCTTCATTTTCTTGGTCTAATCATCAAAGTCTCTAGTGGACACCAAGACATGTGGTTTGTTTTCTCCAACATATTCACTGTTGCTTGAAGATGCCATAACTTACAGAAGTTAAAATCAAACAGCGGTTAGTTTCGGGTGAACAGGGATGATCGAAACAGCTAGTTTTGATAGAGAAAAAGCTGATCGAAACTCCTAGTTTCGATAGAACAATACTTCCCAAAACTTCTAGTTTCGATAGAGAAAACAGAAACCAGAAACAACTAGTTTCGATGAAGAAGACTTAGCGGAAAATCCAGCAAACTCAGTAGAAACTACAAGTTTCGATTGAAACTAGTTTCGATAGGTCGGGTGATCAGTCTGCAACAGTTAGTTTCAATATAACAAGACAAATAACTAGTTTCGATGATACCTTCTCCAGACAATAGTACAGACAAGAAGTTTCGATGACCAACTAAAAGCAAAAATTATCTCCCGGTAGTTTCGATGTCTTCTTCCCCAAGTTTTAGAAAACCTCCATTGAAGAACAGCTTCAATAATCAATAGCAAAGAAACAACAATCCAATCCAGCGAAAAGCTTCCTATAATACTCCAGATCATGAAAATAACCTTTAAACTTTAAAACCCGTACACAGACAACCGTAAATCGATAAAACAGTACTTCCAAAACTCCGATGCAGAAAAACTTCAATAATATGCCGAAAAACACCTAAAATCGATCAAAATAACCTGAATATACTCAGAAATCAAGAGAATAATGCTCTAATACCAAATGTAGGTCCATATTTCAATCAGAAATCTCACAAAAGATCGATTACACACACACAGGCGGAATTTGTGTTTATGGTGGTGAAAACAGAGGGTAGAAATAGAAATGGTGAAGATAACAGCTAACCACATAGGAATCAACACAAATATGTTGTGAAAATATAAGAACAAAGCATTAAACAAAAGCAGATTGTATTGATTCTTCAAGAACAGTGAAACAGAAAATTCACGGTTACAGCCGCTACTCACACCCTAGAAATTCTCAAGCTAGGCTATTTATAGTAAGTTGACAGGCATCGAAACTATTCTTACCGAAACTACTAGTTTCGGTTGAGCTTTTACAAGCGTGAAACAAGCCTGTCGAAACTAAACTATCTATCGAAATTACTAGTTTCGATTGAACAAACCTCAATCGAAACTAGATAGTTTCGATGGCCCAGACTTAGAAATAAAATAGGAAATTACAAGAAATGAAATTACAAGAGAAATAAACTAACTAAACATTGTTTAAAAGAAATACATTGATGACAACAACTTATACGATAATAAGACTCTACAAGAATCATTCTCAAAACATTCAAGAAGAAGTAATAAGAACAAAACATGGTTTCAAACACAGAATTTAAACACAAAGATCGAATCTTGGAAACCGAATAAGCTAGAATAAACCAACCCGGATCCAAAGCTTGAACCTTTAGCTTCAAAGTTGCTTCCTACACCCAAAATCGCCCTCAAACTCTTCTCTTGATGGCTAAAAATCGAACTCCTTGTATTATGGCATTAAAATTCTATTTAAATTGATTTTAGGGATTTTTCATGATTTAATGCTTTCTCGCGTACCGCGAAACAATATGGGTAGGTTCCTCGTGTACTGCGAGGAACAAAATAGTCGCGACCGTATCTAGCTCCCCTCGCGTACCGCGAAAGTTTCTTCTGTACTTCTCGCGTACCGTGAGAACTTGAAATTTCCACTTTTTAAATTTATAAACTCCCGGCTTCTCTTTCTTGCTCGGTTTCTTCACGTATTGCTTTGTATTCTTCACGAGCACCTGTAAATATACAATAGACTCAAATGTACATCAAAACGACTCAAAACAAAGACAAAGCTAACTAAAAACGCGCAAAACACTAGGAATAAAGATGTGTGCTTCGCACTACATCATAGTATTCCTGGCAATTCTCCTGGGAATACATCAGGAAAGTCACAGATTACGGGCACACATTTTATTTCCTTAGTTTTCACTTTGGAATCATAAGAATAAGCCAGGTAGGTCTCACTGCCTCGACTTATAAACTTCATGGCTTTCATCATGCAAATCATTCTAATGGCTGGTCTTAATTTATCACCGTGGATTGTAATCCATTTGCCGTCCGGGGTTTGCATTTGGACTGCCTTCTTGTTGCAAATGATTTGGGCATCGTTTGCTACCAACCAGTCCATTCCTAAGACTACATTAAATCCTTTGAGGATCATTGGATATAGTCTAACAGGAAATCTATGTCCTTCAAGATTGATGAAACAACCTTGAATGACATCTGCCACCTTCATCGTCTTCCCAATACCCGTTTCGACTTCAAAAGTTTTGGCTAATCTTACAGTAGGTCTAGCTAATGAAGGATAGAAATCTAAAAATACAAAACTTCTACTAGCTCCTAAGTTGAATAACAGAGTAGCAGGTACGTTATTAACGAGAAATGTACCTGATGCTACGTCAGGCAATGTCTTAGCCTCCACTGTTTTTAAGGTATAGGCCCTACTCTTGGCCTTTGGAGCTTCCTTCTCTTTTCCATCTTTAATCACTACTAGTGCTGAAATCTTTAGGGTTGGGCATTCTATGATTTGGTGTCCAAGTTCTCCGCACTTGTAACACCTCAACCCTGATTTACCTGGGCAATTGGTGGCTTGTTGGTCCACATGACTCATGTACAGATCGATCTCGTGACATGACGTCTCGATAACACGGAGTGCGGAATCCTACGTGTTAACATATGTATACAAATTAACAATAGAAACAACAGGTAAATAAACTTTCTCTTTGTATTCCACAAAACATAGAGTTTACAATATTCACTGAATACGATCGATTAAGTCCTCCCTAAACAGATTCTGTAAACACCTATTTATAGACACAAGCTCTGTAAGTTCGCCTCAAATAGACTAGGAGAACTCATGAGACTAGGCGAACTTAACAAGTTCGCTTCTAATAGGCTAGGCGAACTAGACAAGTTCGCCTCTAACAGAACTTGTTCTATCTTAGACAAAATCTATATAATTACATAAAAACATAAAGACAATAAGACCTAAACTATTACAAAGCTTTTGTCATACATTCTATGTCTTAACAGACTCCCCCTTGACAATAGCTTGATCTTCTGTCTTCAGTCTTTATGGCGAGCTCTTCCAGTTATCTGGTAATCTGCTTCATGCGTGCACTCCATATCTCTGACAGATCTCCAACACTCTTTTATACTGTAATCATTGTTCTCTCCATTCATCAGTAAACATAATCACATTCTTTCTTAACGTCCTCTGATCTTTCTTTGAGAAGTTAATAAGATTCATTGCATCATAGAAACTAACAATGACCTTATTATCTTTATCATCAATTCTAGCTTCACCAGTATTCACATCTACGTACCACCATTTCATATTCCCAAGAAAATCTTGTGGTATTTTCTTCAATGGTATCTTCTGTACAGCACGTTCTGGCTTGAACTTATACTTCCAGGTCACAATCTCAGTCTTTTGATCTACAATCTTCACTCTTTTTCCTTTCTATGACTTTAATATTTCATACTTTCCTGATCCACCTTCTCTTTTAATCAAGTTGGCAATCACATCAGCTAATCCACACCTTGAACTATTAATCAGTGGTTTCGTAGCTAGACCATTCATTTCACACCTTGACAAGGTATTGAAATACTTAATCCTAGGCTTTAAGTATTGAACACCATCAGATCTCTTAAGAGCAAACAACTTCGTGTCATCATCATAAAACCGACTGATGATTCTTCCAATACACATCTCTTTATTCACATATCTTTCTTTCTGAGCAGGTTGTATAAGTAACTTGGGTAGTACTTTCATCCAACTGTTAACTACTTCTCTCCACTATTCTCTAGTCATTCTTGTATTTCTATACATCAGAGGTTCTTCATTCGTCTTAGGAGACACAGGATGAGTAGTATCAGCATCAGAATCTATCGTGGATTGAGCAGTATCATCAGGTGTAGTAATATCTTCAACAGAGTCCATAGAATCTGTTACTCCTTCATAAGAAAACTCAGGAATAATATCATCTTGGATGAAGTTATATGGTACATTCAGACCATCACTTCCTTCATATGTAACTTTATCTTTACTCTTTTCTATGTCAATCTCTACAATCTCTCCTTCTTCAACTTCATTATCCAACACATCCTCTTCAATTTCATCAATATCATCCAGACATTCTAACTTCTCAGCTTCTTCTTTTTCAGAATCAGCAAAGAATTCCAATAATAAAATTTCTTCATTCACTCCAGAATCATTCTTGGTTCCTTTAATAGTATGTGATGTCGACTCCCCTGAGCTCTTGATATTGCATTTACGTCAGTAGCGTATTGACGATCACCCTCAACATTACCACTAGGATCATTGTCATCATCATCCTTTCGTTGAATTGACTCAGCATGACAAATATCATGTATCCTTAACTCCCCCTGAGCGTCAAGACGCTCAACAAGTTTGGAAACCAATAACCGCATGTCAGCAATCTGTGTAGCTTGAGCCTGAAGAACCAACTGTCTTTGAGTATCTGTAGTCACAAGAGTATCTACCTGAGTCTGCAATGCAAGCACCTGTGATTCAAGGAAGGTAATACTTTCAGAATCAGAAGGCTTTGAAGTACCAGCAGAAGATTTAGAAACCGTAGGAACAGGAGTAATCATAGGAGACGGATGTGTAGATGAAGGAGGTGTAACCAGTAAGGAAGCAACAAAAGTAGCGTCCTCAACACCTTGAGATGAAGGAGCAGCAGCAATAGAAGCAGACATAAGCTTCTGAGCTTTTGGAACCGGATGTGCATCACTATCAGAATCTGAGCTCTCATCGATTAATGTTCTCTTTCCAAGTACTGATCCAAAAGGAGGATTCCGAATAGACTTACGCCTCGGCTTTCTGGCTTTAGATTTAATACGTTTCCCCGCATTTGCCAATGGCAAAGTAGCCAATCTCTCATAATAATCTGAGCTAAAATCTCTAGACGAATCAGAATCAGTAGCTTCAGAATCAGGTAAAATAGTATCACCGGAACTCGTATCCACCACATTCCCTTCAGCTTCATGAATGGGTGAGTTCACAGCTTCATTATCAAAATCTTCCATATTTATACACAAATCTTGTTCATTTCCTTGAGCAACGTCTTCCTGAACTGGTTCATTAACATGAATATGAACCTGTACTTTAGGAATAGGAACTTGTTGTGGAATAGGAACTTGTTGTTGTGCTTGTACCTGAGCTTGAACTTGTTGTGGTTGTTGAACTTGATTCTGGACATGTCCTTGAACTAACTCCTCAGGATGAAACCAATTATCATTAGGTGGCTCAACATAATCAGGATTGATTAAGTGACCAAACAAAGGAGTCAGAACTGGAATCAAAGCAACATTTTGTTGTTTAACCTAAGTACAATCAGTAAAGATTCTTTTGGACATAGGAGTCAAGGTCAAACGTATTGGATGCTGTGGTAAATCTGGAATTAAATGGTTCAGAACCATTTGCAAGAACCTAGGGTACATAAGAAACCCTTGACCTTCTGGAGGATTGATTTGCATGAACAACTCACGGTATATATATAAAGCAAAGTTAAACCGTTTGTTCAGGGTCAATGCAACCATTGCAGCTTGTAACGCACTCTTCAAACCATCAGTACCAGCCTTTCTTGGAGACAAACATTGGATGATTACGTGCATAAAATACCTCCATTCTCCAACTAAACCACCTTTTCGTGCTTGAGTATCATTTGGTCTGCCTCTGTAACCCATCCTCTGAAAACACCCCATAATCAGTGTTCTAGGATAAGACATAGGATCTTCATTAGCACCTCCCAATGCAAAAGCAGCACGAATAGTTTCCACCGAAATAGCTACCTCTGTATTCTTCACCGTTGCACGAAGGACATGAGGTTCAATATTTGTGTCTTGATGTATTGTATCCCAGAATTGTTGTATATACGGTAAGCTTATGTACGGATCTGCGGATAAGGCCACATGTAAACGTGAATGATTCAAGAAGTTAATAATTCCTTGGAAATTTACAGCTTCAGGCATATTTGGATCTAACAACGCCACTTGATTATGTTTGTACTCAACACGACGAACCATCAGTAAATGTATTGGATAGAGAACACACATTAGTCATATAACAAAAAAAAAACACAAAAAATTTCACACAAAAAAAAATTACAAGTCCAAACACTGCTTAGCCCTTAGGCGAACTTAATAAGTTCGCTTAGTGTTGCAAGAGGCGAATATAATAAGTTCGCCTAAACAAGTTCGCTTGAACAAGTTCGCATTAATCAGTTTGTCAATACAAATTCAACAGCAGAATCCAAAAAGTTCAAATCATCAAAAATTTTCAAATCAAACACATCATATGCAACAATTTGACAACAACTAAACAATATTAAGCTTCAATTTCAAGATTTAAACCCAGATAAACTTGATTTACTCAGAAAATCGTAAGAATATAAAAAACGACGAACTCAGGGTAAAAAAAAACAATTTCCCATCGATTTAACGGATAAAAATCCATGAAATTACCTTAGATAGACTCGCAATTCAAATCCGATCTAGAAATAAACACGAAAATTTCAAATAAAAAACCCTAGTTCAAAATTTTACAAGTTCACTTAAACCAGCAAGTTCGCTCAAAGAAGTTCGCTCCCACAGTGAAAATGGTAATAAGAATAAGTTCGCCTAAACAAAATATTTATTCACACAATTAATTTCGCTTCATTAGGCGAACTTGTTAAGTTCGCTTTACAAGCCCCAGGCGAACATATTAAGTTCGCTTAATCAGAAACAGGCGAACATATTAAATTCGCTTCAAACCTTTGCCTTGAACAATTTCGTCACTTTCAACACGTCACATTCTTGTGAACTTCCATCTGTAGCTTGTATCCGATCCAATCCCTAGTCATTTTAATAAAGAATAAAATTTTCATGGAAGATAGAAACAAAATATTTTTGGATTTTATTTGTACAAACGGAATCACATAATTTTTGTTTGTATCTAAGCAAACTGAAACACATATTTTTGGATGACCATCATAAGCAAGAAGATCATATCAATATATGAGCAATTCATCACAGAGTCTATTATCAACTATGGGTAACCTATGATATGAAACAATCAAACTTATTCTTATGTAACTCATATCTTTTTCATTTTTTTATGTATTTTTTTTTTTTTGCAATGAATATTTATAAATCCATCATATTCACTTTTCAACTTTTCAATCAATTTGAATAATACTTGAAATGATACGCGATAAATTTCAAAGTAAACAAGATCAGGTCATGAAATGCTCAATTTTTTATTCTGAATTTGTAATACAAAGCATGAATTCTTAAGTTGTCAATATTATATAATTTGAAACTATAAGCATTTTTCTTCCAATTTCATGTATGTTAATACCATTTAGATGAAAAACATCGTGTACCCCACATATATGCCAACAGAAATTTAAATTTGTACTATCTTCAAGACATACACAGTTTATTGCAAGATTAGATCAATCTCTAAGGTGAAATTATCTCTATTAGCACAAGTATAGAATAGCAGATCCCAAAGGATATAAGAATCAGGATGATTCAGAATCAAAAGATTCTAATGAATTGGCTTTATAATGAGAATCAATAGATTCAGGTAGGAGGATCCAACTATTATCTGGATAAATTTCAATGAAATCAGAATAGATGATGTATCTAACTGATCCAAGGGTTAGTATATGTTCCAACAGATGTTGTTAGAAAACATATCTTAGTTCAGCAACACATTGTATGTTTTTCGGGGCATGGGCAGTGAAGTGAACTAAAAGAGATTGTGCTAAAGACATAATTCGATATTGGTCTCATGAAATTCTTAAAACCATATATTCTTTATCTGATAATGATCTTTTACACACACACCCAGGCATATAATGGATTCAAATCACAGATGTAATCATATCATATTTAATTTTCACACTACTGTTGGTTCAAAAACGCTTCTAATCTATTGACAATTCAAGTTTCAAAATCATATTCAAATTAAAACATATTATCAAGATTAGAGCATTCAAAACACTATCAATTCTCATTTAGGTAGACTTTGAAATTTAGATCAAATCAATTTACTTTAAACTATCATATATCAAAGGTCTACTATGGTCATGTGTAATGAACTATTCACTGATGTACTATCATTTCTTCTCTAACTTCAAATGATGTCAATTTTATATTTTTCATTTTGTTTTGAATTTTTTTTTAAATAACAATTTTTGACTGAAATTTAAAATGCAGAAATGTAATAAAGAAATAAAAGAAATTTAAAAACAAAATCTCCCATGAAAAAATGTTTTTGAAAACCTTTTATTCGGGATTGATCATACCAATCATTTTGAACAGAAATTCAAACCTGGTACGATCAAATGCCTTGGTAAAAAGATCAACAAAATTATCATCTGTATGTACCTTAACCAGCTCAATCAACTTTTTATCTGCACAATCATGGATAAAATGATATCTAATTTCAATGTGCTTTGTTTTACTATGCTTAACAGCATTCTTTGTGATAGACATTGTAGCATTATTATCAATAAACATGGGGGTTCCTGTAAAATTCAAACCGTAGTCTCTTAATTGTTGTTGGATCCACAAGATCTGTGAACAACAACTTGCAGCAACAATGTATTCTACTCCACATGTTGAAATGGAGACCAGTATCCTTAATACCTGTATACAAGCAAGTGTTGTCAATAATAGAACGCGTTTGCACTCCATCTCGCAAATTTCCAATGATATTTGTAATCGGATGAGCTTTGAGTTCCTTGATTGATGCAACCTCAGGAACCGGCAACACATCAACTTTAGTTGTATTAGATTGATAAGACATATCTTGATTAACTGGTATCTCCGAGTCCAGATTTGTAGGAATCTCCCCGTGAGCCTGTGTCGAAGTAGAAGGTTCATCAACTAACAAAGGATCAGCAGAAGAATCTTGGAAAATAACATTGTCGTCCTCACTATCAGACTCTTGTGTTTCTGAATTAGATGCAACATTAGGATCTGGAGCAAATGTAGAGGGAACAGATGATTGTGTAACTGCAGTCGGTAGAAAACCACTATTCTGTGCATCTTGACTTGAATCATATAATACAGCAGCTTCCTCGGGAGAAATATCAGAAGGTAATTGAAAAGACTTGAATAAATTGTCATAATCAAAAGCCCAGTCGGGTCCAATCGCCATTTGAGGTAAAGACCGATTAGAACAGTCAATATAAAACCATTCTTCAACCTGACGAGTCTCTTTGTTATAAACCCTCTTGGTAGTAGAATTTGCAACATACCCTAGAAAGATCCCATCAATAGCCTTAGCACTGAACTTGGTTGAGACATCTCTAACTTTCAAAAGGGTGCATGGATTACCAAAAGGTAGTAAATATTCCAAATTCGGCTTCCGATTATTAAGCAACTCATAGCATGTCTTGTTGTGTCGCTTAACGGTCAAGACTCTGTTCAAAATGTGACACGCAGTATTCACAGCCTCAGCCCAAAAAGTAACTGGAAGCTTAGAATCTGCAAGCATCGTACGTGCTGTTTCAACCAAAGTCCTGTTCTTTCGTTCAGCAACTCCATTTTGTTGAGGTATATATGGCGCACTAAATTCATGATGAATTCCCTTTTGAAGACAAAATAAACCCATCTTGCTATTTTTAAACTCGCTGCCATTGTCACTCCTAATTCTTCTGACTTTCTGTTTGCACAAATTCTCTAAACCCAGGATTAAGAATTGTACCAACTTTGTGGTTTTGGCTTTAGAAGCAAGGAACTTAACCCATGAAAATCTAGAGAAATCATTTGTTACTACCAGACAGTAAGATTTATCGCCAATCCTCCTGATACTAATTGGTCCGAACAAATCCATATGCAGTAGCTCCAAAGGAGTCACAATAAAATTCTTTGTCTTAGATTTGTGGGACTTCTTGTGTTGTTTCTTCTTCTTGCAAGGAATACAGTCATCAGGAACGAAAAATTTCATTTTCGAAACACCAACAACCAGATCATTCTTCACGAGATAATTCATTTTCTGATAATTGATGTCAGCAAGTTTCCTGTGCCATAAAATAGAATCTGACTCAGACGCCTTGGAGAGTAAACATGTAGGAATTGAATCCGTTGTAGTAGCAACACTCATGTCTAGGACATATGTGTCATTTCTCCTCGAAGCCTTCATTAGAATCCATTCGTCAGGAATAACAAAGCCCGGTTTCAAGATATAACACTCAGAATCATTGAAATGAAATGAAAATTTCTGGTCACACACTTGAGATACACTCAAAAGATTGTGTTCAAGTTGCTCCACATAGTTCACTTTCTCAAATTTGACTTTATCGTTCTGCAAAGTACCCTGACCAGTTATGTACCCGCCTTTATTTCCAGCAGAAGCGACATAACCACCATCCATATTAATAACATCTTCCAGCAAATGAATATTCCCTGTCATATGTCGAGAACAACCACTATCCACATACCTTGTATTGTTGATAGTCCTCCTTGGTTGCCCCTACATAGACAAAGAAAATCAGTTAGATATAGGAACCCAATCCATTGTGGTCTTGGGTCGTCCAGATGGATCAAAATAAACAACTTCAAGCAATTCACAATCAACATTGTCATCAACCTTTGGAACAAAAGATTCACAATTAGACCTTCTCAATGAAGACACAGTATGATTAATTGGAAAAATATTATTAGATTTATGATTATCAGATTCAGATATTTCCAAAAATTTCTTTAATTTTCTGTTACGTCTTCTTCGTTGTGGTCTAGAAAGTTTGACTTCAGGTTGAGAATCTTTTGGAATTCCAACATGTGGAATTTCAAACTTATTTTAAAAAACAACTGGTTTAGAAATATGCTTTTCATGTTGCTTAAATCCCGAAGAATTAGCAAATGATTGACAAGGCACATTCTTTACAACACTAGACATAGGCTTCCACACATTTGGTCTTTTCAAAATCGTCACCATTCGTTGTTGTGAGGAAACATTCTTTAATTTGCCTTGATTCTTATAAGGACAGTGAATCAGAATATGACCAGCCTCATTACGGTGAAAGAAAACTCTTCTATCTTGGTGATTTCTGATATAAGGAGTTTTTCTTGAATTTGATGAACCTTCCGATGAACAAGCTTCAGAAGATTTTACTGAACAGTTGACTGGCTTCTTTTGAAAAAACTTTTTTAGTCACCGTTGATGAATTCTTCTTCTGATGACCAGCAGCAACAAAACCACTTGATTGTAACATTTTGGAAAGGTTAGGTTGATCAACTTTCACTTCATCAGGTTCAGTTAAAATGCATCTATCACGAGTAACATTTTTCACTACCTTTGGTTCATCAAGTTTCACTTCCTTAGGAATGCCTTCAACCTTTTTATCATCAAAAACTTCATCCTCAGAATCAGAATCATAGATCATATCTTCACCAGTTACTAGATTTACTTTCAACACCGTCTTTGGATCAATTTCCTCTTCATGAATAATTTCTGGTTCAACCACATAATTTGCATTGAATGGTGGAGGAACAAATCCAATTACAGCAACCCTCTTTGTAGGATCAGCATTAGCATTAAAGTAATCCAATACCATAGATGAATTTTCAAAATTTTCCATCTTTCTATGTAATTTGATCACTTCAGATTCTTTATCAGAAATTTCTTTGTTCTTCTGAGCGACAATTTCATTTTGCTTCTCAATCTTAGCATAAGACATATCCAGATGATATGCTTGTTCCTTATATTTCAATCCCAAATAGTCCAAATCTCTTTTCAAAGACTCAATTCTATCTATACACAATTTATCATTATCTTTCAATTTTTTATTAACTGAATGCATCGATTTCATATCACAAATTAAATTTGTATTATCATCCATTACTTTTTGCAGTTTATCTTTTTTACTGATGCAATTAGAGCAATAAATGTGACAGACGGAATCTTTTACCTTTAAAGGATCTGACATATCTGCCATGAAGACTTTTGCAATCGGAATATTTTCAGAATCAGCACCATCAGAAGAATTTTTAGTTAATACTATATCATCTTCAGATACACCAGATGCAATATCAGACTCAACATTATGTACTTGATCATGCTCTTCATCGGCACTTGGCAAACTCTCACCATCACTTGAGCTGTCATCGTCAGTTGACTCTTTAGATTTTGCAGAATGAATCTCAGCTACAAAAGCTTGACTTACTGTACCAACCAAATCTTCAAGATGAATACCCCAGTCATAATTTTCATCATTTTGAGCAACTAAAGCAGATGATGCAGATGCATGATTAGAATTTCCAGAGCCAGAGGAGCCATGTGACTGATTACGATTGTTCTGAAAGTTATTAGGCTTCTTCTGAGAATCAAATTCAACTTTTGGTTTCACACATTCTTTGGCAAAATGACCATACTCCTGACAATTATAGCAACGAACTTTGGTTTTGTCAAATCCCATACGTGAACGACTGTTAGAACCGATATACTTCCTTCCAGTCTTCTTCAAAAAATCCTTTGTTTGTTATATCAGCATAGCCATGTTCCATTGAATGTTCATCTCTTCCAGATCAGCAGGATCAATTTGTCTGGAATCCTCTTCAATAACATTTGGATCATGAATCTTTCCTCCAATAAAATTTTCATAAGAAGCCATAAAGGAAGAAAACATATCTAAATAATCATCAGCAACTCTGTGATTCATATTATGTGTTCCAGATGATGAAAAAGCTGTATTTGCAGAGAAACCAGAATGACTTGGAACCCCAGAACAATGATCATTAGAAACATCTTGAGTATCACCAGAAAAGAACGCAACCCCTGCACCAGTTTTGCCAAAAGTCTTAGCAAAATACATTTAAGGATCTTGAATATGCTCCATATTGGTTTCCTTCTTCTTCATATTCAAATCATGTGATTGAATCTTGCCAAGAACCTCTTCAAGAGACATAGTTTTATACTTGACATTCTCTTTTATCAAAATTGAATACACATCAAATTTAGATGGTAATGCCTCCAAAAACTTATCATTTATCTCTTCAGTCTCATAAACCACTGAAGCACTTGACAATTCACTTAGCAAATGATAGAATCTTGTTGCAAGATCATCTAAAGATTAATTTTGAAAGTGATTGAATACTAAGAACTGCTTCTTCAGTAATTCTTTTCTGCTTTTCTTAACATCCAAACTACGTTCACACCACTTTTGTAACGCTTCCCACAATTGTTGAGAAGTCCTGAATTATTTAAAACTATGATAAATTTCTTTAGGAAGAGACATTGAGATGCTAGCCATAGCCTTCTTTTCCCTATCAAACAGTAATTTTTCTTCTGTGGTTAAAGCAGATACTGATTTAGGAACATCATCCTTTCCCATCTAAGTATATGTCAGATGTGTATAGCCTTCCAAGATTGGAATCCATAAACTTGTATCAGTAAAAAGACACGAACTGATCAAACCGATCTTTCCAGTTAGAATAATCTGCAAGACTTAACAATTTGGGTGGTTTCTGAAATGTACCAATCTCGTTATCGTAATTAATATGTTAGTCACTTGCACCATATTTGCCATTTTCAGAAAAATTTCCAAGTATTGAACAAGCACTCCCCTCAGGCGAAGATAATAAGTTCGCTTCAAATCCAAACAAGCGAATTTGATATCAAGCGAACTTGATAAGTTCGCTTAAAACAAGAAAATTCGGTAAGTTCGCCTACTTAATAAGTTCGCTTAAACTGGGACAAGCGAACTTGATAAGTTCGCTTGCTAAGTTCACCTGCAACAAATCTCAACAAGTTCGCCTGCTTCAGCTGTAACAAATTCAGCAAGAACTTCAACCCAAACACGAACAAAAATCACCTAAAATCATCATTTCTCAAAGATTAGAAGGAATTTGAAGAAATTGGACCGTAGAATTTAGTATATTATGAATTAGAACACTTCTATCAGATTAATTTCACCAAAATCCACTTCAAATCCAAGATTTCAGCATCAAAATCAACTTCAAGAACTTGAAAACTCCATGGATACAAAAACTTCTAAAAATGATCAATTTCTTGTCAAATTGTACACAAAATCGTCTCTAATCACCAAGAATCAAACACAAATCACGAGCAAAAGCTCTGATACCACGTGTAGGTCCACATGACTCATCAACAGATCGATATCGTGACATGACGTCTCGATAACATGGAGTGCGGAATCCTACGTGTTAACATATGTATACGAATTGACAATAGAAACAATAGGGAAATAAACTTTCTCTTTGTATTCCACAAAACATAGAGTTTAAAAGATTCACTGAATACGATCGATTAAGTCCTCCCTGAACAGAATCTGTAAACACCTATTTATAGACACAAGCTATGCAGTAGGCGAACTTAACAAGTTCGCCTCAAATAGACTGTCACACCCCGGCCGGCGACGGATTATACGCCGGGGCTGACACGGTTGTTCATAAGCACACGATCATCTATTAAATGTGACAATATTTATTCATCAAAATTAAATGCATCTGTTACAAGTAGAAATGGATAATAAAGCGTTCAAACATGACATAAGTTGAATTTAATCTTTAATAGAGCTAGTTCCAATGTCCTAAGTAATCAAGTAGTGTCCTCAAACTGGTGCACCTGAAACATGTGAGTAAATGTCAACTACAAGTAGTTGGTGAGTAACATAGGTTTTGACACCAAACAAAAGTTAAGTATAGGTTTACAATTCAATATGTTCAAAGCATGTCTAAAGCATATATGTGAAAACATACAAGTTTCCAAGCGTACAATTCAAGCCTGATAATAGAAAACTAGATACGCAATCCCACTGATTGCCATTTTGAAAAAGGGAGCAAGCGGATACTCCAAGTTATAGTTGATACCCAACAAAACCCGCCAAGGTCTTGTGGTAAGTTATAGTTTCAGTTTCCCATATAAATGATCATGTTAGGTACTACCTTAGGCTTGGGCTGCAAGTTAATGAATGTACTGGCATTAAACACATGCAATGGTCACCAAGTAGTTCAAATATAAAGCATAAAGATCAAGCACAAGAACATAGATATTGAATTGTTTAAATAGATAAAGTTGATAACATGTTTCACCCCAAAAGCAAAAACAGTAAAAAGGGGCAATGTAAACTCACCTTGCAATGAGTAGCTTGGTTGTCACACAAGTATATTGCACAAATGTTCTAGTTAATCACAAGGTTAACCTATATTTGATGGAACATATTGTCACACCCTCAATTTCAACTAACGGAGTTTTACCGTTTGGAAGGTGACACACCAGGATCTCAGTCATTAGTTACATCAAACGACACTATATGGGACTTGAAATGTCAAAACATAAAAGTTCAGAGTTAATGCGGAAGCGTAAACGTTAATATGAAATCAAAAGTAATTACACGCAATAGGCGTCAATCAATGTAAATAAGTAAACTGTTTCAAATGTTTGAAATGGATAATATGACAGTAGGACTCCATGCATGTCCTAAGTGTGCAACCTGTGCCTTAGCGACCTGAGAAACATGTAAGAATAAGTGTCAACACGAGGTTGGTGAGTTCACAGGTTTCAAGTTTACAATAAGAATGTGTTTGCCAGATTATGTACATTCAATATGCATATCTGTAGGTAGCTAACCTATGTTCATGTTTTACTAAACCGCTCGCAACCGAAGCTGACTGTGTTTGTATGCCTCCTGCCAGGTCTATCAACTCTGGCCAATGTGAGTAGGCTAACATTTCACCCGTTCGATATCCAATCGAGTTAGCGTGACTAACGCGGGTGGGATTTGTCAAACCCAGTAGTACTACTAAACATTACCTCGCTAAGATCCATATTAACGGTTCGATGTATGATGAGGATTTTCTGTGATAGTGTGTCACGCTTAGCCTCAACAGTAATAACATATGAATTACAATAATCTAAAATAGTTGTGTCATGTTTTCTCCCCCAATGGGAAATACATGTAACAAAATGTTTGTCTGTGTACCTGTTTCTCCCCCACGGGGAAAACAAGTAAGAGTATGATAGTTGGTTTTCATGTTTGTTTCTCCTCAACAGGAAAACAAGTAAAATATGTTTGTGTGTAAGCATGTTTCTTCCCCAAAACTAAAACAAGTAAAAAGGGGCCGTGAAACTCACCTGCGTTGCGTAGTAGGTAGTATCACACAAGTATGAGATTTGGAAACTCAAATGTTAGCCTGCACGGCTTACGTATGCCCTAGAATTATAAACACATAAGTTAGGTTCATATGGGATTTGTGACGACGACACGGAAGGTTAGAACGTCTTAACGTATTCTAAGGATCAATGAGTAGACGAACGTGTCTACGGGAATATATGGTTTCTTAATATAATTATTAAGATAAATACGTTTTGTGTCAAAGGTTTCTCAATTATGAATATAATAATAATTAAATATATCCGTGCGTTTGTACCATTCAATAATGGTTTAGGAAAATAATATAAGTTATTATATTATCTTAAACTTAGAGATAAAACACGATAATTAAATTTTGTGGGAAAACAGCAAAACTATTATTGTATCCGGATCATAATAACGTGGATAATTATATAAATAAATACATTATTTATTTGTTTGAAACGTTACACAATGTGGCGAAAATAATATATAAATATATTATTTTTAATTTGAATTACGGTTTGAAAATAATATGAATATATTATTTTGTTCGGGGTTATAGGTTAAATAATAATATAAATATATTATTATAAAATTGTGAAATAATATTAAAAATGGGTTATAAAATCAATCCCGAGCCTACGGGTGGTTTCTGAGGCTAAAACATATTAATATATTAATATAATAATATAGGAAATGATTTTGTTTTAAAATAATACTCAAAAAGTGGCTACAAAAATAAAAGCTATTGGTGAGGTTCGAACCCGGGTCACCCCCCCACACCAACACTCAGTCTTAACCAGTCCACCTGCTAAGGTAATCGCGTTGGAATATGGTTCTGTTTGGTTTTAACACACAAGTTCTCAGTGTTCTTCTCCCTATAGCGAACCCGAACCAAAATCAGTCCCAATCCTTTCGATTTCAACAACGATTTGTAAAAGGGTTTAGGGGTTTTGATCGTCAATCTAATACGAATCTGTGGGTGCAATTAATCATAAAATTATCAAGTATAGGTTCGTTTAATTCTTGTTCTAGAAATCGAAAACCCCAGGTTTGATGAAGAATCAAATTGACTAAATCTTATAATAGTTAGGGTTAGATTCATGGGGCTTTTGATTAATAACGGATGGCGAAACTACCCCAATAATTTAATTTGATTGAAACCGTGTGTAGATTAGGATTCGATTAAACCCAAATCGTGATGAACCCTAGAATCAGTTCATCACTAATTCGATGTTATATGCTCGAATTAGTATAGGGTTTTCATTGTAGGTATGGAAAAGAAACTAAGGGTATGTTTTATTACCAGAAAGGATGTCGACTTCATAGTTCCCGGCTAAATCGGTATCCGGCTACGGGTTGCTTGGTCTCCGGTGATTTCGCCTGCTTCTCCGGTGAACTTGATGTGTGAGAATACTTAACAGAGGTTCGAACAAGTTGTGTAGATGGTTTGATTGTGAAATGATTATCAGATTTGCTTGAATTTGATCGATACGTGATCATGGCCGACGGTTTCGAGTTAATTAGTCATTAAGTGACTTAATTCGGCAATGATTATGATTAAAACGATGGTTACGGTTGTTAATGACACGAACGTGCATATCGGTTACACATTCGCACGAATTTCAGTTGTGGAGTTCGATTTTGAATCAAGAACACATCGGTTTGACTTTTAAAAGTCAAACAGGACAAAATTATTAATTTTGACCTAGTAATGTCAACAGAATAGGTTTAGGGTAATTACAACTTTGATCCTTGTAGTTTTCATGTATTTAAGTTTAAGAATAATAGTCCTTGCGGTTAGAAATGAGTTAAGAACACGGTTAGTTGACTTTCAAAAGTCAACAGAATAGAGGTTTGACTAATTACACAATTAGTCCTTAAAGTTTTATGTAGTAGAGTTTGGATATTGACAGAATTGGTCCCTGAGGTTTAATATTGAGTTAACTGGGTTACTAGATAACTGGATTTACTAACGGGGTTAACCCTAAAGTCCGGATTGTCACATCATCCCCTAGTTAAAGAATTTTCGTCCCGAAAATTAAAATAATACAAAAAAAAATTCTGGGTTTCACATCATCCCCTAGTTGAAAGAATTTTCGTCCCGAAAATTTGAATAGTACTTTAAGAGTTTGACGTGGATTGCTTGAACATATGAGGATACTTGCGCATCATCTAATCCTCGCGCTCTCATGTGAATTCCGGTCCGCGTTTCGAGTTCCAACGAACTTTGACAATAGGGATTTTACTGTGTTTGAGCGTTTTGACTTCCATATCCATGATTTCTACTGGTTCTTCGACAAAACGCAATTGTTCAACGATGTGTAGTTCCTCAAGAGGAACCGCAAGTGTCTCGTCTGCTAGACATTTCTTCAAGTTTGAGACATGAAAGACATCGTGTACACCGCTAAGTCCTTTTGGTAGGTCCAGTTGATACGCTACTGGGCCAATTATCTTCACTGTCTTGAATTGTCCAACATAACGAGGATTCAGTTTGCCTCGCTTCCCGAAGAGAATTACACCTTTCCCAGGTGAGACCTTGAATAGGACCATGTCGCTTACTTGAAACTCTAACGGTTTACGACGCTTATCGGCGTAGCTCTTTTGATGATCACGAGCTGCCGCCATACAATTTCTAATTTGAACCATCTTTTTAGAGATTTCGAGTACGAGTTCAGGACCTGTAAGTTGACTATCCCCAACTTCGGCCCAACAGATAGGAGAACGACATTTCCGTCCATAACGTGCTTCAAATGGAGCTGCCTTGATGCTAGTGTGATAACTGTTGTTATAGGAGAACTCCACCAACGGTAGGTGAGACTCCCAAGTGTTATCGAAATCGATCACACAAGCTCGTAGCATGTCCTCCAGAGTTTGGATATTACGTTCTGTTTGGCCATCAGTATGAGGATGGTACGCTGTGCTCATATCTAGACACATGCCTAAAACTTTATGTAACGACTGTCAGAAACGAGAAGTGAATCGTGCATCACGATCTGAAATAATGGAGATCGGCACCCCGTGCCGAGAGACTATTTCTTTCAGGTAAGTACGAGTAAGTTTATCCATTTTGTCGGTCTCTTTGATTGCTAAGAAGTGAGCGGACTTTGTTAATCGATCAACGATCACCCATATGGTATCACATCCGGTAGGGGTTTGGGGTAGTTTGGTTATGAAGTCGATAGGAATTTGTTCCCATTTCCACATTGGGATCTCTGGTTGTTGAAGTAGACCAGAAGGCTTTTGGTATTCCACTTTGACCTTTGCGCAAGTCAGAAACTTGCTCACATTGGTAGCAATATCAGCCTTCATCTTTGGCCACCAATATAGCACCTTTAGGTCATGGTACACCTTGTCGGAACCTGGATGAATAGAGTATCAAGATTTGTGAGCTTCATCCATAACCAGTCCTCTTAAGTTCCTATACACTGGAACCCATATTCGCTCTGCAAGGTAGCGAATGCCATCTGATTTGACTACCAGTTGTCCTTCCATACCGTGTGTAGCTTCTAATGGTAGGTTTTCCTCTTTAAGAGCTTCGAGTTGAGCACTTTGGATTTTGGTCAGGTAACCCGGGGTGAATAGTAAGTTGTAATACTCAAACTCATTTAGGTTTGGTGTCCTTATGGCTTAGGGCACCGGCTACTACGTTAGCCTTGCCCGGATGATACTTGATAGCACAATCATGGTCGTTCAAAGGTTTGATCCAACGACGTTGTCGGATGTTCAACTCCTTCTGTTCGAATATGCGTTGAAGACTCTTGTGATCGGTGTAAATCATGCACTTGGTATCGTTCAAGTAATGTCTACAGATTTTCAAAGCAAAACACTACATCTCCCAATTCTAGGGTCATGGGTAGTGTAGTTTTTCTCATAAGATTTCAATTGACGGGAAGCGTATGTGATAACCTTTTCGCGTTGCATCAACACACAACCAAGACCTCGAATAGAGGTATTGTAATACACTACGAAGTCATCCGTTCCTTCAGGAAAGACTAGGATAGGTGCACTACAGAGTTTCTGTTTCAACAGTTGAAACACGGATTCCTGAGTTTCGCTCCAGTTATAGGGTTTACCCTTTTTGAGTTAGAGTAGTGAGAGGTTGAGCAATATTTTGAGATTTCCTCAATGAATTGACGGTAGCGGCCAGTCAACCCTAGAAGTTGTCGCACCTCTGTTGGAGTCATCAGTGTTGTATGATCCTTGATGATTTCTACTTTAGATGGATCTACATGTATTCCTTTCTCGTTGACTAGATGTCCTAGAAGTTGAATCTTCGTGAATCCAGAATTCTCATTTTGAAAATTTGGCATACAATTGCTCTTGCTTTAGCAACTCAAGGATTAAACGCAGATGTTCCTCATGTTCTTCTTTGTCCTTAGAATAGATGAGGATGTCATCAATGAAGATGATGATGAACTGATCAAAGTAGGGCTTACACACACGGTTCATGAAGTCCATGAATCCCGCGGGTGCGTTGGTTAGTTCGAATGGCATGACCAAAAAAACTCGTAATGACCGTACCGGGTTCTAAATGCAGTTTTAGAGATGTCCTCGTCCCGGACTCTCAATTGATGGTAACCGGATCTAAGATCTATCTTGGAATATAAACTTGATCCTTGGATTTGATCAAACAGATCATCAATACGAGGCAAAGGATAACGATTCTTGATTGTGGTCTTATTCAGTTCATGGTAGTCGATACACATACAGAAAGTTCCGTCCTTCTTCTTGATAAACAGGACTGGAGCTCCCCATGGTGATGAGCTAGGTCGGATGAAACCTTTATCCAATAACTCCTGTAACTGAGTGGACAACTCTTGTAATTCACTAGGTGCTAATCTATAAGGTGCCCGAGTGATCGGTGCCGCTTCGGGTGCTAGATCGGTTTGGAATTTAACTTGACGGTACGGTGGCAGACTAGGCAAGTCCTCGGGAAATACTTCCGGATAGTTACATACGATTGGTATATCATCAATTTTCTTCTCCTCAGATGACTGCTTGGTGACGAGAGCCAAAATAGCAGTATGACCTTTTCGAAGACATTTCTGTGCTTTCATGAAGGATATGATGCCAACGACTGAACCACTCCTTTCTCCTTGGACAGAAAGAATTTCCCCTATAAGGAGAGGAAGGCAATCATTTTTTTCACAACAGATGGCCTCAGGTTGGTTCTTGGATAACCAATTCATACCGATAATAAGGTCGAAACTGCCAAGTGTAACTGGCAGAAGGTCAATGTCAAGTTTATGACTAACCAATACTAGTTTACATCTGCAAGAATGCGAGTTGTTTTGATTTTTTTTTTGAGAGTCTGCTATCTCAATAGTATACTTGGCTTTTAATAGAGTTGGAGCACGACACACTAATATGGAATTTGTGAAATCATGCTGAGACTTCTAGTGAGACCTGCGCTTATAAAGCAAGTGTCAGCCATTGCATAGGCTAAGGGAAGAGGTTCACATGTAGGAAAGAAAAGTCTAATGAGATATAGATTCCAGTAGCATAAGAGATAGGATGTATGTTTAGGTACATGCGTTCAACAGATGGTTGGTTAGGTTAAATCTTCGTTTCCTAATGTCATTGGATCAACAGGATCAATTCGTGAAGAACTCCTCAAATTCTGTGTACCTAGTTGAAGTCGGTGGTGTTACTCTAAGGTTTTACTTGAGTTTCACTCTAGGTGGTTCCATTGATCAAGTTTGAATGAGAGTCGTAAGATCACTAAGACTCTTACATGAGTGAAAATAATATTGATGGATTCCATTGATGATAATTCAGTGTGTCTATAAACATTTTCAACCTGATAGTCGCGTCTATCAGCTGTTAAACAGGTTTAACGATACCAACTAGTCATTGAGTGGGTTATGAGAATTTCTATAGACAGTGGAAAATTAAGTTTGTAAATCACAGATTGGGACCATTTATCCACACACTAGGTTTCACCAGGACTTATATGCACCTCAAATTACTATTACGTGTGCACCCGTAATGATAATTTGCTTTGCATGCTCACCCTAGCTTCTCCATACCCTATGTCAAAATGTCCCTCAATTTGCATTACCGAGTACAAAGTGTTGTCAGATATGGTAAGTCATCGAGAGGCTTAGTCATCAACCACAAGTTGACCAACTAGGACTCATATCAGGATGAGTAGTCAGGAATCGTTCGATCCGAGTATTCACTCGAGTTGAAACACAATACAAGAGTTCATTCCAGTGGATTGCAGATGGAATCATGCACATGAAGCAAACATGTACATGAAATGCGACTTCAAGAAGTGTAATTATTTCATGGATATGTGTTACTGGAAGAAGGAAAGTAGTTGTTCTTCCCACTGAGTCAGAATAGGGTTTGAGTATGCACTGAGCAATGCGTTCTCAGATTTGTGTTCGATCTATTCTCAACAGAATATCGACCAAAGACGCGAGTCCATGGCTCGGGAAAGTGATGACATCTATGTGTCAATAGATTCTACAATAATGCGTGTAACGGTCTGCCTTCAGTCGGCATATTGTTGCTAGCGGGTACAGTAGGGACTCACCTCCGACGATCCCAATTCCCAAAGAGATATGCGTTAGTGCTGAGTGTCGTCCATAACATGGACCTGAGAAATCCCACCATACCCACCGGGTGATGGTGATGTAAGTGACTCCTCCGAAGGCTCTGTCTCGCTGCCCTCGAACGGGAGTGGATGATGTTCCGGTGATTCCCCAAGTGTCGTCACTGGGAATGATGATGCAATGCAAATGATGTGTCCCTTGCCAATTGAGGGTGATACGGATGGTGTTACATGCCTGCACTGCAATGTATAGTTGCTATATGTATCACGTATAAGTGTGTGCCGTGTAACTAATGTGTAATGTTATAGTCTAGTATGCAATCCTAGTTCTCTATAACCAATGGTTCTGATACCAATCTGTCACACCCCCAATTTCAACTAACAGATTTTTACCGTTTGGAAGGTGACACACCAGGATCTCAGTCATTAGTTACATCAAACGACACTATATGGGACTTGAAATGTCAAAACATAAAAGTTCAGAGTTAATGCGGAAGCATAAACGTTAATATGAAATCAAAAGTAATTACACGCAATAGGCGTCAATCAATGTAAATAAGTAAACTGTTTCAAATGTTTGAAATGGATAATATGACAATAGGACTCCATGCATGTCCTAAGTGTGCAACCTGTGCCTTAGCGACCTGAGAAACATGTAAGAAAAAGTGTCAACACGAGGTTGGTGAGTTCACATGTTTCAAGTTTACAATAAGAGTGTGTTTGACAGATTATGTACATTCAATATGCATATCTATAGGTAGCTAACCTATGTTCATGTTTTACTAAAGCGCTCACAACCGAAGCTGACTGTGTTTGTATGCCTCCTGCCAGGTCTATCAACTCTGGCCAATGTGAGTAGGCTAACATTTCACACGTTCGATATCCAATCGAGTTAGCGCGACTAACGCGGGTGGGATTTGTCAAACCCAGTAGTACTACTAAACATTACCTCGCTAAGATCCATATTAATGGTTCGATGTATGATGAGGACTTTCTGTGATAGTGTGTCACGCTTAGCCTCAACAGTAATAACATATGAATTACAATAATCTAAAATAGTTGTGTCATGTTTTCTCCCCCAACGGGAAATACATGTAACAAAATGTTTGTCTGTGTACCTGTTTCTCCCCCACGGGGAAAACAAGTAAGAGTATGATAGTTGGTGTTCATGTTTGTTTCTCCTCAACAGGAAAACAAGTAAAATATGTTTGTGTGTAAACATGTTTTTCCCCCAAAAGTAAAACAAGTAAAAAGGGCCGTGAAACTCACCTGCGTTGCGTAGTAGGTAGCATCACACAAGTATGAGATTTGGAAACTCATATGTTAGCCTGCACGGCTTACGTATGCCCTAGAATTATAAACACATAAGTTAGGGACATATGGGATTTGTGACGACGACACAGAAGGTTAGAACGTCTTAACGTATTCTAAGGATCAATGAGTAGACGAACGTGTCTACGGGAATATAGGGTTTCTTAATATAATTATTAAGATAAATACGTTTTGTGTCGAAGGTTTCTCAATTATGAATATAATTATAATTAAATATATCCGTGCGTTTGTAACATTCAATAATGGTTTAGGAAAATAATATAAGTTATTATATTATCTTAAACTTAGAGATATAACACGATAATTAAATTTTGTGGGAAAACAGTAAAACTATTATTGTATCCGGATCATAATAACGTGGATAATTATATAAATAAATACATTATTAATTTGTTTGAAACGTTACACAATGTGGCGAAAATAATATATAAATATATTATTTTTTATTTGAATTACGGTTTGAGAATAATATGAATATATTATTTTGTTCGGGGTTATAGGTTAAATAATAATATAAACATATTATTATAAAAGTGTGAAATAATATTAAAAATGGGTTATAAAATCAATCCCGAGCTTACGGGTGGTTTCCGAGGCTAAAACATATTAATATACTAATATAATAATATAGGAAATGATTTTGTTTTAAAATAATACTCAAAAAGTGGCTACAAAAATAAAAGTTGTTGGTGAGGTTCGAACCCGGGTCACCCCCCCACACTAACACTCAGTCTTAACCAGTCCACCTGCTAAGGTAATCGCGTTGGAAGATGGTTCTGTTTGGTTTTAACACACAAGTTCTCAGTGTTCTTCTCCCTATAGCGAACCCGAACCAAAATCAGTCCCAATCCTTTCGATTTCAACAACGATTTGTAAAAAGGGTTTATGGGTTTTGATCGTCAATCTAATACGAATCTGTGGGTGCAATTAATCATAAAACTATCAAGTATAGGTTCGTTTAATTCTTGTTCTAAAAATCGAAAACCCTAGGTTTGATCAAGAATCAAATTGAGTAAATCTTATAATAGTTTAGGTTAGATTCATGGGGCTTTTGATTAATAACGGATGGCGAAACTACCCCAATAATTTAATTTTATTGAAACCGTGTGTAGATTAGGATTCGATTAAACTCAAATCGTGATGAACCCTAGAATCAGTTCATCACTAATTCGATGTTATATGCTCGAATTAGTATAGGGTTTTCATTGTAGGTATGGAAAAGAAACTAAGGGTATGTTTTGTTACCAGAAAGGATGTCGACTTCATGGTTCCCGGCTAAATCGGTATCCGGCTACGGGTTGCTTGGTCTCCGGTGATTCCGCCTTCTTCTCCGGTGAACTTGATGTGTGAGAATACTTAACAGAGGTTCGAACAAGTTGCGTAGATGGTTTGATTGTGAAATGATTATCAGATTTACTTGAATTTGATCGATACGTGATCATGGCCGACGGTTTCGAGTTAATTAGTCATTAAGTGACTTAATTCGGCAATGATTATGATTAAAACGATGGTTACGGTTGTTAATGACACGAACGTGCATATCGGTTACACATTCGCACGAATTTCAGTTGTGGAGTTCGATTTTGAATCAAGAACACATCAGTTTGACTTTTAAAATCAAACAGGAAAAAATTATTAATTTTGACCTAGTAAAGTCAATAGAATAGGTTTAGGGTAATTACAACTTTGATCCTTGTAGTTTTCATGTATTTAAGTTTAAGAATAATAGTCCTTGCGGATAGAAATGAGTTAAGAACAAGGTTAGTTGACTTTCAAAAGTCAACAGAATAGAGGTTTGACTAATTACACAATTAGTCCTTAAAGTTTTATGTAGTAAAGTTTGGATATTGACAGAATTGGTCCCTGAGGTTTAATATTGAGTTAACTGGGTTACTAGATAACTGGATTTACTAACGGGGTTAACCCTAAAGTCCGGATTGTCACACATATATATCAATGATTTGTACAACTGAAATAGAGAATCCTATTGTGCGAGGAGATTGATGTGAGTGTCCTCATTTTAATAATAAAATAATTATTTGAGTTGCAAATAATATTTTATGTAAATCTTTTATAAATATTTGTATTGTAATAAGTGAATGAATTAATGACGATGTTGTTTGTTTGTAATAATTATATAAACGTATGAATAAATAATTAGGTTTCTTTTGTTTGTAAATAAATACACAAATAAATAAATGACTAGTTTTCTTTTATTTGTAATTGCATAAATTAATAGATAGATAGATGAATAAATAAATGAGTAATAATTAGCTGAGTAATTAAATAATTTACTACATAAATAAATGAATGAAACATTTCATTTGATTTATGAAAAACAAGTGTTAAAAATAATGATTTAATTAGTTGGTAATTAAACCAAAATTTAAAGTATAATAATGTTTTAATTAATTAATAATTAAACCATAATTAATTATTAATTAAAAATATAGAATTGAGTTTTAAATGTTCTCATATAATAAAAATAAATTATATAAAAGTTTGTATAAATATTTATAAAGAAATGAGTTTATAATCATAATCATAATTAGTTGAAAGTGGTTGTTGTACACTAGAATGGTTATCATTCCAGAGTAGTACCTCCAACAGAAAAGTTCACATGAAAGAGTTGGTCGGATCATAACCCCGTCTTTTCCTAGCCAGAACTTTAATGTTTGCCAGATAACTACATACTGGTTTGAAATTTACTCTATTTGCATACTTAACCAAGTTTAGTTTGTGTTTGGAAAGTATATGGGCTAAAGTGAAAATATAAGTTTATGTAAAGATAGAAATTGAATATTAAATAATTTAACTTGAAAATAAGGATTTTTAGTAAAAACATAATTTTTGAAATTGAAAGGAGTAAGAATGATCAACCAAGCTTTTAAATAAAAGTTTGACACAATTTTAATTAAAATATGGTTTTTAATCTTGGATAGGTCTATGATTATAACATAAACATGTTAGGGATCATAGATCTAGCTAGTTATGAGAGATTTTTAAAGGAAAAGTATGAACATGTAAGAATATAAGAAGAACTTATTTATGAATATGGAAACGACTTTGAATCTTGAGAGATGGATTAGAACTTGATATGGTGTGAGAATGAGGGAAGAATGAGGGTCTATTTATAACGTAGTATCATGGGCTTATTTACAAAATTTAATTTGTTATAGGGATTAAGATTGCAAAATATGAAAAATAGTTTTTTATTTCATAACATATTTCAACTTAAGTGCTCATAAATTTTATGTTCATGACTTCATTTCATCATAATTCATATTTAATATGTTTATAGATATAATTATATATTTATTTGTTTTATTTACCTTTAGTAATTTAAAAATACTAGCAATGTTATATTTTCATAATAAATTGTTTATATCATGTGTGTATATATATAGTTTTATAAATGACTTAGTATGTACCTATATATTTATGGAATAGGATGTGACAATTATTTACAAAGCATATGACATAAATATTTATTACTTATGAATTTGAAGTAGGTAATTAAGGTTCTTCATAAATGCGATTCACCAAATTAATGAACTTAGATTGCCGAAAAAGTTAAAATAAAAGTGGAAATTTCCTGGAGATTACAGTCTCCCCTACTTTAGGAAATTTCGTCCCGAAATTATTTAGGAGAAGGGTCTAAGGAAGAGACATGTGTTTGGATTCTCAACTAGCTTTGTTTTTCGGTTTGAGGAGTATAGTTGATGACAAGCTTTAGGTCAGGTCATCGTGTGAGGTATGGATGGTGGTAGTGGATTTTGTTTGAGTGGAAATAAGGAAAAGATTGCCCGAGAATGATTTTTTTTGGATTCAAATGATGGAATGCATCACTTGTAATGAGGATGATGGAAACTTTTAGATCTAAACTTGTTTAAGATATAGTCTAAGATGTTCGAGTGATGTCACTGGATAAGGATTTCAAAACTACTAGTCAAGGTCAGAGTAATAGGAAATCCCTACATGAATACGGACAACGTTACTTCTTACATTATGACAGGAGCACATATATATATATATAGGATGTACCAGCGGTATATCTACTATGCCCTTATCATATTCCGTTAGTTTCGTTAGTGTATTTCACCATAGGTTTTATGTCATCGCACACGACAGAATTTACTATGTTTTCCATGCGCTGATTTTTATAATTACGTGTGCACCCGTAAGTACTCAAATCGCTGTATGGTCCGTATAGATCGTTCTATTACGTGAGGGTACAGAGGTGGGGGAAATATAAAAAACATTTACTTTATTATTGTTTTCATACATGAGTTGCTAGTGAGTAATTGTGTGTCTAGATGGTAAAGTCAATCAGGGAGTAAAGACTGGCACAACCCCATACATGGGTGCCCTAAGTAGATGGTCCATAAAGTTTATAGCTCTCTCGTGTTTGAACAAGAATACGTCAAACCCCGAGTAACTCAAAGTTTATAGCTTTCTCATGTTTGAACAAGAATACGTCAAACCCCGAGTAGCTTAAAGTTTATAGCTATCAAGTTTCATGGATAAAGTGAACGATCATGCTTCATGTATATAGTGGGCAATTTATTGTAAACAATGTAAACAGTTTAGTTTCGTGTGTATTGTAGGCACTCAAGTTTCATGTATAGCGTGAATAATATAGTACTATGCATATTGTAATTAACCAAGTATCACGTATCGTGTGAACAATCTAGTGTCGTGCATGTTGCAAGTAATCAAGTTCCGTCTATAATGTGATCAATCTAGTATCATATATATTGTAAACAACCAAGTATCTATATCATGTGAACAAGCTAGTATCATGTATATTGCAAACGAGTAAGTTTCAAGTGTGATGTGATCAATATAGTATCATGCATATTGCAAACAACCAAGTTTCGTGTATAATGTGACTAATTAAGTTTCGTCTATGAAGTAAACAAATTGGTTTTCACGTATAATGTGAACGTTCATATGTAAGTAATCAACTCTCATGAGTAACGTAAGATATCAAATTCCGTAGGTGATCGAGTTTTGCAGCCAGGCATGTTGCTTGACATTCATCTATCATGTAGGTAGTTGGGTTTTAAGTTTTCCATTTTCGTTGAGGTTTATATGGGTGGTTAACACCTACGCGAAATGATTCATCATCTTAAAATGACTAGTAAGCTCATACATTCCGGAAGGTGCAAGGTGATGGGAAGGTTTTGCAGGTATTCAGCATAATGTGTACATGAATATCTAATTTATGCTTTTTGTTTATAAATAAACGGGTAGATTAAAATTTTTACTCTTGTTTGTAAATTAATAAATGGAATAATAATTTGGGCGGATGGATAATTGGATAAATAAAAACCTTTTAATTTGATTATCATAAAGCAAATGTTTTAAAAGATAATAATGGCCTTATTATTTAATAAATAAGCCGAAATTTAAATAATAATTAGTTTAACGAAATAACAAGTCATAATAAAATAGTTAATCAAGTCATCATAAAAAGGATGAAATACTTGTTATTACTTTTATAAAATCATTTGTACAAGACTGTTCTTAAGTTTCTTTGCGAGGTAAAGGGGGTTTGTAAATACTTTATACTCTAGATAAAATCTATAAACCAAGAGTTTGATAAAGGTTTTGTTTGAACAAAATAACTATATTAGTTAAATCAGGAAATAACAAAATAATTAGTTTTCAAATAAGATTTTAGATGTCAACCATTAAGGAGAGCCAACAATAATATCATTTATATTTGGTTACAGGTTATGGGTTTCAATTTAAATTTTAAGAAAACGTAAAATAGAATATCCGGCTAACATCTCAGATAGTTTCCCTACCAAGAAGTAGATGTGCACCAAGACGAACATCGGTGTGGTTATTCGTATTGCAAACCGGGCTTCAGTCCTAGTTATCTTTGTATGTGCATCAAGTATCTCCTGGTCTCCATTCCTTGCCTCAGAAACTCTGCGGTCCCTACATATAAGTGAGCGGTATTAGCTGGAATTCCTAAGGCACTGGTAGGTTTCTTGGCTTGTCCTGCTCCTAGGTCTGGATGGTAAAGGTTAGGTGCTACATAAGGGTCTCTCGGAAGTGGAGCTTCAACTGCTCGGAGTCTCAAACTTGTTCTTAAGCCAATCTGCTCTATGGTCGAACATGGATCTGGCAGATAGTCGTGTTGGTGACTAGTTGTCTGGTGACTTGGACCCAAAGCCTTCCTCTTGTGTTGACTCTTGCTTCAGGGTGATTCTAGGGGAATGAGGAGGGTAAGAGACCATGTCTAGCACGAAAAGGTCGTAAGACTAATCATAACACCGATTTCTTATAATAATATATCGGGAGTAACACTTGACCTATAAGTAGTGTACCCACGAAAAGGATTCCCAGGAAAGAGAGGTGGGTCACAAGGGATACACTAAAGTACTCAGTCTTTCCTTCGTCAGAATCTTCCATGGGCTTACACTCACTCTTCCATCCATCATGTACCATTAACATTATTATTTGAACTCATGGTTATGGTGAGAATCGTTAGAGATTGTGTCTTGTGGCCCTAGGGTGTGCTTCACCTATTCAAGTAGCTTCCATTTCTTGAGGGGTAAGGTCTAAGGGTTTAAATCTCTTGCAAATGATAATAAGGGTGATAAAATTTCCAAGGTATGAGGATGAAGAGGTATAGTTGACTTAAATATGATTAAGTGTAAGAACCAAATAGGAGGTTTAGACTTGTGTATTAAATTATAATAATTAAGCGAATGATGTTTTGATTGCATTCATCTAGCACGTAACCAAATGAATGCTGTGACAAATCAAAGTGGTTCAAGTTCGTATAATTTCAAGAAGACATACTTTGGCCTATAGGTGAACACTCACTTCGGGAATTACCAGGAAAGCATACGGATCCTTCGGTTGATTTGGATTTATATGAAATGCTTTCCTAGACAGAAAACCCAAGGTACAGGCATTCACCCTTCCGGATTGCACATGTTCTCTACTAATTTTCTGAACCCAAAACTTTGACGGGGTTTTAAAATTTTAATAGGCATTGGGCCTAAGAGTTTAATCTTTCCATAGGTGATTAGTGATGATGTGTAAAGTTGAAAGTGTATAAGTGTGTGGCAAAACATAGGATAGCATTTAGTGATATCAAATAGGTATTGTGCATACAATTCAAATAGTGTAGCAAAGAAGGTATCACAGGGGTAGTAGTTTTTGTAGACATGTAGGTTATCAAGTAACATAGCACATAAGATAATTCGTATTGTATCATGCAACTATATAATATGTAGGAATATTATACCAAGGTATCCTAAGGTTATAGGCTATAGACTAAAAATATGTTTCAAGTAATTCATGTAGTTTCAAATAGTTTCATGTAGTCCTTGGAATGTTGTAGTTCATATAATTGTATCATGTAAACGGAAGTAGATATATGTAAGTAAGTATGTGTATAAATGAGTATAGAATGGAGTTCCTAATAAAAGACACGAGTTATAATCATGTTTGGGGACTCCTAGGTTATAGTCTAGGTCGTGTGGCTCTAATAACCTAATTCCCTATAACCATGGCTCTGATACCAATCTGTCACACCCCGGCCGGCGGCAGATTATACGCCGGGGCTGACACGGTTGTTCATAAGCACACGATCATCTATTAAATGTGACAATATTTATTCATCAAAATTAAACGCATCCATTACAAGTAGAAATGGATAATAAAGCGTTCAAACATGACATAAGTTGAATTTAATCTTTAATAGAGCTAGGTCCAATGTCCTAAGTGATCAAGTAGTGTCCTCAAACTGGTGCACCTGAAACATATGAGTAAATGTCAACTACAAGTAGTTGGTGAGTAACATAGGTTTTGACACCAAACAAAAGTTAAGTATAGGTTTACAATTCAATATGTTCAAAGCATGTCTAAAGCATATATGTGAAAACATACAAGGTTCTAAGCGTACAATTCAAGCCTGATAATAGAAAACTAGATACGCAATCCCACTGATTGCCATTTTGAAAAAGGGAGCAAGCGGATACTCCAAGTTATAGTTAATACCCAACAAAACCCGCCAAGGTCTTGTGGTAAGTTATAGTTTCAGTTTCCCATATAAATGATCATGTTAGGTACCACCTTAGGCTTGGGCTGCAAGTTAATGAATGTACTGGCATGAAACACATGCAATGGTCACCAAGTAGTTCAAATATAAAGCATAAAGATCAAGCACAAGAACATAGATATTGAATTGTTTAAAGAGATAAAGTTGATAACATGTTTCACCCCAAAAGCAAAAACAGTAAAAAGGGGCTATGTAAACTCACCTTGCAATGAGTAGCTTGGATGTCACACAAGTATATTGCACAAATGTTCTAGTTAATCACAAGGTTAACCTATGTTTGATAGAACATATATATCAATGATTTGTACAACTGAAATAGAGAATCCTATTGTGCGAGTAGATTGATGTGAGTGTCCTCATTTTAATAATAAAATAATTATTTGAGTTGCAAATAATATTTTATGTAAATCTTTGATAAATATTTGTATTGTAATAAGTGAAAGATATAATGATGATGTTGTTTGTTTGTAATAATTATATAAACGTATGAATAAATAATTAGGTTTCTTTTGTTTGTAAAAAAATACACAAATAAATAAATGACTAGTTTTCTTTTATTTGTAATTGCATAAATTAATAAATAGATAGATGAATAAATAAATGAGTAATAATTAGCTGAGTAATTAAATAATTTACTACATAAATAAATGATTGAAACATTTCATTTGATTTATGAAAAACAAGTGTTAAAAATAATGATTTAATTAGTTGGTAATTAAACCAAAATTTAAAGTATAATAATGTTTTAATTAATTAATAATTAAACCATAATTAATTATTAATTAAAAGTATAGAATTGAGTTTTAAATGTTCTCATATAATAAAAATAAATTATATAAAAGTTTGTATAAATATTTATAAAGAAATGAGTTTATAATCATAATCATAATTAGTTGAAAGTGGTTGTTGTACACTAGAATGGTTATCATTCCAGAGTAGTACCTCCAACAGAAAAGTTCACATGAAAGAGTTGGTCGGATCATAACCCCGTCTTTTCCTAGCCAGAACTTTAATGTTTGCCAGATAACTACATACTGGTTTGAAATTTACTCTATTTGCATACTTAACCAAGTTTAGTTTGTGTTTGGAAAGTATATGGGCTAAAGTGAAAATATAAGTTTATGTAAAGATAGAAATTGAATATTAAATAATTTAACTTGAAAATAAGGATTTTTAGTAAAAACATAATTTTTGAAATTGAAAGGAGTAAGAATGATCAACCAAGCTTTTAAATAAAAGTTTGACACAATTTTAATTAAAATAGGGCTTTTGATCTTGGATAGGTCTATGATTATAACATAAACATGTTAGGGATCATAGATCTAGCTAGTTATGAGAGATTTTCAAAGGAAAAGTATGAACAAGCAAGAATATAAGAAGAACTTACTTATGAATATGGAAACGACTTTGAATCTTAAGAGATGGATTAAAACTTGATATGGTGTGAGAATGAGGGAAGAATGAGGGTCTATTTATAAGGTAGTATCATGGGCTTATTTATAAAATTTAGATTAAGATTGCAAAATATGAAAAATAGTTTTTTATTTCATAACATATTTCAACTTAAGTGCTCATAAATTTTATGTTCATGACTTCATTTCATCATAATTCATATTTAATATGTTTATAGATATAATTATATATTTATTTGTTTTATTTACCTTTAGTAATTTAAAAATACTAGCAATGTTATATTTTCATAATAAATTGTTTATATCATGTGTGTATATATATAGTTTTAGAAATGACTTAGTATGTACCTATATATTTATGGAATAGGATGTGACAATTATTTACAAAGCATATAACATAAATATTTATTACTTATGAATTTGAAGTAGGTAATTAAGGTTCTTCATAAATGCGATTCACCAAATTAATGAACTTACATTGCCGGAAAAGTTAAAATAAAAGCAGGAAATTTCCTGGAGATTACGTAGACTAGGCGAACTTAACAAGTTCGCCTCACATGAGACTAGGCGAAATTAACAAGTTCACCTCTAATAGGCTAGGCGAACTAGACAAGTTCGCCTCTAACAGAAGTTGTTCTATCACTTAGACAAAATCTATACAATTACATAAAAACATAAAGACAATAAGACCTAAACTATTACAAAAGCTTTTGCCATACATTCTATGTCCTAACATGGCTACATGCCCAGGCTTACCACAACTATAGCAAGTATTAGTTCCATACCTGCATTCTCTGGTGTGTATTTTACCACCTTTGGTACATTTAGAACTACCACTCTGTTCCTTCTTCTTTCCTCTTCCTCCTCCATTTTTCTTATTTTGACCTTTAGAAAAGTCTGGCCACTTTCTCTTTGATTCCACAGGGCGGGAACCGAACACTTCATCGTACATTGTCGAAGCAAGCTGTACGGCAGACCGATAGGTCTTCAAGTCTGAAGTCTTTACTAATCTTCTTATCGCAGATGGTAAACCCTGTACGTACCGCTTGATACGTACAGATTCAGGAGTTATCAAATGGGGTACCAAACGAGGCATTCTATTAAACTTGGTAGTATATTCTCTATGAATCATACTACCAGCTTCCAATCTAAGGAAATCTCTTTCGAGTTTGTCCATCTTATTATCTGGAGAGAACTCCTCTATCAGCAACCTTTTTAGCTCCTCCCAAGTCATCCGGTCAATAGCTCTATCTCCCAAAGCTATGACCAAGTTCTCCCACCAACATAATGCTTCAAAAACAAACGAATGGTCTGCATACTTGACCTTCTGATCGTCTCTACATTCACTAATCTTGATTACCGCCTCTATTTCCCTTATCCACTGGTGAGTAACAGTGGCATCCTTTGTACCTTCAAACTTAGGAAGGTTTCCGTCTCTGAATGCCTTGTAAGGACATCCTTTCTTTCCTTTCTTTCGAGGTCTTGCCTCATATGAATCATCAGATTCATAATAATAATTGAAATCATCCTCATCATCTGGATTTTCTGCCAGTTGAGTCTCATCATTCTTCTTTCTATTTTCCTTTAAACTAGTTAATAATATTGCCAAAGTCGTGTCTAGTGCTTTGGCAACAACCAAGTCTACAATATTTTTAAGCTGAGCATCTATCACAGGTTCCTCTCCTTTCTCTTCTCTCTCTATATGTTCTATTTCAGGTTCGGCATTGGCGGTAGACCGCGTCTACCTTTTGGAAGTATTAGGATTAACCCTTCCTCCTCTTTTACCTTTTCCTCTACCAACCATTTTCTACAAAAGATATGGAGTGTTTTAGTATTCGCATGATAGATTGATAGCTAGAACACAAGTGTATTGTAAACATTAATAATTGTGGCCATGACAAAATTAATCATTTACGCCACTTTTGGTGCTCTAGTTATCCTCTATTATGTTCCTAGTAAATACTCATACCTTTTTCCTTTACCCTTAGCATCAGGCTATCATGACTGGCATTTCTACAGGCATTCTCATCGTTCCTTAATCTTAGTTTAAGTTCAGATACTTGGGCTAGTATCTAAATCTCTTAAACTATAGCTCTGATATCAACTTGTGACACCCACATCCCGGATCACCCGAGATGTCGGCCACTTGTCGGATTTACTCATGAACTTACGGTAAACAGAGATCATACACATCGGAAGTCTTTAAAATACTATTTTATATCATAACCTATTTAATGTACATTCTAAAGAAAGTACGACATAACTATTCTAATGCCAGTTGTCAAATATGTCAGATAGCCCGTCAGATGCCTCTATTCTAGCCCCCTGTCTTTACTGCTGGGAGCTACATCTTTACCTGATACACATACGTAAACATCTGTCAGCTTACACTGGTGAGTTCTAAGTTTTAGTCAAAATATCTTTGACCTCTGTCTCATTCATAAATGGATTTATATGACACGTATTCAAAACATCACATTAACTTCTTGCCCAAACATAGTACTTTAAACTTGCACACTTGTCTTTCCTGAGGTCAAGTTAACTGATCGATGTGTCAAGGCTAATCAAAAACAATAATAAAAACTACTTCTTAGCTACTTAGACTACAGACAGGGAAGTAGGGTTGTCGAATCCACAGGGAACCAGTGGAGAATGCTATTTGAACGAAACTGATTCAATTACTACTGAAGTTCTAAACTTTATTACTTAGAAGACTTAGGATTGTCAAAAACACTTAACTTAATTTATGAAAATAGAGGGAGAAGAATGACCACTCCGGGTTTCGGATTTAGCAAAACACGCACACACTTTCAGTTTCAAAGCAGATTAGAGATTACATAGACATAACCTTGTTTAACTGTTTAACCCAACCACACAATAATCAATTCAATCACAAAATCAGATTATTCCCGATGCAAGAAAACCAATAAACGATGATAGATGCGATAAATCGAAAACATGCAATTGTTAATAAATCAAACACACAATTGAATTCAAAGAACTTAAGAGGTTCACGAAACTTCAATCCAAACTGATAATCAACTGAAATCATGTACATGCATGCATAAACCGTTCATCCGGAGGGATCATAAAAGCGTTTAGCCGCTCATGATTGTCGAAAACATTAAAAATCTAAACTTTAAACTTACAATCATTCAAAACTAAGAACAATTGGCCAAACAAGCTATGGAATCGCCTTAGGATCGCTCTGGGACAGTTGAAAAGAAGGTTATTCGAGAATGGGAGGATCTAGGGTATTTAATTAAAATTAGGTTTTAATTTACCGTAATCCCTTTCTTCGCGTGTCGCGAAAATCTCTGGCCAGGCCTTCGCGTGGCGCGAAGGCCAAAATAGTCGCGGGCCTTTTTCTTCTTCCTTGCGTGTCGCGAAAATCTTCCTCCTGGTCTTCGTGTGTCGCGAAGACCTTAAAACTCAGAATTTTGACTTTAAAGCTTGACTTTAACTTTCCGAGCCTTTCACCTTCTTTATATCCTTCATGTATTCTCTCTTCTTCCTCACATTTACCCTGTAACTCAGCAAACTCACAAACACATGTAAAACCAACTCGATATACAAAGTTAACTCCTAAAACGTACATAAAACGACTCATTTAGACGGGATATTTGACCTTACATCACATCCCCACACTTGACCTTTTTCGTCCCGGAAAAGAATAATGAAGTGGAATCATAATCGGAAAACTTGCTACTTAAACTTGCATTATACACAGCCCAGATTCTCATAACACGCTAATCGTAACAATCGATAGTTCGATCCGATTAAACCTAACCACCGACTCTCGAGCCCCCAATTTTGTGATCTATTATATTATACATTACCAAGCAATCAGTCTATCTATGGGTCCCACACTCAGAAAGCTACAGCTTAGCCTAATCCCGTCTCACAGTCATGTTTAGGCTCGGGTTAAACCGTATAGATTTCCCACCTATATAAACACTAATTTATAAGTTTTCAAAATCAGATGAATGGTGGATCGATGAATGAATGATGTGAGCTTTTAGCAATGAAGTACGTAAGATTCAGTTTAGTGGTGTATCCTCCAAGTCACCATCCCGAAGGGTAATACATAAACCTAACTTAGATGTCTAGATAGTCCCACCCATGGGCGTTTCAACCAAGCTTGTAACCCGGAGGGTAACACGTAGGCGAAACCTAAGCTTTTAATTCAATTAAGTAAGCTCATGCAAGATGAATTATGGAATGTTGGCGCCACTAACTTTTGAATTTATTCTCATAAAAAGAAAGTGGTGTGCCAAAATTTTAAAAACTTATAAATTCTTGCTTATAGAGGTACATATCACCCTATATTGACAGTTTCGACCTTACCGACACTCCTAAGATGAGAACCCACAAGATATCCTGAATTAATTATTCATTTAAGCCTAGATACACTATCATGATGTTTAAGCTCTTAAATTGGTTGGGCCTACCAAAACGTTACAAATTAGACATGTTTGATTATCATTACTCACATTTACCCTGTAACTCATCAAACTCACAAACACATGTAAAACCGACTCGATATACAAAGTTAACTCCTAAAACGTACACAAAACGACTCATTTACATGGGATATTTGACCTTACATCATTAACCTCCAAGTGGTCATCACCACTTATACATAGCCTTGCACAAGATGTCCATACTATATCCCACAAAGGAATACAGTACACCTCTACGTCTTAAGTTGCAAGATATCATGCGGCATTTGGCCAGACGTGGCAAAACCTTTCTTTCTTTACAGACCAATATCGTCAAAATATTTGACATGGCAAAGCATGCCAAAACTCTATCTCTTTCTATTTACTCTTTGTCAAGACAATGATTGTCAAGACCTCTACTAGTCAAGCCCTGACTTCTCTGCCATTACTTATCTGGGCATACCATGATAAGTTTTAAAATGTTTTTCGTGTCAAAACCATTTTCTTTCTCAAATTCTTTACTTTATTAAACCATGCCAAAAGGTAATGATTCATTTCTTTCTTTCTCTCTTTCAAGATCAATCTTTATCTTAAACCCTTGTATAGGTTTCTCCATGGTATATCAAAGAAGTAAGGGGGTTATCTTCCCAGAGTAGTACCTCCAACAGAAATATTCCCATGAAAGAATGACGGGTCCAAGAGTGATTTACACACCACTCTTTCCTTAGACAGGACATTCAGATAACTACATACCAGTCGGATGGTTACCCAACACTTCCTTTGATGTCTCATGAATATTCTGCTACTTAGTTTAAGATTTAGACATCATTCATACATAACCTCTTGTAACATGAATGCTAGATCCAAATATTTAAATCATGATATATAGAATTTATGTAAATCTTTCTAGCATGCATACCGGCCCAAAACATTTAAGTAAAACATTTAAAAAGGGCCTCATACAACTCACCTCTAACATCCTTCTCCTTTACACAATTCCTTCGTGCTAATGTAAACAGCACAACGACTGGGATTAAATTCCTAAGTCATTATAACATTACTTAGTCATAAGTTCCTAGCTTAGTGAAAGTAACCAAGTCTTTAGGAACTAGTTAGAACCTTACCTCCGAACTATCTCCTACATATTGGGGTCGAAAAGCTGGAAACCTTATTTCTCTACACGAACCGGGGCTTCTTGGCACGCTTACCGAGGTTAAGTGTGTGTTTCTAAGTGTGTTTTGCTATGTGGTATGCTTCAAAATCGATCACAAGTCCCATCTATTTATAGGCTGCTCGACGGGTCCATAGCGGACCGCTATCCCTACACATGTCGGTCCGCTATCTAGTGTGGCGGTATATTTTGCTTAGTGGGCACATAACGGATCGTTATACTTCTCATGTCGGTCCACAATGAATGAATTACGGCTAGCGGACCGCAACGGATCCCATTTCGGTCCGCTATCAATCCTCCACGTGTCAAATTTCAGCGATTAGTCACCCGACACGTATCACCTCCTAAATGATTCCTTGCTCCCTACATAGCGGACCGCTATCTCCTCAGATGTCAGTCTGACATCTGCCTTCTTTTCCAAATTTTCACTTTTAGCCCTTAAACTTTGATTTATTTATAATTTATCCCCTATACTTTAACTTAATGTTACTTTAACCCCCTAGGGTTTCATCAAATGATTATTTCAACCCTTATACTTCTATTTCTTTGAACATTGGGGTGTTACACAAGGCGACTTGGACCTCCATGTTGGCAATGGATAAAGAGTCGCAGTAAAGGCTGTGGGAGAATTTGTTCTTTTACTTCCTAATGGTTTTGAACAATGTTTGCTATATACCTAGTTTAACTAGGAATATTATTTCAGTTTCTACTTTGTGTGAACAACGTTTTGAATATGCTTTTAATGGTGATTTTATTTCTGCATATTTGAATGGTTTGTTTTACTTTACTGCAAAGCCTCATAATAGAATATATAAGACAGAATTCCATAACAATAACGCGTCATACAATATCTTCTCTAAACGTACGAAATTATATTTCAATGATACATATTTATGGCATTATCGACTAGGACACATAAACAAGAATCGAATAAAGAAGCTCCAAACCACAGGAATTTTGAATTCCACCGGCCGACAATCTTTTGATGAATGCGAATCTTTTTTAAGTGGTAATGTAACATTTCTGATTTTCATCATGTAATCGTTTGATTTCAATAAACAAACACATTTCAGTTTCGATTCGTGTACAAACAAACTACGATGCAGTTACATATACAAACTATTCTATTACAATAACAAATTAAACAAAAATGCAATTATCTCACAAGCCCCGAGGACCAAAACTGACAAAACTCAAAAACTACAAAACTAGGCAAGCACGGTCGCGCCTAGGACTAGGCACGGTCGCGCCTGCCGACCTAAGCACGGTCGCGCCTAAAGTAGACACGGTCGCGCTGATGAACCCACTTGACTGCAGAAAGTCAAACCATACCATACCTTCTGAATTCGTGAAAATTAAAATAAAGAAAAGCCGGTCTTCGCGCGTCAGACCATACTCGACTGAAATTCGTCTAAAACACGCATCAATTGTCGTCCAATTTGCACAATTAATTAATCCCATTCACACCACAACCGAGCCTCTCAAATTCGTCGATATAGAGTCAGTTGCACGTTTCCTACACTCTCATATACACCCACTCAATCTCTCAGAACTCTCACTCGACGCTCACAACACCTCTGTCGTCCGATTGATCGCCAAGAAACGAAGCCGCTCGACCCGTAGCTGACCGCATTCAATTGCCCACTTTCAACAAGTAAGTAACACGTCTTTTTCTTTGTATCTACCTCTACTACGAAAGCCCTATGTCAATTCGTTGTAGAAACACTCAAATCGATCCGATTTTGAACCAAAAAGCCGAAACATAAATTTTACTCGAACTACACTCTAGACATGATATAAATACAATTAAAATATGTAGAAACATTCGTAATCATCCACTAAGTGAAAGCCCTAAGAATCTAGAAGCTATTAATATAAGAATCGATCGAATTGTGTCTGAAAAAGGCCCGACACGGTCGCGCTCATCCCTGAGCGCGGTCGTGCCTGACCAAGCACAGTCGTGCCCCAGGTGTGGCCCGGTCGTGCTTACCGAGCAAACAAGTCTTGACCAAAAACAAACACTAGACGCGGTCGTGCCAGATACGAGCACGGTCGTGCTCTATGTCCAGAACCTAGGAAGTACCTTCTGACTCGACCACGGGCGCACTCAGACCACCACGGTCACGCCCGGCAACGAGCGCGGTCGTGCCCTACTTGAGCACGGTCGTGCTCCTTGACCAGAAACTTTAATTTTATTATTTTCAAACTTAATTTAATATGTTTTTATTTAAACATTTCAAAACTTGTTTAAAAAAATTTAAGTTATAAAATCCCAAAACCCGGGAATCATTTATATACCAAATCGCTGATTTAGAAATTTAAAACGATTAATTCTCGATAGTTTCAAAACCGATGAAATAGTGAATTTATATAATCATTTTTATTTATACAAATATATATATATATTGATTTAAACAAATATCGTTTAATTAAATTTTATTTAAATAAATATATATATATATATATCGCTACTAATTTATTATTCCAAAACCAACCCTAAACACACAAACCACCAACGATCCCACTTTGGACACAAAATAACACAAATAGTGACACGCGTTATACCCTCATTCAATAGGTCAAACGTAGCGACCTACAACACGCTTGGTATTTTTGTTGATCTGTGCAAACTACACGCTCCAACACAAGTGAGTTACATATCCCCTCTTTTACTCTATTTACAAACTTTTGGGGTGGAACATGCGTTCTATTTACTATGTTTACAAACTACACAATATACAATTCCACCCTACAATCATGTGTTACAATTTTGAGCTTTGTGCTTGAGTACTAGGTGTGTAGACCAACACGCAGTTTGCTATTCACGTGCAATCATTAACTATTTTATAGCCTACAGTAAACAGTGATAGATCTATTGAGTCTGACAAACCCACCCAGGTAGGGTGACTGTTACTGCCAACACGCGTTTGTTTTGCATGCTAGTTACAAAGGTTTGATTGTACTACCAGGTCACACGATGATATCTCTCCATAAATGCCTTAATTGCCATGTTTGTATGAATTGTATACACACAACACTATATTCTATTACATGACATGAAAACCTATGTATTCTCACCAACTTTTTAGTTGACTTTGTTTTTAACCATGTTTCAGGTGACAATGTTTGAAGTATTACAAGCTGCTACATATAGGATTTGGACCTAGCAATTAATCTAAACTATTTATATTTTGTAATCGCTACATTTGGTTCTTGTATGGTATGAACTTGCTACGTGTAATGAAAATGAATGTTTAAATTATTCAAACTTTAGCAACCATGAGCTATGAACAGTCTGCACAGCTTCACGCCCCGACGTTTTCCGCCGTCGGTCGGGGTGTGACAGATTGGTATCAGAGCCTTGGTTATAGGGAATTAGGTTATTAGACACCATTGACCTAGACTATAACTTTAGGACACCCAACAATGCCATGCTACATGTTTTATGTGATACGTGCTATTTGCTATATGTCACATGCCTTATGTGTTAGTTATTTGATACTTAAATTGTTTAGACTACATGACTTAATAAGCATGCGTAAATAATAAATTAAATAAATCGTATCCATACCCGTATCCTAAGCCGCATATCCTCCTTAACTGCTTCTATGTCATCATCGCCATAACTTGTGGAAAAACTCATACTCGTGGACCTATGCCTATCAAAAATATTTTTCATACCCGTTAAGGTTTTAGACTCTGTTAATTATTAGAGGACACGTGCAATCTGGAAGGGTGACACCTGTATTCTGGGTTTTCTGTCTAGGAAAGCATTTCATATAAATCCCAGTCAACCGAGGGATCCGTATGCTTTCCTGGGAATTCCCGGGATGAGTGTTTACCTATAGGCTAAAGCACGTCTCTTTAAAAATTATATAAGTCTAATTAACCTTAATATGTCATTGTGTTCAAGTAGAAATGTGATTACTTGAAAACAATCCGAACTATGAAATAAATGTGTTATTATTCCTCCTATCCTAAATTTCAACGGATTTTTATAAATTCTCACAACACTTTTGTATCATTCTCTTTTTATAGAATGCCTCCTCGTCGTAACATCAACCGCAACAACACCGACAACGCCAACGATAGCACCAACACCAATACCAGCAATGCCAACAACAACAATAATACCGACCTTGCTGCTCTCCTCACTCAGCTGGTAACTCAACTAACTCAAGCCAATAACAACAACAATGGGAACGCCAGTGGTAGTGCTAATACTGGTGGTGGCGGTGGTGCCAACCCGCCACAATGTACCTTCAAGCATTTCAACTCTTGCAATCCCCTGAAGTTTTATGGTACCGAAGGAGCCACGGGACTCCTTCAATGGTTCGAAAGTATTGAGGGCACCTTCCTCAATAGTGACTGTCCGGACAATCTGCGTGTCCGCCATGCCACTAGTGTCTTCCAAAAACGGGCACTAACCTGGTGGAATGAGGAAAAGAGAACAAAGGGAGTAGAAGTAGCAATGGCTCTGCCATGGGATGAGCTGAAAAGGATCATGACCGAGGAATTCTGTCCTCGAAATGAGATGAAGAAACTGGAAGCGGAATTTTGGGATCTTACCCAAGATAGCGGTGAAAGCTTGGCGTACACTAACCGTTTCCACGAACTCAGCATGCTGGTACCGCACATGGTTACACCTTTGTCTAGGTGTATTGAAAAATATATCGGTGGCCTACCGAGACAAATCCAGGACACTGTTCTGGGAAGAAATCCTGCAAACCTAGAAGATGCTATTCGTCTAGCTGCCACACTGACCGATAATCACGTTAAAGCAGGTACTCTTACCAAAAAGGGGGCCAAGAAAGTTTCTGACACCACAACTCCTCCTACTCATGTCAAAGAAGTTCAAAACGAACAGTATCGAAACACCAGGAAGAGAAAGGCGAAGAATTTTGCAATAGTCACTCCAGCCGCCCCAATTAATCAAGTTGCACCCTTGGCTCAAAATCCAGCCAAGAAAGCTTATGGAGGTACCTACCCACTCTGCAACAACTGCAACTATCGTCACCCACAAACTGTCCCATGTCGCCTTTGCAATCATTGTGGGAAACTTGGCCATACGGCCAATATCTGCAGACAAAAGGCACTTACTACTCAAGCCAACCCGGTTAATCAACCCGGAGCTAATCAAGTGGTTCCAATCAACGCAAATGGACGGGCTTGCTATGAATGTGGCAACCCGAACCACTTCCGGAACCAATGTCCAAAGCTTGTGAACAATAATCAGGGCGGAGCTCGTGGGCGTGCTTTCAACATCAACGCCAATGAAGCTCAAGCCAACGATCATGTGGTCAACGGTACGTTTCTTGTAAATAAACAATTTGCATCTATACTATTTGATACCGGAGCCGATAAGAGTTTTGTGTCACTTAACTTTGAACCTTTACTTGCAAAAACACGATCCAAACTCGAGAAAACCTTCACCGTTGAAGTAGCGGATGGAAACTCCATCACTATTGACTCCATCATTCATGACTGCTCACTAGAACTCAATGGTCACACGTTTCCAGTCAACCTTATACCAATGCCATTGGGAAGCTTTGACGTCATCATCGGCATGGATTGGTTATCTAAAAACCATGCCGAGGTCATGTGCTTTGAAAAGTACATCCGAGTACCTCTTCCATCGGGAGACATATTGAAAGTCTTTGGCGAGAAACCTTGCAAAGGACTCAAACTGATGTCATGCATAACTGCCCAGAAATACATTCGAAAGAAGTGCATGGTTTTCCTAGCTCATGTGATTCAAAAAGAAGACAAGGAGAGAAGAATAGAAGATATTCCCATCATTCGGGAGTTTCCCGAAGTCTTTCCCGACGACTTACCCGGTCTTCCACCTGTTCGGGAAGTAAAGTTTCGAATCGATCTTATACCCGGAGCAAACCCTGTGGCTAAAGCTCCATACCGGCTTGCACCTTCCGAATTGCAAGAACTTGCAAGTCAACTTCAAGAACTCGCTGACAAAGGTTTCATACGGCCAAGTCATTCACCGTGGGGTGCACCAGTCTTGTTTGTTAAAAAGAAGGATGGTTCATTCCGCATGTGTATTGACTATCCAGAGCTCAACAAGCTTACAATCAAAAACCGCTACCCGTTACCTAGGATTGACGACCACTTCGATCAACTCCAAGGTTCTACTTGTTTCTCGAAGATTGATCTTCGATCTGGTTATCACCAACTGCGTGTCCGAGAAGAAGATATTCCAAAGACCGCCTTCCGAACAAGATATGGTCATTACGAGTTCACGGTTATGCCTTTTGGGTTGACCAATGCACCTGCTGTCTTTATGGACCTCATGAACCGCATGTGCAAACCATACCTTGACAAATTCGTGATCGTTTTCATCGACGACATCTTGATCTATTCCAAGACTGAGGAAGAACATGAACAGCACCTTAGACTGATTCTGGATCTCCTGAGAACCGAACAATTATACGCCAAGTTCTCCAAATGTGAATTTTGGCTAAAGGAGGTTCAATTTTTGGGTCACGTTATCAACAATAGGGGAATTCATGTCGACCCTGCCAAGATCGAAGCTGTCAAGAATTGGAGTGCTCCTCAAACCCCTACCGAGGTTCGTTCGTTTCTTGGTTTAGCGGGTTATTACCGAAGGTTCATTTCTAATTTCTCCAAGATTGCTGTTCCCCTCACCGCCTTGACACATAAAGGTAAACCTTATGAATGGGGGCCAAAACAAGAAGAAGCTTTCCAAACTCTTAAACAGAAGTTATGTGATGCTCCTATTTTGACTCTTCCAGAAGGAAACGATGATCTAGTCGTCTACTGTGATGCCTCTAACCTAGGCCTTGGTTGTGTTCTCATGCAACGAGGCAAGGTAATCGCTTATGCATCAAGGCAACTCAAGATCCATGAAAATAACTATACGACGCACGATCTGGAGCTAGGTGCAGTCATATTTGCCTTGAAGATTTGGAGACATTATCTATATGGCACGAAATGTGTGGTATTTACCGACCACAAAAGCCTCCAACACATCTTCAATCAAAAAGAACTCAACATGAGGCAACGACGTTGGGTTGAACTACTCAATGACTACGATTGCGAGATTCGTTATCATCCCGGTAAGACTAATGTTGTAGCCGATGCGCTGAGCCGTAAAGAACGCGTCATGCTCCAAAGTGTCAAGATTCATTCCGACATTCAAACCCGTATTCTAGCAGCTCAACACGTCTCGATTACCGAGGGCAATATGTATGAGGAAATGTCGTGTGGTGCTGAATTCCAACTAGAGACTAAAAACAATGGCTTGCTTTATTTCTTGGATCGTATTTGGGTTCCCAACCGCAATGATCTCTGGGAATTCCTCATGACTGAAGCACACAAGTCTCGGTATTCTATCCATCCCGGTGCGGATAAAATGTATCACAATCTTCGACCACAGTATTGGTGGCCTGGTATGAAGAAAGACATTGCACTCTATGTAGCTAAATGCCTAACCTGCTCTAAAGTCAAAGCCGAACATCAACGTCCTTCCGGTTTACTTGAACAACCGGAAATCCCCGTGTGGAAATGGGAAAATCTAGCCATGGACTTCATTACTAAAGTCCCCCGTACTTCAAACGGCTATGATAGCATTTGGGTAATCATTGACCGTCTCACAAAGTCCGCACACTTCCTGCCCATCCGTGAAAACTATCGGGTTGAGAAATTGGCCCGAATCTATATTAACGAAATTGTGAGTCGACACGGCATACCTTTGAACATAATCTCCGACAGAGATGCTCGTTTCACTTCCAGATTTTGGCAATCTCTGCAAAAGGCACTTGGCACACGATTGGATTTAAGCACAGCCTACCATCCCCAAACTGATGGCCAGACTGAACGAACAATCCAAACCCTCGAAGACATGCTGAGAGCCTGTGTCATAGACTTTGGTGGCAATTGGGATTCACATCTAGCACTTATTGAATTCTCCTACAATAACCGCTACCACACCAGCATCAACATGGCTCCATTCGAAGCTCTTTATGGTCGCAAATGCCGTTCTCCTATCTGTTGGAACGAGATTGGTGAAGCACAAATCACCGGTCCCGAGTTAATTCAGGAAACATCCGACAAAATCCTTCAAATCCGTGACAACATCCGAGTAGCGAGAAGTCGACAAAAGAGCTATGCCGACAAGCGACGAAAACCCTTGGAATTCCAAGTGGGTGACCTTGTGCTTCTCAAAGTATCCCTTGGAAGGGTGTGATCCGCTTTGGAAAGAAAGGCAAACTAGCACCTCGTTACGTAGGCCCGTTCAAGATCCTTGAAAGAATCGGGAAAGTGGCTTACAAACTTGAGCTACCTCCAGCACTCATCAATGTCCATCCAACCTTCCACGTGTCCAACCTGAAGAAATGTCTTGCTGATGAGAACCTCCACATACCTCTTGACGACGTGCGCATTGATGAAACGATGCACTTTGTTGAGAAACCGGTGGAAATCATGGACCGTGGGATCAAGCAACTCAAACGCAGCCGCATTCCTATAGTCAAAGTCCGTTGGGATTCTAAACGTGGTCCTGAGTTTACTTGGGAACGTGAAGACCAAATGAAACTCAAGTATCCTCACCTATTCACCAATTCTGCAACCTCAACTAGTTGAATTTCGGGACGAAATCCCCTCAACAAGGGGAGACTGTAACATTTCTGATTTTCATCATGTAATCGTTTGATTTCAATAAACAAACACATTTCAGTTTCGATTCGTGTACAAACAAACTACGATGCAGTTACATATACAAACTATTCTATTACAATAACAAATTAAACAAAAACGCAATTATCTCACAAGCCCCGAGGACCAAAACTGACAAAACTCAAAAACTACAAAACTAGGCAAGCACGGTCGCGCCTAGGACTAGGCACGGTCGCGCCTGCCGACCTTAGCACGGTCGCGCTGATGAACCCACTTGATTGCAGAAAGTCAAACCATACCATACCTTCTGAATTCGTGAAAATTAAAATAAAGAAAAGCCGGTCTTCGCGCGTCAGACCATACTCGAATGAAATTCGTCTAAAACACGCATCAATTGTCGTCCAATTTGCACAATTAATTAATCCCATTCACACCACAACCGAGCCTCTCAAATTCGTCGATATAGAGTCAGTTGCACGTTTCCTACACTCTCATATACACCCACTCAATCTCTCAGAACTCTCACTCGACGCTCACAACACCTCTGTAGTCCGATTGATCGCCAAGAAACGAAGCCGCTCGACCCGTAGTCGACCGCATTCAATTGCCCACTTTCAACAAGTAAGTAACACGTCTTCAGCTTTGTATCTACCTCTACTACGAAAGCCCTATGTCAATTCGTTGTAGAAACACTCAAATCGATCCGATTTTGAACCAAAAAGCCGAAACATAAATTTTACTCGAACTACACTCTAGACATGATATAAATACAATTAAAATATGTAGAAACATTCGTAATCATCCACTAAGTGAAAGCCCTAAGAATCTAGAAGCTATTAATATAAGAATCGATCGAATTGTGTCTGAAAAAGGCCCGACACGGTCGCGCTCATCCCTGAGCGCGGTCGTGCCTGACCAAGCACAGTCGTGCCCCAGGTGTGGCCCGGTCGTGCTTACCGAGCAAACAAGTCTTGACCAAAAACAAACACTAGACGCGGTCGTGCCAGATACGAGCACGGTCGTGCTCTATGTCCAGAACCTAGGAAGTACCTTCTGACTCGACCACGGGCGCGCTCAGACCACCACGGTCACGCCCGACAACGAGCGCGGTCGTGCCCTACTTGAGCACGGTCGTGCTCCTTGACCAGAAACTTTAATTTTATTATTTTCAAACTTAATTTAATATGTTTTTATTTAAACATTTCAAAACTTGTTCATAAAAATTTAAGTTATAAAATCCCAAAACCCGGGAATCATTTATATACCAAATCGCTGATTTAGAAATTTAAAACGATTAATTCCCGATAGTTTCAAAACCGATGAAATAGTGAATTTATATAATCATTTTTATTTTTACAAATATATATATATATATTGATTTAAACAAATATCGTTTAATTAAATTTTATTTAAATAAATATATATATATATCGCTACTAATTTATTATTCCAAAACCAACCCTAAACACACAAACCACCAACGAACCCACTTTGGACACAAAATAACACAAATAGTGACACGCGTTATACCCTCATTCAATAGGTCAAACGTAGCGACCTACAACACGCTTGGTATTTTTGTTGATCTGTGCAAACTACACGCTCCAACACAAGTGAGTTACATATCCCCTCTTTTACTCTATTTACAAACTTTTGGGGTGGAACATGCGTTCTATTTACTATGTTTACAAACTACACAATATACAATTCCACCCTACAATCATGTGTTACAATTTTGAGCTTTGTGCTTGAGTACTAGGTGTGTAGACCAACACGCGGTTTGCTATTCACGTGCAATCATTAACTATTTTATAGCCTACAGTAAACAGTGATAGATCTATTGAGTCTGACAAACCCACCCAGGTAGGGTGACTGTTACTGCCAACACGCGTTTGTTTTGCATGCTAGTTACAAAGGTTTGATTGTACTACCAGGTCACACGATGGTATCTCTCCATAAATGCCTTAATTTCCATGTTTGTATGAATTGTATACACACAACACTATATTCTATTACATGACACGAAAACCTATGTATTCTCACCAACTTTTTAGTTGACTTTGTTTTTAACCATGTTTCAGGTGACAATGTTTGAAGTATTACAAGCTGCTACATATAGGATTTGGACCTAGCAATTAATCTAAACTATTTATATTTTGTAATCGCTACATTTGGTTCTTGTATGGTATGAACTTGCTACGTGTAATGAAAATGAATGTTTAAATTATTCAAACTTTAGCAACCATGAGCTATGAACAGTCTGCACAGCTTCACGCCCCGACGTTTTCCGCCGTCGGTCGGGGTGTGACAGGTAAGTTGACCAAATCTCTTTTTTCCGATATTGGTTAAAGAGCTAGGAATCTGTTAGGACTCGTACATACTGATGTGTATGGTCCATTCAGAACAATGTCTTGGAGTGGAGAGAGATACTTTGTCACATTTACTGATGACCTCAGTAGATATGGTTATGTTTATCTTATGAAGCATAAACATGAAACATTGGAAATGTTCAAACAATACTAGAACGAAGTACATAATCAGCTGGGTAAGACGATTAAGATGCTTCAATGAGATCAAGGTGGTGAATATCTTAGTCTAGAGTTTAACGAACATCTAAAGAAATGTGGGATCATTTCACAACTTACTACACATGGAACACCACAGCTTAACTGTGTGTCTGAGAGGAGAAATCAAACTCTATTAGATATGGTTCGATCTATGATGTGTCATACAAACCTCCCACATTCCTTATGGAGTTTCGTTCTTGATACTGCCACAAGAATCATTAGATTAGCCCCAACAAAGAAGGTGGAAAAAACGCCTTATGAGATATGTCATGGCGAGAAACCCAAAGTGTCCTACCTTAGGGTCTGGGGATGTAACGCTTATGTTACACGTGAATCTTTGGATAAACTGGATCCCTGTGGCGATAAAGTTGTTTTCGTCGAATACCCTAAAACAATCGGTTGCTATTTCTACAATCCTACTGAAAACCGGGTTTTCATAAAACGCAGAGCTACCTACTTAGAGAAGGAACTGCTTGCGTGAGGGATTGGAGACAACCGCGTGGATCTGGAAGAAGTCCGAGAACCACAAGTAACTGAACCTCAAGTTGTAACAGCTAATCAACATGAGATTGTTGAAACTGAATCTGAAAGAGTTCAAGATTTAACTGTAACACCAAGCATGCGCAGAAGTACTAGGGATCGTCATGAACCAACAGGTGTATCAGGATTCACGAAAATGACAACATCCTGACGATTCATCAGGTTGAACCAACTTGTTACAAGTCTACGATTCTAGATTCTAAATCTAAGAAATGGCTATAAGCCATGAGCGTCAAGATACATCCATGTATGGCAACCATGTATGGGACTTGGTTTATCTTCCTCCCGAGTGACGGACTGTAGGAAACAAGTGGGTTTTCAAGAAGAAAACCGACATGGATGGAAACGTGCAAACCTACAAAGCTAGGCTAGTAGCGAAAGGATTTGCTCAAACTCAAGGAATTGATTATGAGAAAACCTTCTCCCCTATAGCCATGCTTAAATCTATTAGGATCTTGCTTGCCATTGCTGCGTATTATGACTACGAGATATGGCAAAAGGATGTCAAAACCACGTTCCTAAACGGACACCTTTCTGAAGATGTCTATATGGTTCAACCGGAAGGTTTTGAGGATCCAAAAATTCCTAAAAAGGTGTGTAAGTTGAAAAAAATCCATTTATGTATTGAAACAGGAGCCTTGAAGCTGGAATCTTTGCTTTGAACAGAAAATCAAAAAGTTTGGTTTTGTCAATAACGAAGATAAACCATGTGTTTACAAATCCATTACTTTTATGATTCTGTATGTAGATGACATACTGCTCATTGAAAACATTGTTTTTATGCTGCAAGACGTAAAGTCTTGGCTAGGGAAATGTTTAACGATGAAAGATCCTTTATTCTAGGAATAAAGATCTAGAGTGTCACACCTTGGTTTCAGGACACCCTAGACCTCCAGTCAACTTTATTCTTATCCATCTGTATAGATCAGAGTATTTACAGCGGAAAACCTTTGGATCAACTTTTCATAAATCATCAACCCGATGGTTGGTATTGAATAATTCCAATTTCTTGGAATAAAAGTAATATTTTATTGATCAGAATGTTTACAAAACATGGTTTCAAAAAACGGAGGCGGTCCGCCACATAACCAATTTCAGCCTAGCGGACCTTGCTAGCGGACCTCCTAGAATAGGTGTCCCTAGCGGACCGCTATAAGTGTGAGTAACGGTCGGCCAGGCTTGACACGCGTGTAGGTCCCTAATTCGGTGCGTGACGGATCTCTAGACTCGCGGTACGACACGGTGATAACGTGCGGAATCCATGATCAACGTGCTCGTATAACTCAATCAACAACAACGGTGTAAATAAACTCTTTGTATTTCCACCAATATCAGGTTACAAGAATTCTCTCTCGTCTACTTTGATATCGTCTCACCTCTAATCTTTTTTCTGTTTCAGCTACAATCTGCTATTTATAGCCACTGATCAGCATTAGGCGAACTTATTAAGTTCGCCTCAACAGGCTAAGCGAACTTAATAAGTTCGCCTCTGAGAGACTTAAGCGAACTTATTAAGTTTGCCTCTGATAGCCCAAGCGAACTTATTAAGTTCGCCTCTGATAGGCTAGGCGAACTTAACAAGTTCGCCTCTGATAGGCTAGGCGAACTTGTTAAGTTCGCCTCTAGCAGAACTAACATAGAATTTTATCAACAGTTACAAAACATGTCCTAACAGACTCCCCTTTAACTGTTGCTAACAATTCTATCAATTACAAGTCAAAGACTCTAAGACTAAGACATAATCTTCAAGCTCGTTGTCACCAGAATATGCTCCAACAACGCGTCAAACCCTTTGGCCATTACTCACCGTACACGTGTCTTCTCCTGATTAATTCCTTGGCCACCAAGTAGTGGACAGTTAGGGATCCGGTAATGGTCTGCTACCATCCCAAAATTCAAAATTTTCATTTTTCAACCCTCCAACTTTGAGATTTGATAAATTCGACCCTTAGGCTTTCAAAGTTGGCAATTGAGGACCTTGGAATTTGACCTGGTGTTACATCCTCCCCACCTTCATTTAAATCTCGTCCTCAAGATTTTACTGAAACAGGTGTCGGTATTTCTTTTTCATTTCTAACTCTAGTTCCCAAGTATACTCTAGGCCACGCCTGGAGTTCCACTTGATTTTAATCAACACCAGACTTTTCTTTTTCAACTTTTTCACTTGACGTCCACTATTTGCAAGGGTTTCTCCATAAATTTCAACTTTTCATTTACCTCTACATCATATAGAGGCATTACCAGAGATTCATCTGCCAAACATTTGTACAGATTCGACACATGGAATACATCGTGTACTACATTCATTTCATCTGGTAATTCTAGCGGATGACAATCTTGCTGAACTTGTAAAAGTTCACACGGATGACAATCTTGCTGAACTTTTCACAAAGGCATTTGATCGATCCTGTTTTGAGCATCTTGTCAACTTGATAGGAATGTTCAATCCTGAGTGAAAATTAATTTTTCTTGAATCAATTCAATTCATGGAAGTTAAACTTTATTTCTTTTAAATTTTCTGTATAGTTCTTTTAAGTTTCAAAATATTTTACAAAAACAAAAACAAAAATAGAAAATGGAGAAAATTTCAAAGTTAACTTGAGAAAAGAGGAAATGATAGTACATCAGAAATGATCTAAACGTCACAGACTGCTCATATGGGAAATGATTGCGTCATGCTTACTTAACTGTTTAACTTATTATGTTTTTAATCTTCTTATTTACAAGTAATTTAAATTGTCAGTAGGCTGTATGCGTCTTTGAATCACTAGTAGTGTGGAAACTAAATCTAAATTACAACTTTGATTTGAACCCATGTTTGCAAGAGTGTGTGCGTAAAAAAATAGAAAAGATCATTATCAGATATAGGATGTTAGATTTTGGCAATAATTTTCTTTTGAAGTCAGTTTCGGGTTATGTCGTTAGCACAATTAATGCGGTTCATCTCACTGCCCATACTCACAAGTATGCAAGGAGAGATTGAATCAAGACATGTCTCTACATTAACCGTTGAGCATGTATTCGCCCTTGAATCACTCCTGATTCATTGAAATCAAATCCAGATAAAAGTTGGATTCCCTTACCTTAAAACTCAAACACCATATATATTATCCTGAATCATCATACCAATATTCAATGAAGAAAATCAAATGAAACCAAGACAAATGAATCACTCGATTCTGAATCTCATGATTCCTGATAATCCTTATGGATTCTGCTTGATTTTTCCTGTGCTAATAGATGTAACTTCATTCTGAAAATTTAGAAAATCATTGGGAAAATCTTAGATGCCTTGAGATAATGCAATTTACATTAGTATAGCATATCAGTAGGGTACACGTTGTATATCTTATAAATAATACCTTAATACACAAGAATGTGATACAAAGATGCTTATAGTTTCAAATCTTATAATATTGTCAACTTGAATTACTTGTTTATGTGCTTATTACGTATGAATAAATAGTAATCCATGACATGATCCCATATTCTTTGATGTTTATATTGTATCGTTTTTGCTAAAAGAAAGCCTGATATGATCCTCTGCTCGTGTCATTGATCAAAAAAAAAATAGTTTGTGTGAATTCTTGTATATTTTCTTAGAAAAGATCAAAAAGATTTTAAGTTTATGCATAGTTCAATTTTATTCAGAAAAACCAAAAATATTTGTGTTTAGCCTTCCTGAATTGTATTTGAATCCTCTTGATTGAATATTTTTAACTTGTTCGTTATTTGACTTGAAAAACATCATAAATTTGAGTTGAAAGTTTGCGCACTTAAGGGTTTGTGGGTAGTTGTAAGTGCGCATGAGGTAAGCCCTGCGTACTTCACAAGTACGCAAGAGTTAAGTCTAGCGCACTTGTAAGTACGCAAGTGTTAAAGCTTGCGCACTTGTAAGTACGCACGAGTTAAAACGTGCGCACTTATTAAGTACGCACGACCTTTTAGTGTTGAGTATAAAAGGAGGACTTAGAAATTTTCATGGTTTTCACCATATTCAAACCGAATTTTCCCTCTGCAAACTTACTCAAAAATTCAAGTGTTCCAATCCATCTTTTCGTCCCACTACTAGTTTCATCACCTCATAACATCGACTTGGTGAGATTTTGGGCTTAATCCATCCACAAAAACTAGTGACAGTGGACCGATTCTTGACTAAGAAAACCAAAGCTCAATCCGTGACTTTTAGGGCAAATTGGGGTTGTTTGGGTAACCCATTATCATTAAACATGATTAGATCACATAACCGACCCTTAATCGTCCTTTTAATCTTTGATTTTTGACTTTGGGTTTGAAGTCGAACCGTCAGTGGGTCGGTCGACCATTTTAGGTTAAATTTGGTCATGTTTAGCAAGTATTTGGTGTTGTGGTTAGTCCCATAGGTTAGAATCAATGATTCCGACCTAGTGGTGACCCAATACACACCAATTTTTGCACCCTGATTGAATTTCAAACTTCTGCATTTTCACCAAGTACGTTTCCTGCGCACTTAACAAGTACGCAACAAGCACTTCCTGCGTACTTTTTAAGTACGCAAGAGGAAACTCCTGCGTACTTGCTAAGTACGCAGGACCAACACTTGGCAAAAATTACTAAGTCTGAAATTCTGTTCAAAGAGTAACTGCTATATTGAGTCATGTGTATCCGTTTCCGATGATACGTGTTGTTCTTATGATGTTTCCTGTGTGTTTTTGCAGATCATGGCTCGGGCGTTTACTAATGAATTCAACCTGTTAGCCAACACGGAACCAGAATGGAAGGGTGCAGCATTGCAGTATAGAGACATAGTTGATTTCTTGAACCGTTCAAGAATCAGCTACGCCATTTCTGCTGACCCGATAGTGTCCAGACCCTACCTTGAGCAGTTTTGGGAGACAGCAGAGCACGACTGTACGGTAACCCCCAATGTTATAAGGGCTACCGTTGCAGGTCATGCTATTGCTTTCTCTGAAGATACTATACGAAGGGTCCTTCAATTCAGAGACCTTGTGACCAACCCGACAGCCTATCCAGACTACTTTGTGGACGGCTGTTGGAGACAAAGAATGGGATATGTCAGTGCAAGGGACTATGCTTCATACAAAAAGATGTGGGTATTAGATCAATGGAGATATTTCGCCCATGTCATGATCATGTGCATCTCATCAAGGAAAGCTGGGAAAGATGCCATGGGTCATGACCTTGCAGCAGCCATGGTTGGCCTTTCTCTCAACAAGGGCTACAACTTCTCCCGCTACATCTTTAAGGCCATCAAAGACCAGATCAACACAGCGGAGAGGTTTTGGTTCTTGTTATACCCTCGGTTTGTGCAACTTTTGATAAATGACGCGTTGCCACACCTTCCTGCTATAGGGGAGAGACTGCAAGTAAAGAGGGTGGACAAAAGAGTATTCGCCCAATTCCTAAAGCCAGGCAGTGTAGATCCTACCCCTGTGCATACAGAACTCTTTGGCCACCTCATCAATGAAGCGTATGTGGCCCCAGGTGACTGGAGATGGTACAGTCCCGACTCAGAGCCGGAATTGAGTGAACACTCCGATGAACAACAGGAACAACAACAGGAGGAAATGGAGAGTGATGATGGTTCGTTTGAGGATGGAGACGATGAAGGCGGTGATGGTGGTGCTGAGGAATCCGATTCAGAAGCAGCAGAATCAGATTCTTCTGATTCCGATGACGCACCATCGCAGGCACACCCCAGGAGATCGACACAGGTAACCCTACCTGAGTCTTCCTCCAAAAGAAAGCGACAGAGCTCGAGCAGCGAATATGAGCCATCCTCTGACTCTGACGCTGCTCTACAAAGACAAAAGCGAGAGAGTGTTCATAAGAACAGGGGAGATAGGCAAGAGGTTGCTATTTCCAGGGTAGTAGAGGTCCCGACTGTGCAGCAAGTACAAGTTCCAACTGCCAGTCCAGATTCAGCCTCTACCCCACCAGCACAGCAATTGTACCGTAGAAGGAGAAGACCACAAGTTCAAGCTGACGTGGTAGTCACAGCAGTCACAGAGGAGGTTCCTGTGACCGTGACCCTCCCTACAACATCAGTCCAAGTGGCGGTGACTACTCCAATTGTCACGGAGTCTATCACCATCACCCCTACCACAACACCCACTCCCATCATCTCATCAACAATCCCAACACCCACCTTTGAGCCGTCAAGCCAACCCTTTAATTATGGTCATTTCTCATAAGGGTTTGACTTCGACACGATCTTTGCCTCCCCTATCCATAATGCCGAAGTGTCATCGTCTAGGCATCCTGATCCGAATGATGCAAGGATCAATGTGCTAGAAACCCAAGTTGCTGGACTGCTGAAGACTATTCAGAAGTCAAAGGAGGAATCTGATGCTCAACAGGCACAGATTAATTCACTGGCCGATGAAGTTAGGATTCTACATAGCCAGAGAACGGGGACTAATGAGCGACTGAAGAACGTAATGGCACAGAACGAGCTGTTAATGAAGACAAATGAAATGATTCTAGGCCACAGAACTTCACTTGAGCTAAGGCTGGATTTACAAAGAAAAGAGCACGAAGCGATGGTCAAATTAGTTGCAGAACTGACCAAGAAGCTTGATGCTCAGGGGGAGAAGGAGAAGGAGAAGGAGAAAGAGAAAGAAAAGAAATCCACTGGTGCTGAGCCTTGTCATCCAATCGACTTGACTAAGGATGACGATAAAGACAATGATCCTGAAGCCGGTTCTAGTTGAGGTGAGCACCAAGCTTTGGTAATTGTGCCGATCTCTGCAATTTCAATGGCTGAGGGGGAGTCTACTAAGCAAGCGGGTGGTGGTGGTGATAAAGGAAAGTCAGTGGCTGAAGTACTTAAGGACTTATCTGATGATGAGATCCTATATCTAGAGCCTGACTATTCCAATGAAGCACAGATTGATGCTCTCTTCAATCTAGAAGAAGGAGAGATCGACTCTGGTGACGACTGGGATGATGATGACGAAGATGTTGTGATCGAAATTCCCAAGGGTGACGGGGAAGGAGAGTACGAGCTAGAAGATGGAGAGATCTTTGAATTTCAATCCTTCGATGCTCCGCTCGACACAGGTTCAGTCGAGCAGGCTGGTTATGTAGAAGCCTCGACTGAAGCCTTCCCAGTTGACCCTGAACCTGTGGACCCAGAGGCACCGAAAGATATAGACATGCCTTCTACTTCATCAAAGGGTCCAGCTCCTGTGTGGCAAAAGACGTCTATCATAGACAAGCACGGAGCAAAAGGGATGATCTTGGCTGTAAGGTTCGAGGAGGACAAGCAGTTGTTCGCCATCAAAAGATCTGGCGGGGTTCAATACTTGAAACCCACCAGTGAAGCATTCATCTCCTTGCCCAAATACGACCTGGTGAACCTAGCAAACCGAGAGCTGCTGGGTCATTCCAATCACGCAGTGGCGATGGGTTTGTGGGTGGTTCTGCAGCGGGAAGCAAGATCTGGGATGTTCGAGATGTTCAAGCCTCAAGTGCCCAAGAGATTCAAGGATAAGCATAATGTACATCATGTGACTAAGAAGAACTTAAAGAAATTGGCATACAAGCCAGTGCGATGTGAAACTAAGATTCCCCTGAGCAAGTTATCTCAGGATATTCTTGGTGACATGTGGTACTGGTACGTAGATCCAAAGACGGGCGAGGCTGTGATCATGGGAAAGGGACGTTCAGAGAGTGGGAACTTAGTGCCAAAAGAACTGTAGGTCCCTTCGTGTGTGTCGGATCGTCACATGCAAGTGGTCTACTAGTCGGATCGGGTTGCGGAATACCCGTGACTAGGTGGAGAGTCTTACAAAACAAAGTAAACCAAACACGAGAGTCACAATAAACGTTCTTTCTATTATAAACACTCGACGGTTACAGAGAGAATACAAGCTGCGTACTTAGCAGAACTGAGTTCATCTCAACAAATGGTTTCTGCGTACTTAGTCTCTGTGAACCTATCCTATTTATACAGACCTGATGCATGCGCACTTAGCAAGTGCGCAGGACCAATTTCTCTTGTGTACTTAACAAGTACGCAAAGGTGTTCTTGCGTAGTTTCTAAGTACGCAGGAGCTTTCTCCTGCGCACATGTAAGTGCGCAAAACACATGGCAGAAAAACAACAAACATTATGTAAAAGTAAATACAACTCGATAAACTATTACATAACGACTCTTACATACAAAGACAAATTACAGACAATAGAAATACAAACTAAGACTCTATCCAGAGTGTTGTCACAGGAAAGTGCATCAACAAACTCCCCCTTGACAACAGCTCGGGATCTTCATCGTCTTCAGTCTTCATTCTTCAGTCTTCACAGCATTTGTTCCTTAGCTTCCATCTTCTTCTTGTAATCAAGGCAGAACTTAATCACCTTGTCATATTTAGCAGAGAGAAGCTTCGTCCATTCGTCAGTGTGGATGCAGTACTTGTCGGCTAGTACCTCCAGATCGTTCACAGAAAAGTTGATGAAGCAGACTTCATCAAATATCCTGATCACTTCCTTTGGCACCATGCTTCCACTTGCTGACTTACCTTTACTCATTACCACAGCCTCGCCTATTTTTGGATCAACGTACCAGTACCACATGTCACCAAGAATATCCTGAGGTAACTTGCTCAAGGGAATCTTAGTTTCACATCGTACTGGCTTGTATACCAATCTCTTTATGGGCTTCTTAGTCACAGGATGCACAGCGTGCTTATCCTTGACTCTTCTGGGCACCTGAGGCTTGAAGTATTCAAATTTCCCTGATCTTGCTTCCCGCTGTAGTGTTACCCACAAACCCATTGCTACTGCATTATTCGAGTGACTTAGCAGATCACGGTTTGCGAGGTTAACTAGGTCGTACTTGGGCAAAAAGTTGAACGCCTCACCGGTGGGTTTCAAGTATTGAACCCCCCCAGATCTTTTGATGGCGAACAACTGTTTGTCCTCCTCGAACCTAACAGCCAAGATCATACCTGTCGCTCTGTGCTTGTCTGTGATAGACGTCTTTTGCCACACGGGAGCTGGACCCTTTGTAGATGCAGAAGGCATGTCTTTCTCTTTTTGTGCCTCGGGGTCCACAGGTATAGGGTCGACCGGGGAGGCTTCAGTTGTGGCTTCAACATTACTTGCCATGTCAACTGAGCCTGTGTCGAGCAAAGATTCGAGCGATGGTACTTCAAAGATCTCACCATCCTCTAACTCGTACTCTCCTTCCCCGTCGCCCTTGGGAATCTCTATCACCACATCATCGTCATCCTCATTCCAGTCATCACCAGAGTCGATCTCTCCTTCTTCCAGATTAAGGAGAGCATCGATCCGTGCCTTTTTGGAATAGTCAGGCTCTAAATAGAGGATCTCATCATCAGATAAGTCCTTGAGCACGTCAGCCGCTGACTTCCCTTTATCTCCGCCACCACCACCTGAGGCATCACCACCCTCTTGCTAAGTAGACTCCCCCTCAGCCAATGGAACAAAAGAGATGGGCACAATCGCCAAAGCTAGGTGCTCACCTCCACTAGGACCGACTTCAGGATCCTTGTCTTTATCATCATCCTTAGTCAGATCGACTGGATGACAAGACTCGGCACCGGTGGATTTCTTTTCTTTGTCTTTTTCTTTCTCTTTCTCTGTCTCCTTCTCCCCCTGAGCACCTAGCTTCGCGGTCAGTTCACCAACTAATTTGACCATCGTTGCGTGCTCTTTCCTCTGCAAGTCCATCCTCAGCTCAAGTGAAGTTCTGTGGCCTAGAATCATTTCGTTAGTCTTCATTAACAGTTCATTCTGTGCCATGACATTCTTCAATTGCTCATTTGTCCCTGTTCTCTAGCTGTGGAGAATCCTAACTTCATCGACCAGGGAATTAATCTGTGCTTGTTGAGCATCAGACTCCTCCTTTGACTTTTGAATGGTCTTCAACAGTTCAGCAACTTGGGTCTCTAGCACATCGATCCTTGCATCATTCGGATCAGGATGCCTAGATGATGAGGCTTCGACATTATGGATGGGAGAGGAGAAGATTGTGTCAAAGTCAAACCCTTGTGAGAAATCACCATAGTTGAAGGGTTGACCTGACGGCTCTTTGGTGGGTGTTGGGATGGGGGATGTAATGATGGGAGTTATGGTTGGGGTGATGGTGACTGACTCTGTGAGAAGTGGAGCAGTCACCGTCACCTGGACGGTTGGAGTAGGGAGGGTCACCGTAACAGGAATCACCTCTGTGACCGCCGTGACTGCCACATCTGCTTGTACCAGTGGCCTTCTCCTCCTTCTAAACAGTTGCCGTGCTGGCGTGGTAGATTCTGACTCTGGACGGGCAGCCTCAACTTGTACTTGCTGCATAGTCGAAATCTCTTCAACCCTGGGGATAGCAACCTCTTGCCTATCACCCCTTTTCTTGTTGGCTTTCTCTCGCCTTCGTCTTTATAGAGCAGCGTCAGAGTCGGAATCCAGCTCGTATTCGCTGCTCGAGCTTTGTCATTTTCTTTTTGAAGACGACTCAGGTAGGGTTACCTGTGCCGACTTTCTCGGATGTGCCTGTGATGGTGCGTCATCGGAATCAGAAGAATCTGATTCTGTTGCCTCCGAATCGGATTCCTCGGCACCACCAACATCACCTTCGTCATCACCGTCATCATCATCATGCTCTTCCTCTTGCTCTTCACCAGAGTTATCACTCATCTCTGGTGCTGAGTTGGGACTATACCAGTTCCAATCTTCAGGAGCGACGTAGTGTGCGCAGGCGTAGGTTCTACACTGCCTGGCTTTAGAAACTGAGCAAAGACTCTCTTGTCCACCCTTTTTACCTGCAGTCTTTCCCCGATAGCGCGTAGGTTTGGCAGTGCATCATCGATCAGTAGCTGCACAAACCTCGGGTATAAAAGGAACCTGAACCTCTCTGTTGTATTTATCTGGTCATTTAGTGCTTTGAAGATATAGTGAGAGAAGTTATAGCCCCGATTGAGAGACAGGCCCACCATGGCCGCTGCTAGGTCATGACCCATGGCATCTTTCCCCGCTTTCCTGGATGAGATGCACACGATCATGATGTGGGCAAAGTAACGCCATTGATCCAATACCCACATCTTCTTGTAGGAAGCATAGTCCCTTGCCCCGACATATCCCATTCTGTGCCTCCAACACCCATCCACGTAGTAATCTGGATAGGATGTCGGCTCGGTGGCAAGGTCTCTGAATTGCAATACTCTCCTTATTGTATCTTCCGAGATAGCAATAGCCCGACCGTCAACTGTAGCCCGTATGACATTCGGGGATACCGTGCAATCGTGCTCTGCAGTCTCCCAGAATTGCTCCAAGTAAGGTCTTGAGACTGTTGGGTTTGCTGAGATTGCATAACTTATTCTTGATCTGTTGAGAAAATCCACAATCTCCCTGTATTGCAAGGCTGCGCCTTTCCATTCTGGTTCGGTGTTAGCCACTAGGTTGAATTCGTCAGTGAATGCACGAGCCATAGCCTGCAAACACACACAGAAAACATATTCAGAACAACTTATAACACTGGAAGTAGACACACAGACATAGTATAGTAGTTACACTTTGAAAAAATTTTCAGACTTAGGAAAAATTTCTAAGTGTTGGTCCTGCGCACTTACTAAGTGCGCAGGATTTTCCTCTTGCGTATTTAACAAGTACGCAAGAAGCATTTCTTGCGTACTTGCTAAGTGCGCAAGAACAACCCTTAGCAAAAATTTCCGAAACTTGTAATTCTTTCAAAATGTGGGTTGATTAGGTCGCCACTAGGTCGGAATCAAGGATTCTAACCTATGGTACCATTATCAACACTACACTCGTTCAATTTTTGACCTAGACCCGTCGCCGACCCACTGTCGGTTCAAGTTCAAATAACGGATCAATCGAGGACCATGAGATGATTAGGGAGTCGATTAAAGCTTCCTATTAGCTTGTTACAGATAATAAGTTACCCAAACAACCCCATTTTACCCCAAAATGTATCGGATTTAACCTAATATTTTCTAAGTCAAAAATCGGTCCAAATGTCAAGAATCGATGGATGGAATTGGCCTATAGTCTCACCACTGAGATGAAATACGAAGATGACAATGTGATTGGGATGAAAAATCCGGTTGGAACACTCAAAATTTTTGAGGAAAATGCTCGGAGGGAATAGCACAGGAGAAAAACGATTGAAAAGTGATAAACCCTAAAAAATTGTCTAAGTCCTGTATTTATACCCAACACATATTGGTCGTGCGTACTTACTAAGTGCGCAGGATTTAACTCCTGCGTACTTACTAAGTACGCATGACTTAAGTCTTGCGTACTTGTTAAGTACGCAGGGTTTACCTCATGCGCACTTATCAAGTACGCAGAGACTCTTATGTGCGCACACTTTCAACTCAAATTATGAAGATTTTCAAGTCAAATAACGAACAAGATAAAAATATTCAACCAAGAGGATTCAAATACAATTCATGAGGATTAAACATAAAATATTTTTGGCCTTTTTCTGATTTAAACTTGATCTATGCATAAACTTAAAAACTTAAAATATTTTTGTTCTTTTCAAGATAGATATATACAATCACTTACACAAGCTATTTTTGATCAAAGGTACGAGCAGAGGATCATATCAGGCTAACTTATAGCAAAAATGATACAATATAAACATCAAAGAATATGGGATCATGTCATGATTACTCTTTATTCATACGTAATAAGCACATAAACAAGTAATTCAAGTTGACAATATTATAAGATTTGAAACTATAAGCATCTTTGTATCACGTTCTTGTGTATTAAGGTATTAATTATAAGATATACAACGTGTAACCCACTGATATGCTATGATATTTTGCACTATCTTCAAGGCATCTAAGATTTTTCCAATGATTTTCTTAATTTTCAGAATGAAGTTACATAAATTAGCACAGAAAAATCAAGCAGAATCCATAAGGATTATCAGGAATCGTAAGATTCAGAATCGAGTGATTCTTTTGTCTTGGTTTCATGTGATTTTCTTCTTTGAATATCGGTATGATGATTCGGGATAATGAACATGGTGTTTGATTATAAGGTAAGGGGATCCAACTTTTATCTGGATTTGATTTCATAGAACCAGGAATGATTCAAGGGTGAATACATGCTCAACGGTTAATGTAGAGACATGTCTTGATTCAATCTCTCCTTGCATACTTGTGAGTATAGGCAGTGAGATGAACCGCATTAATTGTGCTAACAACATAACCCGAAACTGATCTCAAAAGAAAATTATTGTCAAAATCTAACATCCTTTATCTGATAGTGATCTTTTCTAATCTTTTACTCACACACGCTTGCAAACATGGGTTCAAATCACAGTTGTAATTTAGATTTAGTTTCCACACTACTAGTGATTCAAGGACGCATACAGCCTACTGACAATTCAAATTACTTGTAAATAAACAGATTAAAAACATAACAATTTTAAACAGATAAGTAAGCATGACGCAATCATTTCCCATATGAGCAGTCTATGAAGTTTAGATCATTTCTGATGTACTATCATTTCCTCTTTTCTCAAGTTAACTTTGAAATTTTCTCCATTTTCTATTTTGTTTTCGATTTTTGTAAAATATTTTAAAACCAAAAGAACTGTACAGAAAATTTAAAAGAATTGAAAATTTAACTTTCATGAATTGAAATGATTTAAGAAAACTTAGTTTTCACTCAGGATTGAACATTCCTATCAAGTTGACAAGATGCTCAAAACGGGATCGATCAAATGCCTTTGTGAAAAGGTCAGCAAGATTGTCATCCGTGTGAACTTTTACAAGTTCAATTAAATGCTTTTCAACACAATCACGGATGAAATGATGGCGAATCTCTATATGTTTCGTTTTGGAGTGTTTCACCGGGTTATTTGTGATGGACATGGTGGCATTGTTGTCAATGAATAGAGGAGTTCCAGTGAAGTTTAAGCCGTAGTCTCTCAACTGCCGCTGAATCCACAGTATCTGAGAACAACCGCTCGCTGCAGCAATGTATTCTGCTTCACAAGTTGAGACAGAAACCGTTGACTGCTTCTTGCACTGCCAGGAGACCAGCCTGTCTCCTAAAAATTGACATCCACCAGAAGTTGACTTTCTGTCAAGGTTACAACCGCCATAATCTGAATCAGTGTAGGCTTTGAAGTCGAATGACTGCTGCTTAGAGTACCAAAGACCTAATCGGGGTTTCCCTTTTAGGTATCTGAAAATTCTCTTCACGGCTATCATATGTAACTCCTTCGGTTGAGACTGAAACCTTGAGCACAAACATACAGCAAACATTATATCGGGTCTTGAAGCTGTGAGATACATAAGTGATCCAATCATCCCACAGTACAACCTGCTATCCACATCCTTTCCATCTCTGTCGGGATGCAAACCATGATTGACTGGGATTGGTGTGCCATAAGTAGTGCTATCACTCATCTTGTATTTTGACAAAATGTCCTGCACGTACTTAGTTTGATGTAGATAAATTCCATTCTCTCTTTGACTGACTTGCAGACCTAGAAAGAATGACAGTTCACCCATATTGCTCATTTCAAACTTGGACTTCATCACCTTCTCGAATTCCCTACACATCCCTTCATTGGTCGACCCAAAGATAATGTCGTCGACATATACTTGCACAAGAAGAATGTCACCTCCTGCTTTTCATATGAAGAGAGTCGAGTCAATCTGTCCACGGTCGAAACCATTAGACAGTAAATGCTTAGATAAAGTCTCATACCATGCCCGCGGTGCTTGATGAAGACCATAAAGTGCTTTGTCGAGCTTGTACACTTTATTAATATTATGCGAATCTTCAAAACCGGGAGGTTGAGTGACATAGACTTCTTCATGCACCTTACCATAAAGGAAAGCACTCTTCACATCAAGTTGATAGACCTTGAAGCCGACATATGTGGCATAAGCCAAGAACAGTCGAATGGCCTCAATTCTAGCAACTGGGCATATACTTCATTGTAATCCAAGCCCTCTTGTTGATAAAAACCCTGAACAACCAATCTTGCTTTGTTCTTCACAACTACATGACGATCATCCGTCTTGCATTTGAACACCCATCTGGTACCAATTGGCTGAAAGCCTTTTGGCAAGTCAACTAAATCCCACACGTGCAACTTTTGGAATTGAGACAGTTCATCTTGCATCGCCTCAATCCAGCAGTTGTCAGTGAGAGCCTCCTTCACATTCTTCGGCTCTAACTGGGACACAAATGCAGCATGCAGACATGTTTCCATGACACCAGTGTCAAATATCTCTTGGTAGAGACTGGTGTTCTCAGTGATGGTTCTATGACGAGTCTGAACACCGGCTAAGGATCACCAATAATGTTGTCGATTGGATGATTCCTATGCACCCTCGTCTCCGGTACAATTGGTTCTTGAATTTCTGGATCTAGATTTGTGCTTAACTCCCCCATTTCCTGTGTTTCAGAGGAAGAAGATTCATGGTTAATTGGATCAGCTGGAGCTTCATTTCCTATAATTGTGTTAGGATTGGCTTGAGCGTCATCTCCAACAACATGAACACCTTCACTGTTATCACTGTCATGAGTTCCAGATGTAGATGCAGCATTGGAATCAGGAGTTATAATTGGTACAGTAGCACGAGTAGAAAAACTGGAGTCATTGTCGCCACGCAATAAATCATAGACATTTGCGGCGTCTTCATCAGATAAGTCAGGAAGATTGAAGGATTTGAATAGCGCATCATAATCAAAACCCCAAGCTGGACCTTTTGGTTCTGGTGGAATGCTGTGTTTACTACAATCCACTTCAAACCATTCCTCGACAGTACGAGTTCCTATGTTATACACTCTCTTGCGGGGCGAATTTGCAACATATCCTAAGAAGATGCCTTCCACCGCTTTCGCATGAAATTAAACTGACGGTCTTTATACTGTAGCAACAAGGAACAAGGACTACCAAAAGGAACTAGGTAATCAAGATTGGGAAGTCGATTGTTGATCAACTCATAACATGTCTTGTTGTGCCTTTTCACAACCAGAACCCTGTTTAAGACGTGACAAGTTGTATTAACTGCTTCTGCCCAGAAAGTGACAGGAAGCTTTGCATCTGACAGCATAGTCCTTGCGGTCTCGATCAGTGTTCTGTTCTTCCGTTCAGCCACTCCATTCTGCTGAGGTGTGTACTGCGCGATGAATTCATGACGGATCCCTCTCTTGAGACAGAAAAGTTCCATCAAATTATTCTTGAACTCAGTTCCGTTGTCACTCCTTATTCTTCTAACTTTCAGCTTGCAAAGAGATTCCAAGCTCAGGATCAGGTATTGAAGAATATCAGCAGTCTCGTCTTTTGTACCTAAAAAGTGCACCCAAGAAAAACGTGAGAAATCATCAGTTACAACCAGACAAAACGACTTACCTCCAATACTCCTGATACTTATGGGGCCAAACAGATCCATGTGTAATAGCTCCAAAGAGGTATCTATAGAGTTTTGGAGCTTGGGCTTGTGAGACTTCCGTTGTTGTTTGCCCATTTTACACGGAATACAGTCATCTGCAACGGTAAACCTCAACTTAGGAACCCCGGTTACCAAACCGTTTCGGACAAGATGATTCATTTTACGATAAGAAATATGTCCGAGTTTCCTATGCCACAAGATGGAGTCAAGTTCTGTCACTTTTGTAAGCAAACAAGTAGCAACTGATGAGGTGGTTTTTGCCACGCTCATATCGATCTGATAAGTGTCGTTTGATCTTGGTGCTCTCATCAGAATCCAGTCTTCGGGAACCTCAAAACCAGGTTTGAGAATCAGGCATTCTGATTTGTCAAACATCACCGAGTACTCCTTGTCACACATTTGGGAGACACTCAACAGGTTATGCTTCAGCTGCTCGCAGAAGTTGACATTGTCAAAGCTGACACAACCGTTCGAAACCACGCCTTGACACGTGATACTGCCGCCTTTTTCTCCGGCAAAGGCCACATAGCCGCCTTTGAATGGTTTAACGTCTTGAAGCAAGGCCATGTTTCCTGTCATGTGCCGAGAGCATCCACTATCTATATACCAACGGTTAGAGATAGTACCCTTCGGACGTCCCTGCACGAGTAACAAAAGAATTAGTTAGATTTGGAGACCCAAGCCATTGTGGTCTTGGGTCGTCCATCCTTCTCAAAATAAACTACTTTTTTCAACTCACAGTCATGGTGACTGTTCAAAATTGGTGAATCTTTGGATGAATTTGGAACAGGAGATTGAGAACCTTTAACTTTCTTGTTCCAGGATCTCTTTTGATTCTTAACCAGAACAGTAGACTTTGGTTCAACCACAGCCGGTGAACTTGTGGAAGCTTCACCTGATTGAGTCTTAGTCAGCTGTTCCAGCTTTCTCAACCTCTTATTCCTTCTTCTTCTTTGTGGCTTAGAGAGTCTAGCCACAGATTTCTCACCAGTGCGTGTACTACCAGATGTAGACACACGAGGTACAGCAAGTTTCTTTACCTTTCTTGCAACAGATGGTTTAGCCTTAGATTTAATCTTAGGTTTTCCCATAGGTTGTACTGGTGGTTTCACCACATTCTGCTTTGGACTTTTGGGAGATGGTTTCACTGATGGCGACCTGGGGATAACAGCGGGCTGTGAAACAACATGTTGTTTCCCTTGGTTCTTAGAAGGACAGTTCACAACAATGTGCCCAACCAAGCCACAGTGAAAACAGTTCCTCTTCTCTACATAAGTTCTCTTGTAAGGCTCATTAGATCTGGCCTTAGATAACTCTCCATTATGAGCAGGAGGAGTTGGTTTATGAACAGAAGTCTGACCTTTTTCAGTTTGGTTTTTGGGGGTATAATACTTTTGCAAATTCTCTTTGTAACCAAGCCCATAATGAGCTGAAAAAGCCTCTTTCTTAACTTGGTTAATATTTTTATAACCCCCGTAAAGCATTACCTTAAGTTTATCAATTGTTTCAATGATATCAGGTTCAGTTAAAATGCAGTTATCACCATTAGTGATAATGTTTTTTATGGACTTTCTGTTCAGTCAACAACTCCTCAGAGACTACTCCTTCAGGGCAAGTGTCAACCGACCCATCTTCAGAAGCAGTACCATACTCCTCACTAGATGTGTAGTTAGCCTCACTTGAGGATTCATCCTTTTTTAGGGAATCATCCTTATCAGAGGACTCATCTAGACAGGTGAGATCAATGTCTATCAAGCTATTGACAAACTTCCCACTTATTGGTGGAGGAATGGCATTGGTACCAAGACCTATACCCTTCATTTTCCTCACTACTGATTCGTAGTGCTCCACCACAAAGCGAGAGTTTTTCAACTTCTCATTTGTACATTTTAACTGCAGGATCTCATTTTGCAGTTTGTTGATTTCAATGTTCCGTTTTTCTAACCCCCTATACACAATATCCAAGTGAACTTGTTGCTCACTTATTTGTAAAGAATATTCACATTTTTCCTTTTTTAACGTTTCAACAGACTCTTTAAAACGTTTTTCGTTTGCTTTGTAATTATGAGCTGCCATAGTTAGGGGTTCGATTTTGTCTTGGAGCTTAGAAATTTCATGCTTTAGCTCTAGACATTTAGAACAAGAAATAACAAAGAAAGGGTTAGAATCTACCTCAGATGATGAACTATGTGCTTCTCCAATGGCCATGAGAGCAACGGCAGTGGTAGACTCCTTTTCAACAGCTATAGAAGCTTCCTTCTCCTCAGCTTCTTTTCTCTCAGCCTCCATCAGCTCCATGATCTCAGCCATGAGACCAACCTGTGTTTGAGCAATGATGGCGTCCTCTAGATGAACACCCCAATCAAAATTTTTGTCATGCTGAGCTACCAGTGCATTTGACGAACCACCTTGGTGTTGATTGTGGTGGCAAGTGTTGTTGTGGCCGTGGCTGTTTCCCTGGCTAGGTCTGGTGAAACCAGAGGCCGGTGCTCGGTCTTTTTGACACTCATGAGCAAAGTGTCCATAGTTCAGACACTTGTAGCATTTGGCCTTGGATTTATCAAATCCAACCTTGGCATTAGAATGTCCACCAATGAACTTTCTTCCTGTTCTGTTCAGGAAACGCTTGGCCCTCCTCAAAAGCATGGCCATATTCCATTGAATATCCATGTCCTCAATATCATCAGGATCCACTTGGTTAAAGTCTTCTTCAATAGTTTCGGGATCCGTTAGCTTTCCGCCTATGAAATTCTCATACGCAAGCATACATGATGAAAACAATGCTACATGATCTTCAGCTATTTTAACTATTGCAGAATGGTTAGCTGAAGACGTAGCTGGAGGATTTCTTGAGGTGTGTTGATGATTGGTTCCCAACCCCGATCCGGATGCATAACAAGCATGACCACCACACCCATTTGAGTGGTCTTCTTCATTGGAGTGTCCAGTAAAGAGGGCAATTCCAGAGCCTGATGATTTTGAAGTGGAAGTCGTCCCATGATACATGGAAGGGTCCTGTATCTGAGGTCTTCCCGAGCTCTCCTTCTTCATAAGATTCATGTTATGAGCTTGAATCTTACCAATAGCCTCATCTACTGTTAACTCATAGAATTTAGGATTTTCCCTCATCAGGGTTGTATACATCTCAAACTTTGGTGGCAAAGCATCAAGAAATTTTTCCACCAGTTCTTCATCGGGATATTTCAGTTCAAAAGCTTTCTACTCCGTTTGTAAATGATAGAATCTAGAGATGAGATCATCTAACGATTCATTTTCCATGAAATTGAAGCATTCATACTGCTTCCGGAGAAGATCCCGCTTACTCTTCTTAATGTCACTGTTCCCCTCAAATCTTTTCTGAAGTGCTTTCCAAAGATCCTTGGAGGTGTCATAGCCTCAGAAACTGTGAAACAATTCCCGAGTTAATGACATAGTGATTGAGCCAAGAGCCTTCTTTTCCCGATCATAAGCTTTCTTTTGTTCTTCATCAAGCTTAGAGATGGGCTTTGGCACCTCTTCATCAAGATAGATGTGTGTGGGATGCTTATATTCCTCAAGGATTGGTATCCATAATGATGAGTCGGTGTATGAAACGTAGTGCTCAAAACGCGCCTTCCAATTCGAATAATCGTTTACATTTAATAGTTTAGGCGGTTTCTGAGGTGTACCGATCTCATTATCATAATTTAACATGTTTCCAAGATTCTGAAGGTTCGACATAGTGAATTACTTGGTCAAAAAATCAGAAAAGTCAGACACTTTTGCGCACTTGGTTTTGGCCTTGCGCACTTGAGAAATGGTCTTGCGTAGTTAAGATTTGCTCTTGCGTACTTGTAAGTACGCAGGAGGAAATATTAAGTACGCAGGATATAACTTAAGTTCGCACAAGTTCAGTCTTGCGCACTTGTAAGTACGCAGGAGATAACTCTTGCGTAGTTAGTAAGTACGCAGAAAACTGTACTTTTTACCAAAAATGGTAAGTACGCAGGACACCTTTTCAGCAACTCTCACCAAACTTTTCCGGTCACCTGAAAATCGCCGGAGATAGTGAAAAATAGGCTGATGATCAATGCAATCGAGCCAAAGGATCAGAAACAAGTTTCTAACAAACCTTTGATGCTCAAAACACACAAATACACAACAAAAATCAGTTTTTGAGAGATTTTTGCTTCTAAAAAAGTGCTCAAGAGCTACCCCTTTTTATCACAAAAATCAACAAAAATACCTATTTTTGCTTGTAAAACTCAGTAAAACGTCTCCAAACTCACTTACAACACTCGAATTCAAGAGCAATGCTCTGATACCACTTGTAGGTCCCTTCGTGTGTGTTGGATCGTCACATGCAAGTGGTCTACTAGTCGGACCGGGTTGCGGAATACCCGTGACTAGGTGGAGAGTCTTACAAAACAAAGTAAACCAAACACGAGAGTCACAATAAACGTTCTTTCTATTATAAACACTCGATGGTTACAGAGATAATACAAGCTGCGTACTTAGCAGAACTGAGTTCGTCTCAACAAATGGTTTCTGCGTACTTAGTCTCTATGAACCTATCCTATTTATACAGACCTGATGCCTGCGCACTTAGCAAGTGTGCAGGACCAATTGCTCTTGCGTACTTAACAAGTACGCAAAGGTGTTCTTGCGTACTTGCTAAGTACGCAGGAGCTTTCTCCTGCGCACATGTAAGTGCGCAAAACACTCGGCAGAAAAACAACAAACATTATGTAAAAGTAAATACAACTTGATAAACTATTACATAACGACTCTTACATAAAAAGACAAATTACAGATATTAGAAATACAAACTAAGACTCTATCCAGAGTGTTGTCACAGGAAAGTGCATCAACAAGAACTGATCAGAATATTTGATGAAGTCTGCTTCATCAACTTTTCTGTAAAAGATCTGGAGGTACTAGCAGAACACTATTGTGTCTACACGAACGAATGGACAAAGCTCCTTGCTTCTAAATATGACAAGGTGATTATGTTCTGCCTTGATTACAAGAAGAAGATGGAAGCTGAAGACTGAAGCTGTGAAGTCTGAAGATTGAAGACTGAAGACGATGAAGATCCCGAGCTGTTGTCAAGGGGGAGTTTGTTGAAGCACTTTCCTGTGACAACACTCTGGATAGAGTCTTAGTTTGTATTTTCATGTCTGTAATTGTCTTTGTATGTAAGAGTCTTTATGTTTTAGTTTATCGAGTTGTATTTACTTTTACATATTAAATGTTGCATTTCTTTCTAAGTGTTTTGCGCACTTACATGTGCGCAGGAGAAAGCTCCTGCGTACTTAGCAAGTACGCAAGAATAACTTTGCGTACTTGTTAAGTACGCAAGAGCATTTTGCCCTGCGCACTTGCTAAGTACGCAGGCATCAGGTCAGGCATAAGTAGGATAGGTTGACAGAAGTTAAGTACGCAGGCTTTAGTGCAAATACGCAGATTGTAACCTAAGTGCTTTTCTCTGTAACCTTCAAGTGTTTATAATAAAAAGAACGTTTAAAGTGTTTTCTCTTGTCGGTTTACTTTGTTTAGCTAGACTCTCCACCTAGTCACGGGCATTCCACACCCGGTCCGACTAGTAGACCCACTTGCATGTGACGATCCGCCACACCCGAGGGACATACATAATCGTAACAATCGGTATTTCTGTCCGATTAAACCCAACCCTCAACTCTCGAGCCCCCGATTCTGTGATCTAAAATATTATCTTCATTACCAAGCAACAGGCTATCTATGGGTCTCACACTCAGAAACCTACGACTCAGCCTAATCCCATCTCAAAGTATATCAAGGCCCGTGTTAAACTATATAGATTTTCCCACCACTATAAATACTAGTCTATAATTTTTAAAAATCATGATGAATTATGGATGATGGATGAATGATTCGAGCTTTCATTAACTTATGAATAACCTTAACCATTAGTGTTTCAACCAAGTCACTATCCCGGAGGGTAACACACAGGCTTCAGTTACTAAACAATGAAGAACATAACTCAACTTAAAGGCGTTTCAACCAGGTTTCCATCCCGTAGGGTAACACATAACTCAAATTAGTCATCTAGAATTGATTACAAGAGTCTGCCCATGGGCGTTTCAACCAAGCTTGCAACCCAGAAGGTAACACGAATGCGGGCGACACCAACTTTCGGATTTATTTTCATTAAAAGAAAGCGGTGTGCCAAAGATTTTAAAAACTTATAAATTTTTGCTTATAGAGATACCTATCACCCTATGTTGACAGTTTCGACCATACCGACACCCCTAAGATGAGAACCCACAAGACATCCTGAATTAATTATCCATTTAAAACTTAAATACACTATCAGGATGCTTAAGCTCTTAAGTCGGTTGGGCCTACCAAAACGTTACAAATTATACGCATTTTCTATTATTATTTCAATTCAATTCACATAAGCAAAATTCTCAATTCTACCTATCATCTTCCATTTAGTTGCACAAATTCTAATCCAGGGACATCTTTTTTTTTAAATGTTTTAATTTTTATGATTTTTTTCAAATTTATATGACTATACGGACTTAAATAAAAAACTCAAATACATACGAGGACTAAAGTCTCCCCTCCCCACACTTAAACTCTACATTGCCCTAAGAAAGACTTAAACACAAAAGAAAAATACAAAAATTAAAAAAAAACCTTAGCTGATTATACGATCGTATAGCATTTCATTCGCGATCGTGTTCCACAGATGCAAGCAGGATGCCTTCTACACAAGAATCAAGTGAAAGTCGGAAATCACCACCCGAATGGAGATTGAGTACGGGGGGATCAACCCAAGCCTGCTGCAAAATTAAACTCCAACAACCCACAAGCATCATACTGACTCAATTTAAAGAATCAATTACAAAAAATAAAAGACATTACGGACTCGACATGACTCAAAAATTACAAAAATAAAAATAAAGGAAAAATGAGCAAACAGGGGTTCCTCGCGTGTCGCGAGAACCTTGGAGGAACTCTTCGCGCACCGCGAAGAGGTGAAATCTGACCCGACCTTTGACTTGGAACCTTCGTGTGTCGCAAGAGATGGAGGAGTGGTCTTCACGTACCGCGAAGACCCATTGTTCACAGAAAGTTTTAATCATTTTTTGACTTAGAAAAATTTTCACATAAAAATCCAAATTTTGTCAACTCCTCCAAAAACTCGCCCACGCCCTCAATTGCACCCCACGTGCATGATAACTCATGTGACTTCCCCACACTTGGCCGGTTCACACACAAAACACACAAAATGAAAATAAAAACCTAACTCACTTTCGTAGGAATCACGGATGCATTTAGCGTATGCATCAAGCCTTTCAAACCCCTCGGTAGCCCGAGTGGACGAGTTTAGTTTCGAGAGGGTTTATATTGAACACACCCGCAAAGTTCATTTAACTAGATAGGAAATTAAACTAACTAACCCTAGGTTGCCTCTCAAGAGCGCTAAGTTTAACGTCTTCAGCTAGACATGGTATAGCTTATTGATGTCATTGTGGTCGGGTGGGATGCTTGCAATCCTCCTTCCCCGCACTTAGGTTCCTCTCATCATCGTATGTCCTCCAATCCTTCACAAACAAGGCAAACAACTCTTATTCTTCATCAGGGACTTGATGTTTCTTCCCTTTACGCCTCCTCTTTCTAACCCTCTTCTTCCCATTGTTTGGAGTTTCACCAACCTTCTACTCAGCTAACCTGTCACTCACAACACAATCATTCTTGACCGTGTGATTCACCTTTTCAGGTGATTCACGCTTGTTTGCTTTCGAGTTTGGTAGGTTTGAAAATATTCTAAGACTTATCTTCTAAGCCCCAAATCTCATTCTCACCATTCCCTCAGCATAATTAATATTTACCTGAGCATTTACCAAGAACGGTCTACCCAAAATAATAGTTGGTTGTGTGTTCTTAACACAATCCAACACCAAGAAGTCCACTAGGTAATAAAATTTTCCTACCTTCACAATAACATCCTTTACAATCCCCGGAGTATGTGTGGGAGTCTGGTCAGCCAACACCACGGTGGTGTGGACTCTCTGTAACGGACCAAAATCATGTTGATTATACATACTCCCTGGCAAAATACTCACATACGCTCCAAGATCCAGCAACGCTGTATCCAATTTAAATTCACCTACTTGTATTGAAATAAGTGATGCTCCTGGATCTTGGAGTTTCGGGGGAAGGGTACCCATAAACACGGCATTCACACTAGCACTCAGCTTAACCTGTTCGGGACATTTATGCCGTCATGTTTGGGTACTTAAACCTTTCAAGCACACAACATTATCATGATCTTGTTTAAGCGTATTTAAAAATGGCAAATTGATTTTATGCTTTTCAAACTTTTCCCATCTCTCATCCTATGTTGGATCATTCTCTTTTAAAACCGGTTTGATTAAAGTAGCAGGAAATGGGATTTTTGCAAGTTTATTCACATTATTATTTTTCATGTTATTTTGTGAAATAAAATCCTGATTAGGGACAGAGTCGAACTCACTGTGCTCCACCACTCTTTCTACAATCGGTGGTGGAGTCTGTTCAGCAGCAGGAATTTCAAGTCAGGGTTGAAGACTTACAACATTTAGGTGTGCACTGTTTATGGTTTGGGGACTTTCAGACTCATGTGCACTGCAGGGCTTACCTAACTCTCTGATGATGGTTGCAACAATCTCAGTTAAGCGGGCAACTTGCTCTATCAAGGCTTGATGATCTTTTGCATGGGCCTCCTGTTGTTGCACAACTTCTTGGACCACTTTTGCCAGCTCCATCATATCTGACCGGATGTCATCCAGTTCAGATTGACCTATTTGTGGATCTCCCTGATTCTGCCCCTCATCTAGATAATTGCTTTGGCCAGATGAACCTCTAGGGGGTAGCCTTGGTTGTAATCATGTTGACAGTTATGATAGTTTGGGCTACCACCCTGTTGATAGTACCTTGGGCAATCTTGAGACCAGTGGCCAGTGATGCCACAGTTCATGCTTGGCTCATAGTAATATTGGCCATCATCATAATCCCCGTCCATGACAACCTGCACAAATAGCACAACCGAGTAGTTATGAACGAAGAAATAAAACTAACTAAAAAAAATTTATTTTTTTTTTGGGATTTTGGTTTTATATAAAAAAATATCAACTAAACTAAAACAACAAAACTAAGCGCACCGATTCCCCGGCAACGGCGCCAATTTGATCGCGGTGTCAAAGTCAATCAAAAACACTTATAAAAACTACTACTTAGCTACCTTACACTGTAGACAGGAAAGTAGGGTTGTCGAATCCACAGGGAATCAGTGGAAAGATATAATTGTCTAGTTTAGTAAATTCAAATTAAAACACAGATCAAACAAAGATGTAACTCCCTCCAAACTTCAGGTTCTAGGTTTATGCAAAATTCAGTCATTCAATTGGACACCACATACACATAGTGTTTGAAAATTAGTTAAAACAATCATTGAAGACAGGTTGTTGTTGGCAACCTATACAACTAGTTTCATCACAAACCAGTATAATTCAATCACCCAATTTATGAATACCAAGTTACCCGCTTTATTCACCCAACCCTGCTACTAGGTCTTATCATCAACCTAACAAGATTGTAAACGAGAAAACTCAATGCATCAACATAAATTGTTTAAAATAACTACTACATCAATCTATCAAGTTTGTGTCAAAAACTAACAAGATCCAAAACATAAACAAACTGAATCAAACACGAAAACCTATTATGAACCATCCGTCAGGAGGAAGCCACACGCAGCTTAGCCGCGCATGTTTTTCAGACACACGAGCATAGCTTCCATTCTTGATCCGGAATGACCTCTGCCTCTGGAAATCGGCCCTAGCTGCTCCCAATTCGTCTGAGTGAAAGATTCTTGCGAAATAGGGTTGGACTTGGCTTTTAATTAGAATTAGGGCTTTTTTCCTGTTCCACTGGCCCTTCGCGTGTCGCGAAACTCCTTGGCCAGTCCTTCGCGTGGCGCGAAGGACAAAGTAGTCGGGGCCTGATTTCCACTTCTTCACGTGTCACGAGACATTCCTCCTAGGTCTTCGCATGGCACGAAAGACCTAAAATCCTTGAAATTGACATTTTGACATTTTAACCCCTTGTACTTTGATGCTTTCTAGAATATATCTCGTTTTCCGCTCAAATAGCACCGTTAACCTGTCACATACACAACTACAAAGTACAACGTAAAACCGACTCGAAATACAAGATAAGACTCTAAAACTATACAAAACCGACTCTTAAACACGGGATATTTAGACCTACATCAATCACCCACATGGAATTCTAACGGCCTTCAGCGTCTATCTGCATAGCTCTTTTGTCTATCTTATGTAGCTTTCAATCATTGTTTAATCTGGACTATCTTATCAGTTGTTTTCGGTAATATTTCTGCTCCAGATAACTGACTATCTCCGACTTTAGTCCAGCAGGCTGGAGTTCTGCATTTCCTACCATATAAAGCCTCGAATGGTGCAACTTTTATGCTTTGATGGTAGCTGTTATTGTAAGAAAACTTGATCAATGGTAGATGATTATCCCAATTACCTCCAAATTCAATTGCACAAGCCCTCATCATATCTTCTAGAGTTTAAATTTTTCTTTCACTTTGTCTGTCGGTTTGAGGGTGATATGTTGTACTCATGTTAATCCGAGTTCCCGACTCTTTCTGGAAACTAGTCCAGAATCTAGATGTGAACCGACTATCTCTATCAGAAATAATAGATAATGGTATGCCATGGCGGCTCACAATCTCGTTGATATACAGTCTGGCTAGATTATCCATTGAATAGTTCTCATTAATGGGAATAAAATATGCCGATTTGGTTAATCTATCAACCACGACCCAAATGGCATCATGCCCTTTCTGGGTCCTTGGCAATTTAAAGTCCATTGTAATTCTATCCCTTTTCCACGCAGGTACTTGCAACTGTTGTAGTTGTCATGCGGGTTTCTGATGTCCAATCTTGACTTGAAGACAAGTCAAACATTTCTCGATGTACTGGGCTATTGATCTGTTCATATTTGGCCACCAATAGTGAGTTTTCAAACCTTTATACATCTTATCCGCTCCAGGATGTATCGAGTATTTGGATTTATGAGCTTCATCCATCACCTTTGTTTGAATTTCTCTGAGTTTAGGAATCCAGATTCTATGTCCAAATCTTAGGATTTCGTCATCGCCTTTGGTTAGTAACTTTTCTTTACCAACCATGCATTCCTTCTTGATGTTGTTGTCTTGTAGTGCTTGGGTCTGAGTTTCTTTAATCTGATCCATCCAGTCTAATTTGATTTCTAATCTTAAGGCTCTTATCTTAATGGGTTTAGATCTTTGATTTCTAATCTTAATGCTCTTATCTTAATGGGTTTAATTCTTTCCTTATGACTTAAGGCGTCTGCCACGACATTAGCCTTCCCGGGATGGTATTTAATTTCACAATCGTAATCATTGATAAGTTTCATCCATCCCTCTGTCTCATATTCAATTCCTTCTGATTGAATATATGTTGGAGACTTTTATGGTCTGTATATATCACACACTTAGTACCATACAGATAGTGCCTCCAAATATTTAGAGCAAACATTATAGCACCAAGTTCAAGGTCGTGTGTGGTATAGTTCTTCTCATGAATTTTAAGTTGTCATGATACGTGGGCTATCACCTTATCTCGTTGCATCAACACGCAACCCAGACCAATTTGGGAAGCATCACAGTAAATGACGAAGTCATCATTCCATTCGAGTAATGCTAAGATAGGAGTACTGCTAAGTTTCTGCTTAAGAGTATTGAACGCTTCTTCTTGCTTCTGACTCCACTCAAACTTTATTGCTTTCTGGGTTAAGGTAGTTAATGGAGTAGCGATCTTGGAAAAAATCTTGTATAAACCTTCTGTAGTATCCGGCTAGACCAAGAAAACTTCGAACCTTAGTCGGTGTTTTCGGGGTTTCCCACTTTTTGATTGCTTCAATCTTAACTGGATCTAATTGGATTCCTTGATGATTTATTACATGTCCGAGAAACTGTACCTCTTGTTTCTAAAACTCGTATTTGGAAAACTTGGCGTATAATTTCTCTCTCCTAATAGTTTCCAAGGCTATCTTAAGATGTTTGGCATGCTCCTCCTGAGTTTGGAAATAGATAAGGATATCATCTATGAACACTATTACGAATTTGTCTAGGAATGGTTTACAGACTCGGTTCATTAGGTCCATAAATGTTATGGGAGCATTCATTAGTCCAAATGACATAATTAAGAATTCGTAGTGTCCATATCGGGTTCTAAAGGCAGTCTTACGTACATCTTCTTCTTGTACCTTCAACTGGTGATATCCAGATCTAAGATCAATCTTCGAGAAGTATTTAGCTCCTTGCAGCTGATCGAACAAATCATCTATTCTTGGCAATAGACATTTGTTCTTCACTGTGAGCTTGTTCAGTTCCCGATAATCTATGCACATACGCATACTTCCGTCCTTCTTCTTTACAAACAATACAAGTGCCCCCATGGTGAAGTACTTGGACGTATAAAATCTTTGTCTAATAGTTCTTGAATCTGCTTCATCAGTTCCTTCAACTCTGAAGGTGCTAAACGATACGATGCCCTTGCTACAGGTTTGGCTTCAGGTATGAGGTCGATCGAGAATTCGATTTGTCGATCTGCCGGAAGACTAGTGTAGAACCAAAGACTAATTGCTACCAAATTATTCTAAGTACAAATGCTGCTGATAGGCTTATCAGCAGCATTCAACACATATGGCTGCTGATAGGCTTATCAGCAGCATTCAACACTTGTTGCTGCTGATAGGCTTATCAGCAGCATCCAACACTTGTTGCTGCTGATAGGCTTATTAGCAGCATCCAACACAAGTTGCTGCTGATAGGCTTATCAGCAGCATTATTCTCATATCTGCTGCTGATAGCTTTATTCACTGAAGACCAAACGTTGCAGCTGACTATCCATGTGAAGCTCTTCTGACATCTTTCTGCAAAAGCAACTGCCACACTCCAAGCAGAAGGAACCTCAGTTGTGCAACCAATAAAGGACAATGACGTGCGTCTCCAAGCATGCAAACAATGATGCCTAAGAAGACGTTTCAGTAAAGTTATCTAGATTAGCCAGATCAACGGCTTGTGTTAGATCTGATCCTTAGAATAAAGGGTCTGTCTTGATTCTAAGTTACTATAAATACTGTGTAAACACTTCATTGTATGTGTGCTTGCTGTGCTTTCATAGTGCTTCTTGATAGTGTTTTACTTGTAAACTTGTAATCTCAGAAGTTTAATACAACAGTGCATTTATCAGTATTCTTGCTGTTTACCTGTTTACTTTGTTGGTTGTTATTGTTTTCGCCAATATCAACTAGAATAGAATCACCTTGTAATCTTACGATCCTACAAGTGGTATCAGAGCTTTGGCTTAAGATTAAACAAACTAACATTTGTTTAATCACTTTCTGATTCTATTCAAAACTCTATTCTTGATCAAGTCACACAAAACAAAAATGGCACAAAGTCACGGATCTGAAGACATCGGCAGTATCAACCGACCACCGAGGTTGGTGTCTGGGGAGGACTATGATATGTGGAAGAACCGTATGGAAAGATTCTTCTGCTACCATGAATACGGAATGTGGAAATCCATAAGGGATGGACCTTATGTTCCCATGGTGGCCTCTGCTGACTCCGGAGGACCACTAGTTCCTAAGGAACCCTCCAAGTATTCTGAAGAAGACATCAAGAAAATGGAGGTGGACTTCAAGGCATTAGGAGCTATCCAAATGTGCCTTCCAAATGAAGTTTTCACAATTTCAAGGCTCACAAAACTGCAAAGGAATTATGGGGAGCCCTGGAAAAGATGTTTGCTGGATCTGAGGAGGTCAAGGAGAACAGACGTGACATTCTCAAGTAACAGTATGAAAACTTCATCTGGAAAGAAGGTGAGTCACTAACAGTTTTATATAACAGGTACACGTACCTGGTTGGAGAACTGCAGTGCTCCAAGGTAAATCTGGAGAATGAAGACATTCTCAAGAAGTTCATAAGATCTCTTCCTAGTTGTTGGACATTATATACAGTGTCCATCAGAAGAACAGAGAATCTGAAGACTCTTCAGATGACTGAGCTCTTTGGCATGCTCAAAACCTATGAATTAGAAATGATTCAAGCTAAAGAAAGGAGCTCCAGTTATCAATCAGCTACCACTTCCTCCACCACCACCTCAGCGCTTCACTCTGATCATTCTGGTCCTAGTGCAAGCAACTACTATCCTCCCATTGTTACTCATCCTCAAACACCAACTGCTTCACAATCCAACTCATCACCATTTCTTCTTGAGGCACCTCCTCAACAGCCAACCTCTACTGCTTTTGTCTCTGACAACTCAAGCAGCATGTACTTCATAAAGGAGGATCTGGAATGCTTTCATCCAGATGATCTTGAAGAAATGGATATTCAGCACTCATATGCCATGCTCTCCCTCAGAGCAAAAAGGTTTTATTCTAGAACCGGGAGATCAGTTCCAAGCAACAACTCAAACACCAGAGTTGGGCTTGATAAAAGCAAGATCCGATGTTACAACTGTAACCAAATGGGTCACTTTGCTAGGGAGTGCAAGGCACCTAAAGCCAATCAGGGTGCCAGCCATCAAAGACAAGCTTACCAAGGTCAGCCCAGGCAGCAGCAGCAGCAGCAAGGAACTCCTCCAGCATAAACTGCAGCCTGTGCAAATGTTGGAACTTCAGACTTTGACTGGAGTTTTCAATATGAAGATGTTCCTGCCTCCAACCAAGCACTTATGGCAGATAATGCAGAGATACCACCTCAGGTATTTGAACATCTTTGCTCTCAAGCTTGCATTAACAAAGTTTTAGGTTATAGAAAGCATAACCAAAATCTGATAGATCAAAATGAAGAGTTTCATCAAATGAAGTCTGAATTCAAAAAGGTCGAAGATACTTACAAAGAAAAAATTAACTGCCTTAAGAAAGAGATTTCTTCATTAAAACATGAACAAACCAATCTAGACTCAGATTGATGATCTATTAGTAAAACTTAAAGCTACCAGAGCTGAACTGGCTGAACAGAAAGTCCATGTTGAAAAATATGAATTTTCATCTAAAAAGTTACAAAGATTGTTAGATATTCAAGTCCATGAAAGGGTAAAAACTCGACTTGGATATCATAGTGACGAGTACCAGACAGTTCCTCCTCCTGCTGATTATGTTGCCATTCACCAACCAAGCTTCAATACTGCAAACCTTGACATGGCAAACCGAAACCTTGATCCTTCAATGGATGCATGTTTTGTGGAAGACGGCTCCACCTCTTCAAAATCTGAGTCAACCTGCTCAGACCACTGTGAAACTAGTGCAGTCCCATCTGCTCCTCTCTCTGAACTCGGTTGTCCTGTTGTTACCTCAACCATTCCAGCTCCCATTCCATTCAAACAAATCAAGATTAGCTATCCTCCATGTGGAAGAAAGCTAATCATTGAAAAGGGAGAGACATCAGGTTTCACCAACCCCAAATCTCAGTCAAAGTCAAAGGCATTTGATGTTTCTCATACACCTGGAGAAAAAGGTCCATATGTTCAAAGGACACTAGATGAAGCCACCTTTGAACATAACAAAGCTCATCCCTGGAACTTCAAAGATTTGTTTCAAAATAAGAACTATGTGGACTCTCACAGGGACAAGATAGCAGTATCATGCTTTGTGTGTGGCAAATACAATCACACTGCCAGCACCTGCTTTCACTACCGTGAACACCAAAGAAACTCAAAGTAGCATGCCTTTGAGAAAACAAACAGAAACAAACAGGTGAGAAGCTATGATGCAAAGGCAACAAAGTTTAGAGAATCTCTATCCCCTCAAAGAGTGAAGATGCAGAAACCTCAACAAACTTGCATCATATGTGGGGAATCAAACCACTTTGCTGCAACATGCAAGTTCAACGCTTTTAACCAAGTTGCAAATCGTTCATCTGTGTTCAACCCATCAGCAGCAAACAAAATCGCTGCTGATAGAGTAAAGTCCAGGAAACAAAAGGCAAAGCCTCCAGCAGCAAAAGTCTCTGCTGCTGACAAAGCAAAATCAAAAACAACGGCATCAGCAGCAAAAGTATCTGCTGCTGACAAAGCAAAAACTGCTACTGCTCCAGCAAAGCCTCAGCAGCAAAATCAGCTGCGGATAAGCCAAAATTGTCAGCAACAACATCTTCTGCCGACAATGCAAAGAAAGCTAGAAAACCACCAACACAGTAATGGAAGGCCAAACAATCTCCAAGCATAACTATTGGTTCCATTGACTGCAAGCATGCTGACAATGGCAAATTAACAACGATCTTCTACAATGCTGCAAGCTACAATGATCCTCCCACTAATTAGATATCTTCATGTGCAGGGACAGCCAGGCAACAAATGCAATACTTGGGTGGTAGATAGCGGCTGTTCCAGGCACATGACAGGAAACAGGTCCATCCTCTCTAACTTCAGACATTTCAATGGAGGATATGTTGCCTTTGGGAGTGACTCAAAGGGTGGATCTATCACTGGACAAGGAACTGTGTCCAATGAAAGGATGAGTATTGAAAGAGTCAACTATGTTAAAGAACTTGACTTCAATCTCATGAGTGTTTCCCAAGTATGTGATCAAAAGCATTGGATGCTCTTCACTGACAAAGAATGTTTTGTGTTAGCTCATGGTCTATCTAAACCCCCTCCAGAGAAGATTCTCCTAACTGCTCGTAGAAAGGACAACTTATATGTGCTTGACATGAATGAAGCCACTCCATCCGGTAGTGTTTCATGTTTTCTGTCAAAGGCATCAGTTGATGAATCCGCTCTTTGGCACAGGAGGTTAAGCCATGTTAACATCAAAACAATCAATAAATTAGTGAAGGACAATCTTGTCAGAGGGCTTCCTGACAAAGAATTCCAGCTAGACGATCACTGCATTGCCTGCTTGAAGGGAAAACAATACAAAAGTTCCCACAAGCCCAAGACATTGAACACAAATGACACCCATCTCCAGCTACTGCATATGGATCTCTTTGGTCCTACGAATGTCATGTCAATGGGAAAAAAGTCCTACTGTCTGGTGATAACTGATGACTTCTCCAGATTCTCATGGGTATTCTTCCTAAGAACAAAAGATGAAACTGCTGAGATTCTCAAATCCTATATTCTTAGGGTAGAGAATCAAAGCAATCTGAAGGTAAAGATCATAAGGTGTGATCAGGGAACAGAGTTCAAAAATCACACCTTGAACAGTTTATGTGAGAGCAAGGGCATTGAAAGGCAATACAGTGCTCCAAGAACCCCTCAACAAAATGGGGTTGCTGAAAGAAGAAATAGGACTCTGGTTGAATCAGCAAGATCTATGCTGGCTGACTCAAAGCTGCCCCTTACTTTCTGGGCAGAAGCAGTAAGCACAGCTTGTTATGTGCAGAATAGAGTCCTTATTGTTAAGCCTCTCCAGAAAACACCCTATGAACTATGGCTCAAAAGAGTTCCTTACATTGGCTTCCTGAAGCCCTTTGGATGTCCATGTACCATCCTCATCACACATGGAGTTCTTCCTAAATTCGGTGCAAAGTCTGATGAAGGTTACTTTGTGGGTTACTCCTCTCAATCAAAGGCCTACCGAGTGTTCAATTCTAGGACTCGGATTGTGGAAGAATCTGCTAATGTGGAATGCAGGGAACATGTTGTCTGTGAACAAGGCAAAGGTCCTAACTGGCTCTTTGATATAGACTCCTTCACCCATATATTTGAGCCTCTCATATTCTCAAATATGGAGTGTTCTTCTTCAAAATCAACATCTTCTGCCTCAACCTCTTCTACTGACTACAGACTGGATTTTCCCAGTCCCTACATCAGGATGAAAAGGCCATCCATTGACCCTCCATCAGTGGCAGAAGCTATTGAAGCCGGTACAGGTGAAGCCAGTACTTCCAACACCACAAGCAGCAATCTCTCTGACCAAGAAATCTTTAATGAAGCCTCCTCAATCCATGCTGAAGAGGCCTCTGATGCTAATACTGCTGACAATGTGGAACACAATGATCAGAACCTCTAAGCTCCTCCCCTCACAACTGAAGACAATCCTGATCTAAACCAAAGTAATCTTGAAGAGGGAATACGGCTGGATGTGATACCAGCACAGAGAATAAACAAAGAGCATCCTCTGGAAAACATCATTAGTCAAGTCCACACAGGTATCCAGACAAGAAGCAAGTCTCATGAAGCCAACATTTGTTTGTTCTCTTGTTTTCTATCTCAGGTGGAACCCAAGAAGATTGATGAAGCTCTCAAGCACAACAGCTGGATTGAAGCAATGCAGGAAGAATTGCTGCAATTCAAAAGACAAGATGTTTGGAAGCTTGTTGATCTTCCACCTGGTCAAACAGCCATTGGAACAAGATGGGTCTTCAGAAACAATCAAGATGAAAGGGGCATCGTGATCAAGAACAAAGCCAGACTGGTAGCTCAAGGTTACACTCAAGAAGAAGGCATTGACTATGATGAAGTCTTTGCTCCTGTTGCACGTCTGGAAGCCATCAGAATCTTTCTGGCATATGCAGCATCCAAAAACTGTATGGTCTATCAAATGGATGTGAAGAGTGCCTTTTTGTATGGCAAGATTGGTGAAGAGGTCTATGTCAAACAGCCTCCAGGCTTTGTGGATCCTGCACATCCAAATAAGGTCTTAAAACTGGACAAAGCTCTCTATGGCTTACACCAAGCCCCAAGAGCCTGGTATGAAACTTTATCTGGATATCTACTTAGCAACAACTTCAGAAGGGGGGCCATTGATCAGACACTTTTCATCAAAGATAAAGGGGGAGAAATTTTGTTGGTCCAGATTTATGTTGATGACATTATCTTTGGATCTACAAGAAAGAAGCTCTGCAAAGACTTTGAAGTTCTGATGCATTCCAAATCTGAAATGAGTTCAATGGGTGAACTAAATTTCTTTTTAGGACTTCAAGTCAAACAAGTACCAAATGGAATCTTCATAAGTCAATCCAAGTATGTCAAAAGCATCTTGGAGAGGTTCAAAATGGCTCACTGTTCTGCTACAAGAACTCCTATGCAAGTGCACCATCAATTATCTCCGAATAAAGAAGGACAAGACACTGATCAACATCAGTACCGAGCAATGATAGGGTCTCTCATGTATCTCACTGCCTCAAGACCAGATATCATGTTTGCAGTTTGTCTCTGCGTAAGATTTCAAGCAGCTCCAAAAGTGTCTCATCTTCAAGCTGTCAAAAGGATCTTTAGATACCTAAAGGGAGCTCCAAAACTTGGGCTATGGTATCCAAAGAATGGAAATGTCAATCTCTATGCCTACACTGATAGTGACTATGGGGGCTGTAACTTGGACAAAGAGTCCACATCAGGGGGATGTCAATTTCTTGGAGGAAGGCTCATCTCATGGCAATGCAAAAAACAAACATGTGTCTCCACTTCAACAGCTGAAGCAGAATACATTGCAGCTTCAAGCTGCTGTGCACAGGTCATCTGGATCCAAAATCAAATGCTTGACTATGGAATGACCTTCATGCAGACTCCAATTCACATTGAAAACATGAGTGCAATCTCTATCACGAATAATCCAGTGCAGCATTCCAAGACTAAGCACATCGACATCAGGTATCACTTCATCAGGGATCAAGCAGAGAAAAGGAGAATTGTCCTATCCAAGGTTCACACAAATGAGCAATATGCTGATTTGTTCACTAAACCTTTTGATGAAGCAAGATTTCGATATCTAGTTGAATCAATTGGCATGATGAACTTTGAATAAGACATGTCGCAACTTTTATTCTTCCTTGTAAATATGTCTATGTTTTTGTTCTTAATAAAAGGTTATAGTCGGCAGCACTTTTTCACTGCTGACAGATTTACTCTTCAGCAGCAAAGTCTTTGCCACTGATCGCTTTAAGTTATCAGAAGGAACAAGTTTCCTGCGGATAGCTTTAAGGCGGTCAGCAGCAACCTTTTTGCTGCGGAATGAATACAACAGTCAGCAGCTAACAAATCTGCTGCTGAAAGACTTAACTATCCGCAGCAACCAAATTTGCAACGGATAGCTCACCATCAGCAGCAACCAAGTTTGCTGCTGATGGGTAAAACAAGTCTACATTAACTTTTACCCGAGGTAAAAACTACTCTCAGTCTTTACCATGACTGCTCGAGTGCGTTACAGCTGTAACAATGAAAAGTGAAACAGGTTGTACTGTACAAGTAAGGTTGCTTTTTCTTCGTCTGCCGTTATATCACAATTTCAAACGTTCCCACAACCTCTTCATATTCAATTTCAAACCCTAAACCCATCACTTTCTCTCCCGTCCCCACAGCTTTCAAAGCCCTAAATAATTAACCACCATTCAAACACCCTTCTCCCTTCCCTCCAAATCCATAACAATGGCAGGCGCAGACATAAACAACCCTAACGACAAGTTTTCCCCATATCACAACCTCACTGCATGCCTAATGAAGGGCAAGAAATCTGAAGGTTTCGATGATATGATCGACTTCCTTTGTCGGTCCAAAATCCACCATGCCCTAACAGTCAACCCAACCATCTATACTTCCCACATGGAAGATTTTTGGAGCACAGCCGTGTATTCTACTGACCAGGGCACTCCCCAAATCAAAGGCACAGTAGATGGCAAGGAGACGATTATCACTGAAGCAAAGCTCCGCCAACACCTCAAGCTTCAAGATGAAGGGGACGCCACCTCTTACCCAAGAGACGTATACATGAGGACCTTTGTATCCATAGGGTACACTGGGAATCAAACAGAGTATACGATAGAGAAGGCACTCATGGGTCCCAAATGGAAGTATCTCTGCCACACTCTTCTCCAATGCATATCCCAGAAGAGAAGTGGCTGGAACCAACTCAGCTCCGGACTTGCGTCGGCAATTCACGGTATGATAACTGGGGCGGGTTTCAATTTTTCTCACCTCATTCTTGAAGGTTTGAGATACAACCTTCAAGAAGGGGTGAAATCACAGTTCTTCATGTACCTAAGATTCTTGCAGGAAGTGTTCAACATTGAGCACCAAGATCTTTCAAAAACTGCAAGAATCTACTCAATTTTGGGACATAAGAACAACATTTTTCAAAGCATGAGAACAGTTTCATCAAAGTTCTCAGGGGCCGATGTTCCATTGTTATCTACAATACTGAACACGCAAAGTGCCCAGGGTGACAGTTCAGCAAACCCAGCTGATACTGATCCCACACCCTCCACCTCACTGCCACAAACTCAAACTACTGCTTCCTTTGATCGAACCCCTGTGCATTCTACTGAGGATGTACAAGCACATAATTTACTCACCCCCAGTTTGATTGCTCAACCAGAACACAGGGCCCCGGTTGCAGCCAAATATACAAGGAAAAGGGGTAAGAGAACTCCTTCTTCTCTTACCTCCAAGGCCCAAACCCAAGCCAACATCCCTCACTCAGAATCACAACATTCTAGTGAGAATATCATAAGGGAAAGTCACACTGTTAGGGAGACTCCTTCGGAAGTCTCTCTATTAGGATTAGGATCACTTCCCGGATCCATAGAACAGCCCTTCGAGCCATTCCTGTCTTCTTTGGACTTAAGTGTTGAGGAACCTGACCAAAGTGACGTACCTTCTCCAACTACCACTATCAAGAAGGTACTGATTGGTCTTGCTTCCGAAACACCCAACCCAAGTTCTTCACCCTTGAAGGTCCACTCTTGGAGTAATGATGGAGTGGATGTGGAAGAGGCTGTCACTACTGCTGGTCCATCAACTGACCAGGAGGACAGTGACAACATCTTTAAGACCTCAACCACGGCAACTCATGGTGAGGGTGTTTCCTTGGAAACTCCCCTCACTGAGAGGAATCCCAGGCGCCAAGAAACCGCGGGTGATGGGGATGCTGAGGCTCGGCCTACGGCCCCATCTGGGTCCAAGGATTCCACAACTGTGGATGAGGACAGACTGAAACTTCATAACTTGGAATTGACGGCCAGGGTGGCTATGCTAGAGGCTGAAGTGTCCAAACTAAGACACCAAGTCTCTATGCATGAAGCCCACCAATGCCCAACTTTATCCACTCCCTCTCTTGTATCAGTAGGCACCCAAACTGATGCCTACCTGTCTACTGATGCAACCAAAAAGGGGGAGATGGTCTCTATGGAAGAAGATAAAGACTGTCTTGACGACTGGATTCAAGAGCAGGTTGTACTTCAAAGCTCACTATTCAAGCCAGCCTTTGTCCAAATTCATGACTTGCCAGTCCCAGATAATGAAGACGAAGAGACATCTGAAGACTGGAAGTTGGTCGTCAGGGCTGTCGATGAAATGCTGAATGATGTTGAAGACACAGAACAAACAAATACATCATTCAGCATCCTTCCTGAAGCAGCAGCCATCATTGGTCAATCCTCAACCCCCCAACTATTCAGATCATCAAAGAAGCTAGAATTTGACTCCATTCTAGCTTGGGGGTATGATGGATCATCTGAGAGGTTTTGGATTGGATGGGAGTTCAGCGGAGTAGAAGAGCTGAACTGGAACTCTCTCAATGCCCTCCAAGTCCTACATCTGCATTTAACTAACTGCATCAACACCTCAACAGATCTCTGAGCAGAACTTGCCATTGGCAGGTTCCATGACCTGATGGAGGATAATCTACCCGATCGGGTAGCTTATCCTGAATCCTCGGCGGCCGCAGAAAGGAGACTGACTCCTAGCAATCTTGAAATAACAAGGAGCAGTCTTCTCACTGAAGAAGAAGTTCTGGGCCTTCAAAGATTCCTGTATGCCTTCCTGGTCAAGGACTTGGACGTGCTAGGTTGGGTGAGCACCAAGTCCCTTGACCACACTCTCCTGCTCAGCAACGGCTCCTCTCTCATCATCAACACCAGGAACATCCTTCAGCTGCCCTCAGACTTCTTATTCAAGATTTTTTAGCTCAGAGCCAACATCTGCAATATTAACTCACTGGAGAGCCAGGCAATGATGGTCATCATCAAAGCCCATCTTGAAAAAGAAGGATTGATTCCTCAAGAAGAGACTGTGTCAACTTCTGATACTGACTCCAACTCTGATACTCCACAAGTTGACATCACATCTGCAGCTTTTGGCACAAGATCTTCCATCAGGGATCAACTGAGGGAAATAGAAGGTCCTGAGTGTCAACTTGATGAAGACAGTGACCGTCCCTTTTCAATTCCTCAACATGCCAATGAAGCTAAGGCAGAGATCCCAATAGCAGCATCATCATCTGATGTTGTGATCAGTGAAGCTGAAGCAGAGGCACCCAATGTAAACAAAGGAAAGGGAATCATGACTGATGAAGATGAAGAGAGGCTACTAAAAGAGAAAAGAGAAAGGGAAGAGAAAAGAACAAGAAGAAGAGAAGAAGAGGAGATGGCTGACATGAAAAAGGCTCAAGAAAGAAAAACAGCCATTCTCCTAAGAGAACAAACCATCCAACTGTATGCTAAACAGCTGGATGAACTGAAAAGAAAGATTCCTGCAGTTGACCGGATTGAAGAAGATGCAGCTCTTGCTCTTCAACTGCAGGAACAATTCAATAAAGAAGAAGAAGAATTGGAGAAGAAGAAGAAAGAAGAAGCTAAGTTCAGAATAACCGATTCTGAACTAGCTAAAGAAATGAGGGAGGAGTGGATAAAGACTCTAGTCTCTCAAGGTGAGGATGCAGACTACCTTGAGAAACTTTCAACCAAAGAGATTTACAGAGCCTTCATGGGTCAGCAGGATCAATTGGCTAGAAAGAAAAAGGCTGAAGAAGAAGAGAAAGCCAAGCTACAGTCCAAGAAGACCATTGCCTTTAATAAAAGGACCCATGAAGAAAGGAAGGTCATGATTGACTTCCTTAAGGCTAGAGGAGATAGTGGAAAGAGGCTAGGTCCCATGAATTTCATGAACCTGCAAGCCCTCTACTTCAAAGTTAAAAAGGATGAGGAAGAAAGACTAGGGAAGAAGGGCTCCAAGAAAAGGGTACTTATCAAAAAAGAAGAAAAACCAAAGACAAAGAAACCCAAGCCTTCTCCCTCACCTACCTCTTCATCAGTCCATCATCCTTCCACTCTCCTCCCCAAACCTTCCACTCCTCCACCCAACAAGTCCAAATCATCCCACCCAGCTCCCTCTCATCAACAGCCTCCCTTGAAGAAATCCAAATCCCCATCTGAACTTGAAGACTCAAGAGACATAGTTGAATGGGTCTACAATCCACAGGATCACAGGTTTGAGATCTTCAGGGGGAGAACTGAAAGAAGAAGATCTACATACAGGTCTGTTGATGAGGTTCTGCAACTACCAGATTCAGACCTAAGAAGAATTTTGGAGCTGGGTGAAGCTCATGAGCCTGCAAATGAGAGTGGGAAACATCTTATGCTAGCAATCAGACACTACTTCAACCCTAGCAAAGATGTGGTCATGAATATCAAACCACTCAAGTCCCACTCTCCATTTGTATCTTGGTCCTACAATGCTGATTTGGATGAATTCACTCTGATTGATGTAAAGAAGCAGCAGATGAGATGTTCAAGCAAAGCAATCTACAAAATGCCACACAAAGACATCAAGACTCTGTCTGAACTTCCACTAAACAATCCCAGCAAGGATCCAAGAGGCTATGAGGTTGAAAGGATAGTCAGCCACATGCAAAAGCTTCAGCAGCAAAGTAATTAGAAGAATTTTGGTTGCATCAGTCTAGGGGGAGTTTGTAGAACCAAAGACTGATTGCTACCAAATTATTCTAAGTACAAATGCTGCTGATAGGCTTATCAGCAGCATTCAACACATATGGCTGCTGATAGGCTTATCAGCAGCATTCAACACTTGTTGCTGCTGATAGGCTTATCAGCAGCATCTAACACTTGTTGCTGCTGATAGGCTTATCAGCAGCATCCAACACAAGTTGCTGCTGATAGGCTTATCAGCAACATTATTCTCATATCTGCTGCTGATAGCTTTATTCACTGAAGACCAAACGTTGCAGCTGACTATCCATGTGAAGCTCCTCTGACACCTTTCTGCAAAAGCAACTGCCACACTCCAAGCAGAAGGAACCTCAGTGGTGCAACCAATAAAGGACAATGACGCGCGTCTCCAAGCTTGCAAACAATGATGCCTAAGAAGACGTTTCAGTAAAGTTATCTAGATTAGCCTTTGCGTGTAATTTAGATTAATAAACAAGATCAACGGCTTGTGTTAGATCTGATCCTTAGAATCAAGGGTCTGTCTTGATTCTAAGTTACTATAAATACTGTGTAAACACTTCATTGTATGTGTGCTTGCTGTGCTTTCATAGTGCTTCTTGATAGTGTTTTACTTGTAAACTTGTAATCTCAGAAGTTTAATACAACAGTGCATTTATCAGTATTCTTGCTGTTTACCTGTTTACTTTGTTGGTTGTTATTGTTTCCGCCAATATCAACTAGAATAGAATCACCTTGTAATCTTACGATCCTACAACTAGGTAATTCTTTCGAAAAAATATCCGGGTGATCACACACTACAGGAATGTCTGCAATTTGTCGTTCGGGTTTAGAATCTAAAGAATAAACTATGAATACACTATCCTGCTTTCACATATTTCTTAGCCTTAGCTACAGAAATAGTTTTAATCTTATTTTTATCATAATCACATTGTATCAACATATACTCTCCGTTAGGCCAACAAATCGTAACAGTCCGTTGATCACAATTGATCTGAGCATGGTATTGGTTTAACCAATCCATTCCAATGATAACACCGTACTCGCTTATACTCATAGGCATTAATTCAATCACTGAATTCTCATCGCCCAGAGTCATCTTGCAATTCACATACTATTCGGTTATCCTAATCTGCTCTCCACTTGCCGTCTCAACTACGTAAGCACGCTCAAGTGGGGTAGGTCTCATGCCTAAATGTATACTAAAGGCATCCGAGACAAAACTTCTATTTGCTCCTGTGTCAAATAATATTTTAGCTTAAATTTCATTAACTAGGAACGTACCAGCCACTACTTTGGCATTGTCATTCCTCTTTCCATCACCTATCACAAACACTAGACCCTTAGCCCCAACTCCAGGCTTCTGTTGAACAGGTTTGGGACAATTCTTCTACAAATGCCCTACTTCCTTACAATTATAACATTCGATTGTTAGGCAATACGTTGCTATGTGCCCCGGCTTCTTACATCTATTGCATTTCGTTTCTTGGGAACCTCTTGCCCAATTATTTCACTCTCTCCTAGGGAACTTAAAGTTTATTGGTTTGAACCTATACATCACCACCTCATTCTTTCTTTTCACTTCAGTCGGTTTACTTCTGCTGCCTTCTCAGCTTTTGCCTTTACTTCTTGAGCTGCCCTTGTTAATTCAAACTGGTGTAAAACGCATGGCCACGCTCAAACTAAGTGAAGTTTGTTAGACCACTTTGAATTACAGACGGGAACAAGAATGGTTAAACAATATATGAGAAATGATTAGTATCCTTGTCTCATGTTCAACAGATGCCCTAAACAGAAAGGATAAATAGATAAGTTTACCATGACTGTTATACTTGGTTAAGTAATGGTTACTTGAACACAAAGAAGTAGTTGACGATTGTAATACGTCATACCTTGCTAGGGGTAGTGAGATGCAGCTAGGCGTCCACCAATGTTTACGTTGAGACGATTAATCGATGAATCGTCCAAGTGGGAGATTGTTGGATACTAGATATCCGATCATCGATAATATCAACGTTACTATCGAGGTGTGATCCAAAGAGTTACACTTTTGACAACGAGCAGTTAATAACGTTTAATCGTATACGTTATAGTTCACGAAACGCGGATTTATTATTCTGTGAATAAATATTTAGTGAAATATTTAACGGTTTAATTCAGTGATTAATTATTTAGTGAAATAATTAAAAGAAGAAGGGATAAACGTTTTTTTTGGGTTTAAGAGTTAAACGATAAACGTTTATTATTTACTAATGATTTGTTAATTAGTAAAGTCTAGGGTTTAAATGTAATTAATAGGTAATTACCCAGGGTGTGGGTTGTAAATATGACGATTATAAATAAACCTTATAATCAAAACCCTAACCCCAATTCCACCCAACCCAATTTTCGGCCCCCTCCCCTTTGCGCAACTGCCTCCTGCCGGCCACCAACTGGAGTCGTCAGAAACCAAATGCCACCACCTCCCGCAGCCGCCAGCCGACGCCGTGGTCGAGCTACCCTCCTCTTTCACGAGCATGGTTCATTGTGCGGATCGGGTTTTGCGCAAACAGTTTGACGGTTTTCGTTAATTGTGGGTTTTCGTGTACGTGTCACTAGCGATACGCTCGTTGATTCAAAGTGCGAGTCTTTCGAAAATTGTCGAAGGTATAACTTTCTAACCCGCTATGGTTGGTTAATTTAATTGTCTATTCATGTGTAATCGGATCACTGACGGGATCCCGGTTTAGAACCGTTAACGTGTACAACCGCTTCCGCTAAACGAAAATCTAATTTTGTTAAATTAAATAGATTAATAAAATTATTTTAAAAGTTAAAACCGGTACACGGATTCCCAACAGTGGTATCAGAGCCACCTTTACGCGCGTTTAGAAATTAATTGTGTTTAATCGATCTTATATTTTAATTGTCAAAACTTTTGTTTGACAAAAAAGATCGAACCATTATCGTTTTTAGATGATTGTGTTTATAAGTCAAGCCCTAGTGACCCGTGGTTGTTTATTTTTGGTTTTATAATCTTTGTATTTTTATAGGTTATTTGAAACCCGGTGTAATAGTTATATTTATTTTTTATTATTTATTGTAAATGTAAAATTGTAAATCGAACGAGTCAAAGATTTTGAAGACCGAAGACGGAGACGACCGGGAGGACAAGATAGAGATCTTGGACTAAGTGGGAGCCAGCAAGATAATCGGTTATTTTGTGTCCATTTAGAGCGGTTCAGTTATCGTTTGATGGCTCAAACGAAACCGAAAAATTTCATATTAGGGGCTCGATTTACTTTTATTTGTATGTTTGTGGTTGATAAAAATAATTTAGGATAATAATTAAAACCGTAAAATATTTATAAAACGTTTTTTACACAATCATAAAACAACGAGAAATTAAAACGTTTAAATATTTCTTGGAAAGGTAAAAATTAAATAAAAGCTTTTTTTATTTAAAAGTAAAATGAGTTTTAAGTTAAATTGTTTTATTTAAAACTAATATAAATTAATAAAAGAGTTTATTAGTTTAAAACTTGGTTCGCGATTAACGACCAATTTAGATTAAATAGGGTATTTAAAATTGGATCGTGTCGAGTGTTAAAAGGTGTTTCAATTTATCACGAACTAATAAGTAAAATTGGTTTTACTAAAATGCACGAATTGACACATGTTTCAAGTCGTCCAATATGTTTTTGACCCTAATACGGTAACTTAAAACATTAAAGCAATCCCAAATTAAAATCGATATTTCTACGCAAGCCTAAATTGTGACACTTCAACCGATCTATTCGAATCCTCGGTGTTAGTGATTACCCTGTATCCGGCCCTACGGTTTCGGTTGAAGGTACAACCGCGTTTCCTAAGTCACTTAGGCCGGTTCTACAGTTATCAATTGAAGGACAAATATCACTTAAAGTAGTATTAAGTGGGCGTAGTTGGGGGAAACGTATCCAAGCTCGACAACACTCGTCTTGCTACCCCAAACCGAGAATTGTGTAGTTGACGCAATCAGTAATCGTTACCTACCTACATAGTCATGCCTGTGGAGAGTGCTTCAGCCATTCACTGAGCAATGGTGAACCGGGGTCTCATTCCTAATTATATTTGTGCAATTGGGTCATAACATGAATATACTAAAATTTTATCTTGAATTTTGTAGATGTCTAACGAAATCAATCCAAACTCCTCTTTCTCACTTAAGTCAATCCTTGAGAAGGATAAACTCAACAACTCCAACTTCATGGATTGGTACTGTAACCTGAAAATTGTTTGCATTTTTTGAATGGAAAATCCTTGTGAATTTGCAGAAAGAAATGTTTAAAATGGCACATCCTTGTCGGTTCCTTTGAATCTAATTTTGAACTAAGGTGTGCAAACCTTGTTTAAATAAATATATTTAAACACTTGATGAAAATATCCTGATGGAAATGTGAAGATATATGGATTGATAAAATTGATATGACATGTTAATTTGTGTTATATGCATATAGCTAACTTTTAGGAGGCGGATGTGAACTGATCACACGTCTCCAAGTCCCAACTGTGAATCTTGAAAGAACTGATCGCTACGAGTGGACTTTTGATAGTGCTTGGACATGACCCCCATGCTATCTTGAATTGTGAATTTGCATGTACATGATTTTATCTATTTAATTTCCAATCATTTCCAGGACACTTGATTGAATTGATGTTTTGACACAATTATGATTTAAGAACTCACCAGTGTGTTGGGTTTAATTTTAGAATGATATTATGCGATTGAAAGATCCCAACGAAATTCAAGTTCTAGACGAAACTTTTGTTCTAAGAGAAAGTTTAGGGTTAGACGAAACTTTTGGTTCAGGTGAAAGTTTCTAAGTGTTTCGTCTTGACGAATGTTTTTCATGTGGACGAAACTTTACTTTTGGATGAAAGTAAAGCTTCAGACGCAATTTTAAGTGAAAGTTTATGTTTTTCATCAAAGGCGGATTATTGAAGAACTTGGCTCAGGGTATACATACGGTATTAGCATTCATTTGCTAGTGTGTTTTCTGTGAGTCACCACCCTAGGGGAGCTCACCTAGGGTGGATGAAAGTTTTTGTAATTCTTTACTCATTTCAATGAAATTTACATACAATTCGTCTATTGTTTGTGTGTTTGGATGATTGTTTGACTCACAACCACCGGTCTCTACACTATTCAATCAAAAATGAGTTGATTTCTAAGATTTCGAGAATATCAGCTGGTATCAGAGTTTCGGTTGCTGATTTCGACTGTTTTTTAAACTGCATTTCAGCAGAAGTCCGCTAAGAGACGTTAAAACTACAGAGATCTGAAGAATTTCCTGTATTTGGGGCTTTTTTTGACGCGGGAGAAAGTTTTTCTGCATTGGGCGAAACTTTTATGTTTCGGACGAAAGTTTTTCAAAAACAAAAGTTTACAAAAGTTTCTTTTGAACGAAAGTTTTGGGCGAAACTTTTAGATGAAACTTTCGGCGAAAGTTTTCTACAAAATTTAGTGTCCAGATTTGATGTTTAATATCTATTGGTGGATGTTGATTGTTTGATGATTAGGGATTTGTGTTGACAAAACGATCCTGTATATGATTTGGTTTGATTGAATATTAGAATTCTCCAAAATTTGGTTAAGATTATTATTTGTTCCATCTTTGGATTTATTTGTCACTAACAGTTAGTTATTCTTGATTTATTTATTTCTGATAATCCTAGCGTTAGCTATGTGTGGGATTATACTGGGTACGTTTGGTTTGGTTTGGTTTGGTTTGGTTTGATAATCCTAGGTGATGAACGGATCTTAAAAAAGAATGATATGAATAGAAAGTAGTGTTTATGTAACACCCAAAATTCAATAAAGGAGGTTCTTGGTTCGTTGTTTGGGACAAAAGTTGTTGGTCGGTAAAACGTGTTCGCCAGAAAATGGTTATAGCATCCCGGAGAAGAAGGTGAGGGTGTGGGTGACGAGGGACAGAGACAATTTAGATGGATCACATGGTTCCTTTTTATTTACATTTTAATAACCATTTGAGTCTCTGAAGGTGTTTTGGTCATTTCTGAAAAAATTAACAGTTAATTCTAACAGAGTTAGCCATCTTGACTCAAATGGTTAAGAAAATCAAAAGTCAGCGCCCAAAATGGTTAAGAAAATGAAAAGTGGGAGTACAAATCGAGTTTTTGAAACATAAGAGACTCATATGGTTAAAATGAACAAACGTCAAACACTCAAATAGTAATTTACTTTATCATTAAAAAAAGTATTTCAACTTATTTTATTTTTTTTCTTAAAAAATTTCATCTTTATAATTACTTTTCAACTAACTTTTAAAGTTTTTTTTTCTGATTGGTTAATACCAGGATACGGGTTGTCAGGACCGAGCATCCGCACGGTTTACTCCAACAGTCCAACCTACTTTGAGACTATCAACTTTCTAACATTGTTTGCTATAATCTTGAATAACTTTATTAATTCAAAACTTTTTATATCTTTTCTTAATAACAAAACTTAAAGAAAAAATATATATAAACTAAAAAAAATAAAATGAGTCGTTAAGTTTTTCTGATAACAAAATTGAAGCAAATTATAAAATCAAACCTGATGTAAGTAATAAAAACAAGTTTAAATTGACTAACATAAATCAAACTCGACCTAAATAGTAATTTAATCTGTGAAGAGCGGGTTCAACTCTCACAATATCTATCATGAAGTTTACACATGCTCGATTTGATGCAACCATAAGGGAAAATAGAGTCATCCCAACAACAAAGCTGAAAGTATTTCTCCCATGGTCTTATCCGATGATTCACCTTCGTTTTCAACTTCGACACCCGACTCTAGCACAGCAGCATCAAGTACTAGTTTCCTTTTAGCAATCTCGTACACATTCTCGTCAACGGTATCCTTTGTTACCAACCTTGAACGACACATCACATAATAAGCAAAACAGAGTTGGCAACTCCTGACCCATTTTAATGATTGGCATGTTTTATACATAACAAGCCAAATGGACACGCCGAAAATCATGTTAGACACATGAAAACAAACAAGACACAAGTTTTCACGGGTTGACATGAACACGGCCCTTTTAAACCGAGATTTATTTTATTTTATCTTTTTGCATATTAATACTTTAAAATTAAAATTTACAATAAAAAATACAAATATATATAATATAATTTTACATTTAAAGTATAAAACCTAATGCTCATTTCTCTTTTATCCTTTAAATCTTGGCATAACATAAAGCACCTTTTTTATTTTTATTTTTAAATAAACGAGTGAACCCATTTTTACATGTTACCCAATCCACCCGACCCGTCAGCTTTATCACATACTATATAGGTGAAGAACTAGAGAGGTAGCAAGAGAGAGATGAACCTGTAAATAGTAACAGGTTTGGTTTGACCGATGCGATGACAACGGTCTTCGGCTTGACGGTCAATTTGGGGGTTAAAATCCATGTCATGTATGATGACGGTATCAGCTCCAGTCAAATTCAGACCCTGTCCTCCAGCTCTCGTTGACAGCAAGCATGCATTTATAGAAGTATCATTATTGAATGTGTCCACAATTGTTTGCCTTTCGGTTACTTGAGTACTGCCATAAAAAGAACAAAAATTACATTATTACAATAATAATCTCCGTGTTCAAATAAAGCAAATTATTAAAAACCAATATCCTTAAAATATAATCTAACGTAATTCAATAAAGTGATTTAAGAGGTCTTTATGCATTTGAAGGGTGATGTCCAAACTGCATTCTCTATAAAACAAATCTTTAGCTTAATCCTTTTGATCCGTTGAATATAAACAATTACGCAAATATTCATTTATAGATAAATGAGCCAAAATTGCAAGCTCTAAAAAATTAGCCAAAATTGCAAGCTCTAAAAAATGAGCCAAAGAGTGGCAATACCTGCCATCAAGACGTCTGTATGTAACCCCAATTACATCTAGGGCCCACTCTAAGATGTCGAGCATTGAAGTCCATTGACTAAAAATAAGAACCCGGTGCCCACCATGAACAAGCGTAGGGAGAAGTCCAGCCAAAGCCTGCGAACATAGGCACATTTTAATTGATTTTTTTTTTTGTGATTTTAAGAAGAAAACAACTAGTTTGCATGAACATCTAATCATATACCCGGCACTTTGCAGAACTCAGAACAAGCTCATCTGAAAGATTTTCCGAACTACCATCACCATAATAAAGTAAAAGCTGTAACATAACAAATGAAAATAGAACTTAGTGCTCCCAAAACAAAATAACTACAACAACCATTAGAAGTAATTTTAGGGTGTAGAAAATGTTTGGATGTGCTTTCATAGCTTGAGTGTTTATCAAAATCTGATCATTTAATAGATAAAATGGCCCAAAAAAACATTTTATGAAATAAGGAGAGAAAGAGATGGTTCTTAAAATGAGAGTAGAAGTCCCTTATATTAGATTATAAAAAAGAGTAGGGGTGTAAATGAACCAAGCAACTCAAGACCGGCTCGCTGAAAGCTCGAATCGAGCTGACCTAAAGCCTAAATTGGATCGTTTAATAAACGACCTTGAGCCTGAGCTTCATCGAGCTTGATTTACACCCCCGCATCTAAATGGGGTTTATTATTAATATAAAAAATATATAGTACAAAATAAATGTTATCTAATATTTAAGGATTATTGGATTTTAATAATCCCAACTGAGAATATTCTTACCACCGGTCCCTACTTTCAAACTATTTTCTTACATTGGACCCCTCGATAAAAAAACTTAACGCCGTTAGATTTTATATGACGTGGACATCTGCAAACCGCCGGAAAGTCGAGCCAAGCTAGCAGTGGTCTCATGGTGGGTTTTGAAATTGGCTCTGGTGGTGTTTAACCGGTCTCGTTAAACACCACCGTTGTCTCTGTTTGGACTTGCCGGAAAAACGAGACCAGTTAAACACCACCAGAGCCAATTTCAAAACCCACCACGAGACCATTGCTAGCTTGGCTCGACTTTCCGGCGGTTTGCAGATGTCCACGTCATATAAAATCTAACGGCGTTAAGTTTTTTTAACGGGGGTCCAATGCAAGAAAATAGTTTGAAAGCAGGGACTGTTGGTAAGAATATTCTCAGTTGGGATTATTATTGGCCAATTGGTAAAAGGTGGGATTATTAAAATCCAATAATCCAATATTTAATGATAATAAAAAATAATACCTACAAATATTATGCTTTGTATATAGAAATTTTTTTTATAAATAAACAAAAAGTACATTACACATATAAAAAAAATAGTTAAAAAATTAATTGAGCCGAGCCTAAACCGAGTTTGAGTTTCATACATTACTCACGAGCCGAGCTCAAGCTTTAAAAAATAATACCTACACATATTATGCTTTGTATGTAGAAAAAAAATTATAAATAAACAAAAAGTACATTACACATAAAAAAAATAGTTAAAAAATTAATTGAGCCGAGCCTAAACCGAGTTTGAGTTTCTTACATTACTCACGAGCCGACTCAAGCTTTATAGTTTAGACATATCAAGTTAAATGAGGCGAGCTCAAGCTTAGTCGGGCTTGGCTCATTTACACCCCTTATTAAGAATGAGTAAAAAGGTTATGTTAGTTTCGATTTAGATAATCAGTTTTCTTGTAGTTGATATGGGAGTGATAATTTAATCCCGAAGTAACCAAATGAATAAAAGCAGATTATTCAATCATCAAAACATTAAATCCGAGAATTGCGAAGTCAAATCGCAAAAACTAGTTACAAAAAAGCAGACCAAACACCACGCCAAACAGTATAACTTCCCATATTAGAACAAGAATTTGCCACTCTTTCTTATGACAGTATCAGTGTGATACAAAATATGCATTACTGCATACCATCGTCTACATCCATCTTTAATGAAACAAAAAAATAAAAGCCAAAACCTTTTAAAAAAAGAAAAGAAAAATCAACTCTCAAAAGCATCAAAAAATATAACATTTCCTCAATCAACTTGCAACTAATGTGATATGGCTCACCTAGAACTTTTCTTTTGCAAAACTTGGATGTTTACTTGAATAAAACTCCATAACATTTTTTAAGATATTACTTGTATGGCAAAAAAAAGGTAGATTCTGAGAGTAGTTGATTTAAAAGACAAAAGTTTACAATGAAAAACGTCACAAGTTTACAGAAAGGGAAAGCTAGCATCCAGAACAAATGGGTTAAATAAAGAAATAAAAGCTAAGGGCAAAAACTGAAATACCAGTCAGTGAGGAACAAAAAAGGAAAAAAGAAACATTAAGCAGGTGAAAGAATTACCCGGTGAATAGAAAAGTCGTTGTAACTCTTAAGCTCATCGATTACTCTGTCCAAGGTACATTCATCACCAAATACACCTTTGGGATGTAACATTTTAGCAAATCGAACAACATCCTTATCTGTGTATATACGCCTCACCAGTAACGGATGGTTTGCAATCTGGTAGAAAAATTACATAGTATCATAAAAAAATGTCAATGATGTAACTATCCACATCTCAGATCAGGTCAGGTGCCAATGAACATTTTATCGGAGCATTTTATAAAAAGTAAGTTACAGATGTAGAAACCTTTCTGAACTGAACAAAATAATTTGAAATCTGACGGCGAGGAAGATGAGCAGATTTGGCCATACGAGCATGTGCAGCTGCACGATAATCCTGAATAGCTTCTTGATAAGCTTTTCCTTGTTCCTTTTCCATGTGAACATATTCAACCTAGCATTACGTGTTTCATACATACAAATATAAGACACGCTAAGTTTTTATACAAAGGGAAGTGATAGTAAATAATATGATTTTATGATATCAAAAACATTCAGGAATTTTGCACACTGCTTAGGTGTGGTTCCATTTGAGCTGCTCTTGGTCAAGAAAACTGAGAGTTTAAAGGCAATAGCATTACAGATATCTAGAGATACCAATCACCACACGTTTACATATGAGTGGGTTGATTCATGTCATGTTTGATCTCAGACGGGCAAAATAGAAAAATAAAATAAAAGTAGTTTAACAAAAAATATATAAAAAGTAGGCTGAAGTCCTAAATCAATTTTATTTAAATACAGAAACTATTATTCAAATAAAACAACTTTTGTAAACATATTTGACATACTAATAGCATAAATGTAAGATGGTAAAAGACTCAATTGATTATTACTGAATAATGCATTACAATATATAGAGAACAGAATGCAAACCCTAGATACCTAATGGGCCCGTGGGCTCACAATAATAACCTAATATCCAATACTCCCCCGCAGTCATAGCGGAAGTAAACCGGACGCTAAGACTGGAAAATAAAAAAAACATAAAAACCAATAATAATAAGATAAACATGCTTAGATCGACTCATAAATCTAAACTTTTGCCAACAAATCCATATTGTGATTGATGTTGCTGTGCCGTCCATATTTGTTTGATTGTACTATCCACAGCAATGGACCGTAGTCCTAATCTTCAAAAGGATGTGAATTTGTTTTCATTGGTTCTTGGTTCCCGGAAATAGGTAAGTCGACGACCGACGACCGTAGTCGTGTGGCGGTGTGTCGAGGCTAACAGGCGGCGATCACTTGGATCCGTAGATCAAACATGAGATCCGTGGATCTAAAAAAAAAAGAAAATATAATCTAATCAAACCATAGTTTGAGATCGGTGACCGTGGACCGTAGTCTTGGGGGATAAAACACCGGAAAAAAAAAAAGTGACGCTCCAATTTGGGAAATCATTAACCTGTTTTCAATCAATTTGAAATTTTTTTTTAGTGATGTCATGATCCACTTTCCAATTTAAGTTCATATTCTGAGAATATTATTCTCAAGCAAACACATACATAACAAATATATATCATGTTTGGTGACAGTGGAGGCACTTAATTGTCGGCGGCAACGAGAAACAAAGTTCTTGAAAAATAAATGCCTTAAGAGCATCAGTCAGAATCTTGAATCGAAAACAAAGCTTTATTCGAACGAGAAACATGAAAATAAAAGAAACTAAACAGAGAACGGAGGTAGGACAGGGCGGCGGCGCGCCGCCCTGTCTAGGGTTTCATCTTGGTGGAGACGGCTAGGGTTTTTATTTTTTGTGTAGAGCAGCGGAGGTGGGACCAGAATCGTAAGGCTCTGATACCATGTAAGATGGTAAAAGACTCAATTGATTATTACTGAATAATGCATTACAATATATAGAGAACAGAATGCAAACCCTAGATACCTAATGGGCTCGTGGGCTCACAATAATAACCTAATATCCAATAATAAAAAGATTAAAAATTTAGACATAAAGTGTTTGGTGTTCCAACTTCCAAAGTCAACCGAACCTGTGTGGACCCACACCAAACAAAACTAACCATTTTGACCCGTTACCATTCATACAGCTTACTAGAAAACTAATTATGTTCTCCATGACTGAAAACTTATCTTCTAGTGGATGGAGAAGGAGAATCATACTTAATCCTCTTATAAGATAGAGAATAGTAAATACTTAGCAGGGGGATTTCCCAAATGTAAGTTTTCTTAGAAAAGCGCACAAATATAGCATACCCTTTGAACCTTTGGAACTAATTGCTGCATAACATCTGATTTTAAGCGTCTTAGAATAAACGGGCCCAAGATTGACTTCATCCGAGCGATCAATTCCGTGTCTTCTGCATTTAACAGCTTTTTCAAGTCAACATCTTCTGTTTCAAATAAATCAGGCATCATAAACTCCAACAGTGACCATAGCTCCTGCAATTAAACAATAAATCAACAAACCAAGAGACAAACTTTATTATTCTCTTAAGTAAAAAACTGTAGAAATAAAGCATACATGTAGATCATTCTGCAAAGGAGTCCCTGTAAGCATTAAACGCTGGTTGGCATTTCTTGCCACGGACATTAAGTTTTTCCATCTGTAGCTGTTCTTATCCTTTAAAGCATGAGCCTCATCCATCAAAACACAACTCCATTTCCAACGTTTCAGAACTTTGCGGTCATCCTTCTGTTGTGCACTGTAAACAGAATCTTAAAAGAAGAACAAAAAGTCTAAACTAGAAATGGGTTATCCGTACCTGAAAAACATTTTTCAAATGTTTTTAACTATTCCAAAAATAACGAGTGTCTCAAAGATAAGTACAAAAGTAAATAAAAGTGAAATTATTTCAATAACAATCTAGTTTTTTAAATGAAATAATCTAGGCCACCTCCCCCTCCCCCAAATCAGCCGTTCCCTTTCTAGCTATTTTTAATGCTACCTCTAGTCTAAACTAGCAAAAATAAATGAGTTGCTAACCTGTGTCGTTCAAAAAGCGAGTAACATACGAGAATGACATTAAATGGAGGTGGCATTCTACTTTTGGATAGAGAATTCAAGTGTTTAGAATGAGCTGATCTTCCAGCTCCATGGTATTGAAGAACTGTAAATGAAGGACACCATTTTTTAATTTCTCTTTCCCAGTTTTCCAAAACGGAAGCAGGGCAAACAATCAAATGAGGTCCCGGGTCATCTTCCAAGTGGTTCAGCAGGGTAAGATATGTTATCGCCTGATAACAGATCAAAACGACAGTAAATGTAAAAACAGATCATCTTGGCTTTCTGCACAAACAAAACTCCAAAACAAACATACCTGAATAGTCTTACCAAGTCCCATCTCATCTGCCAATATTGCTGCACAATAAAATCAAGAAAATAGAAAGTTATGCTTACTTGCCTGAAAACACAACGGTTTGGGAAGTAATATATAACAACTGAAAGTTTGAGATATAACTAATAAGGACATCATAACACATTGTACCACATTGCTATAAGATCTTGTGATAAGGGTGCTTATTATGAGGAAACATGATGATTGATGACATTAGAAGAAAGAGGATGTATACTAGATTCATAAGACAAAACAAAATAAAATTCAGAGATCATGTCTTTTATTGCTCCCTCCATCTTAAAAAAAAACACATGGGTTGTCAAAAAAAAGGTGCAACATCTACTTTATTAGAAAGATACCTTTCCAAATATACATATAGTAAGATATTGTAAGACTGGTCCTGGTCCTCAATTTTGTCTACTTAAGGGATATTTGTTTGTTAATCAAAAACTTCTATTAGACTATGTGTCAAGCCAAGCTTTTCATCTGTCATGGACGGAGTAAATACTAGTCTTTGTTTTCAAATTTTGCATAACTAGCAAATAAGGTATGGATGGAGAACATATTCACAGCCAACAGTAGACAAATAAAATGGATGCCATCATCTGTGACTCCATTACCGTGCAGGTGTTAGTATCTGCAAGAGCAGGCGTAACATATATCAAATCTATAAACTTTCACCCACCATATGCCAACATAAAACAAGACTTGAGACCCAATTCTGCTGTAATATTGTTGATAACTCATTCAGAGTAGGTTCATTGTACTGCATATCCAATAGAAACTTCACAAATTGGCATTCCCCATTCTTAGGAAGGAATTTCAAGTACACTTAGAAAAAGGTATATAACTCATGTGGGCATATGGGATAGTTGACCACCTTCAACGGCACAAGTCACAACAAGCAAATTCTGCAATGAAGTGGCATACCAAGAGAAAGGTCCACGACCTCAATAAGAATGCATGGAATCTCTATAATTATACACATAAAAGCATGTTTCATGCTCCTATTTCTAGTCGACTAACATGAAGGCTCTCCTACACATGATGAACGTTGGGATTCGTTATCATCCTGCTAAAGTTTATGATCAAAAGTTAAAAGATTTGATAAATACACCGCGTACATATAAACAAGGGAAAATAGAATATCCCTCAGGCCTTGAAGTTATGGCTTATCAGCATTCTTATCTGAATGTTCTTAACGAAGAAAATTGGTGGTTTTAGAAAGCAATACCAACTAGTTATGAAGCCCCTGAATTCAGACTTGGCTACTTAGCAATAGATTGTGAAGATGAAATCCATTGGTAACATATGCATATCATTTTGGTTCATGCTATATGTGTATGTGACATACTAAAAACAGACTGAACCTTGTGAAATATATGAAAGTATGTCTATTTAGGGTAAAAATTTCCATAAGACAGAAGATATGAAGAGGTTACCTCCTGCAACTTTCTTTCTATACAAAAGCATGAGGAAATTGACGCCAACAAGCTGGTATGGTTTGAGAAGAGGTTGAAATCCGGAATCCCCCGCTCCACATGCTTCACATATATCATCCTATAAAATGTTGAAAGAAAAACCTAAAAAATCTTCAACCATTACAATCACAGGAGTGAGTGAGAGAGAGAGGAACTGACATGAGTGACGATTCTGACAGACGAAGCGTCAATTTCAGCATAACGATCACAAGCATGAATAGAAGAGGAGGAGGATCCATACAGCTCACTCCGGAGTTCAGTCGATATCTTGGCACACTTGTGCAACGCTTTTCCAACAACATCATCATTATCATTATCAGTATCATCATCATTCTCTCCGTCAAAATCATCTTGTTCGTCTTCAATCACAAACCTCCGTCCACGGCTAGCAATCGTCGTCGACGGAGGCTCTCCGAAGTCATCGTCCTCCAAATTCTCAGGCGCGTGGTCGTTGATTATCTCAACGCAGTCGGAGGAGTCCGAGGAGTAGTTGAAGTCGGAGGAGGGCTTGGAAGTAGAGGTTCCGGGTGTGAAAGCAAAAGACTCGATTGGCGGTGGTGAGGGTTGGGTTTTATTGAGTATCCGGGAGGAATCAAAATCGTGGTTTGACCATTCGTCGTCCGATATTTCGATTGACTCCAACCCTCGCTTCATTGGAATCGGATGAAGATGAAGATGAAGATGTGATTGTTACGGAAATGGCGTTGCATTTGTCTGTGAATGCGGCCTTGTAAGTTCTTTCTTTCTAGCCCCATTTCCATTTTTCAAAACATAATTTAATCATTATTATTATCATTAGTAAATAATAATTCTAAAGTGAGTAAATTACATAAAATCGTCATTTATTTTTATACCATTTTTTTCACATATTCTTCTTTAGCCCAAAACTTATCAAAGATCGTCTTTTATGTTTACAAATCTTACACGTTATGTCCTTTAGCCCTAACCCAGTTAAATTTTTCTGTTAAGTGTGGTCATATGCAAGGCACATGAGATACTTTTGAAATTCTCCCCCCCCTCTTTCTCTCTCTCTCATGGGTTAAGACCAAAGGACGTAACATGCAAGATTTGTAAACATAAAGGATGATCTCTGATAATTTTTGGGCTAAATGACAATATCTGGAAAAAAAAACTATAAACATAAATGGTGATTTCTGTAATTTACTCTTCTAAAGTAGTAATTAAAACCAACGCTAGTGTTTGATATGCATGAATGGCTGGAATGGAATGAGTCATTGCGATATAATGAAAAAAACATGTTTGGAAGTCACATAGAAATGAAATGAATCATTATATAAGGAATGTGATTCCTTTACTTTTAATAATTTTCATTCTTTGGGGTATGGGTGTGTTGCACCCCGCCAAGGCGGAATCACGAGTCGTAACGTTCATGGTTTTCAAAGCATATGATTATGGCAAACGCATACATGCAGACCGGATACAGAAATTAAGTTTAAGGTTTTACAGCCCAAAATATTAGTTTGAAGTTACAAAATATCAAGATTTTGCAAATATGACCCACGCATTATGGGTTATACAAGAAAAATCTTCAAATGTAGTATCCACCATGTATGCATGAACCCTACGTAGTATTACCCATGTTGTCGCGTTTAATTTCCTGAAAAACATACTTAAAAATGTCAACACTAGGTTGGTGAAACATACTTAAAAATGTAGAGTCTTATATTTGTATAACTTGTTGTCATCAATGTATTTCTTTTGAACAATGTTTAGTTCAGTTTTGATTTCTTGTAATTTCATTTTATGTAATTTCCTGTTTTTATTCTAAGTCTGGGCCATCGAAACTACCTAGTTTCGATTGAGGTTTGTTCAATCGAAACTAGTAGTTTCGATAGATAGGAAGTTTCGACAGGAGGTTCTTTCATTTGTAAATGCTCAACCGAAACTACTAGTTTCAGTGAGCATAGTTTTGATGCCTGTCAACTTACTATAAATAGCCTAGTTTGAGAATGTTTAGGGTGTGGATAGCGGCTGTAACCCTGAAATTCTCTCTTTCATAGTTTTTCTGAATCAATACACATTTGGAGTTATTTCATCTGTTGTTCTTACAATTTCATATCTTATTTGTGTTGATTCCTGTGTGGTTTGCCTGTTTATCTTCACCAATTTTGTTTCTACCCTCTATTTCACCACCATACACACAGATTCCGCCTGTGTGTAATCGATCTGTTGAGTGATTTCCGATTGAAATCTGGACCTACAATTGGTATCAGAGCTTTATGCTCTTGATTTCTGAGTGTATTCAGGTTTTTGTGATCGATTTTAAGTGTTTATCAGTATATTATTGAAGTTTTTCTGCATCTGAGTTTTGGAAGTACTGTTTCATCGATTTCCGGCTGTCTTTGTTCGAGTTTTAAAGTTTAAAGGTTTTTTCGTGATCTGGAGTATTATAGGAAGCTGTTTGCTGGATTGGATTGTTATTTCTTCGCTATATATTTTTGAAGCTGTTCTTCAATGGAGGTTTTCTGAAACTTGGGGAAGAAGACATCGAAACTACTAGGGGACAATTTCTGCCATTTCGTTGGTCATCGAAACTTCTTGTCTGTATTCTTGTCTGGAAAAGGTATCATCGAAACTAGTTATTTGTCCTGTTATTTCAAAACTAACCTTTGCAAATTGATCAACCAAAACTACTGCCCTATCAAAACTAGTTTCCACTGAGTCTGCTGGATTTTCTGCTAAGTCTTCTTCATCGAAACTAGTTGTTTCTGGATTATGTTTTCTCTATCGAAACTAGAAGTTTCGGGCAAGCATTGATCTATCGAAAGTGGGAGTTTCGGTCAGTTTTCTATCTATCGAAACTAGTTGTTTCGATCAACCCTATTCACCCGAAACTAGCTAATGTTTGATTTTAAATTGTCTGAGTTATGGCATCTTCAAGCAACAATGAATATGCTGGAGGAAACAAACCACCTGTCTTGGTGTCCACTAGAGACTTTGACGATTGGACCAAGAAAATGAAGACTTTCTTTCAGTTCCATGACCATACTCTTTTGCAGTCAATCACTATTGGTCCACACAAGCCAGTTACTACCACTGCAGATGTTCAGCGTCCTAAGCTTGTGTCTAAATATGATGAAAAGGATATTGCCTTAATCGCTAGAGATACAAGGCTTATGGATCTATTGCTATGGCTCTTCCTATGGATGTGTTCAACATATTTGCTGAGTATACTACTGCCAAAGATCTTTGGGTTGCTTTATGTACAAGGTATGAGGGAAGTGCTGAGGTTAGAGAAAGCAAGAGGGATTTGACCAAGAAGCAGTATGAGATGTTTAGTAGTGTCCTTGGAGAACCCATGTCTGAATTGATCAACCGATTCTCAAGCATTGTCTATAAGTTAAAGGTTTTGGGAACTGAGTATCCTACTGTTGAGTTAAACAAGAAGCTGCTTGATTCACTTCCCGAGGAATGGAATATGTACCGGATTATGATCAAGAAAACTGAAAAGCTAAGTGACTTGTCACAGCAAGAACTCTACAGCATTCTGGAGTCTTATGAGTTGGAGATAAAGAAGGGTGCAGTCACTCCAACTAATCAGTCTGGAAACACAGCTCTTCTTGCTGGTCAAGGTTCCTCTACTTCATCCAACAAAACTACAATAGCATATTTTCAAACTGATGTCCCACCTTCAATTTCTGGAGTTCAGCCTACTACTTCATCCATTTCTCAGAAACCAACCACTATGATACCCGATGAATATCTGCCTATCATGACTGCCTTTATGTCGTGCTATGATGCACTGATTTCTGGAAATCTGACACCGGTCAGCTTTCAACCTGATGACTTGGAGCAGATCAACCCGGATGATTTGGAAAAGATGGATATTGATTGGTGTATGGCTATGCTGACTCCGAGAGCCAAAAGATTCATCAAGAAGACTGGGATGGATAGATTCAAGCAAGGAAAGACTCTAGGATTTGACATAAAAAAGGTGAGATGCTACAACTGCGACTAGCTGGGTCATTTCACAAGGAATTGCAAGGAGCCATCATCAAAGGAGCAACATGAGAAGAAGAACTCATCTGGAAAGCAAGCCGTCGTCTCTCCCAAATCCACTACAACTTCCAGCTCAACAGCTCTGGTCTGTCAAGCTGGTGGACACAATCATTGGGGAGATCAAGAAGGGGAAGCATCTGACAAGGCACTGATGGCAGACATTGAAGAAAAAGAAAAATGTGTCATGATTGAACCAGCTGAGGATCTCACCGCCATACCAGCTGAGGTAATGTCTAGACTTTGCAATGCTAAATCTTGTTTAACTGAGATTCAGAAATATAGATTCATCAACCAGGCTTTGGTCGATGAACGTGATCACATAAAGGTGATGTATGATTCTGTGGCTAAAAATGAGAAACTTTACTTAAATAAAATTCGTGATATTTCTGGAGAAAATCGATCTTTGATTGTACAACTTACTACACAAAATAATAATAATCAAATTTTAACTAAAAGACTTCAAAAGGCTGAAAAAGCAAATTTTTAAGTTGAACACATGGGTATGGATCGGAAAATTCTTTTTGGAATCATTGATAATCAAATTCATAAAAAGGTCACAGAAGGCATCGGGTATAACTCTCACCCTCCTCCGTATTCCAAGTCTGGTAGATTTGCTGATATGACAGTTCCTCATGTTCCCACACCCTTTGTTTATAATTTATCTGCTGATGATTATATCCAAACTTTAGATTCTGACAGTTTTGCTTCCTGTGCAGAGTCAGATTGTGTAGGTTCCGAAGATGATTGTGATGAGAGTTCTAGTAAGGGAAATGTTTTAAATGAACTTAAGTCGGATGAATGTAATAATATGTCCGTGTCAAAACCAGATATTTGTGAATACATTGAAAATTTATATTTTGGTTCTGTGCCTTCTGAGCATGACAGTTTGAGAAATGCTATTTCTAAGTTTAAGAATGTTTTGCCTTTTGTTCCTAAATCTGTAAATGTTATGAGTTGTATTGCAAATTTTAAAAGTGTAGTAGTTGTTGTGACTGACATTCCACAAGAAACAATGAGCACTCTGGAATTTTTCAGATTAAAGGAAGATCAAAGCCTTCATGAAAGAAATATTAAAGAATGAGTTGCCTCTAGTTCTGATGTCTCAACATCACAATCATCTTCATCATCTTGTGATGACAATTATCAGGCTAAGCCGACATGTGATAAAGTTTGTTTTAGTTGTGGGGAATCCAATCATGTTTTTAAGACATGTAAATTGTCTACATATCATTTTAAGGAAGAAAAGTTCCACCTGTTATTAAAAATTCAGTTGATTGTGTTTCAAATGTTTTCTCTAAATCACGAAATAGTAGAACTTTGCGACGTAAAAGGATTAAAAATGCTAAAAATTGGTCGAAAAGGATTTGGAAAATTAAGAATAATGATCTTTTTGAGAAAACATTAAAGTAGGATTCTGACTATGATTTTCGAAATGCATCATGTAAAAATAAGACGTTCCAAGTTAGCAATGACTTGGGTACCTATGTCTAAATGATTTATTTTGTGTAGGGACAATCAAGGAGGACGGGAGATAATATTTGTCATGTCGATAGTGGTTGCTCAAGACATAATAATAGTATATAGAAACAACGCTTGTAAGGAGTCCTATTAAAACCAAGAAATATAGGCCTGCCTGCCATCCACACCAGAATAAATAGAGTTTTCCGAAAAAACCTACTAGTGGAGGAAGACCTCCTAGGGATAAGAGACATAGGGCTAAAGAGAGAGCCAAAAAAGGATCTTTCGTGTATAATCCTGCATAATCTCGAATGTTCTCAGTTCCGGTACGTAGACCAAATAAGACTGGTCATTTTTCTTTATTGCAAGATTATCATCCAATAGACGGAGATTTTGTTGTCTTTGCAGGCAACCCAAGAGGAGGAAAGATTGAAGGACAAGGAACTGTGTCCAACGGTGTAAATAGCTTGGAGAATGTCAACTTCGTCCCACAGCTAAAGTATAATCTGATGAGTGTATCCCAGATTTGTGATAAAGACTTTTGTGCCCTCTTCAACTCAAGAGAATGTTTGATTCTGAAGCCTGGAGTGGTTATTCCCAAAGACCTAATCTTCATGCGTGCTCCTCGAAGATTCAATACCTACAATCTAGATATGAATAACCCATCAAGAATTGAATCATGCTTTCTTTCAAAAGCTTCAGAGGATGAGTCCTTTCTTTGGCACAAGAGATTAGGACACGTGAATTTCAAGACAATGAACCGCCTTGTTCGAGGAAACCTTGTCACCGGTTTACCTCTAAAAGACTTCTCACCCGTGGAACATTGTCTTTCCTGTTCCAAGGGCAAGCAGCATAAATCATCTCACAAGCCCAAAACCACCAATTCCATTGACTCCCCTCCACAATTGCTTCACAAGGATCTCTTCGGTCCTGTGAGTGTCATGAGTCATGGAAGGAAATCCTATTGCTTGGTGATAATCGACGACTTCTCTCGGTTTACTTGGGTATTTTTCCTTGCAAACAAAGATGAGACCCCAGAGACTCTGAAAATTCATCTGCTACAAATCGAGAATATGTTCAATCTATGTGTGAAGACTATTCGCAGTGATCATGGCACAAAGTTCAAGAATGCCATTCTAGATTCTTTCTGTGAAAGTAAGGGTATCTCTCGGCAATTCAGTGCACCTTGTACTCCACAACAAAATGGTGTAGCCGAACGAAGAAATCGTACGTTGATAGAAGTAGTAAGAACCATGATCGTTGATTCTAAGCTTCCTGTCACGTTCTGGGCCGAGGCAGTCAATACCGCTTGTTTTGTACAAAATCGAGTTCTCATCACCAAAAGTTGCAACAAGACACCTTATGAAATTATGTACAAGCGCAAGCCTGTTATTGATTTCTTCAGGAAGTTTGGGTGTGTTTGCACAATGTTGAATACTTCTGATCAGCTGAACAAGTTTAAAGCCAAAGCGGATGAGTGTTATTTCATGGGCTATTCCTCTAACCAAAGAGCTTTTCGTGTTTACAACAAGAGACGAAGGATTGTGCTTGAGTCCATTGATATCAACTGGCATGAAAGCAATCATACGGACGCTGGGGACAGTCCTGGTTGGCCTTTTGATGTCGATTCTTTGTTTAAATCATTTAATCTTCCTGATTCACTAACATATCTGTCTCAGCTAATCCTCTTATGTCTGTGAATATCCTAGGTACCTCTCCTGCTTCAAGCTCCTCTTCATCATCCACTCAGGATTCTTCGGACTCTGTGGCATCAAATGAAACTGTTAAGGTAGAAACTCCTCCAATAGTGGATGTTGCTCCACAGTCATCTGTTGAAGGTCCTATTAATGAGGAAGCTGATCTTCCTGACAACAACATTACCAATCTGGATGACCACTTGGAAGAGGATGATATTCCATAGTTGAGAATTCACAAGGATCATCCTACAGACAACATCATTGGTCCACTCAATGTGGGAGTCCGAACTAGTAGTGCCACCGAAGCAATGAATGACGGTCTCTTCACTTCATATCTCAAGTTAAACCTAAGAATATCAAAGCTTCTTTGCTTGAGAACAGTTGGGTGGAGGCCATACAGGAAGAATTGCAGCAGTTCAACAAGTTACATGTGGAATCTGGTAGACCTTCCAAAGAACAAAGTCCCAATTGGCACTTGTTGGGTATTTCGTAACAAGAAGGACGAAGGGGGAATCGTGATTCGTAAAAAAGCTCGTTTGGTGGTTCAGGGGTTTTATCAAGAAGAAGGGATTGACTTTGAGGAAGTCTTTGCACCAGTGGTTCGCTTGGAAGCCATCAGAATGTTTCTCGCATATGCAGCCTATATGGACTTCACAGTTCATCAGATGGATGTCAAAAGCGCATTTCTGTATGGAAAGGTTCAAGAGGAAGTTTATGTCAAGAAGCCACCGGGTTTCATTGATCCAAGTTATCCTGATAGAGTTTACAAACTTGAAAAGGCATTGTACGGTCTTCATCAAGCACCTCGTGCGTGGTATGAGACGTTATCTAAGCATCTACGTGATAACGGTTTCACACGAGGGGCAATTGACCAAACCTTGTTCAAACGAAAGGATGGTGCAGATACCATTTTGGTGCAAATATTTGTTGATGATATCATTTTTGGATCCACAAATCCTTGGTTATGTAAAGAGTTCGAGGAAGTGATGCGTTCTAAGTTTGAAATGAGTTCTATGGGAGAAATAAAGTTCTTTCTTGGTTTGCAAGTAGATCAGTCTGAGTCGGGAATTCTTATCCATCAAGAGAAGTATGTCAAAGAAATCCTGGTCAAGTTCAAAATGACTGAGTCTCATCCTTACAAGACTCCCGTGGAAGTTCGACACTGTCTGTCTCCTGATTTGGATGGTGAAAGCGTTGATCAGCACCTCTATCGCTCGATGATAGGTTCTCTCATGTATCTCACTACTAGCAGACCAGACATCATGTTCATAGTGTGCTTGTGTGCACGCTTTCAGGCTAATCCTAAACTCTCACATTTAATTGCTATCAAACGTATTTTAGGATATTTGAAGTACAAGCCAAAACTTGGGCTTTGGTATCCCAAAAATAACTTGTTTGATCTTTTGGCTTATTTAGATTCAGACTGCGGGGGATGCAACTTAGACCTAAAATCCAATTCTGGGGGTTGTCAGTTCCTTGGCAACCGCCTCGTCTCCTGGCAATGTAAGAAACAAACCACCATTTCCCAATCCACAGCCGAAGCCAAATACACTGCCGCAGCCCTTTGTTGTTCCCAAGTAAGGTGGATCCACAATCAAATGCTTGACTACGGGATCACCTTCAATGAAACCCCCATCCTGTGTGATAACACCGTCGTTCCCCATATCACTAAAAATCCCGTTCAGCATTCAAAAACCAAACACATTGAGATCAAACATCATTTCATCTGTGACTGTGTCGAAAAGAAACATATCAAAATCGTTGAAGTCAAAACCGACAAGCAAACTGTGACACCCGACATTTCAGGTCAACATCCGTACACGATATAAACGAGTTTATATTATATTTGTTTTCGTGATTTCCCTAATTGCATAAATTAGGACATTAAAGTCTAAGAAAAGCCGTACATTGTTTCATTTCATATTTTGGTAATTCTAGGAGTTACCGGTTCACATACCCGTATAACCCGACTAAATACGAACGTTAGTGATTAAATTAAATAACCAAGAAAAATATCTAGACATATATATTACACGAACTTTACGTTGGACAATAATTCATTTTTAGACTAAAATATATATAAAAATACGTAAAAGTAAACTAACGAACTCTTTCGAAAATGCTATCGTATAGCGTCACCTTTAGGTATTTATACCTACAAATAATCACCCCAACGAATTATACGATCCAAGATTTCAATAATTTTCATTGACGAGCCATAAACTTACTAAATTTATAATACCGTGAAGAATCTAAACCGAATTAAATTACCCCTTTAAAACTATAATTGATATTAATACCATTAATAAATTAACACTTAAAATCTAATTATTTGATTTATCAACCCCCAAACCACTTTCCTTGACTTTTCGGCCGAAATTCAGAAGAGACCATCCCTCCCACTTCCTACTTCACTCACATTTAGAAAAACCCCATACCTCCTCAGTCTCAACCTCACAATCTCTGTCATATTTCTCATTTCTTACGACAATTTTCCACATTCCTCTTCAAGTTGAATCCAAGTTTTAGGGCAAAATCCACCATATTTCGGTGTTATAAGAAGAGTTCCAAGTGTTTTTCTCAAGAATCAAGCTAAGGAGTTCAAGACCCTTCTCTGTTTCTCTCAAAAATCGTCATCTCTGTCAAGAGGTAAAAACTCGATACCATTCATATTATTTTCTTTAAAACCGTATCTAAGCATACAGTTTACTCGAACGTAAGAAAAATAACCAGAAAAGTGTGTCGAATTCAAGTTTAAAACATAAAAATATGCAGGACTGATCCTGTCAAAACGAAATGACAGTATCGAAACTATAGTTTCAATACCTGTTTCTCAATCGAAACTAGGAGTTTCGATACCAGTTTGATCGAAACTAGGAGTTTCGATACCTGTTTGCCCAATCGAAACTAGGTAGTTTCGATACCTAGTACTCAATCGAAACTAGATAGTTTCGATACCCAGTTTGCTTAATCGAAACTAGGTAGTTTCAACATCTGTTCTGTTCTGTCCTGTTCAATCGAAACTAGGTAGTTTCGATACCTGGTCATCAGTCCCATTTAGCAGTAACTTAGAACTATTTTATAACGAAACAAGTGTTGAAAAACTAAAAAGATATTTAAACAAAAGCAATCAGATTTGCTAAGTCGGTGAACAATTTGCATAGGAGACATTCGGTCATAACACGAATTACCCTTTTTTGTAATTAGGGTACGAATAGTCAAGTTTGACTGGAGCAATTATCGTTGCTAACATACACAAACTCAAGGTGAGTTCACTGTCCCCTTTTAACTTTTAATGTTTTAGAAACATCGGGGGAGAAACATACTTGCATAACACGTTTGAAAACACGAAACATCATTACTTGATACATCTTAGAAAACATGGAACACGTACTTATAAACATTTTCATATGGTAACAAGAAAACAAGACCCGACCTTTATGTTTGCATGAGTGAACACGTTTGGAGCTCGTAAAGTCCCCTGACCATCATATTTTATAACCATTAGCTAAGGATAGCCTGGGATTCTATGGATAGTACTATTGGGTCTGACACCCCCGGTCATGGTTAGTCGCTCTAACCATGGGTCCCTCTGGCCAAATGACCGCATAATGTTCAAACATTGCTCGTGAGGTATGAGCGAGGGGCAAAACACCTGTGTCATGGTTTGGTTATGCCTTATGTATGTACATATTATTTGTATTCCTAGCTAGTCTACAAATGGGTCAACATTACTTGTTTTGTTTATCATATTCATTGAAACGTTTTCGTGCAGATGGATCTGCCAATCACTTATACACAATGGTTTTGCCATTCGTTTACGTGGAAATGTTTTTATCAATGTTTTCAAGGAAAACAGTTTCATATTATGGCCATGTACACAGTATCAATGTTTTCAAGAAAAATGACTTATTTTATGACTATGAAGTCATCACATGTTTTCATTGGGAAAACTACTCGTTTTATGACTATGAAGTCATCACATGTTTTCGAGGAAAACAACCTTACATTAAACTCGTGTACATATTTTCAATGTTTTCAAGGAAAACAGTTTCGTATCATGGCCATGTGCACAATATCAATTTTTTCAAGGAAAATCACCTTACATTGCAACAATCAAACCTGTGAACTCACCAACCTTAGTGTTGACATTTTTAAGTATGTTTTTCAGGTAACCTTTAGCCATGGCGCGGTTGGAATAGGCTAGCTATGTTGGATCAATTCCTAGTAGCTGGAAGGACGTAGAATATCAAGTCTCAAGTCTATCGTTGATCTAGAAGAACTTAGATCATAATATTACTTAGTTTTAGTAATTGTATATGTAATCAAGTCTTAGAAATCACTATTACAGCTTCCGCTATCATGTAATGAACCAATCGTTGCCACCTGTATTTATTTATTAAGTAAATAAATTTGGGGGTGTGACAGATTGGTATTAGAGCAATGGTTTTAGCGAATTAGGTTTCCTTAGTGATACCTAGGCTCTAACCGGACCCATTTAGGGACCAAGATTTCTAAGACTTGCATCACACCAAAAACACCCAAGACTTGAGCATAGGAATTCCAACCGTTGCCGAACAATTTGTGTAGACTATTAGTGTATGGAGTTACACTAGGGTACCACTAGCTACACTAATACAATTACATGGCACATGTAATGAACACTTAAACACATACAACAATGTGGAAATAATAAACACTTACAACATGTTACTGTTCGGATTACGAGTCAAGAATAGTGGGTACTCAGCATACTGCAACCTTAGAAGATCGAGTTACGAACTGAGCTTGAACGACGACGGCGGCGATCGTCAGTTACCGATCTTGGTATCACAACAGGCTGAACCCGTACCAGCATCTGTACCCATACCTGCACCACAACTACTCCAGTCATGGAGGCAACTATCTTCCTAACGTATGTACGGTATAAATACTCTACTTCATAAGTTGTCGGATCGGATGCTTAGACTCTCGCTATGATATATGGCAGACATGGTTGCCCAGACAGAAGGGAATTCAAGACTAAATGGGAGAGAACTCCAAGGGTCAGAAGACCCAGACATACATCAGGATCATGTGGATCCTTGCATATATACAGACTTGGAGCACGAGTTGCTCGACACTCATTTGAGGATCTATGCCCAACACATAGTGCCTGAATTTCACCATACACATTTTATCTTAAGAGACACTGGTGGTGCCTCTCTACCATTAGCCTCATCCGACAACAGCCATATTCGGCAGAGTCATGAGTATTGATACACATAATCAAGAGTAATCCGATAAAACAATACACACTCCTGTACAAATGTGCAAACGCGATCTAATGATTATTTCAAATCCCTTTTGATTAAAAGCTAGGGATAGAAGGAACACTATAGGGATCAGGCAAGGAAAATTATCATTACGGGTGCACACGTAATCATAATTTGCAGTGCATGGGAACTTTAGTGAGTCTTGCTGTCTAAGCTGATGATCAAACCATGTTCTCAATCACTTGAATAAGGATTGGATCTTAACAAATCAGACTTCTCAATTAGGTGCTCACAAAGCATTCTCCTAGTTTTGGAGGAACGAGATAAATTCAAATTGAATTCAACCAATCCTTAGTAAATCCTGAACCACGAAGAAATTCGCACATTCATTCTTTGAGATTCTACTTGTCAGGAATGCTTCAAATTGAGCGTTACCACAACTAACGCTTACAATAATTGCACAATTATTGTGGGAGATTATGGCATAATCTCAAGATCCATCGTACAATTTAGTCTCACATATACTTGAAATTTTCGTCAGGAATGCTAGGCACTAACTCCGGTAATGGGGCAGAAAATATTTCTGACCCGCATACACATAGTACCTATGAGGTATTGTGGAAGCTCTATGTGAGACAAATAGCTAATCTGACATTTCAGAATATCGGCCAAACAGGGTTGCTCTCGCAGCCATTGACATTCAATATACCTTTAAGTCTAACTATTCTCTCGGTAATGGATAAGCCGGGGTTGATGCTCAAGCGAATGCCAAAGAAACCTAAGTGTGGACTAACGACTATTGTCGCACTAACAGGGAAACGACATGCAAAACTCTTAAAGGAGTCCCAAATGCGGATTTTCATGCTAATCTCATTAGTTCATGATATGCATAAGGGACGTAAGCTCGAGCTATTCACAACAGGCCACTGTCCACAAAGAGTTGAGAAGAATAATTTATTACTCTTTTGTACTCGCACTTCCCCAAAGTTCATCTTGTTGAATGGATCCCAGATTTAGCCTAGAAGAGAGGTGTGATTGCATCTTTCACTCCTAGTTTTCTATAATTGGGAAGCTCTAGAGCATCTATTGTTAAGAAATGATCTCTTGGAGTAGACTCAGTTAGAATACAAAAGTCTCAACGATTAACACTCATTACCTTAATTTTATCCTTGTGCTAAGGATTTTGAGGCTATAACCTATATGAGTGGAATACGTAACAGTAAGTCACCAAAGCACCATTCAAACACTAAGGAAGTGCATACACACTGTATGACAAATAGTTGGCTATCAACCCTTTCTGCCAACTTAATGGGTTGACAAACCCATAGCCCATTTTGGGGAAAGCACTAATTCGATGAGACCATTCTCACAGTATTACTATTCATTCCCTCAGCTAGACGGAATGTGAATACTCCAAACAAACATCGAACTTCGTATGGCTTACATACTTTGAAGGTATGATAGTCGAGACATGAGTTTACAGATCAGGACGCTACAGCCCAAAGGCTAGTCTGCCTCAGAAGGGTGGTACAAGCAACGGGTAAAGTGGTGATTAGACTCGAACTTTGCTAGTGAGAGCACACAAGGAATCTTGAAATATTAAATCAATTATGACCCATTTTAAAGGAAGATCATAGATAACCTGAATTAAGAATAAAGTCTTAGTCCGAGAAAATGTTTTCGAAAAGCATAAGAGGGACAAACATAAAGTTTCATTTCCGTACTGTGTCATTACTACCCAGTATTCAACTAAAACCTAGACACCTCGTCGAGTAATTCTTTCCTAAGATCTATAGAGATCTGCTTTTGTGACAAAGTGCGTAGACGAATAGAGGGTATGTGTCAACATACGCTCAAGATTCGCAGGCACCATTCCTTTCATTACCAGGAATGAGCATCACATAACCCTACCATATTGAGGGTAATCAAATAAAGTGGTTCTTGCACGTTTAATATAATTAGTCGGGGAAGTATTCGCTTTGCTTTCGAATACCGACTACCAAGTAAACGGAATCAAACAATTGAAACCTAAGTTGGATGATACAGATAGAATTTGGGTACCAGGTATCGGTAGCCTATGTGGAAGGTTATGGATGAAGTCCATAAGCCCAAGTACTCCATTCATCCAGAATCGAATAAAACGTATAAGGATCCCGAGGAACTCCATTATGTGGCAAAACATGAAGGGAGAAATTGCTATCTATGTTGGGAGATAACCGACAGTAAAAGCAGAATGTTAGGAATCACCTGAGTGAAAGCAAAAACCGCAGATTCCTCAATGGAAATGGGAGGAGAATTCCATAGGTTTCATTACAAATCTACCCAGAACACCTAACGGCTATGATACTATATGGGTAATCGTCAGTCGTTTGACGAAATCCGCTCACTCCCTACCAATAAAGGAGACAGATAAAAGTAAGAAGCATGCGAGGCTAAATATTAAGGAAATTGAGGCTAGGCATGGTATGCCAATTTCCATTTTCTCTAATAGGGACAGTCAAATCATGTCAAGAACCTAGCAGTCAGTACAAGAAGCCTTGGGCATACGCCTTGACATGAGCACTGCATATCATTCCCAGAAGCACGGTCAAGGTAAAAAGGACCATCCAACTTTAAAAGATGTGCTCCGTGCGTGTGTAATTGATTTCGGAGGAAATTGGGATACTCACCACCGTTGGCTGAGTTTTCATATAATACCAACTACCATACCAGCATTAAAGCCGCTCCGTTAAGGCTTTGTATGGTTGTAAGTGTCGCTCATCGCTATGTTGGGTTAATGTTGGCAAAAAGCATTTGACTGGTCCTGATATTGGCTAGGAAACCATTGATAAGATCGTCAAAATCAAAGATCGTCTGAAAACCACTCAATGCAGACGAAAGAGAGTTGTGCTAGCAACAGACGAAAGCCATTAAAATTCCAAGTGGGAGACAAAGTCATGTTAAAGGTCTCATCTTGGAAAGGAATTGCAAGATTTGACAACCGTGGCAAGCTTAACCCTAGGTATGTTGAACCATTTGAAATTTTGACTAGGGTTGGCCCTGTGGCATACAAGCTCAAGTCGCCACAAGATCTAAGCAATGTACATGATACGTTTCATGTATCAAATCTCAAGAAGTGCTTATCAGACGAGACATTAATTATACCGCCTGATGAGATTCACATAGATAACAAGCTACACTTCGTTGAGGAAACCATTGAAGTCTCAGATTGGAAGGTTCAGAAAACAAGGCGTAGTCGAATCAAACTGTTTAAAGTACGTTGGAATTCAAAGCGTGGTCCTGAGTATACATGGGAACGAGAGGATCAAATGAAAACAAAATACCCATCCTTGTTCAAGGATACACCAAATCAAGAAGACACGAATTGAATTTCGGGACGAAATTCTTTTAACATGGGGAGAATGTGACACCCGACATTTCAGGTCAACATCCGTACACGATATAAACGAGTTTATATTATATTTGTTTTCGTGATTTCCCTAATTGCATAAATTAGGACATTAAAGTCTAAGAAAAGCCGTACGTTGTTTCATTTCATATTTTGGTAATTCTAAGAGTTACCGGTTCACATACCCGTATAACCCGACTAAATACGAACGTTAGTGATTAAATTAAATAACCAAGAAAAATATCTAGACATATATATTACACGAACTTTACGTTGGACAATAATTCATTTTTAGACTAAAATATATATAAAAATACGTAAAAGTAAACTAACGAACTCTTTCGAAAATGCTATCGTATAGCGTCACCTTTAGGTATTTATACCTACAAATAATCACCCCAACGAATTATACGATCCAAGATTTCGATAACTTTCATTGACGAGCCATAAACTTACTAAATTTATAATACCGTGAAGAATCTACGCCGAATTAAATTACCCCTTTAAAACTCTAATTGATATTAATACCATTAATAAATTAACACTTAAAATCTAATTATTTGATTTATCAACCCCCAAACCACTTTCCTTGACTTTTCGGCCGAAATTCAGAAGAGACCATCCCTCCCACTTCCTACTTCACTCACATTTAGAAAAACCCCATACCTCCTCAGTCTCAACCTCACAATCTCTGTCATATTTCTCATTTCTTACGACAATTTTCCCCATTCCTCTTCAAGTTGAATCTAAGTTTTAGGGCAAAATCCACCATATTTCGGTGTTATAAGAAGAGTTCCAAGTGTTTTTCTCAAGAATCAAGCTAAGGAGTTCAAGACCCTTCTCTGTTTCTCTCAAAAATCGTCATCTCTGTCAAGAGGTAAAAACTCGATACCATTCATATTATTTTCTTTAAAACCGTATCTAAGCATACAGTTTACTCGAACGTAAGAAAAATAACCAGAAAAGTGTGTCGAATTCAAGTTTAAAACATAAAAATATGCAGGACTGATCCTGTCAAAACGAAATGACAGTATCGAAACTATAGTTTCAATACCTGTTTCTCAATCGAAACTAGGAGTTTCGATACCAGTTTGATCGAAACTAGGAGTTTCGATACCTGTTTGCCCAATCGAAACTAGGTAGTTTCGATACCTAGTACTCAATCGAAACTAGATAGTTTCGATACCCAGTTTGCTTAATCGAAACTAGGTAGTTTCGACATCTGTTATGTTCTGTCCTGTTCAATCGAAACTAGGTAGTTTCGATACCTAGTCATCAGTCCCATTTAGCAGTAACTTAGAACTATTTTATAACGAAACAAGTGTTGAAAAACTAAAAAGATATTTAAACAAAAGCAATCAGATTTGCTAAGTCGGTGAACAATTTGCATAGGAGACATTCGGTCATAACACGAATTACCCTTTTTTGTAATTAGGGTACGAATAGTCAAGTTTGACTGGAGCAATTATCGTTGCTAACATACACAAACTCAAGGTGAGTTCACTGTCCCCTTTTAACTTTTAATGTTTTAGAAACATCGGGGGAGAAACATACTTGCATAACACGTTTGAAAACACTAAACATCATTACTTGATACATCTTAGAAAACATGGAACACGTACTTATAAACATTTTCATATGGTAACAAGAAAACAAGACCCGACCTTTATGTTTGCATGAGTGAACACGTTTGGAGCTCGTAAAGTCCCCTGACCATCATATTTTATAACCATTAGCTAAGGATATCCTGGGATTCTATGGATAGTACTATTGGGTCTGACACCCCCGGTCATGGTTAGTCGCGCTAACCATGGGTCCCTCTGGCCAAATGACCGCATAATGTTCAAACATTGCTCGTGAGGTATGAGCGAGGGGCAAAACACCTGTGTCATGGTTTGGTTATGCCTCATGTATGTACATATTATTTGTATTCCTAGCTAGTCTACAAATGGGTCAACATTACTTGTTTTGTTTATCATATTCATTGAAACGTTTTCGTGCAGATGGATCTGCCAATCACTTATACACAATGGTTTTGCCATTCGTTTACGTGGAAATGTTTTTATCAATGTTTTCAAGGAAAACAGTTTCATATTATGGCCATGTACACAGTATCAATGTTTTCAGGAAAAATGACTTATTTTATGACTATGAAGTCATCACATGTTTTCATTGGGAAAACTACTCGTTTTATGACTATGAAGTCATCACATGTTTTCGAGGAAAACAACCTTACATTAAACTCGTGTACATATTTTCAATGTTTTCAAGGAAAACAGTTTCGTATCATGGCCATGTGCACAATATCAATGTTTTCAAGGAAAATCACCTTACATTGCAACAATCAAACCTGTGAACTCACCAACCTTAGTGTTGACATTTTTAAGTATGTTTTTCAGGTAACCTTTAGCCATGGCGCGGTTGGAATAGGCTAGCTATGTTGGATCAATTCCTAGTAGCTGGAAGGACGTAGAATATCAAGTCTCAAGTCTATTGTTGATCTAGAAGAACTTAGATCATAATATTACTTAGTTTTAGTAATTGTATATGTAATCAAGTCTTAGAAATCACTATTACAGCTTCCGCTATCATGTAATGAACCAATCGTTGCCACCTGTATTTATTTATTAAGTAAATAAATTTGGGGGTGTGACACAAACCACCGACATCTTTACAAAAGGATTTGATTCTGCCAGATTTGAGAAATTGGTGGAGATGCTTGGCATGATCAACTTTCAGTAACTCTTGTACATATTGTATTTTCTATTTAAACTTGTTAATCGGAAAGATTTCCAAAAAGATTTTACTTTTCTGTATAGTTGTTTCCTTTTTCGGTTTGTGAAAGCAAAACTTTTAGAGGAGAAATTGGATTTTGTAGTTAGTAAAGAAAAAGATTTGCTTTGCATAGTCAAAAAGAAAAGAAAATATTTTTTGTTCATTGTTTGCTTAAAAAAACTCACTGTAAGTATCATGTTTTGTTTCAGGAAAATCGGATCCGACCTTGTGAGAAATGATAGAGTCTGATCAAACTTCTTGAACATGGAATGGACCATAAGCGATGGTGCTTATTGAGGTATAGCCGGTAGGCCCGACATATGGTTATAACTCTTTAGTAGTGTGAAAACCTAATTATCAATCGTACGCGTGTGTTTGAACCCATTTTTGAAACATCTAACACATTTTTAGCTAAGAAAACCGATTCAATCAGATATAGGCTTATGTGTTGGATTCTGATTCATGCGCCATGTGTCACACCCCCAAATTCCACTAACGAAGTTTTACCGTTTTGGAAGGTGACAATCCAGGATCTCAGACATCAGTTACTTCAAACGACACTATATGAGACTTGAAATGTAATAACGTAAAAGATCAAGGTTCAGAGTGTATTTGCGGAAGCGTTAAACGAAACTAAATGCGCAAAACAACGCGCCCAAGTCCAATTACAAACAGACATAGATATTATTCAATAGATAATTATTTCAATTGAAGTCCAAGACACATGCATGACTTAACGTGATCCTGAGTGCCAACCTGAGAAAATATGTAAGAAAACGAGTCAACACTAGGTTGGTGAGTTCACAGGTTTCAATCATTTCAAATAAATCATTTGCGGATTATGTACATTCAATATATATATATATCAATAGGTTGCATGCCTATATTCATGTTTTGCTAAAGCGCTCGCAACCGAAACTGACAACGTTTTTGTTTGTTAGCCTCCAGCCAGGTCTATCAACTCTGACTAATGTGTTAAGGTCAATATAGCACCCGTTCGACCTCCAATCGAGTTAGCGCGACTAATGCGGGTGGGGTTTGTCAAACCCAGTAGTACTACCAAAATTACCTCGTTCATACCATATTAACGGTCCGATGTGTGTGAGGACTTTTCATGATAGTGTGTTACGCTTAGCCTCAACAGTGATATCATATGAATTACAATAACCCAAAAAGGGGTGTGACATGTTTTCTCCCCCAAATAAAAACAGTAAAAGGGGCCGTGAAACTCACATGCATTGCGTAGTAGGTAGTATCACACAAGTAAGAGATTTGGTACACAAGTGTCAGTCTGCACGGCTTACGTATGCCCTAGAGATACAAATATAATAGTTAGGGACACATTGGGATTTGTGACGACGACACGAAAGATTGAACGTCTTAAAGCATTCTAAGGATTAAAGAGTAGACGAACGTGTCTACGGAATTATATAAATTTCTTAATATAATTATTAAGGGAAAAGCGTTACGTGTCGTACGTTAATAACGAATAATAAATAAATAAATAAATACATTCGTACGTTAAAGTCGTTTACAAAAGTTAGGAAAATAATATAATTTAATATATTATTTTTAGGATCGTAGTACTATTTAAATAATCATTTGTGTGGGAAAATAATAATATATTATTTTTAATCGAGTATATAAACGTGAGTAAATAATATAAACGATTATATTATTTTTAGTTTAAACGTCACACAAAGTAATTAAACGAGTTGAAATAATATAAAAATATATATTATTTAACAGGATTTGTCACGGGTTAAAAATAATAAAAACATATTATTTTATACGAAATTATGGTTTGAAAATAATATAAATATATTATTTTTTTCGACAATAACATAAATATATTATTTTTGAAAGTGGGAATAATATATATATAAAAAAAATGGGTTAATAATTCAAACCCGAGCTTACGGGTGGTTTCCCGGGCTAAAACAGATTAATATAATATTATAATTATATAGGGTTTGATTTTTAATAATTTAATATTATCAAAAGTGTCTCAAAAATAAAACGTGGGAGCCCGGTCTCGAACCCGGGTCTCTCCTACACACGCACACAGCTTTAACCAGTCCCGCCCGCTGGGGTATCGCGATTGGTATGCTTGCGAAATGGTTATAATCATCCTTGGCATCGAGTTCTTCCCCCATCATGCGAACCGAACCCAAATCCCATCCCAAATCCACAGATTTTGACAACGAATAAGTAAGATTGATTAGGGGTTTTGAAAATCGAGTATTGGCGACTAAGTGGGTGTGTTTAATTTTGGAAATCATCCATCATAGGTTCGTTAATATTCAGATTAAAATGTCGAAAACCCCAACTATAAATTCAGAATCGATTCGATCGAATCTTATGTTGAAAACTGTTGAAACCATGGGGCCTTTTCAGATTAAGGCCTTGCGAACCAATCCCCGTGGTTTAATTTGATTAAAATGGTGTTTAAGATCAAAAACCCCAAATCACTTCAAGAACAAACCCTAGATTATGGATTTTGAATAATTCGATGATATGAAATCAAATTAGCATAGGGCTTTCGATGAGTGGATGTTTGCGAAACTACTCGTATAAGTTAATTGGATTTAAATTGTATTTAGGTTTGAGTTTGATTAAAACGTTTTCTCAAGAACCCTAGAATCAAGATGATGACCAATTCAATGTTATACCATTAAATTAACATAGGGCTTTTATTAAACAGAAGATTGTGAGTTTGACTTTTAGAAAGTCAAACAAAAAAGTCAAACTCACAATCGAATTTGAGATAATTACATAATTGGTCCCTCTGATATCATGAATACAAGTTTAGAAATTGGCAGAACTGGTCCTTGAGTTTGTAATTGGGTTAAATGCAAGGTTAGTTAACTTATAAAAGTCAACATGGTTTAAACAATTGGATTTTGAATTTACAAAGTCAAATAGAATTAGGTTTAGGTTAATTACCTAATTAGTCCTTGTAGTTAGGGTTTGAAGAAATGACAGAAACAATCCTCGAAGTTTGAATTAAGTTAATTAGGTTAACTTTAACTGGATTTAAATAACGAAGTTAAACTGAAAAGTCCGGATTGTCACATCATCCCCTAGTTGAAAGAATTTTCGTCCCGAAAATTAAAATAAAATAAAATTTCAGAGGTGTCACATCATCCCCTAGTTGAAAGAATTTTTGTCCCGAAAATTAGAATAGTACCTTAAGAGTTTGAAGTGGATTGCTTGAACAGATGTGGATACTTACGTATCATCTGATCCTCGCGTTCCCACGTGAATTCCGGTCCGCGTTTCGAGTTCCAACGAATTCTGACAATAGGGATTTTACTGTGTTTTAACATTTTGATTTCCCTATCCATGATTTCCATCGGTTCTTCAACGAACTGTAGTTGTTCATCGATGTGTAGTTCCTCGAGAGGAACTACGAGTGTTTCGTCTGCTAGACATTTCTTCAAGTTCGAGACATGAAAGACATCGTGTACACTACTAAGTCCTTCAGGTAGGTCCAACTGATACGCTACTAGGCCAATTCTCTTCACTATCTAGAACGGTTCAACATAACGAGAATCCAGTTTTGCCTCGCTTCCCGAAGCGAATTACACCTTTCTAGGGTGAGACTTTGAGTAGAACCATGTCGCCTACTTGAAATTCTAACGGTTTACGACGCTTATCGGTGTAGCTCTTTTGACGATCACGAGCTGCCGCCATACGGTTTCGGATTTGAACGATCTTTTCAGAGGTTTCAAATACAAGTTCGGGACCTGTAAGTTGGCTATCCCCAACTTCAGCCCAACAGATAGGAGATCGGCATTTACGTCCGTACAATGCCTCGAATGGTGCCGCCTTGATGATAGTGTGATAACTATTAATGTAGGAGAACTCCACTAGAGGTAAGTGAGACTATTATTTGTGCATTCATGAAGGGTATGATGCCCATAATAGCACCACTCCTTTCGCCTTGGACGGAGAGGGTTTCTCCATTAGGAAGAGGAAGGCGAACGATTTTCTTGCGACAGATAATCTCGGCTTGGTTCTTAGATAACCAGTCCATTTCGACAATTACGTCGAAACTACCGAGTGTGACCGGCATGAGATCAAAGTCAAATTTATGACTAGTCGGTTCAAGTTTACAACCCTTAAGAACATAGGTTGCTTCTATTATTTGTCCGTCTGCTATTTCTATGGTGTATTTGTCCTCTAACAGGGTTGGGGTTTTTCTTAGTATTTTACTAAGTTTATTAGTCATAAAACTCCTATCAGCACCAGTGTTGAATAGTACAGAAGCAAAATAGTTGTTTAAAAGGAACTTACCGGTAACCACGTTGTGGTCATAACAAGCTTCTCCGGATCCTAGTACAAAGGCTCGCCCCTTTGCACCATTCCCTGCATTATTTCCCTGGTTGTTATTATTGCCTTGGCGGTTGTTGTTGTTGTCGATGTCACCCTTCTTTAATTGTGGACAATCCTTCCGGAAGTGTCCCTCTTTTCCACATTCAAAACAACCCTTGGTAAGACCCGGTTGTTGGAAAGGCTGCTTGGCTTGTAATTCCCCTCTGCAGTCTTTGGCAGCATGGCCCACCTTGCCACACCGCTGGCAACGGTTTTTGTCACAAGAACCGAGGTGGTGGTAATTACATCTGTTACACCTGGGGTGTCTCCCAGTATAACCACTCTGATGCTGACCCGAAGAGGTCGACTGGTTGAAGTTCTTCGTAGGTTCAAACCTACGCTGATGTTGTTGTTGTGGCTGATTTGGCTGAAATCCCATGTTGTTATTGCTACCGTCAAACTTCCTCTTGTTGTTGTCAGTAGACTTGGATGCTGACTTCCTGGGAGGAAGTGTCCCTTGGGTGACAGCTTGGTCCGTTAGTTTGTAAGCAAGACGGATGGTTTGTTGGATGGTAGTGGGGTTGGATGAAGTAACCATGCTCTGGATTTGTGGTACTAATCCACTTATGAACATTTCTATCCGCTTGTAGGGTGGTGTAACCATGTGATGACACATCCCCGCTAGCTCGTGCGAGCGAGTAGTGTAGAGTTCTATTTCAGAACCCTCCGTTTTCATATTCTAGAATTCTCCCTCGAGTTTCTGGATCTCATCCCTGGGACAGTACTCTTCCTTCATCATGATCTTGAAATCTTCCCATGGTGATGCATTGGCCATGTCCAGACCTAGCATCTGGACCTGTGCATTCCACCATGTGAGGGCAGGTCCCTCTACAGTTCCCGATGCAAATTTGACTCGGTCGGCTACAGGGCAGTTACACATGGAGAACACATATTCAATCTTTTCAAACCATTGGAGTAATCCGACAGCTCCCTCAGCTCCACTGAATGTGTGGGGCTTGCAGTCCATAAATGTCTTGAAGGTACAGACATGCTGATTGTTCTGTGGATTGTTCGCTTGCCCTGGATTGGAAATAGTAGGTTGGGTTTAGGAAAGAGTGGAATAAATGCGTACAGTTGGTCGTCTAGAGTTAACGGTTAACAGGTTTACCTACAATGTGTGCTGCTAAGGCTTCAACAACACTGTCATTAATCAACGCGGTCAGTTCGGCTGGTGTCAGGTTGATATTTCCACGACCACCGTTGCGACCGCCACGACCACGTCCGGCCATGATTCTTCATATTCACAAACACAAGAAATGAGTAAATTCATCGCATATTGACATCATCCAAGTGTAAGCAAACAGAAAGAGATGCATAAATACATGCAGGTTTATGATTATAGTACAAGGCTACTTAAATCATAAGGTCATAGAATAAATAACTCGACGCAAACAGTCCACTAAGATTTTATTGGAATGGGAACATCCTTACCCATTTAGGTTTTTATTTAAAACATAAAGAAATGACAAGATAAGATAAGATAGAATAGAATGGAATATCAAGCTCCACTGCTGGCGGATGAGATGACTGACTCATCATCATCCTCCTCTACTTCCTCGGGCTCATCTTCAGGCTCAAGGTCGGGTACTTCAGCTGGCTCTAAAGCAGCCGCAAGTTGTATCTCTAACTCCCCAATTCTTTCCTGAGATTCTACCTCAGCCTCCTCGGGTACATTCACTCTAGAATGTAACGCCCTTACTTCATCCACTAATGCATTATGCAAGTGGTCAGTGCCTGCCAGTTCTGCTACTAGCAGATCCATCATGTGATCCGTCTGTTTCTCCCATCTTAACAGACCTGTGATCGCTCCTGCTGCGTCTCTCATATTCCGGATCTCTCGATCCATAGTTGCTACAAATGCTGCAAAGGCTTGCTCCAAGTGACAAGGTAGCAATGGTAAACGTGGTCCTGGTGATGATGAAGCTCCAAAGTACGGTGATGGAACTCGTTCCTGTCTAACCCATTTGCTCAGTAAACCGGGGTACCAATCCCAGTCATTCCCATTCCGGATATGCATGGGCTCTCCATACACAATAGAGTTATCAACGGGCTCAAGCCTATGTCTCTTGGGCTCAGGTGATGCAATGGCAGGAATGTCACGTTCCTGAATGGTAGGTGGTGAAGATGGTGGTGTAGACATAATTCCTGAAACATAAGGAGTAAGTATCTATGTCGAGTGTCTATGCCAAGTAACTAATTTGTGTGGCTATAGTCTAGAATGCAGTTCTAGTTCTCTATAACCAATGGCTCTTATACCAATCTGTCACACCCCCAAATTCCACTAACGGAGTTTTACCATTTTGGAAGGTGACAAACCAGCATCAGTTACTTCAAACGACACTATATGGGACTTGAAATGTAATAACGTAAAAGATCAAGGTTCAGAGTGTATTTGCGGAAGCGTTAAACGAAAGTAAATGAGCAAAACAACACGCCCAAGTCCAATTACAAACAGACATAGATATTATTCAATAGATAATTATTTCAATTGAAGTCCAAGACACATGCATGACTTAACGTGATCCTGAGTGCCAACCTGAGAAAACATGTGAGAAAATGAGTCAACACTAGGTTGGTGAGTTCACAGGTTTCAATCATTTCAAATAAAGCATTTGCGGATTATGTACATTCAATATATATATATATATATATATATATATCAATAGGTTGCATGCCTATATTCATCTTTTGCTAAAGCGCTCCTAACCGAAACTGACAGCGTTTTTGTTTGTTTGTCTCCAGACAGGTCTATCAACTCTAACTAATGTGTTAAGGTCAATATAACACCCGTTCGACCTCCAATCGAGTTAGCGTGACTAACGCGGGTGGGGTTTGTCAAACCCAGTAGTACTACCAAAATTACCTCGTTCATACCAAATTAACGGTCCGATGTGTGTGAGGAGTTTTCATGATAGTGTGTTACGCTTAGCCTCAACAGTGATATCATATGAATTACAATAACCCAAAAAGGGTTGTGACATGTTTTCTCCCCCAAATAAAAACAGTAAAAGGGGCCGTGAAACTCACCTGCGTTGCGTAGTAGGTAGTATCACACAAGTAAGAGATTTGGTACACAAGTGTCAGCCTGCACGGCTTACGTATGCCCTAGAGATACAAATATAATAGTTAGGGACACATTGGGATTTGTGACGACGACACGGAAGATTAAACGTCTTAACGCATTCTAAGGAATAAAGAGTAGACGAACGTGTCTACGGAATTATATAAATTTCTTAATATAATTATTAAGGGAAAAGCGTTACGTGTCGTACGTTAATAACGAATAATAAATAAATAAATAAATACATTCGTACGTTAAAGTCGTTTACAAAAGTTAGGAAAATAATATAATTTAATATATTATTTTTAGGATCGTAGTACTATTTAAATAATCATTTGTGTGGGAAAATAATAAATATATTATTTTTAATCGAGTATATAAACGTGAGTAAATAATATAAACGATTATATTATTTTTAGTTTAAACGTCACACAAAGTAATTAAACGAGTTGAAATAATATAAAAATATATATTATTTAACAGGATTTGTCACGGGTTAAAAATAATAAAAACATATTATTTTATACGAAATTATGGTTTGAAAATAATATAAATATATTATTTTTTTCGACAATAACATAAATATATTATTTTTGAAAGTGGGAATAATATATATATAAAAAAAATGGGTTAATAATTCAAACCCGAGCTTACGGGTGGTTTCCCGGGCTAAAACAGATTAATATAATATTATAATTATATAGGGTTTGATTTTTAATAATTTAATATTATCAAAAGTGTCTCAAAAATAAAACGTGGGAGCCCGGTCTCGAACCCGGGTCTCTCCTACACACGCACACAGCTTTAACCAGTCCCGCCCGCTGGGGTATCGTGATTGGTATGCTTGCGAAATGGTTATAATCATACTTGGCATCGAGTTCTTCCCCCATCATGCGAACCGAACCCAAATCCCATCCCAAATCCACAGATTTTGAAAACGAATAAGTAAGATTGATTAGGGGTTTTGAAAATCGAGTATTGGCGACTAAGTGGGTGTGTTTAATTTTGGAAATCATCCATCATAGGTTCGTTAATATTCAGATTCAAATGTCGAAAACCCCAACTATGAATTCAGAATCGATTCGATCGAATCTTATGTTGAAAACTGTTGAAACCATGGGGCCTTTACAGATTAAGGCCTTGCGAACCAATCCCCGTGGTTTAATTTGATTAAAATGGTGTTTAAGATCAAAAACCCCAAATCACTTCAAGAACAAACCCTAGATTATGGATTTTGAATAATTCGATGATATGAAATCAAATTAGCATAGGGCTTTCGATGAGTGGATGTTTGCGAAACTACTCGTAAAGTTAATTGGATTTAAATTGTATTTAGGTTTGAGTTTGATTAAAACGTTTTCTCAAGAACCCTAGAATCAAGATGATGACCAATTCGATGTTATACCATTAAATTAACATAGGGCTTTTATTAAACAGAAGATTATGAGTTTGACTTTTAGAAAGTCAAACAAAAATCGAATTTGAGATAATTACAGAATTGGTCCCTCTGATATCATGAATACAAGTTTAGAAATTGGCAGAATTGGTCCTTGAGTTTGTAATTGGGTTAAATGCAAGGTTAGTTAACTTGTAAAAGTCAACATGGTTTAAACAATTGGATTTTGAATTTACAAAGTCAAATAGAATTAGGTTTAGGTTAATTACATAATTAGTCCTTGTAGTTAGGGTTTGAAGAAATGACAGAAACAATCCCCGAAGTTTGAATTAAGTTAATTAGGTTAACTTTAACTGGATTTAAATAACGAAGTTAAACTGAAAAGTTCGGATTGTCACACCAGGTGACCGTCAAAGTAACGAAAGTTACCGCCGATGACCCCATCTGTTTTGCTTACGCAAAGATCTCGGGAGTTCATTTTTTTCCCATCCACTTGGATGATTTGGCCCCGTCTGTTTTGCTTACGCAAAGATCTCGGGTGTTCAACTTTTTCCTATCCGCTGGGATAATTTTACGGCTTCTTCTGTTTTGCTTATGCAAAGATCAAAATGTTCGTACCCTTTTTAATATCCACTTGGATATTTTTCTTTTTACAGCTTCTGATATCCAGTCGGATCTTATTTTAATTTTGGCGGTGATTTTGACTTATCAAGATGGTACCCTGGTTAACCTGTAAGAGATGATAAGATGAATGCGGGTATTTCTTGAGGATTGATAGGCTTTCAAAACCATTTTATTTCAAATGGTACCTCTTAATCACATGAAATCATTGTACAAGCAAATGTTCAGGTTTATCTTGCACAAATATCGGCTATCTTCAAGGATTCACAGTAGCTGAGTGCAAAAGGAAGTGTTTCAAGGGTTTTGACCAGACATGATCTCACGTTGGATCTTTTCCAAGGCTAAGTGTTCATATCTTTTATCTGGTTTTTACCTTTATTTTTATATATAAAATCTTCCTTATTAACTTGTTTAACTAGTATACATATTGATTATCTTCTCTCTTGTCACCTGAAACAACATCCCCATCGAAACTACTCAAACCGCCCGAAACTTCCTCCCACTCGAAACTAGTTTGCCCTATCGAAACTAGTAGTTTCGACAGTGGAATTTTGGTCTTTTTTCAGCACAAATTAAATGTCTTCATAATCAGATTCCATCTCATGCTCATTCTCACTCTCACTCTCCGAAACCATTTTCACCTTCGTTTTCACACACAAAAGCTCAGATTCATCGGTCTAAGTTTGCGAAATCGGTATTTCTTATCTGATTCCTCTGTCTTCTTCTTCATCAGGTTTGATTACTCAAAATGTTTGCTACTGTTTTATATAGAAAAGGCTAGGGTTTCATTTTTCCCTTGTTACGACTGAAATCGTGTGTTCTGGGTTGTTTCATGCTTAGATTCTGTCTATAAACTCATCATTGTTGATATCTCATTCTTCTATGTTTGATTTTGCCGATTACCTCAAAAAACTCTCGGTAAGACGGAGTTTCGACACCTCAGGCGAACTTTACCAATATTTTTATTTCTGTTTATAGTTTGATAATCTTAATATAGTTTTAACTTAGCTTTTTCTGCTTTTTGAATGCTTGTAAATCTGTTCAGAATTCAGGCATCGAAACTAGTTGTTTCGATTAAATGGTCTTTTGGTTTTTAAAATGAGTCTCTCAGAATTTGAACAGGTTGCTATCGAAACTAGTTGTTTCGATACCCTTTGCTACCCGAAACTTTGTAATTTTGACCAACTCTTTGGCCCGAAACTATGTAATTTCGATATGCCTTCTTCACCCGAAACTAGTAGTTTCGGTCAGGCTTTTCTGAAATATTTTCTAAGTGTTGGACCGATGTTTGATAATTTTTTCTTGTGTTGTTTCTGTGCAGATATGGATCTCTTATTTGTTAAAAGGCACAATGTATGTGCTGTCTTGAATACTACTGATCCCAAGAATGCAGACTTCATACCTATACTCGATTTCTTAGCCAACTCCAACATCAGCTTTGCTATAAGCCACAACCTGCCAGTGTTTGAAACTACTATAAGACAATTCTGGAATACTGCAACAACAACAGTTATTGAAAATGTGGAGCATATACGGGCTACAGTTTATAATCAAGAAGTTCTACTGTCTGAGGCAACTATCAGAGAGGTGCTACACTTTGATGATAATCATGAAGCACCGGTGGAATTTCCAAGTTTCTATGTTAAGGAATGTTTCAGAAGGTTGGGGCATCCTGACGAATTCAAAAGCGGACTTATTATCAAGAATGCCCTTCCCCCTCTATGTAGATACATTGTACATGTTTTTATTCACTGCCTGTCTATCAGAAAAGGTGGTTTTGATTCAGCTAATGCCATGGTGGCATCTGCAGTCTTGGGGTTGATTAAAGGGAGGGATTACAACTTCTCTGGGCTAGTCTTTGGGCAGTTGAAGGAAAACTTGACTGGAGGAGTTAAGGAAAAGTTCTTGGTCTATCCTAGGTTTCTTCAGATTATTATCAATCATCTTCATCCTAACTTGCAACAAGATGGCCATGTATTTGTCTTTGATCATATGACTGCCAAGACCCTAAGCTACATGAAGAGTTCAAGCAAAAGAACCAACAGAGTGATTGTTGATATTCCTCTGTTTGGTCATATTTTGGGTGAAGAAGAAGAGGTTGTTCCTGACATAGATCCACAACTACAAGTTGAATCATCATCTGAAGAAGAGGAGGCAGAACAAGGTCAATGGAACCAAGTGCCAGATATTGAAGCTAACCAACATATAGAGCAAGATGTTGAATAACCTATCTTGGAAGCTCCTTTCATGGATCAATTGTTAGAGAATCTTGAGCCTGTGATTGAAGAGCAACTTGCTGAAAACATAGAAGCAGAAGTACATGATGAAGCTGAGTCAAGTGAAACCTTGGACGAAGGCATCTACGGTACTAAATATGATCAGTCGAACTATGAGTCAGAAGATGATGAGCAAACTGAGCCTCCTGCATCCTCCTCCAAGAGACTAGCTGATTCCGAGTCTGACTACGAACTAGAAGAACCCCTTGCAAAGAAAATCAAGACCGGGCTGGAGTCTTTGACCTCTTCTTTAGAATCACTGTTTGATATTCCAGAACAACTTACCCCCACTCAGACACCTACTCATATTACACCACCCTCACCTCAACCATCTCCACAGCATACACATGTTCCTACACCACCTGTATCCTCTGCCCCTGACCTATCACCATCAGTTCCAAGAGTTAAAACCCTAAGCCTGGAGGTAAAAAGGTTACAGGAAACAGTAAGAAAACAAGATGAAGTGATTGAGAATCTAAAGCCTAAACTAAGAGAGTGCAAGGAAGAAGTAAAAGATCTTCAACTGGAAGTTGAAGGCTTACATTCCCAACTTGATGTTCAGCAAACCCAACTTAAAACCCAACAGAAGATAATCTCTCAGCAACAGCAAGATTTTAAAGCCTTATCTGATACTGTCGAGCAAATCAAGGCTTCAATGGTTAAATCTTCCCAACAAGGAACCCCTTCACAGCTCAAGGGGAGACCACTTCTGCTGGTGGATCCTCTTCCCCTGCCTTTGTTACAAATACTCAGTCTGCACTGACAATCTTCACTGGCCAAGTTGCCAAGACAAAGGATGTTATGGAAGTCAAGATTGAAGAAACTGGTTATGATCTCACATCAGTAAGTGAAAGGAAAGCCACTAGAGAAAGAGGAAAAGGAAAAGAATCAAGTGTTGATGTGGTTATTCTTGATGAAGAAGAAGTTGGATCGGATCATGAGCTGGATGAGCTGCTAAAGCAGGTTGATGACTTTGGAACAATTGAAGATTACCCTGAAATTGTTACCTTAGAAGAAGAATAAGGAGATAAGCTTAAGTATTTTACTGAAGAAGGAAATGAATTTGATGCTCCAGCAGATAATGAGCTAGAAGATCAAGATGTCACAGTGACCTTTGTTGAGCCTGAAAACACTGCTGGGCCAACATGCACAACTAAAGAATCTCAAATAGCAACTCCAACACCAACTGTCATAGGATCCGATACTCCATCTGTCCAGGCCTCAGATCCTAGAAGGTCTTGGTTCAAAGACATGCAAGCTCAGGAACCACCAAAGCACTATGAGTGGTTTGCTGAGTATCAAGAGCTAAAAAGGCCACCAGTCGGGTGGAAGTACGACAAGGAACGCTCACTTTTTATAGTCAGAAGATACAAAGGATGAGTGGAGCACTTAAAGTCTCCTCATGACTTCAGCTCCCTCCCTAAATATGATTTAAGAGCTCTTGCCAAGCTACCTCTACAAAATCCTGGAAATGTGCGCATTGCAAAAGATTTTGAGACCTTCTTGAGAAATCAGACCTTCAATGATTTCAGATCCATGACCCCTGCTAAACCAAGAAGAGTTATCTCAAAGACTAGAATTCATCCTAGAACTCAAAGGCCTTGGGTACAAGCCGGCAGAAACTGTCAAATCTATCATTCTGCCACGATCTGTACCTATGCAACTTTAGAACTTTAGAAAATGGTTTTACAACCCTACCATTGGAAGTACAGTGATTGAGTGTGAGGTAATGGAGGACATCAATAATTTTGAGGCCATGGAGCTACTAAAATTTCAACCTGAGGATCTTGAAGTGTTATTCAATAACCCTATCAAGATCTTTAGTGATGATGACGAAGCTGATGCCAAGGCATATCAAAGGGTGGTGACTATCAATGCAAAACCTAACTTTCAGAAACTAAGCCAAGCGCCAACTGCTTAGAGAGAGCTGAAGACATTGATGCAGCAACTTAGGGGGGAGATTGTAGAGTCTTATATTTGTATAAGGTGTTGTCATCAATGTATTTCTTTTGAACAATGTTTAGTTAAGTTTTGATTTCTTGAAAAAAAAATTATGTAATTTCCTGTTTTTATTCTAAGTCTGGGCCATCGAAACTACCTAGTTTCGATTGAGGTTTGTTCAATCGAAACTAGTAGTTTCGATAGATAGGAAGTTTCGACAGGAGGTTCTTTCATTTGTAAATGCTCAACCGAAACTACTAGTTTCAGTGAACATAGTTTCGATACCTGTCAACTTACTATAAATAGCCTAGTTTGAGAATGTTTAGGGTGTGGATAGCGGCTGTAACCCTAAAATTCTCTCTTTCACAGTTTTTCTGAATCAATACACATTTGGAGTTATTTCATCTGTTGTTCTTACAATTTCATATCTTATTTGTGTTGATTCCTGTGTGGTTTGCCAGTTTATCTTCACCAATTATGTTTCTACCCTCTGTTTCACCACCATACACACAGATTCCACCTGCGTGTGTATGTAATTGATCTGTTGAGTGATTTCTAATTGAAATCTGGACCTACAAAAATTGTCAACACTAGGTTGGTGAGTTCACAGGTTTTATATTAATATAATGAGCAAACCATTTGCATGCAAAATGATCTTTACATATATGATAAACAAAACAAGTAATGTTTGACCCATCCGTAAACTAGCTAAGAATACGAATTAAATGTTCATACATGAGGCATAACCAAACCCTGACACATGTATTTTTGCCCCTCGCTCGTACCTCCCGAGCACCCGGTTGAACACTATGCAGTCATTCAACCAAAACCGATCGAACCATGACCGGGGGTGTTAATCCTAAATAGTACTGTCCATAGAATCTCAGGCTAAAATTACAGCTAATGGTTATTAATATGTTTACGTAGGGGACTTTACGAGATCTCAATGTTAACTCATGCAAACATAAAGGTCGGGTCTTGTTTTCTTATTTTCATATAAAAGAAATGAATACAGGTATGTTTTTCCCCCAAGTTTACAAAACAGTAAAAAGTTAAAAGGGGCCGTGAAACTCACCTGGTGAACTGTGTGATATGATGCTAGCAATAAGCCAAGTGATACGTAAACGAGCCGACCCTACCGTACGTGCCCTAAACAAACACGGTCACCTTAGGGTCTATGATTTGATGCCAACATATAAGTTGGACGTGTATAAAGTGTCACCCAAATAGATGTGACTCGGTTATGTTGTTTTACGTTTTAACTAGACGACTCGACGACCCGTTGGTGATTGGGTGATGAATTAACAGAAATATATATATTCATACTATATATATATATATATATATATATATACATGCATGGGATTGTGGACATTTTAATGTTATCAGTTAGGTTTGGACTTTTGCAATAATACATTTGGTTTCGATAAAAAAAACTATTTATTTTTATCCAAGTCGTAACCCAACTCGAGTTGTAAATATATTAGTCGTAGGTTTATTGTCAGAAATTGATATAGGTCGTAATACACTTAGTAATTATATACGTACGAAAATAATGTGTTTATATTTATATTCCCAAAATTTCGGCGATTAAAAATAAAACGTCAGTTTTGTTTCTCAAAACGGTTTTTATATACATGTCTAATATATATATATATATATACACACACACATATATACTAGCACGGAACCCGCGCGATGCGGCGGCGGCGACAATTTAAAACGCGGTACTCGTTTTCATTTAGTTTATCAATCATCTCGTGATGTATTGTATAGTACGCATGTTAGTTTTCTTATTAGTGCATATGCTACTCTGCTTAATAACGGTCTCTCGAACATAGTTCTTGCTGTATACTCTGCAAATGTATGCTGCATTATATGAATCGCATCAATGAATATTCAAGAACTAATTTTCCCATTTGACTTTGACATTGGGGTAAAACCAAATAAATTCAATTTTCAAACTTTAATGTTGATATGGATTCTAAATAAATTGCAAGAAACAATTGATAATTAGGTGTGCATGATCTATTAAAAATCCATGTGCTCAGTGATCATAATACTAAAGATATGGGAGTGCGACATTAGTCTCTTTTTAAATTAAAAAGGTAAAAAAAGAAAAAAATTGAATTTTGACTTTTACTTGTCAAATAACGTGAATACAATTGAGAATTTGCTATATTTGACACCACAATAAGATCAGACAAGATGATCATATATCTTCACATAAATGGCATAAATCTATAATCAAAGGAAATACATAATTGAAGCAAAATATTTTACTACATTTATTTCATAGCATACGTTTAACAAGAAGACACTAATGCTAGACAACATCCAAGAACTCTCTTCTATCACTTCACAACTCTTGTAGTTTTAAGTTTTAATAATAATGTTGTGTCCAACAATGTTGGAAATTCATAAATATTGTAGTTTTTACTTCAAAAGTCAACAATTTGTCACAATAATACATGAAAAGTTAAGATGGCATAGTATTCGAGGCTGAAATATGCAATAAAATACAATATAATGAATAAAAAAATCAGGAGATTGCTTACACCAAATATGTTATCTTGGATTATCATGGAATAGCATTATAACAAAATGACAGAATGCTTCTGGTTCCATTTTCCTAACCTAATTACAACAAATTAACGCACAGTCATCGTTCCATCGTCGGATTCCGGTTCTCTTTCTGGCTCAACGGCCCATTCGTACTACTACGAGCCGACGGCATATCCCCGTTTCTCGTGGAAAGACACCCGGTGTCGATTTTCCAACATCCTGAACATTAAAGATATCGATTATCAGTAATAGAATATGCATTTTTAGTGTTTTTTAATAACAAATTTACTACCTTGTGGTGAATCTTGCTGATGTCTAGTGCGGTTTGAGTTAGACCAGGAAACCGATGTTTAACCATTTAATGATAAGCCATCTTATAAAGATAGAAGTGAGGGTGATGGATTTTCATGGGGAATAGAGTAAATAGATCTGCTGTGTTTTTTTTTCATTGGGAAAAAGGATAGAAGTGAGGGTGATGGGGAGTAGGTCTGCTACAGCTGCAGAAGTAGGTCTGTTCGAAAAAAAAGGTCTATTGTACTGATTTTTTTTAAAAACAGACGCCAAAACCTTTAGTCTAATCAAATCTTAACTTTTCTAATAAAAAAAGCATATTCCAATATTTAATATGCTGATGGAACCTTTACCTGTTCACAATCTTCTAAACTCCATATTTCAATATTTTTTCAAAACACTTCACAACTATGATCAAAAGTAAATAATTAAAATCAGAAAAAAGTTGGTTGCTAAAATCAGAAAAAAAATGTGAAGCTTGTTATTATTTCATGCATTTGACATTTGTAATATATAAAGCTTCCAAGATGAAAACTTAAGACAGAAAATTTAATAAATTATACTACTTTGTCATAGTGTTTACCATTTCTTTTTAATCAACCATATTATATGATAGTGTATGAATTGTTTTCAGACCTTTTGAAACCCTGAGAAATTGATTATCTTTTAATTCAAAACATACAAACTGAAATCATAATAAGTATTGCATGCACACATAAACCATACATATATAATAATGCATACACATCATATGTTATAAACATTAACATATGATGTGTATGCATATGTCAAATGAAAAACATAACATAAATCAAATGAAAAACAAAAGAGAGCAGAAATACCTGGAGCATAAATCTTCTTCAACTGAGAAAGTTCAATCCAAACAGCAGAATCAGAATGACAAAGACTTAGAGAGCAGATTTGTGTGAACCTTGAAAAGGTCAGAATACCTGAAGTTATCGTTAGAAATTTGGCTATATCTATCAGTCACAACCTGAAATTATTCAAAACAAACAAAAAAAGGTTGTGAAACTAACCAGGCTGGATGAATTAAAAGGTTGAAAACTGTGTTAAGCAACCTGTGTTTATAAAAATCCAATTTATGAAAAACAAGCTTTTAAGTTTACAAAAGATTGTATAGTTATTATGACTTACAATTGGGGATATCAAGGCAACAGTCGCATAGTCCGCTGGACCAATTGCTGGTCTGGAGTATCATACGTGGAGTTGAAAAAACACCAGTCGCATATGGATGCAGTGGTGGTTGGCCATATCCCGATGGCGGAGCTGGCGGTGGTGGAGACTTTTCCTTCTTTACCAAAGAAATTTTTAACACAAAACTAATTTAAATATAAAAATGTGAGAATTATAATATAATTTCATCCTTTGCGCCTGAGGTCGCCTTGCGCAAGGCGCACTTTTTAAAATCAAGGCTATAATATAATTTCAGCTTGAATTTCAATATCAAGACTTCGGTTTAATATTATCATTGCAAAAAAAGAGAAATGCAATACTGCTACCAATGTTGTTTTTATCTTTGCAAGGAAGAGTTAGGAATTAAAAATAAAATACTCTTTCAACATGCACACACATAAGAAATAACTGATTAATCAACTTACCCTTTGTTTCTTCAAGATCCCAAAGTTTTATCACACGAAAAAAGACTCCAGCAGCTATTAATACTTCTGTCGAGTCAAAAGCTACTCAATAGGACTCGTGTGACCACTTAGACTCTGCATCACACCACAAAGAAAACTACCATACTTTTAAAAGGCTCACAAGTCATCCTATCACATATACAAAAACATATAATATAATCAGGAAGATTTTATCCGACCTCATTTCAACTAATATTTGCCCTCATTTCACCTGTGTTTTTTTGTTTCAGCAAGGTGTGGGTACCACATACAAAATTTGGAAGTAAAATTACCTTTTGACATTATTAGTTCTTTTGCAAACAAAGAACATGCACAGTATACACCTGGAACTCAATGTGTCTAGGATTTTGAATGTACTTTTTTGTAAATATACACCATCATTTCCAAAGGCAGCTGCAGCCTCACTCTTAGCTTGCTATATAAAAAAATACAAGTTCTTTGAGGAACAAAAATAGAGAGAGCCTCTCGATATGATAATTGATATGAAACTACAAATAACACAACTTAAAGTTGGTTGCTAGATATTATTTCATACCTGCAACAACTTCACAAACTCGTCACATTCTTCAAGCTTTTGATGTCTGCAAAATCATATCGGACATCATGTGATATGTGTAAGTACACAAAGTAAACATAAACGTTCGTGTAAGCGCAAAATTACAAAAGAAATAAAAAATAAAAACTTAACCCATTTCTGTTATGAGTAAAAAATATTTCTGTAACTTATGTAACAGCATTAGATCTCTAATTCTCGGTTTTTGAATAAATACGGACGTGTGAATAAATACATATGTAGGGTTTGGACCTGGTGATGATCAATTACAGTCTGAAAACAGTTTCGTATCTTCAGCCATCATCAAAGTCTCTGTTCAAAGATAAAGCTTGTTATGCAGAATCAACAGAAATATACCTTTATAACAAAAAATGGATATTGAGCAAAACCGATGCAAAAATTCCAACAGATGTAAAGTTCCTTACTTGAAGAAACCACCTCTGACACTGCAAGCAACATTTCTAGCAACACAAAGGATAGGAACAGCACTGTTGGCCTCCAAGCAACATTTCTAGCAGCCAATTCATGCTTTAAATTCAGAAAATAATTGAGTGAATTAAAAGATTGATATGTATAGTTAGTAATTCAGCTTGAGGAGCATAATATGGAGCAAATAATTAAGTTAATTAAAAGATAAAGCACAAAGAAAATGATACCTCCTCAAAAGGATGAGAACGTGGATTTACTTGCAAATCTTGCTGTAATTTCTGTATTAATATCATGTAGAAACATAAGAACGTAGAGATCTGAACAAACTTTTCTATCAATTTATACATTAATGATAGCCATGCTTAGTTAAACAATCAACTAATTTAGAAACAATACACAGATTTCATCCAAAATTAAAGCTAGAAGGAGCACGTAGAGATCTGAACAAACTTACCTATGCTATTGAACCTTCAAATCCTTCCATTATAACAACCTATCGATGTGGTGGTGAAGGGTAGCAAAACCCTAGCCCATCTCTCTTCGAACGATCTCTGCGCTCGCTAGGGTTCCTCAGCTCTTGTGGGCTGAAGGCGGCGGATGGTGAGGAGGGAGAGGCCGATGGAAGACTGTGAGGTAGCTTGATGAGGGGAGAGCGATGGTGGCTGAGGTTGGTTAGGGATTCAATGGTTCCCGTTTTTTAGAGAGAGATCGACTGAATTTTGAATTTTGAATTTTTAAATGTGGATTTTGAATTGGATCTGGTATTTGAGTCATAGAAGGGTTTGTTTGAAAAAGAGGGAATGCTTTAAAGGTTGTACATCATGCTTTAAGACTTGTAAAAATCTTAAAATTAAGAGTTTTGGTCAAATAACCATCTTGCCCCTCTAATATGGATATTATATATAGTATATATATATACAGGGGAAAGTGAACATGGGGCTGTTAAGCATCTAACTTAGAAGCGAAACTCACCAAAACTACGTAGTTTTGGTTAAAAATTTCATAAAACCTTTTCAATTTAAATTTAAACTACGTCGTCATTTCTAGCGTTGTTCTTTTTCCCTTTCTATCTGTGATCTCAAATGGTCATTGTTTCATTAAAATTGATTGATTTCCTTCATCCATTCGAGCACAAGGTTTGTAAGAAACGTACTGTATACTGATCTCAAACAAAAAGTTTTGATTTTCGAAAATTTTAGTTTCGTTTAGGGTTTAAAATGGTGTTTTGCACGGTCCTTCTATAATAATGCAAGAAAGTCACAGAAAGGAATGGTGTTAGGGTTTGGTTGAATCAATTAGGGTTAGGTCCTAACATCCCAATTTTTGAGTTACATGAAGTTGATGATGAGGTTTTGCCATTATTGACGTTAGAGGATCTCAAAGATATGGGGATAAATGTAGTTGGATCAAGGCGAAAAATGTTCTCTTCTATTATATTCTGAAGCTTGGTAAAGGTTTTCATGATGATTGTTAATGGTGGATTGAAATCTTGAACTCTTTGAAGCAGAGCACTCTGTAGGGTCAGAATTGGTTTCAACGTTGCATCAGTTTAGTTTTTTTTAACATGTTTATTATATGTTTGTAATTGTTTCAAAATAGTAGAGGAGTAGGTCAAAGTCATGGGTTGTTTCCTGGCTTTTAGGCATCTTTATTTCCACGATTGCAGTAACTAGAATACTTAGTTTTTCCTATTTAGTGTAAACTTTGATCAATGAATGATTAGTGGGTTCAAAGCAGAAAGTCAAATCTTTGTTCGTAAGTTTTATTTTGTGTAGTTTGGAGCTTGAACCCAACACACTCCCATAAAAACAATTCATTTCACTAATTTTACCTGCAAAATATTGCTTTATTTTTTGTCACAACAAAGGACCATGTAAGATCTAATAATTAGATAACCATTCATTTAACTATTTTACCGGCAAAATGTTGGTCAAAATTTAGTTTTTTTACTTCGTCTTGCAGTGTATATGTTGGGCTTGTCCGTTTATTGGAGCTGCACTTGTGGCTGTATACCATGTTATAGTTACCAGAGCCTTTCCCTTCAAGAGCATATCTTAGATTCATGTTATATCTTTAATTTGGTTGAATACATTAATTCACTATATAAGGTTGAATATAGGTTAAATACAATACGAGGCAAACGGGTCAAAGTATAGTCAGCTGATATTAAACGGGTCAAACAGGTGCAAATAATTTTTATTTTAAAGAGAAGAAATCATGGTGTAGATAACTTTGTATATCCATAGCAGGTCAAATGGATACCATGTTTATCAAAGCATGAAAAAAGTACCATACCATTAATAAACAACTATTATGATGTAATCCACTGGACGTCCTAAATGATCAAATTGTTGGCCTTTCGGATCTTCATTGACTCGAATCAAAATCTCTCATGTGAACACAAAAGTTGTTCTAAATCGAACTTATAAGTTCGATTTAGAACAACTTTTGTGTTCACATGAGAGATTTTGATTCGAGTCAATGAAGATCCAAAAGACCAACATTGGTATCAGAGCGCAAGGCTCTTATACGATCCAATCATCTTTGCAATCCACAATCAAGAGATTCAATTTTGTTTCTGGAAGCCGCCTATCAACAAAACTAATTAAGAGGAAAATAGATTCAGTAAAATCGGTTCAGAAGAAGGAAAATCAATTCAGATTAAATTTATTTATAAGTCTCAGAAATGAAACCATAGTAGACAGAACCAGAAAATCACGAAAGATAGAACGAACGGAAGAAGGTGAAAAGGATTCGTGAAAGCCATCGATTCAGAAAGCAAATCGACAGTTTACAAATCGTTTAAGGAAAAACGATTCAGCGGAGAAGAAGGAAAAATCGATTCCGGTTAAATCGATTCAGAAATTGAATTCAACGATCGTCATCAAACAAAATTATTTCAGTCAAAATGATTCAGGAGAAATCAAAATCGTTTCAGTCAAAACGATTCAGGAGAAATCAAATCGTTTTCAATCAAAATTTGATTTAGTAGAAAGTAAAATCGATTCAGTATAACATCGGTATTTTACAAATCAATTAAGGAAAATTGATTTAGACGCAAGGGAAGAACCCGTTTTGTAAAGTTTAGTACTTTCTAGTTTGTTATTGCGCGTATACCGAGCCCAAAATCAAAGTGTAGGAAGAAAGGAACACACATGTAGTCAGTTTTGCCTCTGGTTTTTATTGGTTCTTGATCAGAACAGTAGGCCCGAAGAACAAACATTTTCGTTTGGTTTTAGTGACTGTGTATGCAGAATAGGAACATAGAAACAAGTTTTGCTTTTGGTTGATATTTACGTAAGCAAGGAAGAAACGAGAAAGTCTCCTTTCTCTGTCTATTTGTTGTTCAACGTCAGAAAAGGAAAAGGAAAAGGTTTTGGTTGCTTTTGAAAAAGTCAAAAAAAAAAACAAAGAAAGAAAACAGGAGCATTTTTCTGTTTGATTGTTGTTCACAGGAAAAAAAAAAAGGGTTTCTTTACTATTGTTGTTTGAGAATTAGAAAAGGAAAAAAGGGAGAACAAAGTTTTACCCTTACTGATGTTAGTAGACTAGAAGAACAAAATAAGTTTTGTTTGTTCTTTTGTAAATTGTTCGAGTGTGAGAGAAGAAGCAAATCAATTCAGTAGTAAAATCGATTCAGAGAAGAAGAACAAATCGATTCAGTATTAAAATCAATTCAGAGAAGAAAAGAACAAATCGATTCAGTAGTAAAGTCGATTCAGAGATGAAAAGAACAAACCGGGTCAGACAAACCAATTCAGAACCAAATTAATCACAAAGAGAAGGATTGGTTGTAGTAAAGAAATCGGTGAAGAGAATAGATGACAGAGGGTATTCACGGAATCATCAAGTGAAGTCAGATCCAAGAGGGATAAGAGTGGCCATGTTTGAAAGAAATGTTGAGTCAAGAGGACTGCGAGAATATTGCTAAAAAGAGGAACACATTTGGATTCAAATAAACTTGTACATGGATTCGGTAAAAAGAGGAGAGAGCATGGTTAGCAGCATCAAAGGAGAACACGGAATAAGAACAGTGGAGATACGGAGAAGATTCAAACGTGGGTTAACAATTAGGAGGGTGATTGTTAGAAATAATTGTTCAACCCAAGTTTGAAAGTTAATGGGTCAAAATTGTATTTTATGTAAAGTTAAGGTTTAGAGTCTAATTATGTATATTTGTAAGTCTAGGGGTTTGTGTGTAAAAACTCAAGTTTAGAAACCGTATATTGGGAAATGACACGACGGTTCAATTAGGTTAAATAGGAATGAATCGATTCAATGTTTGTAACAGCGGGTTCGATCAATTCAAAAATTCGATTGGTTAATCCCTGCATTCTTGTTCATTTGTTATTGATTTCATAATTTGCAGTGCATGAGAACTCTAGTGGGTCTTACTGTCCGAGCTAATGTTCATGATTAATCTGTATTCCTAATCTAAATTCCCAGACACTCGATTAATGACCGGACCTTAACAATTCGGACTGCTTAGTTAGATATTCACAAAACATTCTCGTGGTTCTGGAGGAACCACAGAAATTCAAACTGGATTTAACCAACCTGTGGTGGATCCTGAGCGACGATGGTTTTTGCTCACCCATTTCCACCTGACTCATATCCTTTGGGATTCTACTTGTCATGAAAACTTCAAATTGAGCATTACAGCGACCAACACTTGCAGTAGTTGCACAACTATTATTGGATAACACGGCGTAATCTTAGGGTCTATCTTACGATCCAGTATCACACTTACTTGAAGTTACATCGGAAGTGATAGGCACTAATTCCTGTAATAGGATGGGAGTTTCTTCTGATCCTCTTACACCTGACACCTATAAGGTATTGTGGAAACCTGGTCTGAGACAGTTGGATAATCGTACATCCTTTTGTACTTACATTTCCCCGAGGATCATTTTGTTGGCTGAGTCTCTGATCTCAGACCACATGAGAGACTTGTTCACACCTCTTACTCCCAGCCTTCCTTAGTAAAAGAGTTCTAGAGAATCTATTGTCAGGAAACGACTTCTTAACACATGATCAGAGAAAAATACAAAACTTTGACATTTAACACTCATTCCCCTAGTTTTATGGATTAAATCCTTAAGTTAAGGAATTTAAAGTTATAATCGATATGAGTGAAATGAATAATTGTAAACCACTAAAATACCATTCGGATGTCAGGGAAGTTGCAGACCCACTGTAATAGCAGTTGCTGACAAGTTCTGAAAACTCCTGATCCTTTCTAAGCAACCTTAATAGAAAGTTAAGTACCAAGTTGAAAGTTGACAACTTTATCATTCGAAAGATGTGTCCTACAATCGTAGGGATACAATCTTAAAGATCTATAGCAGTGTTCTACGACTGTTAACCATTCTAAGTTGTATGCTACAAGGAAAGCGAACAAAGGATGAATCATACCCGACCTTACTCATTGGGAGGTCTACACCTATACATTTTCTTTCAATTTCTCAATTTCAGTTCAAGTTTTATATTTATTCCTCCCAAAGATCTTTTGGGATGCCTATGCACTATTCTTAAGACACCTAAGGACACGATGTCCTCCCATTTGGCGGGCTCATAATCAATTTCGGGGGACACAAATTCTATGAAACTATTTTCACTGTCTAATTGTTTATTTCCCACCTAGTCGAGTTGTAACTGTTCCAAACAAACATAGAACTTCTTAAGGCTTACATACCTTATGGATATAATAATCAGGCCATTAATTCACAAAGCACGATATCACAACCCAAATGGCAGACTGTAGCAGAGGTACGGTGCAAACGGTGGTTAATGGAGTATAGAACTCAATCTTCGCCAACGAAAGCTAGACTATTCTAACACATTTTTCTTTGAAACCCCATGAAGATTCATTTATCTTTAGCAATTGCTGAGCTAAGTCAACTATGCTATTCCCAAGTACTTTGACACTATCTTCCTGTTTCATCTAGATTCACCCTCATCTGTGGATGAACCACATAAATCTTGACAATTCAATATTACTGGGAGATTTTTTGGTCTCGAGTTATGGTTCGATATCTATTTCATTAAGCAATCAACCTACACCAAGTTACGAATAACATTCGTAATCAATATGAGATTTGAACAAGACCAAGGTCAACCTCCGAAGATCATACTTTCATAAAACTTTGTTCCATATCTTAGCTATCTAAGTCTCTATGTAAACAACTACTAACGGTTCCTCTAAACCATTCCGGCTCAATTAAGAGAAATAGCGTACGAGGATGTTATTTCTTAAAACTCAATTGAACCAATATAACCTACATGCTGATTTGACAGATGAAATACTAGTTAGAATCCTTTGCCCCAGTAGGATTGAATGTGTCAAGGCATTGACTGGTCGTGCAAAATAATCAGGTATCTGATTTTGGAACTAAGGCCTGAACATTTCATCAAACCGTCCGACATATCTTACTAGACTTCCGATAATTTCTTTTAAATTTTATCATGATTTGGTCTTCATGCGTTAAAACACGTATATAAATAAAGAGTATGTGCCCACATACATTCAGAATTTCACGTGCATGAATGTGCCATTTCCTTTTCATTACCAATGATAATTATCATACGGTTCCACTACGATGAGAATGACCACGTAATGAAACTCATTTTTATTAATTCAAATTGATTGGAGAACCTCTTAATGACTCACTCATTACATGGAGGAGATCTCACCGATTGTAATACCTTTTGCTCATGGGACTGGCAATGATTTTACCACTTTAGGGTATAACCAACGTCGATCCATTTGTCAGTATATTCAAGGAACTATCCTGAACCCACTTGCTTGAGATAACAAATGTTCAACGGTACCGATGCATTATACGTTATACCATAATATCTCGAATCCTTACTGTAACATCCCGAATTTTCAAAGAACTAATGGTTCGGGTCGAACGTGCCCCGAATCTTTATTAATTGGGTATATTAACGTAGTTGGCACGTAAATTGTTCATCGACAAGTTTTGAGGGACCCGGTTAGTTATTATGGCAAAAGGTGGACATAGAAATGCGTCAAACGAATTAGGAAGGGCTCGAGGTGAAACATCAAGGGGTTTAAGTATCCTCTTTACGCAAACCCTAGGTCTATCGACCTAGGCTCACGGCGAACGGAAGCGATGAAGAGAAGGGACGCCGACGGCATTGGTTTGGCGGTGGTCTTGAGCGGAAAAACTCCTTACGAAGGCCGAGGTAACATCTGTTTATTTTATGTGTATGTTTATTTTTGTGTATGGTAGAAAAACCCTAATAGGGTTTGTGGTATGGGTCGCGACGGCCTCTAGGTGGCGTACGACGACATGAGATGGTGGGGACTAGTAACCCAGCAGCGGAGAAGCCAACGGTTCAGGCGGCGGGAGTGACGGGTTACGTGGGCAGCCTTGGTTCGTGCATGGATGGGTGATGAGTGAAGATGATGGTGACTCCGACGGCCGTGAGGCGGCTATGGAGGCAAGGCGAAGGCCGGCGGAGACTAGAGATGCCCGTGGTCTCACGGTAGTGTCTTGGTGGCGTGCTTGGTGACGCGTAGTGGTGGCGGGTGGTGTTGGCCCACTAGGGTTTCTCGTGGCTAAAGGAATGACGGACGGATGAGGGTGACTTGAGGTGACGGAGCACGACAAGGGTGCACGACGGGGGACACAAATTGGTGTCACTTGGTGATGATGGTTCACAGAAATGGACAGGGAAGAGAATAGGGACGGCAACACCTGATTAGGGTTGTTGCATGTGTTGCATGTGCATGCACGTGCATGCATGAGAACCCACTTTAAGTTTAGGACTTCTAGATCCGGTTCGAAGATGGCATGAGATTAGGGTCTCATGAAGCTGGGTTGACAACAGATGGGGTTCAGGGATTTATTATATTGTTACCCGTTATCCGGCGTATGTTTTAAACGTATCCTGATCGTGTGATCATACGTTTGACAGGTTTGGGGTTTGAGCAAGTACGCGTGGTGTAGAGCTAGGATTTAGATGCAGAATAACTGGTGAGTTTCTAATCCCTCTTTTAAACAAGAGTTGTGATGATCTGTGTGTGTCATCTTATTAGGTAGTCGGGAATTTAGTTAAACCTGTGATGGTTATATAAGGAAAGTTAGCATGGGAACCCGTACGTGGTTCATTAACGAGTCAAGTAGATGCTAGTATGCTGTTATGTGTCATGTTCCTGAAGTTATGTGTATTGTGTCGTTGTCCTCGTGACATGGCGGGTATCGTGTTTGCATGGCTCTACGGGGGTGTTCGTAGTATATACGGGCTAGAAGTCAGTATGTTGTTTGTGTGTCGTATAATTACTTACTCGGGAAGAGTTGGGTAATGTGTCTAGGCGTTAACAGGATACGTCTAAAGTAAGTGTTTTATTACACACGTAAGTGATCCGTGAAAGGGTGGTGAGTCGTAGTACATGTCCAGGTAGTGTCATGTGTATATATATGTATTGCTTTGTGTGCTTGCATTGTTGTCTGATGTAGTGCGAAGCACACATCTTTATTCCTAGTGTTTTCATTCGTTTTTGATTAGTTTTGTGTTAGTTTTGAGTCGTTTAAGTCTGTATTTGAGTCTATTGTATGTTTTCAAGAGCTCGTGTGGATTAGGAAGCTATACATGGAGAAACCGAGCAAGAGAATGAAGCCGGGAGAAATAACAGCAAAAAGTTGGATTTTTAATGTCTCGCGGTACGTGAGAGAGTTAGAGAGAAGCCTCGCGGTATGCGAGGAAAGTAAGAGAGGCGCCCGACTAATTTGTTCCTCGCGTTACGCGAGGAACCCAACCCATGTTCTCGCGGTACGCGAGAGACAGGAAAATCATGAAAAACCCTAAATTCCAATTTTTATAGAATTGTAATCCCATAATACCACAAGTTCGTATTCAGCCGTCTAGAGAAGGGTATTAGGGCGATTTTGGGAGCAAGAAGAGGATTTCGAGCAAAAGATCGAAGCTTTTGGATTCCGGGTTTGTTGAAATAACTTGTTCGGTTCTAAAGCTTGAAACTTTGTCTTTGAATTGCGTTGATTGAACCGTGTGTGATACTTTTACTTCTGTTTTGGTTGTTTTGAGTATGATTCTTGGCTAGATCATTGATACTGCTTAGGTTTATGATGATTACTGCGTAAAGTTACGATTTTTACTGGTTTTGGATTCTATAGTATGGTTTAATGATTTTATAAAAGATCTTGATTTAATGATTGTGATGAATAGGCATGCTTAGACCTGATTTGTGTTTGATTATTGATTCCGTACGTTGATTATAGATGTCTTCTAGTTTGATCTGCGTATCTAGGTCATAGACTTTAGGGTTTGTGATTGTTTGTGCGGTTTGATAGAGATAGTGATCCATAGGAGTTGTGGTTGAGTGTTATTTAGAACTGAGTATGTATCCTGTCTCTACACCGGAGAAGTGAGAGATAGTCGTTTAGTCTTCGTCATTAGGAATCCGAGTGTCAGCTGTCTGAGAGGAAGTTGGTATTAAGTGTCTAGTGATTGTTGCTACTCTGAGTCATAGTTGTTATCTTGATATTAACCCATGCATCTTCGATGTATGGCGGATAGTGAGACTGAAATGTGATCTGTCTATTCGGGTACTTTATCATTGTTGGAGAGACCGAAAGGTAATCCACTATCTGGTGAGTTTTATTACATCTTTAAGTTCCTTAGTTGGTGAAACCCTGAGAGTGATCAGGGATCCACTAGGTTGTCTAGAGCTGTTTCCTTAGAAACCCAGATCCATCTTAGTTTCCAGAACCGGTAGAAGTTGTTCTTTGCAAGTAGGATTCCGACCTAGGTAGTATTCTTCCCATCATCTGATTTCTTCCTTAGTTTTGATCTTGATAGCTTGAGTCGTTCTTAGTTATCTGCAGTCTTAGTTAATCTTTAGTGTAGTCAACCCCCCAATCATCAATCTTTAGTCCGAGTCAGAGTATAGTATTAGTATTCAGTGTCTCTAGGGTTCGATATTCCGGTTTACCATTAAGATGTGCTAAACTCTATATGTACACTTGCCTGTCTGTGCTGTCAAGTTCATAGGTTTTCCACTTATTACTTAGGAGTCTAGGTTAGGTTTAGTTATAGACCGTCTGGGCGACATCAAGTTTTTGACGCTGTTGCCTGGGACACTTGGCAATAGCAATATTAGTTTTGACTAGTTCTTTTTTTTATTTTTGGTTTGTTTTACTTTGAGTGTTGTGAGTTTGCTTGTCTTCTGTGTTTTTCATACGTGCTATCTGAGTGTCTTATATAGGATCGAGTCTTTCTGTCTTGAGTCTTTATTTATTTTCTTTTATTCTTGTGTCAGTTTATGCACCACACTCATTCGCAGGGATCACCACCATATTCTACTTCTTTAGAGCCCGAACGAGAGCAGCACGAGCGCACCCGTAACTTCTGGGAGCGTTCGAAAGCATTCTGCAGAAACCAGGTACGTTCTCCTAGCCTAATTCCATTTCCTGACATGGGCGACGCTGACCCACCAGTGAGGCGTATGGTACACTAGATCGCAAGTAACAGGGTCAGCGGGGCGAGATCTTCGATCACCCCGAAAGAAAACCCGTGCTTTGATAGATTCATCTGATTTAGGGAGAATGCAAACCTCCAAGTGTGGGGACGTCTAGGGGAGATAAACTGTTGAGGTACTTGAACCAGGTTGTTTTCGGATCTGGTAGGTTTAAGTTTTGGTGGAAGGATCGAAGTGATAGACATAATGGAGTGTTTGGTAGGAGTAGTTGTTTGCTAGGTTTGTGGAGGACCGGGATACCGTGTAGGATGAAGGCGGTACTGGTTAGGATCAAGGAGAAGCCTCCTGATAGGCTTGTTTGAGTCTCGGGCAAGTACCTGTGATGGAGAGTTTGTGTGCATTATTTGGTTTGAGTCCGGGTCATTTTTTTGTGTTTTTTGGTATGTGTGGTTTGTTTCTGTCGTGTTTTGCAGGGATTCGCGCTTGATTCAGTGAGGAAAATCATCAGGAATGAAGTTCCAGGTATTTTTACATTTGTTTTTACGGTTCGAATAGGTTTTTATGGAATTTGGGTGAAAAAAGTTTGAGGGGTCAAAAATTTTCTAAGTACAAAAACCCTCCAAACTTTCTGTCATCAGAGGGTTCTTGAGGGTACGCGAGGTAATTTCTGGGGTCTATCGCGGTACGCGAGAGGTCTCGGATTTAGCCGGCCTGAATTTCATTTCCTCGCGGTACGCGAGGCGTGGTCATGGCTCTCCTCGCGGTACGCGGGGCCTCCCTGGAATTGCCTTTCTTCCTTGTTTTCCATGGTATCCTTCACCATGCGCACCATCATTCACTTTCCATCCTATACCAACACCTTTCATTGCCACATCAACCATTCACTTCATGCCATCCGATCACCACGACCATTGGGAAATTGAAACCGTTCGTGATCGATGAACTACCTTGTTGTGGCATTCATGTCTATGTGTTTGCCACCCATTAAGTATGTTTTTCTACATGCTATCTATCTTGAGTCTTTACTTCTTAGTGAGCCAGTTTGAGTCAGTCGAGTCTTTTTACTTTAATTTGAGTCAGTTTAATACTGCGGGTTTGTTGTGAGGTTTATTTTACAGGTTTTATCATTCCCGCTTTACTCAATATCCATTCGGGAGGGGTCGATCATCACTTATATGAAGTTTATAAAGGCAACCCGGCAGTCTGTGCAACCGCGACCGAAATGCTATACGGTGCACACAAGGATAAAGGAAGCTGGACAATTCATTGCTACATTACCAGCTAAGTTGATTCTTGTTTTTATTTTTGCATTTTTATTTTTAGTTGTGTTTTGCTTCACATTGAGGACAATGTGTCTTTCAAGTGTGGGGATGTGAGTGTTTTAGTTGTGTCTAGTTTGTCTTGTCTAAAAATTCAAAAATACAAAAAAAAAAATTAAAATTTTTTTGAAAAATGTCCTTGGAAATAACTGCCTATATTTGGAAAATGATAGTACAACTGGATCTACTTGTTGGTTTTAATTGATTTAAATGATTGAAAACGCGTCTAATTGGTGATGTTTTGGTAGACGCAGCCAGCTTGAATAGCTTAAATAGCCTGTGAGTGTTACTTAGGATTAATCACTGAATTAAATCATGAAATCATGTGGGTACTCATCTTAGGGTGTCGGTAATACTGAAACTTTCAACACAGGGTGATAGGTACCACGTTAAGTTAATATCTATTTGTTTTTGAAACTTTTGGCACACCATTCTCTTTTTATGAGAATAAATCCGAGTTTGGTGGCGCCCGTATCCATAAATTCCATAATTCATGAGCTTATTTATTAGAATACTGAGTTTTTCTTATGTGTTACCCTCCGGGATGGCCACTTGGAGAAAACACCCCTAAGTGATTCTTATGTGCTTATTGATATGACTTAGTCTATGTGTTACCTTCCAGGATAATGACTTGGTTGAAACGCCTCTAGATGAAGTTCATTTGCTTATTAATGCTCATTATCATACCTTTCATTTCATATTTCATCTAATTTTTTAAACAAATAAATCTTAGTTTAACGTGGTAGGGTAAATCTATATGGTTTGATCTGTGCCTAAACTTGACCCGTGAGACGGGATTAAGTAGAGCTGTAACTTCTGAGTGTGAGTCACATAGGTTGATTGATAACTGTATACATTGGAATTAGAACACATTACGGGGGCTAGATAGTTGGTGCTTGGGTTTAATCGGACATAAATACTGATTATTGCCTTTTAACGCGTGAGTATATTTTGCTAATTGGTAATTGATGTTTGTTAAGTTAGATCTGAGTTATGATTCCATTGTAGACTTTTTCGAGGATGAAAAAAGGTTAAGTGTGGGGATGTTTGATGTAGTGCGAAGCACACATCTGTATTCCAAGTGTTTTCATCCGTTTTTGATTAGTTTTGTGTTAGTTTTGAGTCGTTTAAGTCTGTATTTGAGTCTATTGTATGTTTTCAGGAGCTCGTGTGGATTAGGAAGCTATACATGGAGAAATCGAGCAAGAGAATGAAGCCGGGAGAAATAAAAGCAAAAAAGTTGGATTTTTAAGGTCTCGCGGTACGCGAGAAAGTCAGAGAGAAGCCTCTACGCGAGGAAAGTAAGAAAGGTGCCCGACTAATTTGTTCCTCGCGTTACACGAGGAACCCAACCCATGTTCTCGGGGTACGCGAGAGACAGGAAAATCGTGAAAACCCCTAAATTCGAATTTTAATAGAATTGTAATGCCATATTACCACAAGTTCGTATTCAGCCGTCCACCGAAGGGTATTAGGGCGATTTTGGGAGCAAGAAGAGGATTTGGAGCAAAAGATCGAAGCTTTTGGATTCCGGGTTTGTTGAAATAACTTGTTTGGTTCGAAAGCTTGAAACTTTGTCTTTGAATTGCGTTGATTGAACCATGTGTGATACTTTTACTTCTGTTTTGGTTGTTTTGATTATGATTCTTGGCTAGATCATTGATACTGCCTAGGTTTATGATGATTACTGCGTAAAGTTACGATTTTTACTGGTTTTGGATTCTATAGTATGGTTTATTGATTTTGTAAAAGATCTTGGTTTAATGATTGTGATGAGTATGCATGCTTAGATCTGATATGTGTTTGACTATTGATTCCGTATGTTGAATGTGGATGTCTTCCGGTTTGATCTGCGTATCTAGGTCATAGACTTTAGGGTTTGTGATTGTTTGTGTGGTTTGCTAGAGATAGTGATCCATAGGAGTTGTGGTTGAGTGTTATTTAGAACTGAGTGTGTATCCTATCTCAACACCAGAGAAGTGATAGATAGTCGTTTTGTCTACGTCATTAGGAATCCGAGTGTTATCTGTCTGAGAGGAAGTTGGTATTAGGTGTCTAGTGATTGTTGCTACTCTGAGTCATAGTTGTTATCTTGAGATTACCCCATGCATCTTCGATGCACGGTGGACAGTGAGACTGAAAGGTGATCTATCTATTCGGGTACTTTATCATTGTTGGAGAGACTGAAAGATAATCCACTATCTGGTGAGTTTATTACATCTTTAGGTTCCTTAGTTGGTGACGCCCTGAGAGTGATCAGGGATCCACTAGGTTGTTGATGCGTAATGTTTTAATATGTAAAAATATAATAAATATATTTTTAGGATGGTTTCACGAGATCAGGTTTTAAATTTATAAAAGGATAATTACTTTAACTTAAAACACACACAATAGGCAAGTGTACCTATCGGCGTAATATAGTTTAGGTAAGAACCAAGTATCAAACCAACAGACACGGTCGAATTCTAATACTCAACTTTTGTTAACGTTTAGCCGGTTTAATTAGTGAGTGAGTTGTGTGCTTGTGGAACAGGAAAGTAAATTACAGAAAAGTAAATGGCGATAAAGCAAATAGCCGAAAAGTAAAAACATGCGTGAAGTGTGTAATAGAAATGTAACGAACAAAATAGTAAATAACAGGAAAGTAAATAGATCTGAAATGATCAGGTTACGAATAGTAGTGCTTTGGGTTTCGAATCCGCTTGGTGTGTGATAATGTTAAGTTGACTAATCCAGTGATATGACTACTACAAATGTGTGACCCGGGTCACCGCTAGAGTCTCGTCCTCACGACATTTGATTTGCAAATTTAAAAGCTTTAACAAGTGGTAGTGCCTCCCGTTAAGGACAACAATTACCCTCAACCCTTCGAATGGTCATCTCCGGGTTGGTTTAAGACATCGAACGTAAAATGCTTTCTATTAGAGTTAAATAGGTGATTATATTTTGCTCACCGGGAGGCGGTGCAACAATGGGACCAAGTATAAAGACGTACCGTTCCCAACATGAGTTCACCAATTCTTGGTTGCATAATAAGTTTGTATAAAGACGTACGATCTTAATAGTGTTAACCAAGCCTTGGCTTATCAATCTCTACTTGTATAAAGACGTACAAGCTTCAAGAGAAGTTTGATTAAAAAGGTTTTACACTTTAAAAATCAAGAACACTCACAAATATAAAGACAGATTTAGACAATAATAAAAGCCCAACAAAATGGTGGTTTTAAGGGCGAATAGTTAAAGACATAAACACATCACTTGGATTAATACGTTAAACATTAACAAGCACCAAACTTCATCTTCACCCTAGCAACACAAAGAGTCTAGCCACGAATGGCCATACTAACTAGCATAACGCTGAGTTTCGTAGGCTCCCCTATTGCGGAACAAGGAGGAAGAGCCCCTCTACTCAATACTACTACACTCTAACTACGAAATAAGCTTTCTTAGGTGTGTTCTTGGGGTATGTAGGGATGCTTCAATGAAGAACTCAAGACATCTATTTATAGGACTCAAAATAAGCAATGCACGGTCGTGCATTGTATTGTACGGGCGTGCAAACACCTTGGGAATCAAACAGGGTACAAAGGACAGTGTACCGGAGTCTAGGGAGGGCAGAAGGGCATTGCACGACCGTGCAATGGGTTGCACGGCTGTGCAACCCTCTGCCTGCTTCCCAGGCTCGTCTTTTAGTTGCTGGTTGACTTGTGTTGACCTGGTTTGACTTCTTGGGGGTTAATGCTCGTGTCTGGTTCTCCAAAATCTTGATTTCTTCATGTTTTAAGTTGGTTTTTTGTTTTGTTTATCTTGGAGTACCAAATAACCTGCAATTGTGAAATAGTAACGTTTTATGTATCAATTGTAAGGTTGTTAATCAATCAGTACCATAATATGGGGATTATTATGCATGCAAAACATGTATAATTTAGGATATATCAGTTGTTTAGAGCTGTTTCCTTAGAAACCCAGATCCATCTTAGTTTCCAGAACCGGTAGAAGTTGTTCTTTCCAAGTAGGATTCCGACCTAGGTAGTATTCTTCCCATCATCCGATTTCCACCTTAGTTTTGATCTTGATAGCTTGAGTCGTTCTTAGTTAGCTACATTCTTAGTTACTCTTTAGTGTAGTCAACCCCACAATCATCAATCTTTGGTCCGAGTCAGAGTCTAGTATTAGTATTCAGTGTCTCTAGGGTTCGATATTCCGGTTTACCATTAAGCCGTGCTACACTCGACAGGTACACTTGCCTGTCAGTGCGGTCTAGTTCATAGGTTTTCCACTTATTACTTAGGAGTCTAGGTTAGGTTTAGTTAGTTTTTATATAGACCGTCTGGGTGACATCATTGTCCATGTGTATGGTCAACAGTGGTGTGGAGGACGGAGTCCTTCTGGGTCATCATTGTACGCATGATCTGGCAGTCATCATATGGTGAGGTGTCTGTCACCGTATGGTAGATGATATAGCTACTGTGTGGGTGGCTAGGTAGTCATCGTCGATGACGAGTGTGTCACTATGTTTAGTGACGGGTCCCTGTAACAAGGGTATAGCTGAACTTAGGAGTATCCCGGCGGGGATAACCCTGATGAGGGTGCGGTGATGAGGTATGTGTTTGTGTGCATATATATGTGTTAAATTGCATGCAAGTGATGAGTTATATTAATTGTGTACGAGATGATATTGATGTATAAATAGATGGAATCAATGTGGTGTGTCGAGTTAGATTGACCGTTGTGTCGGGATGAGTACATTGTGTACAACTGTTGAGTTAGTTGGTTTATGAGAATCCTGGTTAGGACTGGCAAGTCGGTGTCTAGAGGTTAGATGGGTTAACCAGTGTATGGTTAATATATATGGTAAATTGTGTGTTATCAGAGTAGTAAGCTCGATCCATGTCAGAGAGACTTACTGGGTTTAAATGATAGGTAGAGTATGGGGTGGTGAATCCTTATGGGATATTATAAGGTAACATGGGTTATCTATATGATGAAAATCTGTAAAACTATTTTCTAATGACCAGAGGGTCTTGAGTGAGGATAAACAATGAATGAGACGAGTTGGCTTTTGTTTAAATTAAACTATTAGAACTCACTCAGCATAGCTGACTTTGTATGTACGATAAATTATGTTGCAGGTGAGCTTTGGGGTTGATGTATATGGGCTTGGGAGCAGTGCTACTCGAATTGGTGTGCATGCATTCATGAGGTAAGTTTAATAACTCTAATGACCTTAAAGAGCAATAATTAATTTAGAAAGACTTCCGTTGTACGTTTGTTAAATAAACCAAGTACTTTTAAAGAGTATAACCAGTTATGAGAACCAACTGTAGGGTACCTGGTTTGGGGCCTTACAAGTTGGTATCAGAGCCATGTTTTAAGAGAAAGCTGGTGTTTTTAAACAAATAAAATACCTTAACTTAAACTGAAAATGGGACAAGGGTGAAACAAATGCCACCACGAGTAACCGTGAGCCAAGAGGTACATATTTCGAGTTGAGCAGTAGTTATTATTTACCATTTGTGTAGTGTTATACTAGGTAAAGTAAATGATGTGAGTAAGTGATTTATGGTTCCGTGTGGGATCATGATGTGTGCTATGTGCTGTAGTAGTATGTAGAACTACGTGACGTAGTGGGATGTGATTAAATGAGATAATGATGTGAGTTGAGTAATGCGGAGTAGCATTAATTGTAACTATGTGAGATAGTTTGGTGTGTAGATTTGATTTAGTAATTTTGTGTGTAGCCATGGATGGTGTTAAATTATGATAAAGATGATGACTTGCTAGATTATTGTGTGGTGCTATGTGAGTTGTGTGGGATGCACGTGCATCAAGAGTGTGAAAGATAGAAAGCTAGTGTGAATATAGTGGGGAAGGTTTAGAATCCGATCAGTAATGTGGACCACCAAATTGCATTTGATCACCGTGATTTGGCAGTCTATGATTACTCTTATATTCTGAATTTGACACCCATAGTAATCACTCCAACATTCTATCTTGTACAGGTACTGATGGACATGATGATTCAGACTAGATGGAATAGGCGGGGAGCTCTTATCAGGAGATTGACAGAACGACGGGCTAGACGTGCGGCTGCTGTCCTCACAGTTATCTTCGGGAGGAGACAGATCTTAGCACCGGTCCCATTGATGGTGGTTCCACCGACGGCTGAGGATGAGCAGGAGCTAGCAGCACAGGAGGTGATCTTGGCGCTTCTGGCACCTAATGTTCCCAGTACTACCAGGGCAGTTATGTGGGGCAGACTTAGTAGCTCCTTCTACAGGAGGAGTGGTTGGCGAGAAGGAATGCATTTACGGTTAGGCATCAGCCTTCGTGGCATGATTCGGGATCGGGAAATGGATGGCTGGAGGAATCTGACGATGATGAACAAGTGGGTGATAACTTTGACTTGTTCAGTGATTAGAGCAGTGGAGGTTACCACGAGAGGACTAGAGCATTTTGAATAGTGGCCGTCAGGCACTTTTGTGATGAAATACTTGTTCTTGGTTTTTTTCAATTGCTTGATTTAAACCTTGACAGTGAATCTTACCATGGGATGGTTTAAAACGTAGTTAATGATAGTTGCATATGTGATAACTTGCTATTGGTGGTGCAATGTTAATTATGTGTGATTATGTGATTACCTTTTTGGACAACGTGAGTTCATACTAAATGTAATCTTTGACGTGATGCTAGAGCTTGGTTGATTAGACTGTATGAATAGACCTGAGTTGACTTGAGTTTTGATTATTTGTGTGTGTATACAGTCTTAAGGTAGTGTCACCTATGTGTTATGATTAGGTGATGTTTGAAGTGTAAGGGGTGTGTTACACCTGGTATAACTATTCAGGACGAGGTCCAGTAGGAAATCATAAATATACATCTTTAGTATGTATAAATGTTCAGGACGAGGTCCTGTGGGAAAATTATAGTGTCATACCTTATGACTAGGTATGCTTGTTCAAGACCAGGTCCTGTGGGGAAATAAGATATTTTTATATCTTGTGTGTATAAATGTTTAGGAATGTTTTGTGTCTAGACTGAGTAGTGTGTCATCTTGAAGTATGGGTACGACCGAGTAAACTCTGTATGAGTATATGATGATGTGTGGCAGGGGCTACCATTGTAGTGAGTAAGGTATAAGGTTCAGCAGTTTGTGTGTCTATAAATGACGAGGTCATATTGTATGCACATAGATTTACTCAGATCTAGCAGTTTGTGTGTGTACACGTGATGTGTGTTTAGAGTTGGGGTTACTAGTACATGTGTAGAACATTGTGTGTTCCGTAGTTATGTGTGTCCGTGTGTGTCCTTGTAGTTCACGCTTACTCATGCATAGGACGGGTGGTCAGTGTGCTCAAGTATAGTATTTCTATCTTGATGATTTTCTCGACTTCGATACATTGAGGTGATGCGAGGAGTTTTGACGTTTTTCTAGACGATCGGTGAGGTGCTCTTATGAGATGCCTATGCTTATATCTCGGGAATTCGGAGCACTAAGCCAATGAGCGGAGCTGTGAGAGTAAATGATGAAAGCGTTTACGTGGACGCTTGACTAGAAATGTTTATGATGAGTTCAAGGTGATGACGCTAAAGATTTCATCACGGAGTTAGCTAGGTGACGAAAGAGCCTTCATGGAACACGTTCCATATGAAGAATTCAACCAAGGTGAGACACTAGAGGAACAAGGATGTTTTCCCTGGACGAGGCGACGACTAGCCGAGGCTTGCGAGCAGACGAACTTCATGTTCGTACATGTTAAATGAGATGCGGTCGGGGATCACATTGTAATGGTAGAGCAACATAGAGAAAGGTGAAACTTAGGAGGGGTAAGTGCAAGATTGCACATAAGTGACTTGAAAGGAGATGCCTACGCTGGTAAACGTATGGCTAGTTTAAAGTGAGTTCCTGTGGAGTATGCACGTGAAGAAAATGTTTGGCTGTTGAAACAGACATGACGATGATAAGTAAGTTTTGAGAAACATCGAGAGCCGGTAAATATGGCCCTAGTGTTCGGTGTATGTGCAAACTTAAGGGACGTAGTGAACGTGTGATACTGAAGTAAAGAGATACCATGGTACAGGAATTTGGTAGAGACTAGTGTAGCTTTGCACAAGCTCCTGGAGAGAGTCAGAAAAGGACAAAAGAATACCCTTATGGGTAGGGCAGTGGGTTTGA